>CM072520.1:39922887-40537887 GCA_036898135.1 Oncomelania hupensis | reverse complement strand
AAGAACAGATTAACATGTCAAACGATACCACGGTAAAGGCAAACAAGATGGCAAGCCATTCACATATATTTCAAGACAAACATAAGCGAAAAATCAGCATTTTCAAAAGGGATAATTTTTGTTGGCAGTTTTGTGACTCGGCTTCATCAAAAGGAAGCAAAAGGAAATTATGGAATGATTGGCTACTACCTCAATTATCTTCAAGCAAAAAATGATCAACATCGGCTTAGCCAAGTTTTAGATACGGCGTAGGGCAAAACGTGTTTACAAAATGGGGCAGCCCAATGACCATGGCCTTTGAGAGAGTACAAATACGATGACGCTAACATGGCCTTTGAGAGAGTACAAATACCATGATGCTAACATGGCCTTTGAGAGAGTACAAATACGATGACGCTAACATGGCCTTTGAGAGAATACAAATACGATGACGCTAACATGGCCTTTGAAAGAGTACAAATACGATGACGCTTACATGGCCTTTGAGAGAGTACAAATACGATGATGCTAACATGGCCTTTGAGAGAGTACAAATACGATGATGCTAACATGGCCTTTGAGAGAGTACAAATACGATGACGCTAACATGGCCTTTGAGTGAGTACAAATACCATGATGCTAACATGGCCTTTGAGAGAATACAAATACGATGACGCTAACATGGCCTTTGAGAGAGTACAAATACGATGACGCTAACATGGCCTTTGAGAGAATACAAATACGATGACGCTAACATGGCCTTTGAGAGAATACAAATACGATGACGCTAACATGGCCTTTGAGAGAATACAAATACGATGACGCTAACATGGCCTTTGAGAGAGTACAAATACGATGACGCTAACATGGCCTTTGAGAGGGTACAAATACGATGATGCTAACATGGCCTTTGAGAGAGTACAAATACGATGATGCTAACATGGCCTTTGAGAGAGTACAAATACGATGACGCTAACATGGCCTTTGAGAGAGTACAAATACGATGATGCTAACATGGCCTTTGAGAGAGTACAAATACAATGATGCTAACATGGCTTAGCACCCCCGTTGGGGTGCCGGGGGTTCAGTATAAATAGTATCCCCACTTTCTGGAAATGTAGTGCTTTAAATTCCCACTGTCGCTGTCTTTCTCATTTGCTCTTTCTCATTCCTGCTCTTTTCTATCAATCTGCTATACTATCGTCTTCTTCGCTAGACCAGTCTCCTACCTTTTTTCTTGAAAACTCTTCCTGGACAAGTCTCCTTGTTTGTGTATGAGGTCTGTTGGATCAGCTTGGGAATATTGGACGCTTTCTTGCCAGGTGGTCACTAGGGCTTCCTATGATGTTATTATTTAGCAATGTAGGCATTTTATATGTATGTGTTTTATTGATAATTTATAATGATGTTTGTATTCTATTTTGTTTTTGTAAACGGGGGTTCGATAAGTTGGGGTGAAGCCTCAGCCGTCCCCTGCGTGGGATGTCTTTATTGTAAAGTGACTGGCTGGTGGAGAGCTTTCGGTTTTACCACTAGGGTTGTTTCGGCAGATCTTTTATGCGGATCGGGGGTTGTCCGATCCTGATTTGGCTCAGAAGAGTCCGCTGGACCTAAAGCAATAATAATGTAATGTAATGTAATGTAATGTAATGAAATGTAATGTAACATGGCTTAGCAGTAGTTAAAGTATGCACAAAGTTAAAATGAAGAATTTTGGTTCAGTTATTGTTAAGAATGATTTGAACAAACAAAAAAGTGAAAATGGGACCGACAACGGTATTGCTACCGATGCTTTGAAGTACCTGTATAGGCTACCACTTCAAAATCGCTTCAGCCGTTTTAGAGCTATTGAGCAAAACGTGCGTAGCAACAAAATGACTCCACTGACTTTGACCTTTGTAGTAGAGCAACTAGGATGGCACAGGAAGCAGGCCTCTAACCTGCGTAATGTTCCTATGAAGATTGCTCAAAATCCGTTCAGTGGTTCTCGAGATATGACTTCTAATAGACTGACCTAACGACTGACCCACCGACCGATCGACAGATATTTTGGCTCGTTTTGAGTCCCGACTATTTCGAAGTATTTCAAGAGAAGTCTGGAAAGTACAAAAGGCAATTTCCTTGAATAACATTCCTAGGAAATGAGAAGAGGTTTAAAATGAAGACCAAGGTATAAAGTCCTACGGAGTGAGCCTTTTTTTTTTTTAAAGTTCTCCACCCCTCCTCCACCCACTCTCCCACCCTCACCCCTAAAAATAAATACACACAATTTAAAGTGCCTCTGAGGTCCAGATAAAAATGGCTCAAAAACTCACGTGAAAGATGACTCTTTCCTTATATATTCATACATTTTTGTGTATGATATTTGCAAATGTTGAGTCTAAACTTCGTGTCCGGTCATTGAAAAGGTCGTATGTTGTAGGCACTGGGGGACTTATCGCTGTCAGAAAATACGCACAGACCCATCATGATCAATGTTCTATTTGGTTCTCAGCCTGTTGTAGCGTTTGACGCGTAATGACTTCATTTCTCGCGAGATGACCTTATAATAGGGAAGGAATGTTTTGAAAGCTTTGTACAGGACTATTTGAAAGCTTTTATCTCAATATAGTAATTTTATACACTCTTCTATGATCATGCTATCTAGTATCAAAGTCTAGTGTCACACTTGAGGCTGGAAAGGTAACACAGGAAATTCATTTATGTCTACCGCACTGAAGTTTCGTTAGCTTAAACCAACAAGCGAACAAAAACACCTGACAACACAAATTCTCACATTAAACCTAGTACTCGTGTACCACTATTTGTAATGATGGATTTGGAGCAGACTGAAGTGTGTGTGTGTGTGTGTGTGTGTGTGTGTGTGTATGTGTGTGTGTGTGTCTGTTTGTCATATATACAGGGTGTTCTAAAAGTCTTGGGCACATTTGACATTGAATATTTCCGAAACTATTAAGGATATAAAAACGCATCTGGTAAATTCAGAAAACTTGTAATCTCAATTTTTACATGGAATGTTCAAAGATGTTGAATGTGAGCACCATTGGTCACACGACACACATCAAGCCGATAGTCAAATTCTTGCCAAACGCGTCCAGCATTTTCTGGTTGAGTGAACGCCATTAATGGGTCTGAAAAGAAATTTAAAAAAATCAACAGCTTTACAAAAAACTTAATGTAATTAGCTTTAAAATGGCACAACTTTTAACCTTACTACCATTTATAGTAATTGACATATGGGGACTTCAAATGTACCCAAGACGTTTGGAACACCCTGTATAATTCTCTAAATGCATATGTTCATGTAATGTTATGGAGAAAAAGATCTTCAAATGTGTGTGTGTGTGTGTGTGTGTTGTGTGTGTGTGTGTGTGTACCAGTTAGAACGAAAAAACATGTATATGCCATACAGTGTGATGGTTAATTTTTATTTTATTTTATGTTTATAAAAGAAGGAGGAGAAAGGGTTGAACAGGAATGACGAAGAGTTCACCGCAGGCAGTTTAGGCTGTTGTCTAAGTTATCACAGGATTCTGCCGACAGGAAGATTTTTATATATGCGTAAGCTAGTTGATTGTCCAGCGTGTTGTTTTTGTAACAGTGCTGAAGAAACACTGCCTCATCTTTTTTGGGAATGTAACATAATAAGAGATTTTTGGTTTGATGTACAAGTGTGGCTGCAGTCAAAGTTTCAGCATTGTAGTAATGTACGATTCGACTTGGAATTGGTCATCTTCGGCTGTAAGGATCATTTGTACACTGATAGAATACTTGATCTGATTTTGCTCCTTGCCAAGTACCACATTTTTGTTTGTAAACTTAAGGGCACAAAGCCAAATATCAATGTATTGAAGAGTATTGTAAAAGATTCGTATGTTGTTGATAAATATTATGCTAATGTTAATGGTGGTCGCTGGATTGACGACTGGCAACAATATGCTCCATATCTGTAAATCTTTTTTAATATTATCATTAATATTAGTATTTTTTATGCAAGATACCGGAAATTGTAATAGAATTTGCCAACCCAACCCACCCCTTCCCCTCTCTTACCCCCTGTCTCATTCGATTAACCCTTTTCGATTTCTTTCTACTTAGCATTTGTCTCTTTGTGTGTGCGTGTGTGTGTACGCGTGCATGCGTGTACAAGTGTATATATGCATACTATATTATAAAGAAAAACTAAAAAGAGATCACCATTGTTGATGGTACTTTCTATGTTAACTATACAATGACTGTACTATGAATGTAGACAAATTACATTTGTGGAAAATATTAAGTTTTTTGAACGTCATTACTATGCATAGGATATGTGGATTTACTGTGCATTGTGTGGTTTAATGAAAAGAAGGATGAGCGTGCTCTCCCTAAAAGAAAAAAAAAAGTTATCACATGGCAATGACCTTATTATACAGTGATGATTTGGGTGGAGAGAGAGAGAGAGAGAGAGAGAGAGAGAGAGAGAGAGAGAGAGAGAGACAGAGAGAGAGACAGAGAGAGAGACAGAGAGAGAGAGCAAATGGTAGTGCTAATCGATTTCCTGTTTGTTTTCTATAATAGAGATCATCATACCTTACTTTTATCGCCGCGCTTTGAGCTCGATCGATGAAACAGCGCGTGCATAGCATTTTGTATTATTAGACAGTGAAAGAGGTGCCAAACCAAAGCTTTTGTATTGTAATGTTTTACGGTCTGCCGCTTTCTATAAGATAAGCTGTTTTTGTAACTGAAGCCGCCAAGGAAAGACTTGAACAATGTGCAGGGAGAGGAAAAGGATTAATGTTATGGTAAACTTTAGCCACAGCCTCAGTTAACACAACACCCAATTAAAATGATGAATATAGTCCTACCAATGTTACTCGTGAAATCGGGTAGTCAAGAAAAACTGGGTTGAGCTGGAATCATACCCAGGTTAATTTCATTTTAATGGAATGTTTACACTGTGTTAAAAGTCCCACAAAAAAAAAATCCGCAATTAATGTGTCATATATTCACCATCATAGTCATCAAACAAAAATACTTGTGTCCTTCGTCTTTGCATTCTTTCAGAGAAGAGCATTAATTGTTATTTTTACCTTCCTTTCATAATAACACATATAGTCCAATTTGGAGAGGTGCGAAACAAAACAATCACTCCCTTCACTCAGCTGCGAATGGGTTCCTGGTTCTTTAGAGAATAACACAAGGTAAAGCAGCGGAAGAGAAGATGGGCAAAGCTGGTCCAGAGAAAACTGAGGTCCGTTTTGGAATGTTGATTGGACAGTTGAAACAAATGAAAACCACTCATCAATCACCATAACCCTCCATCCCCAACAAAGAACAAGACAACAACCTTGAGGTAATAGTCTAGTAGCATTGTTTTAGAATATTATTGTATGAAGCATACTTTCCAGTACCTATCCTATCCCGTAACTCGAAAGATGATCGTCTAACCAGCGTACTCCTTTCTCTGTCCTCAGCAGCCCTCATGGCTTCACTTAGTGTCAATCCAGTCCATTCTCGAATGTTGTCTTCCTACCTCTTTTTTGTCCTTTCTTCTGCCTCCTTGCACCGTACCTTGCAGGATGGTCTTTGCAAAACCTCACACCTTCGGCGTTTCCGTTTTTTCACCAGTACGGAGCTGAAGAAGTTCCACTGATGTAACCTGACCCATATTGTCTCCCCTGGGAATGCTACTATGTTCTTTGTTCTGACATAACGCTTCCTCTTTTCAGTTAAAACGACAACTACATCACAATATAACGTTTGCGTAGAATGTCACTGGAGAAATTCAGTAAGCTACCGGACCAATACGACGCTATTAAATAATAAACTGTAACAAGAACACGATATTTATGTGGTACAATTATGGCATTTTAATAATGCAAGAATGACAGCCGATGACAGCCTACAGTGTGATCTCAATGTATTGCTAGAGTAATATATCCAGAAAAAAGTGAAGACATTCAGAGATGTCTGGAGCATTATACTGAGCATAAGACACTATGTATCGATTTCCACAAACGTCCTATATTTTCATTGGCCAAGTAGAGTTTAACTAAAACTGAAATCGCATGGCCATTGACCAACCTCATATGACGATGTTTCTAGCAAGCTGCATGTGAAATATATAAGTCGTACAAATACAGGACCTACTTTAACCCATTTACGAATCGCTGTCTCCTATGTTGTTTTTCCCTGCAAATGACTGAAAAACCAAACAGTCTTCTTGTACTTTGTAAGACGCGCTAAAACAGCAAGGTTTTATTTCCAAACCGTCACTAACTCACAAATACTACAGCAACAATGATCTCAAGGAAAGGAAGAGTCAAAAGAGGAAATGGACCGATTGAATCAGCAAGTGAAACTGGAATTTCTTTTAGCTAGGGTTGACTGAAGACTAGGCCTACATTTTAATCGAAGCGGAGACAAATCAAAGGAAGAAACGGACTGTTTTACACTGGTCAAGTTTGGTTGAAGACACCTGTCATGTGTTATGTTCTGATGTTCGTTTTTCTTTACTCTGTGTATGCGTTTGAGTGGGTGGGCGGGTGCTTCGGTGGGTGAGTGTGTGCGCGTGCGTTGATGTTTGTGTCCATGCTGAATAAATATGAAGAAAAGCATAATTATGATTTTTGGACAATTTTTGGTGGCCAAGTTGGATGACATTACTGGAAAGCAATGTGTAAACCGGTCGTTCACACGCATCGTTCTCCTCTAGTCTGTCCATTCCTATTTTTTTCCCAATTAAAGAAATCGATACATAAATGTTATTCGCATCTTAGACGTGTTACATCTCGTTCTGACATATTGCACTCGCGCGCCAACCGCGCTCGTGAATATTGTCCGATCTCGATGTGACAAATTTCCATATCCCACGCTAAGATGCGAATAACATATATTTTCACTTCTTACTCTCAACGAAAGCAGGGCAGCCACCGTTCAAATATTATATGTAGTGCCAGAACTCTGCTATTTTCCAACTCAGCAATTCTTACGTTGTAAGAGTAACATTACTTACATCTTGTCCCATCCATTCCCCCGTTGGGGTGTCGGGGGTTTCAGTATAAATAGTATCCCCACTTTCTAGAAATTTAGTGCTTTAAATTCCCACTGTCGCTGTCTTTCTCATTTGTTCTTTCTCATTCTTGCTCTGTTCTATCAATCTGCTATTCTGTCTTTTTCTTAGCTAGACCAGTCACCTACCTTTTTTCTTGAAAACTCTTCCGGGATAAAACTCCTTATTTGTGTGTGAGGTCTGTTGGATCAGCTTGGGAATATTGGACCTGTGTGATAAGCGAAGAGAGATGAAAAAGAAAAAGAACACCTCACAGGGAGCTGATGCCTACCGAAAAATCAACATCCGAAAAGGCATGCGCACAGCAAAGGAGAACTGGATAGAAGATCAGTGCCAGGAAATAGAGAACAGTCTGAACAAGAACAACAGCAAGAAGGCTTACCAGACTGTGAAGCGGCTGACAAGTGTTAAACAGCCCAAGGTCTCCACGATCCAAAGCAAGTCTGGCATATGCCTTACAGAAGAACAAAAGTCTTGGACAGATGGACAGAGTACTGCTCTGACCTTTACAACCACACACCAAACGGAGACCCATCAGTTCTAGCATGTCCAGAGAACAGAGAAGAAGATGAAATCTTCCCAATTCTCCGAGAAGAAGTTGAGTCAGCAGTGCACTCGCTGAAGAAGGGGAAGTCAGCGGGAGTGGACAACATATCCGCGGAACTGCTTCATGCAGGAGGAGAAGCTATGATTGACGCACTCACCATTAGCTGTAACAAGGTCTGGCAGATTGGCGAGTGGCCTACACCATGGACCCAGTAGCTTGTCATCACTCTTCCCAAAAAAGGTAACGTTCAGGAATGTGAAAATTACCGCACCATCTGCCTCATCAGTCATCCCAGCAAGGTCCTCCTGAAAATAATACTCAACAGGTTGAAACCCCAAGCTGAACAAATCATAGCTGAAGAGCAAGCAGGATTCATGGCAGGGCGAAGTACCACTGAACAGATTTTCAACCTCAGAATAATCTGCGAGAAATACCTACAGCACCAACAACTTCCATATCATGTGTTCGTAGACTTCAAAAAGGCGTTTGACCGAATCTGGTATGCAGCTCTGTGGGCAACCATGAGAATGTACAACGTCAGCTCTAAATTTATTGAAGTCGTCAAAAGCCTGTATGACAAGGCTACCAATGCAGTCCTCCACAACAGCGCTATCGGAAACTGGTTCAGAACAACAATCGGTCAGGGATGCCTACTCTCTCCAACACTCTTCAACATCTTCCTAGAGCGCATCATGTCAGATGCCCTTGCAGATCACGAAGGCACAGTCAGAATAGGGGGAAGAGCAATCTCCAACCTTCGTTTTGCGGATGACATTGATGGATTGGCTGGAGAGGAACAAGAACTTGAACAGCTGGTACAGATGTCTGACACCACCTCCAGAGCCTATGGAATGGAAATAAGTGCAGAGAAGACCAAAATGATGACCAACAACACCAATGGCATCAACACGGACATCAAAGTCCAAGGCCAATCCCTCAACATAGTGCTTGGCTTCAAATATCTAGGAGCCATTGTATCAGATAATGGGTCCCGACAGGAAGTCCTCTCCAGGATCGCACAAACAACTGCTGCCCTGGCGAGGTTGAAGCCAATTTGGAAAGACAGGACCATCAGTCTACATTCCAAGGTAAGGCTGCTGCGTTCCCTTGTCATCTCCATCTTCCTATATGCTTGCGAAACATGGACCCTTACAGCAGATCTCCAACGAAGAATACAAAGCATGGAGATGAGGTGCTACAGAAGACTTCTGGGCATTTCCTATACCCAGCACATCACCAACGACAAAGTCCGAAAGACCATCACACAAGCCATTGGACAACACGATGACCTGCTCATAGTGGTGAAAAAACGGAAACTCCGATGGTATGTCCATGTCACCAGATCATCAGGTCTTGCAAAGACCATCCTGCAAGGCACAGTGCAAGGAGGTAGAAGAAGAGGGAGACCGAAAAAGAGGTGGGAGGACAACATTCGAGAATGGACTGGTTTTACACTGAGCGAAACAATCGGGGTTGATGAGGAAAGGGAAAGATGGAGTACGCTGGTTAAACGATCATCTGTGGTGCCCTTACGACCTCCGAGTTACGGGATAGGATAGGATAGGATAGGATTGTTACACTGACCTAGCGTAAAGAGGACAGATGGCCCGTATTCACAGCCAGTGTACAGTACATGTAGCCTACTCTTTGGTCAAACTGGATCAAACCAGATTGTCAGAACTCCATTCCAGACAAAACCTCAGACGGCCAAAGAGAATGACAGAAAAGAAATACACCTATCTTTCCACATGCCCCCCTACCCCTCCTCTTTCTCTCTTCTCAGCTTCTGTGTAGGCCTCGGTTATATTAAAATACGACTTCCAGTAACAGTGAAATGCCAAAGCTACATAATATGATCATATTGTTACCACGTTCTCACCTGGTCTGGGAAAAATAAGAGGTCAGGTAACTACACCATTCATGCTTCTTAACACACTTTTAAATGGTCAAGCCTGTTTGTTTGTTTGTTTGTAGATTATAGTCACACGACACTTTCGCATATAGGTGACTACTGGACCGATTTATACTGACACCAGCGGGCCAGTTGTTGGTAAAGGGGAAAATAATATGATCACACGTTGACCAATCCGGGATTCGAACCAGCGACCTTTCGGTTACTAGCAAGACGCTCTTACCAACTGAGCTACCCGGCCCCGCAAGCCTATCTACTAGGGCCTTTATATGGCTGTAGTATGAACATTCATAATTATAGTGACGAAGTAAGGAGAGAGCTGTCTCTTAGGACAGAGGTTTCTAAAGCACGCTACTGGGGATAATAACGTTATTATTGTTACTACCACTGTTATTGCTAGCAGGTAATGCTCTCACCAATACGTACCACCAGGTGCAACATTAGAAAGTTGGTGTAATCATTTTGTAACGACATCATTCATGACCGCGCACATAGGCAAACACGACACAGGAAGGCAAGCACAACACAGGTAGGCAAACACGACACAGGTAGGCAAACACGACACAGGAAGGCAAGCACAACACAGGTAGGCAAACACGACACAGGTAGGCGAGCACAACATGAAAGAGAGAACTTGGTGCATGACAAGCATCCCATTCAACATAGTATTCATTGAGTAAAGTTATAAATAATGACCCCACCCTGTAGGTAAACGTACCAAGTCATCATAAAGATAATGATAATTAATGCTTCAACTGATGATGATGATGATGATGATGATGATTATAAAAATGATGATGATGAGGAGGAAAACGTTGATGACGACGAAGACGAGGATGATGATGATGATAATGATTATGATGACGACGACGACGATGATGATGATGATGATGATGATGATGATGATGATGATGATGATGATTATGATGACGACGATGATGATGATGATGATGAGCTTAGAGGTCCGTTCAAAAATTATGTTCCTACAACCAGCGTTCCAGCCATTACATGTGAAGAGCTAACACCAAGGTAACAGAAGTCCTTATTGTTATATTCCTCTTCCTATGGGACATTTACCACGTTTTACCTTGGCTCACCATCACATGGGTCACAATCAACGCCATATTTTTTCGTTTCTTGATGAGTATGAGGATTTTTTTTACAAATGGGAATGATATTGGAATTTTGAGGTGAGCTCTTAACTGAATAGGGACCTCAGTGATTACATGCTTAGTCCATTTTCTTAGCTTCTTCGCTATACCGCCCCTGACCCCCCTCCCCCACCTCTCTACCCCATGCTCCTCTGTCCCCGTACCCCACCTATATTTATAGGTGTATAAAGGTGTATTATAATTATAGTAATGATGAACTTTGGTTTGGTGGGAAACGAACATGGATACAAAAGAACCAGTTTTGGAGGAACTGTGCTGTTGGCCATAGTGTGTTAGTGTGATCGTACGGGCTAAACAAAACTTAATATTATGATGAAAAAAAATCCCATGTCACTGTGTAATTACTAGGCTTCCTTTTACATTCTCTTGTCTTTTGTGCCGGTGAGTGGCGTGACAGACTAGATAGTTACAATAACTGATCGCGCACCTGCAATTTTACCTGCAGGGCTATATTTAGTTGACCCGTAACATCCCTCCGTTCTTTAGTACCCGGTGCAGGCATGAGGTGATATAGCAGGCATGAGGTGATATAGCAGGCATGAGGTGATATAGCAGGCATGAGGTGATATAGCAGGCAAACACTGCAAGCAACTTGGTGTTGTGGGCTTAGACATGAGTGTATTCAAATGTTATTTGGATTTGAATAATGTCACATTTCCTTCTGTAAATGATTAGTTAGTCATTGTTTATAGGGTCAGGGGACTGCAAAGAACCGAATCAGGGCCATAACTTGGTTGAAAAAGGTCTCACCCCTGATCCGTATAAAAGATCTGCTGATACAACCCTAATGGTAACACTGAAGGCACTCCACCAGCCGGTCACTTTACAATAAAGGCATCCCATGCAGGGAACTCTGAGGCTGTACTTTATTTTATCGAACCCTCGTTTACAAAAACAAAATAGAATATAAACATCATTATAAAATATTAACAAAACGCACACAAGTGGACACCACTGCAATAACGAGACAAAAGGCAGGGGTCTGAGACTCTCGGAATTTGCCAGAAAGAACAATCTGTTATTGGCAAACACGCTTGGTCTCCATAAAAAAATCCAGACAATGGACATGGCACAGTCCCAGCGGGGAGCATCACAACCAGATCGACTACATCATAGTCAAGACACGTTTCAGATCAAGCATCAACATTGGCATGACACGCACTTTTCCAGGAGCAGACATCGGAAGTGACCACGATCTCGTGATGATGTCCTTCCGGCTCCTCTTGAAGAGAGTAAACACAGCAAAGTGCATTAGACCAGGACATACTGGAAGACACGGAGGTGGCAGAAATATTTCAAGCCACAATTGGAGGGAAATTTGCACCACTGCTCATTTTGGGAGCTCGTGAAGTAGAAGTCAACACCACAGCTGTGACAGATGCCGCCACTGAGATCCTTGGGAAGCACCGCCCAAAGAAGAAACCGTGGATCAGACCTGAACTTTTGGATCTGTGTGATAAACGAAGAGAGGTGAAAAAGAAAAAAAAAACTCCTCACAGGGAGGTGATGCCTACCGAAAAAAATAACAATGACATCCGAAAAGGCATGCGCACAACAAAGGAGAAATAGACAGAAGATCAATGATAGAAAATAGAGAACAGTTTAAACAAGAACAACAGCAAGAAGGCCTACCAGGCTATGAAGCGGCTGACGAATGTCAAACAGCCCAGGATCTCAACGATCCAAAGCAAGTCTGGCATATGCCTTACAGAAGTACAAGAAGTCTTGGATAGATGGACAGAGTACTGCTCTGACCTTTACAACCACACACCAAACGGTAATTTAAAGAATCTGTAAATGATGAAGATGTTCATTTGTAACGAGCGTGTCTCTATCCATTGTCGAAGGCTGTCCACAGGGACAATGGGAACAATAAACGTGTATTGGTATCTTGTAACAGCTATTATCCATACGGGTGAAATTGGGGTTGCCTTCTTAGCGAAAGCGCTGTAGCCGCCGAGCAATGCCACCCAGGAAGTAGGGTGGGAGGGGAAAAAGGGGGGGGGGAGAAGTATAGGATGTAGTGCAGGTTGTGTGTTGTGTACAGGGCACTCCCTTCTATGCTTGAGCGTCAGGAAATCGTTCAACCACATGCACAGCCTATCAAGGCAGCCATCACTGAGGCAAACGTCCATAGTTCACGTTGTCTTTAACGGGTGCGAGAAAACAAGCAGTATTTAGTAGTACCTATTTCCCCCAAGTACAACTTGGATCCACTATTCAATGTATAGGCTACTTATGTACTGCAGATTTTGCAAAACATTGTGGCTGTAAACCGTTCCTGAAATATGGGAACTGAAAGTATTACTTGTTCTTTGCTTCAAAATGAAGTTAATCCGGCTAGAAACGCCCTGACCATCTCGTTATCCTTCAGTAGGGATTATACACGTTCCTGGGCTGGTGGCTGACCTTGATCTACAATCTACGTGTTCGCTGGGGCGATACAAACGCATTACAGGAATAGTCAGTCTTATTATATATATATATAAAATAATATATATATTTTCATCATAATTTAATCATCATTTAATTTCAATTAAATTATATAAGATATATTATAATTAAAAAAATAATGATATATATTGGAAGCGCAGTTAGCTCAGTGGTTTAGGCAATGACAAAAACAAATGAAGTATTGAATGTTAAGCGATGACATTGCAGACCGTACAGGCAGTGGTTTGAAGCCCGTTGACAGACAGCCTGCAGTGCCCAAACAACAATGACACGACCCCGACACACAGTTGGTTCAGTGCTGTAGGTCTGCTCAAAAAGACAACAAAACGACATATTGAATGTCAAGCGATGATATTGTACGGGCAGTGAGTCAAAGTCCGTTGATGGCCTGGAGTACAACAACAACAACAACAACAACAACAAATTAATAATTTCAAAAAAACTGAGACACTGCGCCCCTGCTCGTTCGAATGAGAGTATAAACCGAGACCTAGTCTTTGTACGCACCCATCCTATCGCACGGACTTTAAAGATCCTGAGGCTCCTGTTTTGTTTGTTTGTTTTCTTATTATATTTTTTAACATCTGATGGCTGCCTCGCTTTATATTTTTCGATCACTTTCCCCACCCCTCTGCATGCGCAATGAGCATATACACCGACGTAAATGATCGCGCTATACAAGACGTCAACATCATGTCCTAAACGGTTAAGTGTCGGCTACACAAATGCACCCAACAAGCACTAGGTCCATTTACCCCATCCCCGGTCGCCCAGGATTGCGCTCAGTGGTGTAGGCGTCAGACTATGAGACCAAAGGTTGCAAGTGAGCGCTTCGGGCGGTTTAAGATCGTGTATCGGTCAGCGCCTTCAGCAGCCCTTGAGCTGGAAAAAACGCTATAATATAGAATGATTAAATAAAAATAAATATATGTGGCCATGGACATTGTCGTCCCTCTCCCATCAAACAAAGCAGACTCATAGTCTAAGATATAGTTTTACTTTCAAATCTATAGATATAAACCCACAGATGCACATAATACAGCTTGACAACTTCCAAGCAGTAAGGTATAGCTAGTTTTCCCGTAACCTTACTGAGAGAGACGCTATGGAGATACATTTGTTTTCAAAAAGCACTTTGTTAGGGCTGTATCCATCTGCTTTCCTTCGCTGCGTCTTGCCTGGTTCTCAAAGATATTTATGTTCCTCCACCCCTCTGCATGCGCAACGCGCTGGGTGTTTTGGGATGTCACTGGGGGAAAAGGGGTTATGGACCTCGCTTTCCTCAAGTCCAGTTTTATGACTTTAGTGCACACTTCGTCTCCCTCGCTGCATTACTTTGCACGGTTTTCACTTGAGATATCCAGGTATTCCCATTCACAGCTTGGTGGACTGGTATGCTAACAGGGCGATGTTCGTTCCTCTGTAGTAGCTTTTTGGCAGTCCCATCAAATTACTAATCTGGCTGGACTCCGCGTGTCGTCTCGAAACATGAAGAAGACTGACAGTTATAGCTTTTACCTGCAGATGGATAGTATAGCTTACAATTTATGAAAACACGGTGATACCCGCCTAAAGACAAAAGTTAGGTGTAGAAGATTTACGCAAATCCAGTATACTCTTACACTGACCTAGTCCCAGTGAGACGATCCACGCATCTGTCAGATATATTTTTTTCCAGATCATCTGGAACTCGGGACGTCCAAATCACGTTTTTAACGTTCACCTCTTCCCATGACCCCTTTCTCCCTATCCAATCCTATCCTATCCTATCCTATCCCGTAACTCAAAAGTCGTTGGGGCACCCCGGGTGATCGTTTAACCAACGTACTCCATCTTTCTCTGGCCTCAGCAACCCTCATGTCTTCGCTCAGTGTCAAGGCAGTCCACTGGAATGTTGTCATCTCACCTCTATTTCTGTCTCTTTCTTCTTATGCCTCCTTGCGCCGTGCCTTGTAGGATGGTCTTTGCAAGGTCTGATGCTCTGGTGACGTGTCCATACCGTCGGAGTTTCCGTTTCTTCACCACTGTGAGCATGCCATCGTGTTGTCCAATGACTTGTGTGATGGTCTGTCGGATTTCGTCTTTTGGGATGTGCTGGATCACCAACAACGAAGTCCGACAGACCATCACTCAAGCTATTGGACAACACGATGACATGCTCACAGTGGTGAAGAAACGGAAACTCTGATGGTAAGGCCACGTCATCAGAGCATAAGACCTTGCGAAAACTATCCTGCAAGGCACGGTGCAAGGAGGCAGAAGGAGAGGGAGACAGAAAAAGAGGTGGGAGGACAACATTCGAGAATGGACTGGCTTGACACTGAACGAAGCCATAGGCCATGAGGGTTGCTGAGAACACAGAAAGATGGAGTACGCTGGTTAAACGATCATCTGTGGTGCCCACCAATCTTTGAGATAGGGAATAGGATAGGATAGGATAGGATAGGATAGGATAGGATAGGATAGGATGTGCTGGGTATAGGAAATGCCCAAAAGTCTTCTAGAGCACCTCATCTCCATGCTTTGAATTCTTCGTTGTGGTTCTGCTGTGAGGGTCCATGTTTCGCAAGCGTATAGGAAGATGTAGATGACAAGGGAGCGCAGCAGCTTTACCTTATGATAAAACCCCTTTCTCCCACCTGACTCTAAATGGCTGAAACGTATACGTGCAGGTCGCTTCCCCGATTAAATATGTAAATGATACACACCAGATTGATATGAGGAGAAATGGTAAAACCGTACGTTTCAGCCCCTATGGGCATTATATGTTGCACTCAAAACAGATAGGTTTGATAGAGAACGTCAAATTATCAAACATGGAGTCTGATCCCATGTAACCCCTTTCCGACATTTATGGATGCACGTCGTTTGCCATTCACTGTGGATTAAACGGCAAACTTTGTTAAATCCTATTACCGATTACTTGAACGATTCACATTAAATATTGTTTTGGGTACAGCGTACAGTCGTCCCGCGCATGCGTGAAAGTCGATCTGATCCTATACGGCTGTGGTTCCGTGTATACGTCAACCGTCCATTGACACTGTAAGGCAGTTGTAGTGTGCATACACGGCGGAATCTTATTCCAAGTTACAAATGGTAGTGGCAGTCACGCAAGTAATGCGAGAGATGTCGACTATCTTGTAATTAAATAAGAAGAATTTAGGATTTGACAGATACATTCCACCTTGTACTTTATCTTGATTGCTCCATAAGGCGAGTTTATCATAAGGCGAGTTTATGCCGGCAGTGATCCAATAATATTGGCATATGACCGGCGGTGTGACTGGAAAGAGCACGAGAAGGTGTCCCATGGTGGTACACTCTTGACCTAAAACTGTTTACGCTTGTTTGTTTGTAGATTATAGTCACACGACACTTTCGCATATAGGTGACTACTGGACCGATTTATACTGACACCAGCGGGCCAGTTGTTGGTAATGGGGAAAATAATATGATCACACGTTGACCAATCCGGGATTCGAACCAGCGACCTTTCTGTTACTAGCAAGACGCTCTTACCAACTGAGCTACCCGGCCCCTCTGAGTGTTTACGCTGTTGTTGTTTGTAGATTATAGTCACACGACACTTTCGCATATAGGTGACTACTGGACCGATTTATACTGACACCAGCGGGCCAGTTGTTGGTAATGGGGAAAATAATATGATCACACGTTGACCAATCCGGGATTCGAACCAGCGACCTTTCTGTTACTAGCAAGACGCTCTTACCAACTGAGCTACCCGGCCCCTCTGAGTGTTTACGCTGTTGTTGTTTGTAGATTATAGTCACACGACACTTTCGCATATAGGTGACTACTGGACCGATTTATACTGACACCAGCGGGCCAGTTGTTGGTAATGGGGAAAATAATATGATCACACGTTGACCAATCCGGGATTCGAACCAGCGACCTTTCTGTTACTAGCAAGACGCTCTTACCAACTGAGCTACCCGGCCCCTCTGAGTGTTTACGCTGTTGTTGTTTGTAGATTATAGTCACACGACACTTTCGCATATAGGTGACTACTGGACCGATTTATACTGACACCAGCGGGCCAGTTGTTGGTAAAGGGGAAAATAATATGATCACACGTTGACCAATCCGGGGTTCGAACCAGCGACCTTTCGGTTACTAGCAAGACGCTCTTACCAACTTAGCTACCCGGCCCCACTATGTGTTTACGCTGTCAACAGAGATGGTTTTTATAGTCCACGTCGTTCCAGTCAATCTGTTCTTGGGAAGAAATAGTTTTTATAGACTGGCGTTTTAGCTGTTTAAGTTTTAAACCATTCATTGTTGTTTCTGGCGTTTTTACAACAATGTCCTGATATTCAAATTCGCTTCGTGAGAGTCTGTTGAGATATAGTTTTAAAACCGTTACTGAAACATGCAGGGTACGAACCACCACGGGGTGGGGTTAGATCTATCCTGGTTAGGCCGGGTTTGGTGAGCTGTGTTCCGTCATCGGTGGCGGTGAACGGCGGTTGCTATATTTCCGTGGAGAATGCGATCCCACTTCCTCCTTCATGGTTGACAAGTAGTCCACCCCAAAATATAGGGAGATTATAGACTTTACAGTTCCACGATGCATAACGAGGGTGGGGGGAGGAGAGAGAGAGAGAGAGAGAGAGAGAGAGAGAGAGAGAGAGAGAGAGAGAGAGAGAGAGAGAGAGAGAGAGAGAAAACTAAACCATTACCTCATAGATATTTGTTGGCGCCCTGATTTGAGTTAGGTCCTGTTTGTGGCACCGCTTTGAGCAGCTGTTGAGCTGGTAAAGCGATACATAAAAACAGACATGTTTGGGGTGTAGATACAGAATACTTCAGAAACCTCATAAAGGCATTCCTGGCATACATGGCATACGCGCATTGTTATTTTACAACTGTTCTGCTTTAGGCTGTACATTTGGGTTTAGACTGCACAAAATATTCTGCTTTCGTTCGCATTCTCTGCTGGAAAGCAAGCATTAGATAATTATCGTCCCTGACCTTTTTGAGTGAGAAAGAAAATAACTGTATATTTGTTACTTTCACTGAAATCCCTATGTCCACAACATACAATGATCTATTTTTTCATTATCTTGGTCACTACATCAAAGATTGCGTCTGTTTCAAGGTAACTGTCGACGATTTTCCATCTTTTCATTGACCTACACGATAAACTGCCCGTTCGTTCACAGGGTGTCACGTAAAACAGATTATTATCAAGATTCACGTAAAACAGATTCTTATCAAGATTCTTATATTCTTATTGGTGTGGCACTCCAAGGCTGTCACATATTTGACGCTTACTGCACTATAGAACAGATTGATGGAGACTACGAGGCAACATAGCCTACTTTTTTTTATTGACTTCGACCCATTCGTGTTTTTTTGTAATACCCAGCCCCTAGTTTGTGGCTAAAATCTATCCGAACCAAGTCAAGATTCATTATAGTAAAAACAACTTACAAACACCCCACATTCAAACAACACACATTAATACAAACAAGTCACGTTTGAGGACAGGGAATAGATTGCTTGATAACAATAATA
Source organism: Oncomelania hupensis (assembly GCA_036898135.1). Classification (NCBI taxonomy): domain Eukaryota; kingdom Metazoa; phylum Mollusca; class Gastropoda; order Littorinimorpha; family Pomatiopsidae; genus Oncomelania; species Oncomelania hupensis. The sequence goes on along the minus strand of CM072520.1, from coordinate 40,519,225 downwards.
TGTGGTCTCATAATATGCTGCGTCATATATAGCTGAAAGTAGATTTTCCTTTTTTAATTCGGGGTACGGGGGGAGGGGAGAACGTCTTTTAATTTAATGTATCGCCTTGTATATGGTAAAATACGAAATACTACTAGTTCCGCCTCTTCTCTCCACCACCCGCATCACTTTAATGTTCATTACCCGCCCACATCCACTACCTCCCCGTCCCCCACCATCATCCACTTCACCACCCCTGCCTTTTCGCGCTCATGTGTCTTCTATTTCCCACCCCTTGGGGTCATGAGCAATCTTGCCACTGTAGGTTGTTCTAACCTATAAAGGGAAAAGTGAAAGCCCCAGTTGAAAACCTGTCTTGACTTTGTAGGCATGACCGATTCACTGCGGCAACAGTACCCCCGTTGGGGTGCCGGGGGTTTCAGTATAAATAGTATCCCCTTTTTCTGGAAATTTAGTGCTTTAAATTCCCACTGTCGCTGTCTTTCTCATTTGCTCTTTCTCATTCCTGCTCTGTTCTATCAATCTGCTATACTATCGTCTTCTTCGCTATACCAGTCATCTACCTTTTTTCTTGAAAACTCTTCCGGGACAAGACTCCTTGTTCGTGTATGAGGTCTGTTGGATCAGCTTGGGAATGTTGGACGCTTTCTGCCAGGTGTCACTAGGGCTTCCTATGATGTTATTATTTAGCAATGTAGGCATTTTATATGTATGTGTTTTGTTGATAATTTATAATGATGTTTGTATTCTATTTTGTTTTTGTAAACGGGGGTTCGATTAGTTGGGGTAAAGCCTCAGCCGTTCCCTGCGTGGGATGTCTTTATTGTAAAGTGACTGGCTGGTGGAGGGCATTCAGTTTTCCCACTAGGGTTGTTTCGGCAGATCTTTTATGCGGATTGGGGGTTGTCCGGTCCTGATTTGGCTCGGAAGAGTCCGCTGGACCTAAAGCAACAATTATATAATGTAATGTCATCTTCTATTTCCAAACTGTTCCTTTTCATCCGTTGATCAATGTTCAATGAGGACGCGTGCTATGGTGCACAGACAGATAGTGTAACCTTCTATTTTCAATGTAGCCGAGCGGAGTATTTGACTCCCGTCTCTAGAACACGTCCCGACCCGAACTGTTATTTTTATTTTTATCCCTTGTAAGAGTAACATAAAAATTTTTGCCGAGGAATAACGAAGCTTAACGTTCTCTTGCGTTAATCACTTTGACAACAATGATGATCATCATCATATCAAAAACCTATGTAGTAAACCGGTTTGCCGGCTACTAGTGCCACGACACTCGCTGCAAAGTCACTGCCACTGACTTGCATAAAATGCCTGCCGACAATGTAGTCCTGTTCACCACCAAAAGCAGAGGACGAATCGTCAGCCGGGGAGAACAAATGTCGTGTCGCCTTGTCCTGCATAACCCATTGGCCACTCCAAAGGATTCTGCACAGCAGGAGCCACCCAAGACTAGTCTAACAAAAAAAATGGAAGGTAGACAACCTCTCTCCCAAGCTTGCACCAGTCGCCTCCCATTCCGCCACATCAGTTACCGCAGTTTTGAGTTGAAGAGTCCCCTTTCTGTCCGCTCCTCGCAACTAGAGCGGTTTGGCATCCCCTGTGAAAACTAGAGCGGTTTGGCATCCCCTGTGAAAACTAGAGCGGTTTGGCATCCCCTGTGAACCAACTAACAAAAACCCACCGCCGTAGCTCAGTGGTAGAGCGTTCGCCTGGCGCACCGATGACCCAGGTTCGATTCCCGTGGCATTGTTTTGGCTGTCCATCTTATCAGTATGATTGCTCCGGTGGTTGTGTGTTGATTTATGTACCTACCCGATCTTCTGTGCAATGGTTATCCCCGTCCGTCGTATCTGCAATGGGGGGTGGGGGGAGGGAGGTGTCAAACTTCAATGTTCACTCAACTAACCTCACAACGCCCACAACACGCCGCTCTAATTATTGCTGCTACGTTCCTCCTTTGTTAAACCCAGTTAACAGGCTACCAGTAAACTATCAGGTGACCCTCGTCTCAGTCGTTGGGGTACTCGTTTGCGTAACTCTGCCGCTTCTTCGCTCCGATAGCTTTCACAGCGTTCTCGGGGGAAACGTGAGGCTAAGCCTTAGGCCGCCTTAAGTTCCCTCCTTTCAGTATTCTCTTCACTGCGCTGTTGGGTCTATTGGGCTAGTGGCCTACATCGGCAGTTTCAAAAGATGAATTTTCTGGAAATGTTATATCTTTTTTGTCCCCCGTTTTTCGGTCATTATGTGTACGAAATGCAATGCATTGTGCTCGCGTTGTAAGGGCATTGAGATTCTCAGACGCAATACTTGACGTAAAGAAATGTTTTCAAATACAAATAATAATAGAGTATTTCATTTCTTTCTTTAACTCCCTTTTCCTTCCATCTCTCTATTCACTTTCAAAATAGGTTTCTTCATTTCTTTGGCTCCTTCCCGCTACCCCTCTCCCTCACCTCCCCTTTTTCCTTCCGTTTGTCACTCCAGTAGAATAATGGTTTGTTCGACGTCGGCCTGTTCATTGAACTATTTCTCATTGCATGTTTCGGGTTGAGCTTTGTGGAAATGCTGCTGCACAGAGATTTGAAGAAGAAGAAGAAGAAGAAGAAGAAGAAGAAGAAGAAGAAGAAGAAGAAGAAGAGGGGAGGAAGGAAGGAAAGAAGAAAGGAGAGAAGGAAAGAAAGAAACAAACAAAAAGATAAGAAAAGATAAGATAAGGAAAGGTAGGAAAGGAAGACAGAAAGAAGAGTAAGAAGAAGTGAAAGAAGAAGAAAGAAAGAAAGAAAGAAAGAAAGAAAGAAAGAAAGAAAGAAAGAAAGAAAAATTATGGAAAGAAAGGAATAAATGAAGGAAAGAAAGAAAGAAAGAGAGAAGAAGGAAAAAAATGAAGCCAAGAATAAGAAAAAGAAGAAGAAAGAATGTAAAGAAAGAAAGAAAGAAGAAAGAAAGAAAGAAAGAAAGAAAGAAAGAAAGAAAGAAAGAAAGAAAGAAAAAAAGAAAGAAAGAAAGAAAGAAAGAAAAAAGAAAGAAAGAAAGAAAGAAAGAGGTAGTGGAGGAGCGTTTTGGAATGTTGGCATTGTAGTATACCTAAAACAATGATCAAAGTTTCAAATACTTTTTTTTTTTTCTTTTCTTTGTTAATGTTTTTGTACGTCGACATACATATGATACATATATACATATACATATCTACATGTATATATAATAGGACGCTGGACCTAAAGCAATAATCATGTAATGTAATAATTAGGACGGATTAAAATTTCAGTTATTAATTAGAGTTAATTAAAACAAGTAGAAGAATTGAAGGACAAGAATAATACGAAAACAACATCGAATGTGCCACTCCATTAGTTTAAATCTTCAGGGAGGAAAAAGCATAATCAAACAAAGCTAGAACATCCGCTTGATTTTATTTGAAATAATTATTAACATTGTAAACAAACCCACACTTTCAAAGGCTTTAGTTTCATCAAAGCTATCACAAATGATATATATTTTCACTTTGTTGATTATTTTGCAGAGACTTAAGAGCTAAAGGCTTTTACCAATGTTGAAATAAGCTAGTATTACAACTTCTAGCTTTCAACCATATTGAAATACGCCTATGTGGCTTGTACAGTAACTATTGAAATAGGCAAGGGGATACAGAGACAAACATATCTTTCAAACCACTGACAATACACTATTTTTACGGCCCCACTTTCGCTGTGTCAGGATGATCTCAACCAAGGGCATTTTTTGTCCTGTTTTAGCACTTTTGTTTTTCTCTCTCTCCCTTCCTCGCTCTTCTCTTATTCCACCGGCGCCCTTATTTGGCCCGCTAGAAACTACCTTTCTTCTTTCCGCTTCAGCTGAAAAAGCGCTATATAAAAGCCAATAAATAAATACATTAAATAAATAACAGATTAATTTTTTGTTTGAAAGGGTTTCTTCTCTTGCACGAATTTGTGTGTGTATGAAAATGGTTTTCGTTAACTATCCGTGCACTTCAGGTTTTGCGCAACGGTGCATTTGTGAAATATGCCCGAAAATGATGACAAAGCCAGAATTCATTGAATTTTGTAAAGCTGTGGCCACAACGTCACACCCATCATTTTATCCGATTTTCAGCCATTGAATCTTTCATTCAACACGCCATCGTACATGTATTCACACTTGGTACGTAAAGCGCAGTTTGCTTAGGTCAGCCTTTTGTTCGTGACATATATAGAGAAAGCTGTGGCATTAAGGGGAGGAGATCGCTTGGATAAGAAAGAGAGAAGGAAGAAGAAAGAGGAAGCGAAGATAGGTGGCAGATAGGGATTCGCAAGGGAGAGGGCGTTATGCTTCGTGGAAGTAAAAAAAATTAGGAAAGGTTAAAATATTGGTCTGCCGAATCTAGGAAAAAAACACAAAAACGTTCAGCTGACTTAGAATTTCGTCTGGAAAAAACAGTTAGTACAATATTCTACTTGCCAATAATATCCCATTCCGTAAACATTTTAATTAATTTAACCCCGCAGTAATTTTTAAAATCTACGTCCAATTTATTGCTGATAGAGGGGCCGGGTAGCTCAGTTGGTAAGAGCGTCTTGCTAGTAACCGAAAGGTCGCTGGTTCGAATCCCGGATTGATCAACGTGTGATCATATTATTTTCCCCTTTACCAACAACTGGCCCGCTGGTGTCAGTATAAATCGGTCCAGTAGTCACCTATATGCGAAAGTGTCGTGTGACTATAATCTACAAACAACAACATTGCTGATATTTTGAGGAAAGCAACAATTTGGACAGTTAAGATGTGTCAACAATTGAATTTGATAAACGTAGTAACATAACAGCGTAAATGTCAGATTTGGTCAACCAGAAAACAAATTTAATGGTGAAAGGTGTTGTTTGTTTTTTCACCGTAGATGCATAACTACATCGATATGACCACGTTTCCATTTTGTCCTACAGTGGGAAAACGTTTTCATGGGGGTGCCGAGGGTTTCTGTATAAATAGTATCCCCACTTTCTGGAAATTTAGTGCATTAAATTCCCACTGTCGCTGTCTTTCTCCTTTGTTCTTTCTCATTCCTACTCTTTTCTATTAATCTACTATACTGTCTTCTTCGCTAGACCAGTCACCTACCTTTTGTCTTGAAAACTCTTCCAAAACGTCTCATTTGTGTGTGAGGTCTGTTGTATCAGCATGGGAATATTGGACCCTTTTTTTCCAAATGGTCACTAGGGCTTCCTATGATATTATTATGTGTTTTGTTGATATTTTTTAATGATGTTTGTATTCTATTTTGTTTTTGTAAACGGGGGTCCGATAAATTAGAGTATAGCATTAGCTTCCCCTGTGTGGGATGTCTTTATTGTGCAGTGACCGGCTGGTGGAGTGTCTTCAGTATTACCACTGGGGTTGTTTCAGCAGATCTTTTATGCGGATCAGGGGTGAATCCAATTTTAGTCAAGTTGTGGTCTTGATTTTGTGGTCCTGATTCGGCTCTTTGCAGTCCGCTGGACCCTGTAAGCAATGAATAACTAGCTAAATACATTTTATCAGTATTTCAAGTTATACTGATGAATAAAAAGTCTTGATAACAAAGTTGTGATGACAAAATTTGTGAATTTTTAAGGGACAGTAGTGCTGTATTTGGATAAGAGGCAAAAACAGTCTTACATAATTCGTTGTGCAGACGAAACCGACATAGCATTTTAAAAGGTCATTGGTGGTATATTTTGCACAAAGTCTTAGAAATTCAGTGTTTGTAAGAAACATTATTACCTTTATGCAACTACAAAGTGTATTTATTCCAACAGCTTTGCACAATTTATTGTGCGACCGAGACAAGAGATCACAATTTTTATTCCGAACGAAATGATGTATTTTATTCCAAACGCTGCACATTTCATTGTGCGGGCGATACAGGGTGTAGCGTTTTATTGGGCGGGATAAGTTGGTATTTTGACACAAATTCTTTGTACTTGTGTTGAAGGGAGTCAGCTGACGTTAATTTCCATTTGAATGCATGTTTACAATTTGCCTGAGGTTCAAATACACATTAAAAATAGCGTATATGTTTGCAAAAAAAAAGTGTGTGTGTGTATAAGATGGTGTGTGTGTGTGTGTGTGTGTGTGTGTGTGCGCGCGCGTGTGTGAGGGTATGTTTGTTCAATGAGCGTGCAGACAAACACAGGTATAGCTAGGTGCATGCGGTGCAATGCATATTGAAAAGATTGACCTATTTTAAATGAAAAGGTTCTGGTTCAAATGGACTCCTAATTCACGTCATTTGTTTGTATCTTCCCATCCATGCCTGTCTGCCTTCTCACACCCCTCCCCACCCACCTCTTTCACCGCACACACCACATCCTTCTTCCCCCCTCTCTCTCTCAAGGACTTTCATGTTAATGCTCTATCTCTCTGACTCTTTGTCTCACTTCCTGTCTCTCTCCCTCTGGCTCTCTTTTTCTGTGTCTGTCTGTCTGTCTCTTTCTCTCTCTCTCTCTCTCTCTCTCTCTCTCTCTCTCTCTCTCTCTCTCTCTCTCTCTCTCTCTCTCTCTCTCCTTCTACCATACAAAGAAACAGGCAAACATTAACCGACATTTGTATATAAGTTATTCGAATAGTATATATCCGGCTTCAACGGATAAAACTTCTATGTCTGCGCTTCAATGAACAGATAACAAAGCCACGTGATCATCATCATCATAAGCATCTCTCTCTGTCTCTGTCTATCTGTCTTTCTCTCTCGCTCTCTCTTTCCCGTGCACCTTCGTTTTGATGGTTCATCTGTGGTTTGCTGCCACATTATAATACCACACCTCTGCCCTTCCGTACTCCTTCCTTATACTTATATAGATGCTTCTTTCTTTCATACTTTATGTGATAATTTGTTGTGTTTACTTGTTGTGTCTACCTGTTGTGTTTACTTGTTGTGTTTCTTTTCCTTGTACGCACACTAAGTCTGTTTGGCTACTGTCCAGCAAAGCTAAGAGGATTTTGCGTGGAACTGCTGTATTGGTCAGATGATGTGGGCCAACCTCTGTATTACATTACATTATTATTGCTTTAGGTCCAGCGGACTCTTCCGAGCCAAATCAGGACCGGACAACCCCCGATCCGCATAAAAGATCTGCTGAAACAACCCTAGTGGTAAAACCGAAAGCTCTCCACCAGCCAGTCACTTTACAATAAAGACATCCCACGCAGGGGACGGCTGAGGCTTCACCCCAACTTATCGAACCCCCGTTTACAAAAACAAAATAGAATACAAACATCATTATAAATTATCAACAAAACACATACATATAAAATGCCTACATTGCTAAATAATAACATCATAGGAAGCCCTAGTGACCACCTGGCAGAAAGCGTCCAATATTCCCAAGCTGATCCAACAGACCTCATACACAAGGAGTCTTGTCCCGGAAGAGTTTTCAAGAAAAAAGGTAGGAGACAGGTCTAGCGAAGAAGACGATAGTATAGCAGATTGATAGAAAAGAGTAGGAATGAGAAAGAGCAAATGAGAAAGACAGCGACAGTGGGAATTTAAAGCACTAAATTTCCAGAAAGTGGGGATACTATTTATACTTAAACCCCCGGCACCCCAACGGGGGTAACCTCTGTATTACACGTGCTTCTATTGACTATTACTTTACTGTTTTTAACCTCCGGGGAGGTGCCGGGGGTTTCTATATAAATAGTATCCCCACTTTCTGGAAAGTTAGTGCTTTAAATTTCTGCTGTCGCTGTCTTTCTCATTTGTTTTTTCTCATTCTTACTCAGTTCTATCAATCTACTATACTATCTTCTTCTTCGCTAGACTAGTCAACTACCTTTTTTCTTAAAAACTCTTCCGGGACAAAACTCCTCACCTCATTAGTGTGTGAGGTCTGTTGTATCAGCTTGGGAATATTGGACCCTTTTTGCCAAATGGTCACTAGGGCTTCCTATGATATTATTCTTTAGCAATGTAGGCATTATATATGTATGCACTTGGTTGATATTTTATAATGATGTTTATTTTGTATTTTGTTTTTGTAAACGGGGGTTCGATAAATTAGAGTATAGCTTCAGCGTCCCCAGCTTGGGATGCCTTTATTGTACAGAGACCGGCTGGTAGAGTGCCTTCAGTGTTACCACAGGGGTTGTTTCAGCAGATCTTTTATGCGGATCAGGGGTGGGTACTCTTTCAACCCAGTTGTGGTCTTGATTTTGTGGTCCTGATTCGGCTCTTTGCAGTCCGCTGGACCTGTAAGCAATGAATGACTAACTAACTAACCACTGTTCAATTCTTTCGCCTCGTCCTACTCTGCCTTCGTTTTGTTTTAGTGACACCCATCGCAGTGACGTAACACAATGTTGGATATGACGTTTGAATGTTTTTTACAGCTTGACTATGCAGTTCCTCAAAAAGTTGCAAGGTATTTTGTTGTAGGGACTGCAAAGTGTGGCAGGGCCGGACCTAAGTTTTTCAGGGGTAGGGGCCCAAATTTATTTTAGGGTAGTAGTGAAGGCGCGAAGCGCCGAGCCGACGGCGCGAAGTGCCTAGTTTGCTAGGGGGGTCCGGGGGCATGCTCTCCCGGAAAATTTTTTGAAAAGGGAGAAAAAATGGTGCAATCTGGTGCAATCTGAGCATGTAAATTGCAAAATTTGGGTGCTATTGTCAAAAAAGGGTAGGGGCCCGGGCCCCTCGGGCCTCTAGGGCAGGTCCGGCCCTGTGTGGGTTACATGGGCGCGTGATAATCCTCGTGTGTGTATCTTTTTTTTTCTTTCTTCCTTGATCAATTTCCTGAAGTTCCTCAAAATACAAAAGCTAGTTTGTAAACTTGTAGGTGTATAAACACAAACACGATACGAGTAGCGGATTTTGCCACAACCCCCCACCATTTTAAGCAAACAAACAATGACGTAGTATGTGACATTTCAGTGTTCCAGGATGTGCATGTGATGATGTTCGTGGGCTTTGGGTTCCTCATGACGTTCCTAAAGCTCTATGGCTACAGTGCAGTGGGTGTCAACATGCTGGTGGCAGCCTTCGTCCTACAGGTGGCGCTGATCGTCAGAGGGTTCATCCACTATGACATCCTCGGTGGACAGCGCTTCCACATCAATGTTCTGGAGTAAGTTTTATTTCATCACAATTGTTTCGGTACCTTTTCAAATCTGCCTTGTTATTAGCCCAGCTCATCTAGCTGCGATGGGCACACGAGGTTTTGTTTACAACTGGGTAAAATAATGCAGCGAGAAATGAGAGATAGGTATCGCCTTCACAAAGCTGGCCTAGGACAAGCAATCACAGCTCTCTCTTCTACTACTTTAATTTAATGTTTGCGGGAAGCCTTTACTCGTGAATCTTATAATCGTATAGTCCTATGTTATTATAAGGGTTTAATGAGAATGATGAGAAAGACGGCGGAGGGGATGGAGAAGAAATGTACTGTTGAGAAGAGGAAGATTGTTGTGGAGATGGTGAGGATGATGTCACAGTGTTAGGATTGAGACGCGCACGATAGATCCGATCGCTTTGTTTTGCAAAACATGCAATGATAGCGTGTATATACCTTTGATTTGATTTTGCACTGTTGCTAGAAGAAGCTTCGTATAATGTTGATAATTTTCGTCGGTCGATATAATTCAAAATTTTCTGGAATTACTTGTTTATTATCGATCGAAACTTCTAGATCCCAGCTGGTCGAATCATGTGGGTTCGTAAACATTATATGACGTAAGACTGTGCATAGTTCCGGTGACCAGTCTTTTTTTGATTGTGTGTTATTGCGTCATTCTGGGATGTTCGAACTTTTTCTCGATTGCATAGAAGTAATGCACTGTCTGCTTGTGGGGATGATATTTGTAATGATTTCGGAAAGCGATCTTGTATGCAGTTGTTGATGTTTGCTGAATAAAGTTGGAAAACTTTATATGACGACTCCTGCCTTGTTTCTGAGTGAACAGGCTGCGTGGATAAACGAATTCGAGTTACACATATTAAGATTCAATCATCGGGGCTGAATCAGCTGTCGATAAATATTAGCGACCACAAGGCTCCAAAATTGTCAGCGTTCGTCGATGGGAAGGACCTGATCGACAGTTATCTGTCGAGGTTCGAAAGATTCGCCGAAAAAACTGGCAACCTCAAGACTGGGCGATTGGACTTGGTGCACTCCTGACGGGGCAATCACTGGAAGTTTATACCATGGCCAGGACTTCACTGGGACGTCAGCCGTTTCTGCCGATCATGTGACATTTTCCAGAAGACCATACCTCAAGGAAGGGTCCTTATGCAGAGGATGCCCCTGATCGAAAGACCTTTCATGAGCGTAGCCTTGGACTTAATGTGCGAAATAAAACCTCCGAGTGAAGAAGGTCACTGTTGGGTTGATCTTAATGGACTATGCGACTCTGTACCCAGAAGCAGTGCCTCTGAAGAAGATTGACACTGAGACCGTGGCAGAGAGGTTGGTGTACATGTTCAGCAGACTTGGAGAACCCGAAGAAATTCTGACAGATCTCGGGACACAGTTCGTCTCCATTTGCATGAAGGAAGTCAACGGACTGGTGTGCATCCGGCATTGACTAGACACCCTATCATCCAATGTGCAACGAGCTAGTCGAGAAGTTCAATGCTACGCTAAAGTCCACCCTGAAGAAACTGTGCAGAGAGCAGCCCAGACGGTGGCATCGCTACATCGGCGCTTTACTGTTCGCCTACAGAGAAGTACCGGAGGAGTCCACCGGTTTTTCTCCGACGCGTTCGAGCTGTTGTACGGAAGAACTATCGGAGGGCCGATGCTCATCCTGAAAGAAATGTGGACGAAAGATGTAGACACCCCAGAGATAAAGAACAGCTACCAGTACGTTTTCGAGCTACGGGAGAAGCTGGAGCAGACTCTCGAGATAGCCAGAGAGAACCTGAAGAAGTCCCAGGACTGTGGACAGCACTACTATGACCGTAGGGCTGTGAACAGGAAGTTCAAACTTGGCATCAAAGTGCTGCTACCGCTACCTACCGATTACAATAAGTTGCTGATGGAGTGGAAAGGCCCGTATGAAGTGGAGACCGTGGTAGGGATCAACGACTACAAGGCGAAGGTCAGCCAGCATTCTAAGATATACCACGCCCATTTCATTAAGCTATACGTGGAAAGACCACCAGAGACTGTACACGCAGCAACAGCAGCTAAGATTGAACACAGCTTTGACAGCGAAGAACTTTTGGAACTTGAAGACTTCCACAGTACAGAAGAAATCGATGATGTTAAACTAGGACCAAGCCTGACTGAGGTTCAAAAGATGGAGCTCAAGGACCTTGTGGGCGAGTTTCCACATACTTTCAATGATGTCCAGGTTCTACTACTTTGGTCGAACATGAAGTCCATCTTACTTCAAACATTCCCGTTTTCGATCCAAACCCTTCCCGTCCTTTTTAAGGCCCGCGAATCCTCGAAGAAAGACATCGATGAGATGCTGAAGATGGACATCATCAGGGAATCCAGTTTCCCATACTCGTCCCCTGTACAGGCCGTGAAGAAGGACGGAAGCAACAGAGTATGTATTGACTACAGGAAGGTTAACAAGATCACCGTCTTGGAGCCTGAGCCGATGCCTACTGTAGCAGACCTGTTCCGTCAACTATCGGGGAGCAAATTCTTCTCAAAGATTGACCCCAGCAAAGGTTATTGCCAAGTTCCTGTGCGTCAACAGGACATACCAAATACTGCTTTTATAACTCCTGATGGGACGTACGAGTGCCTGCGGATGCCCTTTGGCATGGTCAACAACGGTGCATCCCTGAAGAGAGGAATGAAGAAGATGCTCAAAGGTATGGACCTTTCTTGTGTTACTGGGACGACCTGCTAATCCACACCCAGACCTGAATAGAGAATGTGATGATCTTGAAGAAGCTGCTTCACCGTTCTACAGAAGCCAACCTGACCGAGAGAACCGGCAACTGCATTCTGGGAACTGACAACGTCGACTTCATCGGTCATTCTATAGAAGAAGTAAGCAATGGAGCGAACAGTGACTCCAGGAAAGTCTACGAGATCACTGCCTAGACCGATGACAAGCGTAACGGACGAGGGCATCGGAGCCGTGCGGATGAAAGAACATTGACAGTATCCAGACAGACTGAAATAAGTTACATTCTGGACTTAGTGCATTACGTCTCAATGTTGTTGACAGAAATAAGTACATTTTTTCTTGTGTAGGGGGTAACGTGATTGAGGCGCGCACGATAGATCCGGTCATTTTGTTTTGCAAAGCGTGTATTTAACTTCGATTTGATTTTGCACTGTTGCAAGAAGAAGCTTTGTATAATGTTGACAATTTTCCTCGGTCGGAGAATTTTCTGGAATTACTTGTTTATTATCGATCGAAACCTTACGAGTAAAAGCTGGTTGAATCATGTGGATAAGATGGAAAACTATATACGACGTCTCCTACCTTGTTGCTGAGTGAACAGACTGCGTGGATAAACGATTTCGAGTCACAAATATTAAGATTCAAGCATCGGGGCTGAATCAGCTATTGATAAATACCGTATAACTCAGAGCTTGAAAATGAAGATGGAATGGCCGTGATGTAGGGCGGAGTAAACAAGATGACATTGGAGGCAGCGGTTGAGGAGGGCAGAGAAATAATAGTGAAGAGGGTTTCAAAAGGAGGATTGTTGTGATGATGACGACGAGGAGGAGGAAGGAGAAAAATTAAGAATTAATTATCTCAGTAGTGGAGTCGCTAATGAGGTGGTGGTAGTGATTGTATAACATGCGGTGGTTGAGATGATGATGATGATGATGATGATGATGATGATGATGATGATGATGATAATATAATGATGATGATGAATGATGATGATAAAGATGATGATCATGATCATAATGATGATCATAATGATGATCATAATGATGGTGATGATGATGATGATGATGATGATGATGATGATGATGATGATGATGATGATGGCTATGGCAAAGGTGGTACCGATGATATATTGCTACAAGTGGTGTTGTGATGTGTGACATTACAGGATGTTGTCATCAGACTTTGCGTCAGCTACAGTACTGATCACGTTTGGTGCGGTTTTGGGTAAGACGAGCCCATTGCAACTGCTGCTGATCGCTATCATTGAAACCATCTTGGCGCAACTCACTGAATACGTTGGGCTTCATCATTTGCATGTACGTTTGGACGGCTTTGTAGGCCTATTGACTATAATTGTGCACCCAACTTACTGTAAAGTCCAATGGACTATATGAACAGTGAAACGCTTATTTTAACATATATGATAGGCTAACAATTTCGTAATCATCAGTGTGACGGTGGGTCTATTGTTACTGGGCTCTGCACAATGGAATGCTATTACCCACTCGTCGTTCGTCTGCGGAGATCGGCTAGTGTAATCACCCTATGACTAATCTTAATACATTTATTAGGTTAGCTCGGTCTGTGTGCGGATAGGGTTATAGATAGGGAGAAAATGGTAAAGATTCACTGACACACTAGCTCTCGCACGGCTATGAAACATAGGTAGTCCAGCCACTTGTTAACAGTAAATATCACACGTTTATTTCCTCTATATACATAATTCTCTAAACACTCTCTTAACTTAAATGTCCAAATTCAGTTCGAATAGTTCGTTCTTGATGGGTCTATGCTGCTACTGTTCTTGAAATTTGCTAATGTCTCATCATTGGGCTATTTGTTCTGGTTGGCCTAATGTTGGTTTCAGGAGAGTGGACTACCGCACAGTCCTTCTACGTCAGTGTGGGTGCGCGCTTTCGGTGTCACTTAACTGCAGTTTGAGGTGTGGTGATGGTGTATCCTCCTTGGTGGTAGACTATTGGGCGGCTTAGTGCTATATGCTCCATTGCAGGTCGAATGTCAGGGTTGACGCTTAGTGGTCTTCCTCCTGCCTCGGGCCAACGATGCCTGCTCGTCTGCAAAATATGAGACAAATTTCTGCAACACCATGTTTACTAAGGGTGTGCAGAGCGTCTCACTGATAGCAGAAAGAGCCTTCAGTGATAGCTCCACTTACATATATATATATAGCGACGAACAATCTTCAATGTCCGTGGTCCACTGGAATCTCCACTCTAATTCCTATACATATACTGTACACATCATGGCTAAACTAAACACATGGAGAAGTAATTAACAATATACACATTCTCCGGTACAGCCACTGGTCTGCAAGAATACACATAGGAGAAACAACAGTGGGTCCATAGGGGATACCTCATGGTGGCGAAACCGGTCGCGTGTCCGCCACATGGTCCAGCAAAGTTTGACAAACATTCACAATTCTAAACATGGCAAAACTTCACAAACATAATACAGCAATAATATCAATAAAGCGCGATGAAACAAAAGATAGATCATTTACCTTTTTGACAATGTCAGGCTGTGGCTATACTAGGTTGAATTGAATTTCACCTGTCCCTGCTTTAGTCTTCTGCTAGCGATCTTTTAGAGCGTTGCTCCGTCTCGTGTAAGATTTAGGCACAGAATGACTGCCTAGCCTTGCGGTTAGCAAAAGCCCGCAAAAACTAGTACTACATGTGGCGCCTCTAGCGGGTGTCTCTGGCCATACGTCAGCTGAATGAGGTCACTGCCTAACTGAGCCAGCGTTAGTGTACACATGCTTAGCACACAACTGACTTGCGTCGTCTGCTTGGCATCGACTTTAATTTACAAAGGCTACAGCAGGCTGAACTATTTAAGGCGTGAAATCTTAGTGCAGGTCTAAATCTAGCCTTCTGTGACAATCAGTACAAACCTGACCTGGGACAACTTTTCAGAAACAAATAGTTCATGATAGATAACAAGCAATGACCTTGGGAAAATGCCGCCAAATAGTTGATTCTTTAGTTGTTTCTACTGTTTTGATTTTATATTTTTGAGAATGTTGTGTAATTTGAGTTACTATAGAAACGATCATGGACGAACATGCACAGAGAACTTGTTGTTGTTGTTGTTGTTGTTGTTGTTGTTGTTGTTGTTGTTGTTGTTGTTGTTGTTGTTGTTGTTCTTCTTCTTCTTCTTCTTCTTCTTCTTCTTCTTCTTCTTCTTCTTCTTCTTCTTCTTCTTCTTCTTGTTCTTCTTGTTGTTGTCGTTGTTGCTTCTTCTTCTTCTTCTTCTTCTTCTTCTTCTTCTTCTTCTTCTTCTTCTTCTTCTTCTTCTTCTTCTTCTTCAACCTGCTAAATTCCTCTTTTTCTTCGATCTGTTAAATTCGTCTCCAATCTTTAAACTGGGCTGAACTACTGAGGGTTATCGCATGGATCGGTGCTAAACAAATTTGTCCAGAAATGAACAACAGGCCAGTTTCCACTATACTGGTCACCTTGGTGTCGCGATAGGCAAGTTCAGCCCAGCACTAAAGCTTCATACCTTCACGGTCAGTCTGCTTTGACCTGTGTACAATAATTCGCTGACTAGCAGACGACAGAAGGAGGTTGGGTTAAGCATACCGAGGCTACAGCTTCATAAGATAAGCCGTGGCGTCACCCAGCTGACAAATCACCCGCCACTCCCGCAGAGGCGCTACTAGTCTTGAGATCTCGCGCGCTTGGGCTGACCACAGCGTGACGATAGTTAGTCTTTGTCCGAACATCATCGTAGCAAGACGCACGTTGATAGATCTCTCTAGCAGAAGACGAAGCAGGTGACGGATGAAAATCATTCATCGACAGTATAGCCAGAGCCTGACATTGTCGGGAAGGTAAATGATCAATCGTTTGTTTCATTGCGATTATTTGATATGATTATTGGATTATGTGTGTGAAGTTTTGCCATGTTTTAGAATTGTGACTGTTAGTGAAACTTTGCTTAACCATGTGGCGAACGCGACTAGTTTCGCAATTATGAGGCAGACCCACTGACCAACGATTGTTTTCCCTATTTGTATTATTGCAGACCAGTGGCTGTACCGGAGAATGTGTATATTATTAATTACTTCTCCCTGTGTTTATTTTAGCCATGATATATGTATATATGTATAGGAATTATTTTGGAGATTCCAGTGGACCTCGGACTTAGAAAACTGTTCGTCTCTTAACTATATAAGTGGAGATCATCTCACTGAGGGCTATTTCTGCCAACAGTGAGACGCTCTGCACAACCTTGGTAAACAAGGTGTTGCAGAAAATCACCTCATATTTTGCAGACGAGCAGGCATCTTGGTTCACGGCTGGGAACAAACTCCTCAGAGAGGCACCCCTGATAGGTGGCCTGCAACCTTGAGCAGCGAGAGCAGTGTGCTCCACAGGCTCACTGGTCTACTACCCAGAAGGCGAGACCACAACACCGCTCAACGACGAGACAGTTAAGTCACTAGAAACCTTGCACCAAAACTGCTCTAGAAGGACTGTGCGATTGTACACTCTTCCAGACAAACGAACAATAGGACAGGAAGCACTATTAGCCCAATGATGAGACAGTAGCTGCCTAGACCCATCAAGGAGGCGAACTACTCGAAGTGAAAATTGGACATTTAAGTTAGTATAGTGATTAGAAGATTTTGTATAGAGTAGAGGAAATAAATGTGTGATATTTACTGTTAACACGTGGCTGGACTACCTATGTTTCATAGCCGTGTGAGAGCTAGTGTATCAGTGAATCTTTACACTTTTATCCCTGTCTCTGCAACCCCATCCGAACACAGACCGGGCCAAACTTATAAATGTATTAAGATTAGTCATAGGGTGATTTACTAGCCGATCCCCGCAGACAAACGACGAGTGGGTAATAGCAATCCATTGTGCAGAGCCCAGCAACAATAGGCCGACTGCCTCTATAAGCTTAGTAGCAATATCGGCAAAAGATGTAAGCGATTGTGGTTTCGGTGTAAGCCCAGGCTTCTGGTTGTCTCAGGCTACACATCACATTACAATTAACTAGTAGCCGGGGAATTGTTGGTGCTGGAAGAAAGGTTGGTCATTGTATACATGTATTGTTGATCAATGAAATTATGGTCAATGTTTGATTAACTGATCAACAGGTCAATGATGTGGGAGAGTCCATGTTTGTACACGTGTTTGGGGCGTACTTCGGTCTGGCCGTGGCCAGAGTACTGTACAGCAAGGACACCCGTGACAACGAGAAAAATGGCGCCGTCTACCACTCTGACATCTTCGCCATGATTGGTGAGTTGCAAGTGCTAAACCCTAAAGGGTGCATAATTCCATTGTGTGCTCTCTCTCTCTCTCTTTCTCTTTCTCTCTCTCTCTCCCACCCACCCACACATACACCCACACACCGGTCACACACTAACTAAATACCAAGTTTCAAAGAAATCCGTACATTAGTTTCAGAGAAAAGTGCGCAAAATTAACTAAACGAAAATAAAAAAATATTAGGCCACACTCGAAATACTTAAGTTTTGAATAAGGCTCGACGCATCTGTACACTCTCATTACATTCAAAGTTTAAAGAAAATGTTTAACAAAAAAATTAAAAGGTGCGTTCATCATGATTACGTCTTTGATTTGCATCATTTTGGTTTTACGTTGGAGGCATACGTAAAGTCTAAGTATTTGCCAAATTTCAGGCAAATCCCTCCAGTAGTTTCGGAGAAAATAGGATTAGAACAAAAACTACAACAATTTATAACGTCATTATGATGACGTCACACGATGACGTCTCTCAATATACCATAGTTTTGTTTAAGGCTCAAGGCATCTGAATACTCTAATTACATACAAAGTTGTTTTTTTTAAAGTTAATTTTTAAAAAAGTGCCTTTAAAAAAAATTACGTCACGATGATTACATTACTTGATTTGCATAAGTTTGGTTTTATCTTGGAGGCACAAATAAAGTCTAAGTACATACCAAACTTGAACCAAATCCCTCTAATAGTTTGGGAGAACATAGGATTTTTAAACAAATATGACATCACCATGATGACTCATCCAACATGCACAATTTTTGTTTCATATGGTGGGGTTCACTATTTCCTAACTAAATATCAAATTTGAAAGAAATCCGTCTGTTAGTTTCAGAGAAAAATGCGCAAATGTCATCTTCGGACGCGGGACGGACGGACGCCAAAAGTCAAAAACAGTAGTAGCTCTGGAGCTAACAATACAATTCAATACGCTGCAATGCAATACAGTACACCACAACACATCACAACACACCACATCACACCACAATACATCACACCACAAATCACAACACGACACATCACACGATAATGCATCAAAAACACACCACAACATATCACATCACAACACATTACATCACACCACACCACAACACAACACACCACATCACACCAGAACACACCACACCACAAAAAAAATTTTTTTGACTGATTGCAGGTACTGTATTCCTGTGGATGTTCTGGCCAAGTTTCAACGGCGGAGCTGCAGAAGGAGACGAACAGCACCGTGCAGTGATCAACACCTACATGTCCCTCTCTGCCTGCTGCATCGTCACATTTGCCATCTCTGGAATGGTGCACAAGAAGGGACACTTTGATATGGTGAGACATCTTGTTATGTTTACATACAGCTACCAAGTGTATTGTAATCTTGATGCTATATTAGGAAATTGCTCATTTGAATACGCGATCTTATTCCATCTAAGCATGATAATGTATATTAACACGTACTATTGTTATTTTCGCTGTCTTTGAAAAGGTCCACAAAAAGAAGGGGTACTTTGATATGGTAAAGAAGCTTTTTTTGTTTGTTTGTTTTCATTTTGGCGTTCTTTTGGTTTATACATCGTGGGTGCTGAAAGCCAGAAATTTTCAGCTCGCCCTTCGAACTAGTGAGCCAGCCAAACTCAGTAAGCTTAGTCCTCCAAAAATTAACATTGCCCTTAAAAAAAAAACAGAATAAAAATGAATTATTTTGTCTGCACATTATAACTGCACTATTGTGAAGTGAGATATGTGAGAAGGATGGAAAAGGATTGACCGTCGGGCGAGGAAGGTGCAAGGTTTAGATCGCCCGCACCGTTGTTAACTTGCCTTTGGCGAACGGACCCGTGCTTTCAGCACCCTTGAATATACTACAACTGTCTATACTATCATTACTATTATACGGAGTCTATATTTCTCGCCACAAATGCGGTGACGTATCTCTGTAGACATGTATGTTTGTTTCATTCGACATATCTGGAATAATGTACAGAACAGAATGCTTTGATATAGGCATGGCAAACACCCTTTTCTGCTTATATAACACACCCCACTTTATATAATAATACTGTGATTGTGGGTGATATTATGAATGCACCGTTATTATCATTATCTTAATAATAATTTGTCCGCATGGTTTAAACTTACATAAATACAGACATTTTCAAAATTATAAACACAACAGGAAAACTTATAAACTATTAACAGTCAACATATATAATGTAAGATATAAACTAACATCTCTCTCTCATTCACACACACACACACACACACACACACACACACACACACACCCACCCACCCACCCACACAAACACACACACATACACACCCACACACATTTTTGTAGAAACGATGTTGTGATGACTGTCATGAAACTCTACATACATTATTTTGACACACTTACCATGATTTTGACATTATTTTGCCATTTTGCCATTTTTGAAGCTATCCCTAACCCTAAACCAAACCCTAACCATTCACCTAACCCTAACACAGCCCTAACCCTAACGGAACACTATTTTGACGTCAAAATAAAGAGGACGTCAAAAGAAAGTACGTAGAGTTTCAAGTGTATGTCAGAGTAACGTCGTTTCTACCTAGCCACACACACACGCTATCATTATTAAGGGTGCTGAATGCAATGGTCCGTTGGCCAAATGGCAGTGAGACATCATGCGGACCAGTTAAAAAATATAAATATATGGGGCCTCCTCGCAGGACGGGCGACATTTTGCTTTACTCACCATCCGTTTTCATAACTGACATTATGGTTCGTTGTCTCTCATCATTTTAGTTTTGATTCCAGTTCCATTGTGTGAACATGGTGCTAACGTGCTGTTGACACTTCTGTCTTTGGCTGGGTCGCTAGTACGGTGGGAGAGTTCAACATTCTGGCTTTTAGCATCCCTAGTTACTTCTGCCTGTAGACGTGCTACTTGTGGACACTTTGATACTGTTCATTTCTTTTGTTGTTTTGACTCGCATGCGTGACATAGTTGCTTCATATTCAAATTAATTATGCATTTGATGTTAATAGTAAGCTTAATGTAAACACACGCCCTCAGGCTGTATACTGTACATTTCAACATTAACCCCCCTTTCTGATGTTTTAACCATTCATACCAACTAGCACCAGCTTGGTCCTCGTTGATTGTTTAGGTACCTCGTTGCCTATAATATGACCAATAAGACAATTTTAAGCTAGATGACAATGTCGCATTGCTTAAATGACTCTGGTAGTATATCATATTATATAGTTCTATGTTGTTATAATTTGTGCTGTGTAGAGTTATTGTTCCCAGAGTTTGCATGGTGGTCAAGTTTATATCAGTCTTATTATTATTATTATTCTCCACCCAATATTCCCCTTCTATGTTATAGGCTAGGGGACACTGTTGGTACCTGAACAATTTCAACATACCATGCATGCAATATAAATTTGGAGACGATTTGATGATCAGTCGGCTGTTGTAATTTATTTAACTGTGAATGGTTTAGATTGATTTATATAAAATGAACCCAATTTTCTAATTTTTCCCTCTGCTTGGACTTTCCAGTGATGGAATTAGTCTCACAAGCTGTGTTTGTTATGTTTTCATTGTAGGTGCACATTCAGAACGCCACTTTGGCTGGCGGCGTTGCGGTAGGCACAGCAGCCAACATGCCGTTGGAGCCCTGGGGCGCTGTCCTCATCGGCTCTGTAGCTGCATGTGTATCTGTCCTGGGATATAAATATCTCACGGTAAGTGACTGCTTTGATCCGTCAAATAATTATTTCTATACAAAGTACCAACTAAAAGAGCTGCTCTAGGGGCTAGCCACGATCTTGAAGCCTGACAACACTTCAGCTTGGTGACAGTTACGGTTTGTCTTAACTCCAAGGACAAGTCACGTGGTGGTGTCACTGGGTCTTACGTGTAATACTTTCTGCTTTTATGGTTTATGATTTTCATCATTCAGACACATTCACGGATGGTTTTAAACATAAAAGGCGAAAGAAAAAGTAACGTCTTCTTCCTTGTGTCTCGGATGACAGTGAGAATTAGCATTAGCAGCAGTTCGTATTTTGTGCGCAACGTCCAGTATAGCATTCCTAGTGTGGGCAGGCTGGCATCCCTCCATAGGCCACGGGATAGCCCAGCTGGTAAAGTAGCGAGCTCGTGTTACAAAGTTACATAGGCCACGGGATAGCCCAGCTGGTAAAAGCAGCGAGTTCGTGTTACAAAGTTAGCCTACATAGGCCACGGGATAGCCCAGCTGGTAAAGCAGCGAGCTCGTGTTACAAAGTTACATAGGCCACGGGATAGCCCAGCTGGTAAAGTAGCGAGCTCGTGTTACAAAGTTACATAGGCCACGGGATAGCCCAGCTGGTAAAAGCAGCGAGTTCGTGTTACAAAGTTAGCCTACATAGGGCACGGGATAGCCCAGCTGGTAAAGCAGCGAGCTCGTGTTACAAAGTTACAAAGGCAGCAAGTGGGTGACTGGGACGGCTTGAGTAAGATCCTGTATCGACCAGCGCCTTGAGCAGCTCTTCAAATGAAAAAGAGCTATATAAGAATATTTTTTTTTAAAAATACTACATAGTTAGAGAGGCTCCAAATAGTTGTGTGGACAGTGACAAATGGAGATAATTATGTCTGACGATTATGAAATTATCGGCGTTCATAATAATCACAGTCTTATTACTTTGATGCCAGCATAGCCTCACAGGCACGATCAGAATGGTCTTTTGCAGTGTTTTTACTTTGTGCAGCCACGAATGGATAAATACCTCAAGATTCACGACACTTGCGGCGTGCACAACTTGCACGGTATGCCCGGTGTCCTCGCTGGTATCGTCGGTGCTGTCATGGGAGGTTTGGCAAAACACGACACCTGGGGTGAAAGGTCAGTATAATGTTACCATTAAGACTACTTCATAATTACTCCATTCTGTTCTTGGAGTAGATGGGGATATTGGTTATATACATACGCTTTTTCTTTTGTTAATGGGCTCTATGCACAAAGGCGTGGCGGTCACGTGCTGCGGGAATAACACAGCGTGCTCGAGTTTGAAAATGGTGAAGTACTGTGCTGCGTTTGGATGCTCTAACTCCGACGTAAAACCTTTATGCAAAGAAAAGAACATTTCTTTTCATCGACATCCACTGAAAGATGAAATATTGAACTCTAAACTGAATGTCAGTGACAAATCGCTCTTTAAAAAAAGCCTGTCCCCTGATAATAATTTGTCTGTAATCATTATTGCACGAATGTGCTATGTTCAAAACATCACAATATCCCAAACTATCGGTAAATTTAAAATTTTTAAGCAGCATTGGAGTACACGCGAGCGAGCTAAAAGAAGCCATGACCGCTTTGTTATTTCCGCGCCACGTGACCATGCCGCCGACTTGTGCATAGAGCCCATTCATGTTGTTGTCGCCATTGCCTAATATGTCAAATGCAATAGAAGGACATTATGATGCCACGAATAACTTTAAAGTGGGGTAGTTTCGTTTGAATGTGAGCATAACAATGATGTTAGTATATGACATTGGGTACAATGAGAAATTTTTCAGAGGATAGGTCTAAATGATATCATAACAATTAGACGCCACGTTTTGTGTCATGGAATGAATGACTTAAACTCATGTAATTAAAGAGTGAGATGTCATTGCAGCGGCCTGAACTTTTCTGCTTGATGTTTCAGCCTGTGCGAAATTTTTCCAGCTATGGGTATGAACGAGACTGTGCCGTGTGACCCCGAACTGAATCTGACTCGCACTGCCATTGTACAGGGAGGATACCAAATGGCTGCCCTCTGCGTCGTCCTCTGTATTGCTATTGGTGGCGGTACTCTTACAGGTAAAGCATGCAGTCTCAACAAATCAGAGAGAGATAGAGAGAGAGGGGGGGAGAGGGAGAGAGAAATTAAATCATGGTCTGCTGTACTGTGCACTCATTTAATAATCGCACAGAACGTGCCAGATAACTTACATAAACACACTCATTAAGTCATATATTCCCCAGATAGACTACATAAACACGCTCATCAAGTCATATATACCCCTTCCGACGTCCAGGATCGCTCAGTTGTCCGGGGAGGCAGTGCGCATCAAGCAGCAAGTTGGCGCATTAGTAAAGGGCTATATAAGAGCAATGACAACAACGCCTGATGTTTTGTCCCCTATACGCTCTGTGTCCGGGGACGTTAATTTAAATAATGCGAAAAAAAACCGCCTGATGACGTGCACATTATGCCAACCTCACATGTTACTATGAAGTCACACATTTGTGCAGGACTGTTGCTGAAGATTCCTGTCATCTGGGGACCTCCAAAAGGCGACTACCTCTTCCACGACAAATTCTTGTGGGAACTGCCCGAACACGATGCACTCCTGCCCAGCGGGAAGGCCAGTGGCAATGGAGAACTAGCAGATATGAACACAGCCATGTAAAAACTTTCGTCATTGGCCGAAAGAGCAACACACCCTTGTAACAGTCATCATCATTGGCCAGTATATCTAAAACATTCATGTAACAGCCATCCTAACTGGTTCGACTTATGTCTTTGCGCTCACGTCATTGGCTGTCGTGAGCAAAAAATGTCTTAAGTAAGCATAAGCTGATATATTGGAAAACGCTTAACTGGAGAAAACAAGACATTTTAATCACATAAGAATGGTTGTTAGTCTATTAATTTTTAGTGGATTGGAAATATTTGTATTTCTGTGTTATCTGGCCTGTTAATAAAAATGTAATAGTAAAAAATACATACATAACAACCAGTGCTTTACAATTAAAAAAAAGAAAAAAAAAGAAAGGAAACGAATAGAAAGAACAAAGTAAAACAAAATTGTAACGAGGGTTGTGGAATGGATTTTCTATTATTTTCCATATGGCGTTAACTTTGTGAGACTAAAGCAATTTACTATCTGTACGGGGATTTGGCCATGAAAAGTTATAATCTATAGAACACACAACACATAACAGAGCTCATCTAGCTTTCCATCTGAAGACTAACATTTAAACAAAGAAACAAAAAGTCAATTTGTTCATTTGGATTATCTTTTACTAATAAATCGAATCTAATGGTTGTCAAATACAACAATCATCCAACACATCATTGCATGGACATAAAAACAACATAGAAAAGTGTAAACAACGTTTCTGTCTACTTACTTCATCTTTCCAAACCTCCGTTCGCTTCACTCCTCACTCTGGAACATTCTTCCCTACTCTATATTTAAATTTACTTTGACTGACTACCTATCTTTCCAGCTCTTGGTTACTGGTTCCCCCGTTGGGGTGCCGGGGGTTTCGGTATAAATAGTATCCCCACTTTCTGGAAATTTAGTGCTTTAAATTCCCACTGTCGCTGTCTTTCTCATTTGTTCTTTCTCATTCCTGCTCTGTTCTATCAATCTGCTATACTATCTTCTTCTTCGCTAGACCAGTCTCCTACCTTTTTTCTTGAAAACTCTTACGGGACAAGACTCCCTATTGGTGTGTGAGGTCTGTTGGATCAGCTTGGGAATATTGGACGCTTTCTGCCGGGTGGTCACTAGGGCTTCCTATGATTTTTTTTATTTAGCAATGTAGGCATTTTATATGTATGTGTTTTGTTGTTAATTTATAATGACGTTTGTATTCTATTTTGTTTTTGTAAACGGGGGTTCGATAAATTAGAGTATAGCCTCAACGTTCCCTGCGTGGGATATCTTTATTGTAAAGTGACTGGCTGGTGGAGAGCATTCAGTTTTTACCACTAGGGTTGTTTCGGCAGATCTTTTATGCGGATCGGGGGTTGTCCGGTCCTGGTTTGGCTCGGAAGAGTCCGCTGGACCTAAAGCAATAATCATTTATGTATGTATGGTTACTGGCTCCCGGGAACAACTACAGCAACTATAATAATAATAAGAAGAAGAAGAATGACGGCTTCCAGCTTCTCGGGCTCCTTTATAACCCTAGCCCTCATCTATTTTATCCCTTGCTTCATGGTCCAACCCTATGTTCTCAGCGTTTATTGCCTCCTCTATAAAACATAATCTACTGAGTCTACGTCACCGACTAGTCCATTGTTTTGAGGGTTACACCTATCCCTTAACTGCATGATGCAAGCTCTTTCCTAATACGGAAAAGACTTACTGGAACCGTAGGTACCGCCTACCCGCATTCTTTTATTTTCCTCTACCATCGGCATCAGCTGACGGTAAACACGTCGGGCAACTTGTAGATGCTATCGAAACATTTCTTGTTAAATTTATTGTTTGTGGCAGCTTGCACCATTCTTTCTAATAAAATGGCAGTTCAGCTCTCAGGCTTTAGCACTGGTAGCTGAAAATTTTCTGTATGCGCAAAAAAGAGGTATTGTAGGGTTAGTATGAGCAGTTTGTATTGATTAAATACAGTATAGTAGACCTAAGATTCTGTCATAAAATGGCACTGTGAAGAGTTTTAGTAGGCTAATTAGATGGTTTGAGTTTGAGACAAAATCAAACATTAAATGACCAATGACTAAATTGCGTAATAGATGTAATATTTCTATTGTATTTAGATGGTTTGAGTTTGAGACAAAATCAAACATTAAAAGACCAATGACTAAATTGTGTAATATATGTAATATTTCTATTGTATTTAGATGGTTTGAGTTTGAGACAAAATCAAACATTAAAAGACCAATGACTAAATTGTGTAATATATGTAATATTTCCATTGTATTCTGGCTTTGATGTGTATTGTATTGTTTGCCATTGTGCTACCTAATATTAATGACATGTAATGCTCCCAGTTGATGCTATGATTATGATGACATTTTACAAAAAGTGTTACTGATCACTGCTAGTGAATGCATATTATCGTCTGGCTACATTGCTTCAAACTGAATGTGCATTGCTTGTGAACTGAAATTTCGGTTGATTATACTTTTCTGAGATATGGGCTAAGCCACTAGGGACATGTCCAAAATCCCCATAATAGGGCTGACCCGCACACTTTCCACATAATTACAGTCATGACACGTCCAATCGCGGCTTCGTAAACTTGTATCAATAGTATGTAAAGCCTTTTTTTTTTGTTCTTTGAAATTCAAAGAGGATTTTCTCAGTAATGGGGTCGATACAGTTTAGGAATGCTTCGATGGATTATAATACTAATCCCACAATGGGATTAATTCAGCTAGCTGATTGTTGAAACCTCTTGGCCATTGAATACTTGATCTGTTGTTTCATTGGCTACCCTTTCCATCTAAGTAGTTGATATTGTGTAACTGAATAGTCATACATAGGGGATCGTGCGTGAGAAGCACAAGCGGAGTCTGAAGCGCGCGTCGTGGCGGTCGTGCGTCGGCTTCGAGTGGGAGGTGAGATGAGCAAGGGTGGCAGTCCTGCTCCTGGAGGAGGCAGTCAGTCACATGGAGCGCCTTCTAGTCTGGATTTGTCACGGTTACAGTTGGGGGACTGATCTCGTGATCTTCTCTTGCCAATGCCACATGCGGTCGAGAGCCAGATTTGGACGGCAGCATCTATGTGAGAGATTCCGAGCTGATACTCCATACATACTCCAACCTTCATTTTCTTCCGGTGGGACACCTGTGACTGGGCGGTGGTGGTGGCTCGGCCAAGGACGTCCGGTCGCTTCGTTGCCTTCGCTCCTCTCCCTGGCTGTCTCGACTTCTTTCTCTATGGTTGGACACCGACGGGCCCCCCTGTGGAGGGTGGCGTCCTCCGGACAACAGTTGCATCAACGCCGTGGATCCCGTCGAGCTGTCCCCTACTTTGTGCGCCCCTGCTGGCAGCGTGACTTGGCACTTCACCATTTATGACAGGTCGCCGTTGGGGATCAGGAGGGTGGCGTCCTCCGTACTTCAGTTATTACAACGACATGGTCCTCGGCGAGTCGTCCCTACACCTTACTATTCTCCACCTCTTGCGTGGTTGGCATCTGAACACGTCAACGTCGAGCGGCTCCGCGACCTCCTTCCCGCCTGCGAGTAGGCACCTCAACCAGCAGCAAACTACTTCGTACCAGCCAACTAGGCAGCAATCTTCCTTGTCTTCTCACCATCAGCCGGATAGGCAACTCATTACTGACAATCATTTTCACGTCCCCTATATGCTTCAGTGTCTGGGGACTAGAAATCTACAAGAAGAAGAAGAAGTCGGGAAGTGGAATTGGGGAATCTAGAACAAGATAATCATCGGTGATCGCATTCAGTACCTTAATTAAAAGAATTTATACAAAAGCAGCATCATAAGCAATCGCCACCGAGATCACCTCGTTTCTCACAAATAAGCCTATGAACATTCTGTGAAGAAAAGCTCATCTGTTTATTGCAAAACACTTTGCAAATGTGTATTAGTATTATGCAAGAAATGTGTGTTTGTCGTGTGCGCATTTCTACTACTCGCTGAATTCTATTCACTATGTGAACTGTAATACAATATACCACATTTTCTTATGTTTCTTCAATGTTATTTTAGTCTATGAAACACATCAATGTTATTTTAGTCTATGCAAAACATCAATGTCATTTTAGTCTTTGCAACACATTAATGTTATTTTAGTCTATGCAACACATCAATGTTATTTTAGTCTTTGCAACACATCTTTGTTATTTTAGTATATGCAACACATCAATGTTATTTTAGTCTATGCAACACATCAATGTTATTTTAATCTATGCAACACATCAATGTTAATTTCGTCTGTGCAACACATCTTTGTTGTTTTAGTCTCTGCAACACATCAATGGTGTATGATTATTCGCCATCATTAATTTAAATTTAATACACAGATATTATTATGTAGTGTAACATTGATTTAGAGAGTGTTACTCATTTAGTGTCTATTATTCACCTGTGATGTAGATAGCGTAATACATTGACAATCTTATGCCTAATTTTCTGTTTTAATGTTAAAAACTTTATTTAAATGTGTTGTTTTTAACGTATTTTTAATTTATGCATGAAATGGATGCTTTATGATAATTCATGATTCATGTTATTAACTGTAACGATTTGTATAATAGTCTAGTTCATATTATATGCGCGTTTTATAATTATGTTGCTTCAATGTTTTAAACGAACTTTCTCTATTTTATATCCTGTATTCCTTTCCTTTACTGTTTTAGGAGGTAACGTAAGCCTTTGCAGAGAAATCCTTTCAATCTAATAATATATTAAGTGCAGCATGAAAGGAGGCAAAAACAGCGACTAATGTGTAATTTGGTATTATTAATCCCCATTTGTGAAACTTCCTTTTCTATTGTTCCTTTGAACCTTGGATAATTCAATCTAATAATGATTATCTTTTGGATGTTATCACAGCTCAATTCCCAACTTATAAGGCGAGTCCACGTATCGTTTTGTGGCAGGAATTGTCAACGGTGCCTTACTTCCCCTTGGGGGTGCCTGGGGTTTCTGTATAAATAGTATCCCCACTTTCTGGAAATGTAGTGCTTTAAATTCCCACTGTCGCTGTCTTTCTCATTTGTTCTTTCTCATTCCTACTCTTTTCTATTAATCTACTATACTGTCTTCTTCGCTAGACCAGTCACCTACCTTTTTTCTTGAAAACTCTTCCAAAACTCCTCATTTGTGTATGAGGTCTGTTGGGTCAGCTTGGGAATATTGGACGCTTTCTGCCGAAAGGTCACTATTACTTCCTATGATATTATTATTTAGCAATGTAGGCATTTTATATGTATGTGTTTTGTTGATATTTATAATGATGTTTATATACTATTTTGTTTTTGTAAACGGGGGTTCGATAAATTACAGTATAGCCTCAGCGTCCCCTACGTTTGTTGCCTTTATTGTAAAGTGACCAGCTGGATTGCCTTCAGTGTTACCAATAGGAGGAATAACGAAGCTTAACGTCCTATTGCGTTAGCGTTAAGGGCGAATCACCACGTCTCGACCTTGACAACAGTGATCATCATCATCATATCAAAAACCACTACGGCTGTTTCATCGGATCTTTTATATGGATCGGAAGTGAGTCCTCTTTCAACCAAGGTCTTGATTTTGTGGTCCTGATTCGGTTCTTTGCAGTCTTCTGGACCCTGTAAGCAATGAATAACTACCGGTGCCTTACTGAAGCGTGTTCAAATTGTTATCCATTGTGGTGAACAATATCTGCACTTCTTGTTGTGCTTGACTTGTTTCGTTGCTTGCTTGAAATCCTTGTAAAATATCATATTGCCACTGTATTGATACAGCAGAGATTATTACATTTAATATTGTTAATATAAAATATGACTCGTGTTTGTTTCCTTGTTGTCTGTACTCTGTATCAGTGTGTATTAGCGTAGGTTATTATTTCAAATCAAGTTAACAACTCTGTATTCATTAAAAAAAAACAACAAAAAAACTGTGAGAATGTGCCTTGTCGCTTATAAGCACACGCAAACACACACTGGGCAAGTTCACAGTTACAGCGATTGTTGATATATACATAAGATCATGGACAACAACACATGCGACACAGAACGTATAACAGATACGTAATACATTACAAGTTCCCATTACGAAAACAAGGATTTTACACGTGCATATGGAAAAAAAAGCATAAAGTAATACATAAATAAATTAGATTGTAGAACTAAAAGGGAACACTTTGCATTTGAAAGTAAAATGAAAATATATTGGTTTTATTCAATGTGACCCATAGCTGTAGTAAATACCTTGGCAGAGATAGAACAGATACAGTAAGGAAGACAATTTGCAGCAGGACACAACTATTCAAACTACAACGTTGATAGTGTCATTTTCCTGCTACTGTACACACATGGTTTGAAAATTATGCCTCCATTTTTTTATGCCTTCATTTTTTGGCCAGTGTAGGCGTGTATGAGTGTAGGCTAAATTCGGCCGTGACATTTACACAATATTATGTGCAAATATTGTTGACATACAGCTGAGCTAAATGTTAGCTATTTGACCATGCATGATTTAGCTGACTTTGGAATAAAGACAATATTTGTTCGTCATATGATTGATATAAGACGAAAAGAGAATGTCTTGATAGACGAATTTTCTGAGTTGCATGTTACTATACTAATACAAGATTATAACCCCGTAAGATTAAACAGTTAATTTGTTAATCAAACAAGCGCGATGACCAGAGAGAGCTTTGACGAAAATCTCCACATACATTATCTGAGCTAGATATTATAATGCATGTTTTAATAACAAATCCCAGGTGTATTATATTCATCAAAAAATCGCTAAGAAAGAAAAATATGGCAAAGCTATGAGTTACGTTACAGCGAATGCTCGGGAGACCTCAAAAATACAAGGCTTTATTTGTCCGTCACACATCCGAATGAAAGAGAAAGGTGCGGTCTATGCAGTAAGGCAATTGTGTACAGTGTAACATACCTTTTAATGCACACAAGTTGGGCTTAGTGAAGTGCGCATATATATATTTTTTTCTTCGCTTGTTTCTTTCTTTTCTTTCTTTCCCTTTTAAAGTAAATATTGACTGTCCATGATGTAAATTTTGAAAGTCAAAGACGAAGGTTTGCCTGCTAAATTTGGGTCCTTGGGAAAGACAGGCGTTAGAGTCCTCTGTTGTCAAAGTGGGGCTGTTTGGTGATGGATAAAATGCATGCCCTTTTCCTGTCCATCACTGCTTTAAGGCGTCCTTGTATATATATATATGTAATATATGTAATTCTTTTTAATACATGTAGGTATGAAATTATTGATCAGCGATCAACAAAGATGGTCTTCCATACTGTGGGAGAAATGAGGTAGATTCAGTAAGGATGGATGGGTTGATTGTTGCCCCGGGCCCCCGAACCGCGCACCAGCAAACCTGAATTCATCTTAACATAATTATGGAACAAGGAGCGCGTCCCCTACCCACTAAGGCTGAAACACATGTATGGACGATTAGGCGAGGATTAACGGTAAACAGCCGCTTCAACATGGACACACTTAAGCTGTCCGTAAACGGATATATGCGTTCTATTTCCCTTCAACACTCTTCCACAGCGCCGAACTTCGCTCATCGTTGATGATCTCATTTCATACTCACTGAAGGCTTCAAATACCCTATCGTTGATACGTATGCGGACGGCTTTAAGGAAAGACAAAAACTAGGACAAAAGGTTGACAAAAGGGGAACACAATACCCGCCCTTGACCTGCCAATATAGGTTTTTATTAACAAATCTGGCCTAAGTCCAATGCGCAGCATAATAAGACAATATTGACTGTTCGTGACCTAGAGAGAAGAATGAGGACTAAAGGTAAAAGTTGATGCTTGGTTCAGTCTGATGCATGGTGGCTGCTTCAGTGCTTAGAGGTTGGGCGTAGCTGTTGTAATCCTATCACAAATGGAATGTACATATTCCCCACTAACTTGGAGGATGTTTGTGCCATATGCTCTATTTTCATTTTATTTGACCATTGGCATTTAAAAAGGGACTTTTCCTGGCGATATTGTGGCGGCTTTATCCTATAAACAAACAAAACAAAAGCACACACACACACAAATAAAAATAAATAAATAATAAAATAAATAAATAAAAGAACGGGCCACTATCTGAACTACCTACAAGCAAACAAATGTTCAAAGTGGGTTCAGCCAATGTTGCGATAAACCGCAACATGTTTTTTTTAAATAATAGAATTTACCTCAACGATCTTGACCTTTGAGGAAGAGCAAACCTCAATGACATAAAAAGAGTAAGTGGTGGTTAAATTTTAGTATCTGCCAAAATCTGGTCAAATTAATAAAAATCGGTCCAGTTATTCTTGATCAGGCAAAACATGTGTTTTGAACACGAAAGGTGAAATTGTGTGGTGGGGTGGTGATGCAGTCACCAAAGTGCACAATGGCTTCCTGTCAGCGTGCATGCCATACGCTAATCTCCGCTTTAATAATAAAATAATACTGGGCGCTATGTACACTCTTCTCCCCTAAATCACCACTCAGGCTCAAAGGGAGGCAATCTGTACCAACATACACGCTCACAGGTTTTACACTCTCACCTACACAAAAAACACGCATTGATCATTCCAACATGCGGTGTAAGGACAACTCGCTGTTAGAAGACGGAATGGAAAGCGAATTTAGTTATTGAAATTTAACATTGCCTCCAATACCACCATTATGTCCAACGCCATACGGGCGTAGGTCCGATCTACGCATGGGACGAAAAAAGGAACAGGTTTGAGGCTTGTCGGGTCACCTGCTGATTTTAATAAGAGGTCTAGTCTGTGCACATGTATGTATTCAAACGCAGTGACGTTGAAGACCATGACGCTCATGTCCTAATCGAGTTACAGCGACACAACCAGCTGCAAGAATTAGACCCCTCTCTCCCTTTCTGCACACCCTCCACCCGGTCGCGGATAACTTTGCTATACGTGTCTGAGGCGTTATACAATGCGCCTAAGGCAGCAAGTCTAGCTGGGCTTGCCTCACTTCCTATCAAAGTTACTCAATTATAAATATAGATAGAAGATGTGGCAAGAAAATCCACTGATATGTACCTCTAACAACAGCACAGAAAGGAAAAGAAGGGAAAACATTGTGCAAGAGAAACTCTCTCTCTCTCTCTCTCACACACACACACACACACACACACACACCCACACACACACACACACACACACACATTCACTTATATCTATATCTATATCTATATCTATATATATATATATATATATATATATATATATATATATATATATATATATATATATATATATTATATATATATATATATATATATGTAGGGCAACCCCCTTCAAAATCATAATCATCCAGGCCTATGCCCGAACTATATATAGACGGATGGTAACGAGTCTACTGGAGACTGGGCGGCAACCCATGGCAGTGGATAGAATGTCGTTGTAGACCAAGAATCCCAGGTCGTGTTCGTGCCTGTCATCTCTCCCGCTGAAATAAAGCTTGTGACCTTTGTCGGTCGTTGTTTCACCTAGGCCTTTCGAGCGCAGTTCGCCGATACCTAAAATGTTCCATCGATAGTGGTCCAGCTCGTGGGTCAGTTCTTCTAATTTTCCCTCCGCAGTTAGGGTCCTGACATTCCATGTTCCTATGACGATATTGTCTCTCGTGCGGATCTCGGTAAGTTGTCCATCAGTAACACACTTATCACCTCCGTCTTGGTGGCCAACGGAAGGCGCGTCCTTTGGTGACCCAGGCGACGATCGATCCCGTATGGAGTGAGTGGTTCTTTTCATCATACGGTGTATGCATGTCTTGGGCATGAAAGACCTGGGGGTGCTCAATCCTCTCCAGGCTATTGGCCACAGCCGGAATCCACGAGTACAGTGTAGCTCGCCTTGGCCTCGAGCACGTGGTCGTTAAACCGTTTTCAATGATAATATGCTGCCGTACGATGGCAAAGTAAAGCAAGTCCAAAAAGCTACTTTCGAGAAAATCGATTTTGTGTGTTTTGATTGATTTCTCAGATTATACAATTATATTCTGCTGTTTTGTGTAGTAAACAGATCCAGAACATCAAACTACATGTACTCATGTTTGTTTGCAGTAATTGGTTGCGTGGTTTTCTATTTTTGATGAATTTTATGGACATACTTCATTCTGCCATCTTTTTCTGTAAATGAAACATTGTTAAATAAATTGGCAGAACAGTGTAATTGGGACTTACTCTGTTCTGCCAAATTATTATAAGAAAAAAAAAGTATTGTTAAAAAATAATACAAATCGAAGTGAGTGGACTTGCTTTTATTTGCCAACTTATTTGAAAGGAAGATGATAGAACTAATAAAAAAAATGGACTTTATTCTGTCAAATTATTTCGTTATAACTCTGAACAAGCTTGAATACAATCTATTCTACAAATCTGTTTAGTTTTATAGTCTTTGTTTTTAGTTCCCAAGCTGTAAACCTACGGAACTATTATTTTGGGCTTTGTTCGTCCGTCCAGCGATGTCTTGGAGGATACATTCGCGCACTTTTCTCAGAAACCAATAAACAGATTTCTTTGAAACTTGGTATTTAGTTAGGAAATAGTGAACATTGCCCGATGACCCCAGAAACAATAATTATGCATATCGGGTGACGTCATCATGTTGGCGTCAATTTTTAAAATAATCATATTTTCTTCCAAAGTACTGGAGGGATTTGATCCAAGTTTGGTATGCACTTAGACTTTACTGTGCCTCCAAGATAAAAACCAAACTTAGGAAATCAATTGACGTAATTATCGGGACTTTTTTGTTTTGTTAAATTAAAGAATACTTTTGTTGTTGTTTTTTGTTTGCTTCTTGTAAATAAAGTGTACATAATGCCTTCAGCATAAAACGAAACTACGGTAGGCCTATATTGAGTGACGTCAAAGAGCTTAATGATAGAAAGAGGGGGAACTTGGTACAGAACCGCGAGACGAAAGGTACGAGTTATTCGCCCTTGTCAGCATGCTGAAAATGGCTCGTGGCAGAAAGTCAAAAGGCGACCGAGTGAAACAGGGCGGTGACTTTTGCACAGCCATCAATTGCCATAATGCCAGATACAAGAAAAGTTGTGTTGGCAAGTCCTTTTTCAAATTTCCAAGAGACAAAGAAGGATAAATTGCAATTGAAAAACTTCATTTTTTGGTGTTTATGTAGGCCTAAACTAAGACCGCTGCAGTGCTGTTAGTGTTAAAACAATCGGAGAGCGGCTTGAATGATTCATGTTATACCCATGTGCTAAATCCAAAACATGTTGCTTGCTGACAGTTTACGTTCAACAGGTCGTATTGCTAGGTTGTTTGACTATATTTGTGCTTATATTTCAAAAGTAGATGCCAGATTGGCAGTTTGGCTTCGTCAAAGTTACTTATGTTAACAAGTTAAATTAGACTAAGTCTGTTTTCTCCTCGTGATCAAATAAACCACCACTTTATTTCTTAATTCCTCCATGCTTGCAGCAGCTCGGCTAGTCTGAAGAATTATGCGATGACCAATCTGATTTGTAAGCTGTCACAACACGTGTTCTGATTGGTCGATGGACTTGATTTCTTTTGCCTTCTAATATGTCGGAGGTTTTGACGACGTCAGTGACGCCATTCTGTGGCGAATTATACGAAAATCCAAGGACTTGCTTTGTTCTGCCATATTATTCAGATACTTAAAAACATAACACATGGGTTTACTTCTTTAGATCTCATAAACTAAACACTCTACATCTTCAAAATTTACAGGGAAGATGCGTCTCATATTACAGGGGCGTCGCACACGGGGGGGCAGGGGGGGCACCTGCCCCCCCCCAATAATTTGGCAAAAAAAAAGGAAAGAGAGAGAGAAAGAAGAAAAGAAGAAGAAGAAGAAGAATAAGAAGAAGATTTCAAACGATAGAGGAAGGCAGGAAGAATCAATAATTTAAAAAAATCACCATATTTTTAAACCGTAGTGTAAAAGGCTAACGTACGAAATAATATTACAATAATCTATTAGCATGTGCCTGTGTTTCACAACAAAATATTTCGTGGTGCTAACGCAATCACCGGGCAGCAGAGCTGGCTTTCGCTGTTTGAAAGAAGTGTCATTTCATCACGCAAAGAGCAAAATTAACAAAACAATGGAATCGTCTGTTTTCCAGGTTTGTTGATATCAATTATTTACTTTAGTCTGTAAAATGAGTAAGGCAAGGGTGAATGTGCAAGTGTCAATAAATAGTTGAGGTGCGCGATATTTTTTAATTTAGATTTAGTTTGTTGATAGGCCTACACGTGCACGTGCTTTGATCGCAAAAGGGGAAAAAAAGGACCCGTTCGCTTTTCTGGGGACAGATAACGTGGGCTTGACTGCTTTGATTATTACACCACCACCCCCACCCCCCCATTATAGGTTTCACTTGGTTTGTTTGTTTGTTTGTTTGTTTTGTTTGTTTATGTGTCCGCGAATAGATCTCCGATGTTTGTGGACTGAACTAGCTGAGATTTTGTTCATGGACTACTAGTAAGATCTTCTGTGATCACCAAGACAAAAGGCACTCAAACAGACAGTATTTTGCTTTAGAGAAACTGCGAGTAATATACGCCCTAGTAAAACAAATTTATCAATTGATTGATTTTCTGAAACTGGTAGTGGAAGTGTTTGGTCATTATATGTATGCAATATGCAAAACGAGTTGTGATTTATAGAGAAGACACAATTTCAACCTAGATGATCTTGCGGCAGGTAATTAATGTTCGTGTTACCTGGTTTTAATCATTATCACATATCGCTAATCATGTATTTGTAGTTTCTGGAAATGAATCTTGTATTTTCAGTAAAGAAGAACATAAATAATTAAATGTTTTTACTCTCAGTCTTTCAGTTGGATGAAGGTACGAGGATATATTACAGGGTGCGTCCCGCTTGTCAGCCCCCCTCCCCCACCTCCCCGTCGACAGGGTTGCCCCCCCAATATTTTGGACCGTGCGACGCCCCTGTATTATTCTATATGATGGTTAAAACATCTCATTTTTGCCAAAAATGGACTTGCTTTCATTTGCCATCGCACGGCAGTATAGCTCAATGTAGCTGACAAAAAACTGCTCCAAATTCCATACATCTAAAGTGTGCAGGCGTGGATGCATATTAAAGAGGGAGAATGGATTGTACTACTCTCGATCCATACTGTTGATTAGACTACAGGGGGGTGGGGGGGGGGGGGGTAGTGTATAGGGCCTACCAAGATATTAACTGCACGCGATGGTTTTCTTTCATAACTATGTCAAACTGACAACCTAGTTAGACTACAAAATGTAAATTTACCAGCAGTGACAGAAATTAATGCCCTTATTCATCATAGCCAACATGTGTGTCTGTCTGTGTTTTCATTACCCTAAGCCACCATGTAGCGCTTTGAAGCATTTCAGTTTGTGGTTAAACGATGAAGTGCTATAAGGCCTCGCTTGAACGACTTTTCATAGAAGAAAGTGAATATTTTCAGGACACTTGAAAGATGGGAAGACTTGTACAATGAATGATTCAATTATCACCTCCACAGGTTTATTTACCTTTTGAGCGAACGCTCAATTATAAATGCACCTTCACGCACACGGATGTACTGCGCTTAGGTGTGCGCTTGCCGATGCATGCACGCACACACACACACACACACACACACGCGCACACCCACACCCACACACACACACACACACACACTGTATTTCAGACAATAAAGAAGAAGGACAAAAAGGTAGAAGAAGTTGGAGGAGAAAGAGGAAAAGGAAGATTATGAAGATACTATTCCCGGATGTTAAAGATACTGACGGTCATGTCCTAGACGTGTGAGTGCCAGTTACATAAATAGGACAATTGAGGCGTTAGACGATGTGCCTAACAATGCCCTGGCTTTGCCTTCAGCAGTTCTTGAGCTAGAACTAAGGATTAAGACGAAATTGGGCCTGATGCTGCAGCGCAAAAAAGGCGGCAAAGGCCTATTTTTTCTCGGCATTGATGCGTGTGCATTCGACATTCACCGTACATGGGCACTCAGACCGACCAGCCTTTACTGAACATGAATAATAAAGACGTATTATCGTAACAACTCGAGATTAACATCAAACTATGTAACATCAACATTCAATAGCAATTGTCTGAAAAGTGCACTTAATGCAGAAAAGGCTAAACACGATCAACTTAACCTACGCCTAATGTCACTCTAACTATTGTGCTTGAGCTGCTTACTTATATTGCTGTTTTTCGAGACTTAGCAAGCGCGAATTCTTCGATCGTGTCAGTGAAGTCAAGGCTGCGCAGCAGCTCATGCTCAATGCTCATAAGCGCCAGCATGCTTAGCCTTTCCTGCCCCATTGAGGACCGCAGCTCTCCTTTGACTATTCCCAACTTTGAGAAGTTCCGCTCACCTGAGGCATTGGACACCATCATGCACAGATCTGAATACGAGGAAACGAGCTTTGTCCTCGATCTGCTCAATGACGTTAGCTCCGATAGAAATCCGAATGTTTTACAAATATCGTCATACGCCTTCATCCGCTTTTCCAGTGCAGCGAACAGACTGTCGCTCATGACAAGAAACGTTTGAACGTTTCCCTTGGGCTGAGGTCTGACTCCAAATTTTATTCTAAGAATTATTTTGAGGTTAATATAACAAAGGAAAACTGTTCAGCTTTCGGAAAATTCTCATCTGTTTTTATCTGGGCCTATTTCAGGAATGGGCCTAATGCTGCAGCATCAATAGCACCCACCTTAATCCGGCCATGGGTACATACCAAACTTGAACCAAATCCCCCAGTTATTTTGGGAGAATATAGGATAAGAAAAACACCAAGAAATTATGACGTCACCATGAAGACGTCACACGATGGTGTCATTCAACATACCATAGTTTCGTTTAAAGCTCAAGGCTCTGCACACTCTAGTTAAATACAAAATGTAAGAAAGAAAGAAATGTATTTAAAAAATATATTTCTGGAACAGTGGCAGTTTGCTGGTTTTAAAACACAAACGAGCAATAAGCTACAGTTGGTTGCAGTAAGCGTACGTGTGCTGATCAATACCAGCAGCATCAGCAGCACTCGTCAGAGCATCATTGTTTATGCCATTATTGTAGGAGGAAAAGGAGAAAAAGTAAATAGAAGTAAGAAGAAGAAGCTATTGTTCGTAGTGTGTGTTTAGATCAATATCAGAACTCGTCAAAGCATTTTGACTTATGCCATTATTGTGAGTTAGATGATCAGCCTGAATACAATGACCCTTACTTAAATGGCCGGTTTACTGAAGAGGAAGTAAAATATGTACTTAAAGGTCTACATAATAATAAAGCATGTGGATTAGATAGTTTAACTAATGAATTATTAAAGGCTGCTTCTACTAGACTTCTTCCTCTATTCACTAAATTCTTTAACTTAATTTTAGTGTCTGGTAAGGTGCCAGAAGAATGGACAATAGGTGTAATTAAACCGCTTTACAAGAACAAAGGTGATGACGGCGATCCAAACAATTATAGAGGTATAACAATCTTGAGTTGTTTCAGTAAAGTTTTGTCTAGTTTACTTAATAACAGGTTGACTACCTTTTTTTTTAATTTAAGACATACAATAGGGAGTGAACAAGCAGGGTTTACATCAGGACATAGCGTGATGGACCATATTTTTACGTTACAAGCTATTATTGATTTCTTTCTGTTTAAAAGAAAAAGATTGTATTCTGTTTTTGTTGATTATGAAAAGGCTTTTGATCTTGTCAGTCGAGCTATGTTTTGGCAGAAATTGTTAAACTCTGGTGTAAAAGGAAGGTTGTTAATTGTTATCCAAGATATGTACAGTAAAGCAAAATCATGTGTAAAGTGTAACTCCCAAGTTTCTGATTATTTTGGTTGTTTTACCGGGGTCCGTCAGGGAGAAAATCTATCACCTTTGTTGTTCTCAGTGTATTTGAATGATTTAAAATCTTTTATTGGTAACTCTGGATCCAAACGTGAAACTTTGAATTTAGCATCACAGGAGGCACAATTAGGTCAACTAGATATTGATATTTTGTACAAGTTATTTATTTTATTATATGCAGACGATACGGTTATTTTTGCTGAATCGCCTGATGCTTTACAGACAGCCCTTGATTCAATGTATGATTATTGTCAGCTCTGGAAACTTAAAGTTAATGTAGCAAAAACAAAGGTAATGATTTTTTCCAGGGGTAAAGTAAGAAATGTCCCAATTTTCATGTACAATGGTGAGCAAATTGAGGTTACGTACGATTTTCAATATCTGGGAATAAAAATCAATTACAATGGAAGCTTTAAGCCAGCTCAGAAAAACCTATCTGACCGAGCCACCAAGGCGATGTTTGCTTTACTCCGCAAAGTTAGAAAATTGGCTTTACCTATTGACATGCAAATTGAACTCTTTGATAAAACTGTTGTACCTATATTATTGTATGGTTCGGAAGTATGGTGTCCTCAGATGACTGACCTGGTAAACAAATTGCAACTACGTTTTTATAAGTTTATCTTAAAGCTTGGTAAAAGTACACCGACATGTATGGTTTTAGGAGAAGTAGGTCAATTCCCTATAGATATCATAGCAAAATGCCTTATGTTAAATTTTTGGTATAAGCTTGCTTTTGACAGAAATAGTACTAAATTATCTTGTGTGGTTTACAGGTTTCTGCTGAAGATGTACGAACTAAACTTGTACAAACATGATTATTGAGAATGTGTCAGGAATTCTCTGGAAAAACTAGGGTTAGGAAATGTTTGGTATGATCAGTCTCAAGGCTCGAATTTTTCTGCCGAAGGGTTTAAAGAAGAGATAAAGAAAAGGCTGCAGGATCAACATGTACAAAACTGGCACTCAGAAATTAACACAAATGATTTATATTATAATTATAGAATGTTTAAAGAAAATTTTGAATTTGAAGAATATTTGACAGTTTTGCCCGCCAGCCTAGCTGCTGTTGTCATAAAATTTAGAACCTTAAACCATAAGCTACCAGTGCAAAGGGGACGGTTTCTTGGAATCCAGAGATGTGACAGAATCTGTAATAAATGTACTTTTAATGAGTTAGGAGATGAATTTCATTTTATTTTTATATGTCCACATTTTGACGATGATAGAAAAAAGTTGCTTAAAAGATTTTTCTATGTGCGACCCAATGCTATTAAATTTTCTAATTTATTTTCAACAAAAAATAAGACTATTCTACTGAAACTGGCTAGGTTTATGAAAATAATAATGGATAGCTTTAGAACGTAATATAATGATTTGTAATATTAATGATAGTAATAATAGGGATTTTTTTTTCAGTAATGACAATATAAATATCCAATACCAGTGTGTACCCCCCCCTTCTCCCCTTCTTTATCACCCAATCTTGCGAGAGAGTGCGTGCCATTTGTGATCAGCTTGTGTGGACATAAGTTTTATGTAGTATGCTTGTGTTGTGTGATAATAATGAATGTGTATTTTGTAAATGTTTATTATGTCTCTTAGAACGCGAGTGTGAAAGATTAACTTTTATTTTTGTAAAATATATGTACATATGTATTTTATATTGTATTTTATGATTTTTATGGATATTCTACATGTATGTTTATTTGTATTCATTTTCGTTGTATCCAAGTGCCCCAAGGGGTTTTATGGAATAAAACGCTTTTGACTTGACTTGACTTGTGAAGAAGAAGAAGAAGAAGTAGAAGAAGAATCTTGATCAATATCCACCCGATGCACATTGGTCGAAGGCTACCAGAAGCATGCTATAGAAGTCGACTCAACAGGCCATAAAGCATGCTCTCATGCTTCAGAGCACTGCTTCCTATACGCTTCAAGCCCTAGGAGCATTGACCAATGAACTCATGAAAATAAAAAATTTAAGTTTCGTCTCCTCTTGGGGACGAATTAGGTCAAACTGTATTTGTTTCTAGGTTAACTGTCTTTTACGAACCGTTTGAGAGTGTTTTTGAACCGTTTGTTGACGCCGGATAGTGTCCTCACTTGGTTTCATACAATTTAAGAATCCAACAAGGCAAACGGATTTTTGAGATGGAAAGAGCGGATTGTTGTAGAGCAACATTCTGTATATTGTTACAGTGCAATTGCGCTTTTCCCGTCCCTATAGAGCTTGAAGCGTATAGGAAGCAGTGCTCTGAAGCATGAAAGCATGCTTTATCGCCTGTTGAGGCGACTACTAAAGCATGCTTCTGGCAACCTTCGACCAATGTGTACCGGGTGCAATATCAGTGAAGAAGAAGAAGAAGAAGAAGAAGAAGAAGAAGAAGAAGAAGAAGAAGAAGAAGAAGAAGAAGAATCTTGATCAATATCAGTGCTAGTTAAAACACTATAGAAGAAAAAGAAGAAAAAGAAGAATGTTACACTCCGTTTGATGATGGAGTTTTCTATCAGTATCTGATTCAGCCCCGATGCTTGAATTCCTGATAGTTGTGTAACTCAGATTCGTTTATTCACGCAGCCCGCTCAATCAGCATACAAGTCACAAAGTCGACGTATGAAGTTTTCCACTTTTATTCAGCATACATCAACAACTGCATACAATTCTCAACTCAACTCAACAACTTCCAAATTTTACTTTCCAACTTCACTATCAACAACAACTCTCTTATTTTTGAAACAGCGCGGCACTTAAATAGTCTCTTGATACTCCCGAATAACCTGGATCAATCTCGTTTGACGCAATTTAACCAATCGCTTCTAACTTCGTCATTACTGTCTTACGTCATACATATTTTTTTCTCCTTCCGGAATGTCCTCTTGCTTCGACATGTATCGGGAAATTTCTATCGAGAGTAAACACGCAGATCCAGAAAATTCTCCAGTAATATCGACTAACGCAAATCATCAACGTTATACAAAGCCTCTCCTAACAACAATGCAAACTCAAATCAAAGGTAAATAAACTCTATTATTGAATACTTAGCAAAACGAAACGATTAGATCTATCGTACACGCTTCAGCCATACTATCCTTCGCGTTTCAACGTAACATAACCCCCCACTCAAGAAGAAATTTACCTAATTTCTTTCAACAACGTTGAAACGTAATGCACAAACAAAGTACAGAATTAAAACGTATTTCAGTCTGTCTGAACACTATCAACGCCCTTAGTTCATTCACACAGAGTCAATGGTTTTCATCTTCAAATCTGTCTGGATATTGTCAATGTTCACAGTTCATTCACACAGAGTCAATGTTTCTCATCTGCAAGTCTTTCGGGGTACTGTCAATAATCTTCCATCCGCAAGGAAACGACGCCCTCGTCAGTTGCGGTTGTCATCGGCCCAGGGTCAAAGACGACGATCACGTGGGCTTTCCTGGAGTCAGTGCATCCTCCGTTGTCTTCTTCCGTCGGATGTCCGACGTAGTCGACGTTGTCAGCTCCCAGAATGCATTCGCTGGATCTCACGGTCAGGTTGGCTTCTGCGAGACGGTGGAACAGCTCCCTCAAGGTCTGCAGATGCTCCTTCCGGGTCTGGGTGTGGACTTCATGTTCGACCAAAGTCGTAGAGCCTGGGACATCACTGAAGCTATGGGGAAATTCGCCCATAAGGTCCTTGAGCTTCAACTTTTGACCTTCCGTCAAGCTCGGCCTTAGCTTAACATCATTGATGCCTTCTTTGCTGTGGAAGTCTCCCAGTTCCAACAGTTCTTCGCTGTCAAAGCTGTCGTCGGTCACAGCTGCTGTTGCCACATGCACAGTCTCTGATGGCCTTTCCACGTACAGCTTAAGGAGGTTGGCGTGGTATATCTTGGAATGCTGGCCGACCTTCACCTTGTAGTCGTTGATCCCCACCACGGTCTCCACTTCGTACGGGCCTTTCCACTGCATCAGCAACTTATTGTGATCAGTAGGTAGCAGCACCAGCACTTTGTTGCCAGGTTTAAACTTCCTGCTCACAGCCCTACGATCGTAGTAGTGCTTTCCACAGTCTTGGGACTTCTTCCGGTTTTCTCTGGCTATCTCGAGAGTCTGCTCCAGCTTCTCCCGTAGCTCAAACACGTACTGGTAGCTGTTCTTCACCTCTGGGGTGTCTACTTCTTTCGTCCACAGTTCTTTTAGGATGTGCATCGGCCCTCGGATGGTTCTTCCGTACAGGAGCTCGAACGGAGAGAAGCCGGTGGACTCCTGCGGTACTTCTCTGTAGGCGAAAAGTAAGGCGTTGATG
Source organism: Oncomelania hupensis (assembly GCA_036898135.1). NCBI lineage: Eukaryota > Metazoa > Mollusca > Gastropoda > Littorinimorpha > Pomatiopsidae > Oncomelania > Oncomelania hupensis. The sequence goes on along the minus strand of CM072520.1, from coordinate 40,475,481 downwards.
TAGCGATGCCATTGTCTGGGCTGCTCGCTGCACAGTTTCTTCAGGGTGGACTTTAGCGTAGCATTGAACTTTTCGACAAGCCCGTTGCACATCGGATGGTAGGGTGTCGTAGTCAAATGCCGGATGCTCAGCAGTCTGTTGACCTCCTTAATGCAGTCAGAGACGAACTGCGTCCCGAGGTCTGTCAGAATTTCTTCAGGCACTCCAAGTCTACTGAACATGTCCACTAGTGCCTCTGCTACAGCTTCAGTGTCAGTCTTCTTCAGTGGCACTGCTTCTGGGTACCGAGTCGCATAGTCCACTAAAGTCAGTACCCACCGATGACCTTCTTCACTCGGAGGTCTTATTTCGCCGATTAAGTCTAAGGCCACCCTCTTGAAAGGTCGGTCGATCAGAGGCATCCTATGCATAGGCACTTTCGGGACCCTTCCTCGAGGTATGGTCTTCTGACCGTACCACTGCCTTTGGTCACGTGGTCTTGGCGGTTCCTGTACTTGTTTAAAGTACCATCAGCTTTCTGGAGCTGGATAAGCTTATCTCTGTCCACGATGGCAGCTTTAGAGTTGTCGGCGACCTTCAGTGGCGTAGACGTCTTGTCTCTCTTGGCCTGGGCCCTGGTTGTAACAGCACCGACGATCTCTGGTCGGCAGGGCTGAGCCGGAGCAACCACATTGTCCCGTAGCAGCTCTGTAAGGTCTCCATCGGGAAATGGCAATGGATCCTCCTCCACAACTTCGACGTGTTGAGTTGAGGCAGGACTCCACTCTGGGTCGGGGTCGTCGGGTCGCCTCGCGCCGTCGATATTCCCGATCATCAAATCGTACAGCGGCTTCTTCAGGCAAACCGCTTCGACTTCGCCTATGTAGAAAGGGGTGCTGACTTGAATCTTTGCAACCGGCGCTCTCACACATTTGCTGTCGGCCATAAGTGTCCATTTAGAATCGCCAGTGAACTGTTCTTTGGCGATTAAATCTTCTCTGACGATGACCCCACTGCAGCCAGAGTCTCTTAAGACAGTCGCTTCATGATTTCCGACGCGTCCCTTTGAAACAGGCATGTTCTGGACGGTCACAGCTGCGCTGGCGACGACGGGGATGGATTTTCCGTTGGCAAGGAGAAGTTGGCCATCGGTCATGCACTCTTGCACGTCCGCAGGGGTAGCTGTGCGCTCGGTCTCACTCGGAAGAATGACGCTCCCGCCGCACACTTGATGGTCAGATCTACTGGTTTGCCGTTGATTGGAGAACCGCCTCTGCCGGTTGCCCGCCGCTGAATTGTCCGTACTGCTCCGCTGTCCGCTACTTTTGTTTTGAGGACAGTTAGCCGCTCTGTGGTCTGTAGCGTTGCAGGTGAAACAGCCCCTTGAATGCCCTTCCCTGGGAGGAGGCGTGGAGTCCGTCTGTTTCTGGTTCGTCTGGCTCCCCTGTATCGGGTTCACATGGTTTCCAGTCTTCTGAAAATGTTTCGTCGCGCTGGGTGGCCCCAGGGTCTTCCCATGAGCGATGAGATATCTTTCAGCAGCCTCAGTCACATCTTTAAGCGTCTGCAGCTTTTGTTCTTCTAAGTGGGTCGCTAGGTCCTTGTGACAGGCATTGAGAAATTGTTCCTTCACGATCAGGTCATGGAGACTGTCGTAAGACTTCCTTTCGCCTGATAATTCCACCCACTTGTGTAGATATGACGACAGGCGCTCCACAAACTGCTTTGGCGTCTCGTCTGACTTAGGCCGGCATTCACGGAAGCGTTTACGGTAGCCCTTCTCTGTAAAGTTGTAGCACTGCAATAGGGCCTCCTTCAAGACGTCGTAGTCTTTAGCGTCATCGTCCGACAATCTGGTGTAGACGTCGAGTGCTTGCCCCGTCAGAAGTGCACTTAGTCGAATCGCCCAGTCTTGAGGTTGCCAGTTAGAGCTTTTGGCAAACCTTTCAAATCTCGCCAAATAACTGTCGATCTGGTCCTTCCCGTCGACGAACGCTGGCAATTTTGGAGCTTTGTTGTCACTGATAACTTGTGGCGCATTCTGCTGTTGCTGGATGCGCGTCATTTCTAGCTGGAACTCAAGACGCTTCAGCTCGAATTCTCTGTCTTTTTCTTGTCGCTGCTCTTCTCTTTCTTGACGCCGCTCTTCTAATTCTCTTTCTTCTCGGCGACGTTGTTCTTCTAATTCTCGTTCTTTTATTCTCTTCTGGGACTTGACGTACTCCGTCAGCTGTTTGCCTTTCAGATTCAGTGCAATCCCTTTCTGCCAGAAGTCAGCCATCTTGATGCTTTTCTGGAAAGTTCTTTTCTGGAAAGTTCTTTTCTGGAAAGTTCTTTTTCTAGAGAGTTCTTGACTGTGCTGCACCCTTCTAGACTGTTCTAGAACAGCACGCTTTCTGCAGTAGCGCTGATGCTTGCCACTAGTCGCTTTCGCTGACGCAGGCCCCGCTGTCCTCGTCGTATGCGACGCTGCACCACGCTGGTGTTGATGTACACGCTCCTGTGCTGAAGTAGACGCGACGTCCGCTCGTCGCTCTCTCTAATACTGGCGATGTAGCTCCGAGACTGTCCCTCGACGTAGTCCTGCGGCAGCCACGTAGTCCTGATCTGTTGTTCGCTCACGAAGCAACTCTACAGCGACTAACACGCCCTTGCAGTCAACCCGAATCTATCGGATGTAGTCCCAGTATGTTGGCCCCTCTCGACGCAACTCGTTGGCGGCTACCCTCGATGACTGCCTCTCGTAACGTTGACTCGCTTGTTGTAGCAGTTGAACCCTTGGCTATGGCGTGAATCGCAGCTTGACCCCCAAAATGTTACACTCCGTTTGATGATGGAGTTTTCTATCAGTATCTGATTCAGCCCCGATGCTTGAATTCCTGATAGTTGTGTAACTCAGATTCGTTTATTCACGCAGCCCGCTCAATCAGCATACAAGTCACAAAGTCGACGTATGAAGTTTTCCACTTTTATTCAGTATACATCAACAACTGCATACAAGTCTCAACTCAACTCAACAACTTCCAAATTTTACTTTCCAACTTCACTATCAACAACAGCTCTCTTATTTTTGAAACAGCGCGGCACTTAAATAGTCTCTTGATACTCCCGAATAACCTGGATCAATCTCGTTTGACGCAATTTAACCAATCGCTTCTAACTTCGTCATTACTGTCTTACTTCATACATATTTTTTTTCTCCTTCCGGAATGTCCTCTTGCTTCGACATTGTATCGGGAAATTTCTATCGAGAGTAAACACGCAGATCCAGAAAATTCTCCAGTAATATCGACTAACGCAAATCATCAACGTTATACAAAGCCTCTCCTAACAACAATGCAAACTCAAATCAAAGGTAAATAAACTCTATTATTGAATACTTTGCAAAACGAAACGATTAGATCTATCGTACACGCTTCAGCCATACTAACCTTCGCGTTTCAACGTAACAAAGAAGAAGAAGAAGAAGAAGAAGAAGAAGAAGAAGAAGAAGAAGAATCTTGATCAATATCAGTGCTAGTTAAAACATTATAGCTTATGCTATGTTTTATAATTGAAGGTAGAAAAACCGCCACAATATTGTAACACGCCCTTGCTGATCCACCAATGTAATGTGCGCTGAGAGCGTTAACTTGTGAGAGCTAGACTAACTAAACTACTTTCCTATCTGTACGGGGATCGTGCCTTATCTAAAAAAATTATAGGCGGTAGGGATAGCCCAATGGTCAGAGCGCACGACTTGTGTGAGTGCGTCTTGGGCGATGTGGGTTCGAATCCTGACTTCAGCAAACTATTTTGTGATTGCTGGATATTACGGTCAGCGCCTTGAGAAGCTCTCTGAGCTTGTAAATGCGCTATATCCAGAAATCTCTTTCTTTTTTTCTTTTTTTTCTACAAAACGCACAAACAGAACAGGTCTCACTGCCATCCAAAGACACTACCATTTAAATAAAGAAACTAAATTCAATTCCATAATGCATTCATTTTGACTGTCTTTTAATAACCTATACTGAATACACTACAATCATCAAACATAAAATCCGCATGCACATTTACCCAACAAAAGAAAAAAGTTTCAATAAGGTTTGTTCTTACCTCATCTTCGAAGCCTACGTTCACTTCACTTCTTGAAGGATCTACCTTTACACTAACGCGTCAAAATAAAACTTCACACCCTTTTCTGGCAGAGATCCATGACCTCCATACACAACTTGTTTCTGATGGTAAAAAGATAGTTTTTATGTGGATACCTGGTCACATGGGCATCCGCGGCAACATTGCAGTAGACAGGGCGTCTAAAGATGCTCTGCATCTCGATTTCCCTTCAGAGATTTTCCAATTTGTTCCTTACTCTGATCTGCGTTGTATGACTGGATCTTATTGTAAACGGCAGTGGCAGACTGACTGGTCTAACCATATCAACAACAAATTATTTCAAATTCTCCCGGATTTGTCAGATTCTTTGCCTAACTTTGCATCCACTCGCAAAGAAGAAACAGTTTTGTCTCGCCTTCATATTGGGCATACTTATGTCACCCACAGTTTCCTTTTAAAAGGAGAAGAACCACCATGGTGCTTTGCATGTGATAAATCTTTTTCCGTTTGCCATTTCATGTCTGAGTGTGCTGATCTGATTGAGGAAAGAGAAACATATTTTGGTTCTATACCTTTCAAAGAGATTTTTAAAGTATGTAATGGTCAACATCTGTTTCAATTTTTACATGATGTTGGTTTGTTTTATCGCATATAAATCATATCGACATGTTTTGTTTAGTTTGGATTTTATTGATAGGACTGAATTTAGTGATTTGACTGAAAAAAGAGATTATATTTTTAATACATCAGTTTTAAAGAAGACTCTTAAAGAGATGTCATGTGAAAGTTTGAGTATTTAAGAGTAACAGGTTTGTTTTTTAAGATTTGAATCATTTTATAATATTTTGAGATAACGTCTCTCTGGTCCTGATTTGGCTCGGAAGAGTCCGCTGGACCTAAAGCAATAACCTTGTATTGTATTGTATTGCTGGACCCTTGCTGGATGCTTACCGCATTTTAGTTTACCGATACCATCCGCTTCAGCTTGCAGTAAACAGGTCTGGCAGCAGGTGGTACCAACTATATACATAAACATTCAGTTCTTCAGCTTGCAGTAAACATGTCTGGCATATCCTCTTGACCTCTCCAAATGTACGTAAACATTGTATTATCTCTCTGCCAATACTGATGTAGTCAAGCACTGTGCTCAGATCAACACTCCCGTCACCAACAGCCGAAGGTTACAATATGCACACTTCGAAAGAGGGGGAGAAGAATGAGGAGGATGAAAAGAGAAGAAGAAGCAAAAGAAGAAGATTTTTTTTAAAATAAAAAGATTATCTATCTATCTATCTATCTATCTATCTATCTATCTATCTATCTATCTATCTATCTATCTATCTATCTATCTATCTATCTAATAGATAGATAGATAGTGTGTGTATCTATCTATCTATCTATCTATCTATCTATCTATCTATCTATCTATCTATCTATCTATCTATCTATCTATCTAATCTAATCTAATCTAATATAATAGTTTTACCAAAATTGAACCAAATCCCTCCAGTACCTTGGGAGAAAATAGAATTAGGAAATTAAAAGCAAAAAAAAAAATATTATGACGTCACCATGATGACGTCACACGATACGCACATTAGTTTGTGCTTTTTTTTGTCATCTGGTAGGGTTCACTATTTCATTACTAAATACCACGTTTCAAAGAAATCCATCCGTACGTACGGACACCGAACACTGGACGGACACCGGTCGGACAGACAAAGCCAAAAACAATAGTTCCCGAGCTGAGCTTATTATTATTATTGTTATTACTTTTTTTTTAAATTATTTATTTATTTATGTATTTATTATTATTATTATTATTATTATTATTATTATTATTATTATTATTATTATTATTATTATTATTATTATTATTATTATTAGTTGCCGAGATTTAAGTACAGCTCGGGAGATATTGTTTTTGGCTTAGTCCGTATTATTATTAACACCATTATCGATGGAGGAAACCGGAGTGCCTGGAGAAAGCCCTTGGTGACCTGAACGCCTCGTACCCAAGTCACATTTCGCCTTTCAAAAAAGTTCAAAACGCTTTGCACGCAAGGGGTTATCCTAGATTTAATCCCAGACTTCGTGTTGTCTCAGTCTGTGCAGCACATTACTGTTCTGTGTGCATGACTAATTCTGTATGTAGGTCCCTGGCTTTTCAATCATGATATTAACGGTTATGCCAGGTTCATGTTCTGGGTCTGTTTTGGTTTTTGAATGCATTCATGCATTCTTGACCTTTTGTCATTGGGATTAACTTTGTTTCTCTCTCTCTCTCTCTCTCTCTCTCTCTCTCTCTCTCTCTCTCTCTCTCTCTCTCTCTCTCTCTCTCAGTATATGGTGTGTGTGTGGGGGGGGGGGAGGGTATGATCCTTTGTTATTGAGATTAACCTTGTTTCTTTCATTCTTCTCTCTCTCTCTCTCTCTCTCTCTCTCTCTCTCTCTCTCTCTCTCTCTCTCTCTCTCTATCTCTCTCTCTCTCTCTCTCTTTCTCTCTCTCTCTCTCTCTCTCTCTCTCTCTCTCTCTCTCTCTCTCTCTCTCTCTCTCTCTCTCTCTCTCTCTCTCTCTCTCTCTGTTCGTGTGACCGAGATCGTAGACGTACTCGGAATGTTCAAGGGATTAACTATTTGGGCTTTGTAACGATAATTGTATCCCTCGGACTGATTTTCCGATCCTATCATATCCTATCCCGTAACTCGGAGGTCGTAGGGGCACACACATATCATCGTTTAACCAGCATACTCCATCTTTCCCTGTCCTCAGCAACCCTGATTGTTTCGCTCAGTTTCAAACCAGTCCATTTTCGAATGTTGTCCTCCCATCTCTTTTTCTGTCTCCCTCTTCTTCTACCTCCTTGCACTGTGCCTTGCAGGATGGTCTTGGCAAGACCTGATGATCTGGTGACGTGGCCATACTATCGGAGTTTCCGTTTTTTCACCACTGTGAGCAAGTCATCGGGTTGTCCAATGGCTTGTGTGATGGTCTTTCAGACTTCGTCGTTGGTGATTTGTTGGGTATAGGAAATGCCCAGAAGTCTTCTGTAGCACCTCATCTCCATGCTTTGTATTCTTCGTTGTAGATCTGCTGTGAGGGTCCATGTTTCGCAAGCATATAGGAAGATGGAGATGACAAGGAAGCGCAGCAGTCTTAAATTGGAATGTAGACTGATGGTCCTGTCTTTCCAAATTGGCTTCAACCTCGCCAGGGCAGCAGTTGTTTGTGCGATCCTGAAGAGGACTTCCTGTCGGGACCCATTGTCTGATACAATGGCTCCTAAATATTTGAAGCTATGCACTGTGTTGAGGGATTGGCCTTGGACTTTGATGTCCGTGTTGATGCCATTGGTGTTGTTGGTCATCATTTTGGTCTTCTCTGCACTTATTTCCATTCCATAGGCTTTGGAGGTGGTGTCAAGCCTCTGTACCAGCTGTTCAAGTTCCTGTTCCTCTCCAGCCAATCCATCTATGTCATCCGCAAAACGAAGGTTGGAGATTGCTCTTCCCCCTATGCTGACTGTGCCTTCGTGATCTGCAAGGGCATCTGACATGATGCGCTCTAGGAAGATGTTGAGGAGTGTTGGAGAGAGTAGGCATCCCTGACGCACACCGATTGTTGTTCTGAACTAGTTTCCGATGGCGCTGTTGTAGAGGAATGCACTGGTAGCCTTGTCATACATGCTTTTGATGACTTCAATAATTTTAGGGCTGATGTTGTACACTCTCATGGTTGCCCACAGAGCTGCATGCCAGACTCGGTCAAATGCCTTTTTGAAGTTTTCCTACCAACTTCTCTTCTTTCGTTCACCCCTCTTACCTGCCTGTCTTGTTCTTTTTACCTGCTACCATCGCGCTTGAAATTCATTTTACTTCCCCCTCCTATATATGTCTCTCTGTCTCTGTCTGTCTGTCTGTGTCTGTCTGTCTGTCTGTCTGTCTCTCTCTCTGTCTCTCTCTCTCTCTCTCTCTCTCTCTCTCTCTCTCTCTCTCTCTCTCTCTCTCTCATAGCAGAGTTTTGATTATGAGGACTTGAAGGCTATTATTATTATTTGAGATTGGAACATACGTAACTTTATGAACAAAACAGAACTAATAAATGTGGCATTCACTTTGCGAATGCGTTTAATATGCAATGTTGGTGGAGGAGCACAGTATTCTCCATTTTATATTGGCCAGAATTTGTTAGTACTAATATTTGTCTCGTCATACTTTTTGCAATGATCATTTTTTGTTATGCATTAAAGTTTTAAGTCTGAAAAAGTCGGAAGTCTGAATCTCTCTCTCTCTCTCTGTCTCTCTCTCTCTCTCTCTCTCTCTCTCTCTCTCTCTCTCTCTCTCTCTCTCTCTTTTTTTTTTTTCTGTTAAAGAGATATTAGTTTTTATCTATAAGTTAACTTTTAGTTCATGTTTTCCTTGTTTTGTTTTATAGTTTAAGTTGTGACGCCGGACGGACAAATGTAAAAACAATAGTTCCCCAAGTTATCGCTTCGTGAAGTAATAATACAAGATAAGTGGGTAACATGACTGTCATAAAAGGTGATTTGGTTACATGTGGGTCGTATGTGACCACCAAAAACAGGATGGAACTCCATTAAGCCCATTTCCACTTACCCATCAATCCCCACGCCCAAGGAGTCAGTTTATTTCACACTGAATAGCTGCTTGCTTGTTTGTGATGATTAAGGCCCAAACCGAGTCAAGCTGTCGTCGCCATCGTCATCATCATCATCATCATCATCATCATCATCATCATCATCATCATCATCATCATCATCATCATCATCATCATCATCATCAACATCATCATCATCATCATCATCATCATTATCATCATCATCATCATAACATAACATCGTCATCATCATCATAACATCATCATCATCATTGGCATAGATGAAGGAAGTTTTTAATATATTTGTGTGGTATTATTGATATACAGCTTTTTTTTTCAGCTCAAGTCGCTGGTAGATCCAGGCTATCACTGTCAACTTGGTTTTGACGTAAGCTGATGTGGACAACATCTTTGGTAAAATGTGTAAGCTTGTCTTCAGGGAGTCTTAAACATCTAAGACCCTGGCGGACGTTCGTTTACCGAGGATCTTCTTTGCCTCCTCCCCCCTTCCCCTTCACTCCCTCTTCCCCTTAAACAAAGGGTTGTTAAAAAACGTGTGCCTGTCAGCTGCATAGTTAGTGGGTACATATTCGGCACTACACATGCAGATCAACGTTAACAGAAGCTGCAAGAAACGCCTCTAAAAAAAAAATACATCAAGTTCGTCGGAGCACATAGTTAAAAAGAACACTTTGTTAAACATAGCTGTAGGCTGAGCAAATATTACATGTGCGCGGTGAATATTAAAGAACCAATAGCACAGAATTTGTGCACGGATGTATAGCGCTGGAACTCAACTATGCGCTCCTGGGTATAACTTCTGTGTTTTAGTTTTGTTCCTTGGGCTTCCTGTAAGTTCTAGGCCTGTTTGCATTATGGCCTACGTAGGCCTAACAAAAGTAGATGACTACTGGCTATGCTTATGTTACTTGATCCAGACATTGCCAAAGCACAAAGCGGTCACAATTAAATTACATACATGTACGTACGGTGCAAGCGAACCATCGCCAGTAGCGGGTTAGTAGTTCTTGATTAGTATCACAAAAAGTGTGAATGGGAAGGAGAAGGAAATGGGAGGAAGAGAGGGAGAGAGAGAGAGAGAGAGAGAGAGAGAGAGAGAGAGAGAGAGAGAGAGAGAGAGAGACTTCCACTTTGACTTCGACTTCGACTGGTTTATTGATTAAGGCCACGAGCCCATATCAATAGGAGTTGGTAAGGGGGTAACATTGAGACACGGACAACATACGCACATTGACGCACTCAGGAAGAGTTCCACAGTTGGATAATCCGAACCTGGAGGGCGAATGAATGGAAATACATTTGAATGGAATGTCTTGTCATCTTGTTGACATTAGCATGACGATTTGTCACAATTCCTTTGTAACGTAATACAGATTGGTTGAATTGAACTGTGACCTCTATGATGAGCCACTGAGGTCCAATTCTTCTGCTGCTCCTTTAAATTCTAATAACTATTGCTGTCCTCCTTTTTAAGACTATGGGTAGCTGTTCTAGAAAGGGGAAGGGGGAAGGTGCCCAGTAGAGGTTCCTGTCTCCCAGACTTGTTGTTGAAGACGAATTTCCTATCCTAACCTATCCCGTAACTCGGAGGTTGTAGGGGCACCACAGATGATCCTTTAACCAGCGTACTCAATCTTTCCCTGTCCTCAGCAACCCTGATGGTTTCGCTCAGAAGAATTTGCTGCACACCTAAACGCTTTTATTTGCGGAGGCTTTTAATTTGTTGAACAGTTAACAAGAACATTTTTTACCCACAAAATAGCGCTTTTCTTACATCATAATAGTAATTGTTCTCAATACAGCAAACGTCAGCTCAAAGAGCTTCTCAAGGCGCTGGACACGTCAGGATCAAACTCAGCCATCCAAGACGCCAACTTGCAGCATGAAGACCAAACGTTGCGAGCAGTAAGCTTAATACTAATGGTTACCAAGGGTCTTCTTTTACCACCAGGGTTGTCTGTTTACCTGCCGTTGTTTGAACATCCTGCAGTCACTTTTGAGCCTAAACAACAGCTACCACAACTAAATAGCCAACATCACCACCACCACTATGACAATAACAACAAATTGTTTCCCCTGCATCCGCAACGAGCATGTCTACCGACGTGGAGAATCGCGCTATACTAGACATCAATATCAAAATCATCAACCCCATGGCCTTGAACTGTAGTATTTGCTGCGTCGTTTGGGGCCAGCACTTGAGGACACCGAGGTCATTGCCAAGTGAAATTATGCGAATAAATGAATGAATGAACATTGGGGTTTAACGTCTACACCCACCATTGGCGATATGGCAGACGAGGGGGGGGGAGGGGGCAATAACCATCCCAGGGAACAAGGTTCAGGGACCTCAATCACTGAACCACCAGAATAATCATACTGTTAAAATGGAGAATGAAAATGGCCACTTTTATCTTGCTAATCACGGGATTCGAACCTGGGTCATCGGTGTGCATGGGCGAACGCTCTACCACTTGAGCACGGCGATGGGATTCAAACTATGCATTACATGCCATGGACAGCAAGATAGAAAATCTTTGCCGCTTGATTCAAGCTGATTTATAGGCCATTGGACAACAAGAACTATTAACCGATCTTTTTTTCGTTCTCAGATCACAGAGGTTAGGTAGGTAGATTAAAGTCCCGCGTCACATCAGCGAATAGGGGACTGGAGGGGGGGGGGAAATGAAGGTCAGATAGTGTAAATCACAGAGAAATAAATCCATGAACTTTATAATTATTTTTGATGAAGCCCCTCCCCACCCACCCCTTCACCCCTCCCCCACTCCATGACTACTTGGTAGAACCCAATTTCTCTATCTCTCTCACACACACACACACACACACAAACACACACACACACGCCCACAACACACACACACACACACACACACACACACCAATGACACAGTCTGCTTGTCCATTGTATGTGCGTACACAGGCGCATTAACAAAGAAGAATGGATCCTCGGCAAGAATTTTGTGGATGGATCCCTGCGCTACCCGTCCGCTATCAGGGATCCACAAAATTCTTGCCGAGGGTCCATTCTCCTTGGTTAATGCGCCTGTGGTGCGTACGTGTGTGTGTCCGTCTGTGCGACTGAATGTGTGTACGGGAATTTGGGACGTGGTTTTTGACACCTACCTAGTACATGTCCAACATTACACTAATTAATTATTTGCAAGCCAATAGATATTTGATGGGACCAGTAAACATGTATAGTAAAACAGTTATATTTTCCAGCATAGCAGTTTGTTAAACCATCATCAACACAATCAGTAGCAATCGACCGCATCGTCGTCATCATCATCATTATCGTCGTCATCATAATCATCATCATTATCATCATTATCACGTGAAGCTAAGTCTCACACTACTTTGGTGATGGCTGAGGGCTTGCACTCCAGTCTGCTCCTTGACCCTCGTGTTACTAAGCTTCATGCGTGACTGAGTATTTGTTAATTGTATATTCTAGTCACACGACACCGCAGCATTTCGGCGACAACTGGTCACATTATATTCTGACACCAGCGAACCAGTTGGTGATAAAGGGAAACAAAATATGGTCACACGTTGGCCAATCCGGGATTCGAACCAAGGCCCTTTCGGTTATTAGTAAGCCAACTGAGCTACCTCCTCCCATAGTATTTGTCACGGGGTGAATCCACGTCATCTAATGTCGTTCTCGCGAGGACGGGTCTTTTGTCATAGGTGCTCTCTCGTCACGCTTCCTGACCTTACTCTCCGTCTCACCCCGAGTATCAAGGGAGAGATGAAGGGTACATTTATGAGAGATATGGTTCGAGTGGCTACTTAGCAGTCCAGTCTGAAGGGGTATAGTTCATTTCTTTAGGGCGCGTTCTACGTGATACAATCTATTGTGGACGTCTCAAGGAGACTAATTTAATAGACGTGGACATTCCTTTAGAGAGCTGGTAAGGTAACATCTAGTTTCGTTCAATCCTATCTGTTTATCTCTAAGTGAGGAGAGGGGAGGGGAGGGGCGTGTATTCATGGAGAAATTGGGGTGTTATACTTGCCTTTTTGTACACAAAAGTGGATTTCAGATGAATTGTGCGCTCTTTCCGTTTTAAAAAAAAAACGCTTTCCGATGACTACATGAATACACGCTTGTCCTTGAGTGCGTGGGTGTATGTGTGAGTGTGTGTGTGTGTTTGTGTATGTGTGTGTGTATGTGAGTGTATTTGTATGTGAGTGTGTGTGTATGTTTGCGTGTTTTATTTATATTCATCTTTCTCCCACCTCATCCCCACCCCCCTTTTTTTTCTCCCCCAGCGTGTCTCATTTTGAACAGGATTGGGGGTCTATCAATCAATCAATCAATCAATCAATCTATCTATCTATCTATCTATCTATCTATCTATCTATCTATCTATCTATCTATCTATCTATCTATCTATCTATCTATCTATCTATCTATCTATCTATCTATCTATCTATCTATCTATCTATCTATCTATCTATCTATCTATCTATCTATCTATCTATCTATCTATCTATCTATCTATCTATCTATCTATCTATCTATCTATCTATCTATCTATCTATCTATCTATCTATCTATCTATCTATCTATCTATCTATCTATCTATCTATCTATCTATCTATCTATCTATCTATCTATCTATCTATCTATCTATCTATCTATCTATCTATCTATCTATCTATCTATCTATCTATCTATCTATCTATCTATCTATCTATCTATCTATCTATCTATCTATCTATCTATCTATCTATCTATCTATCTATCTATCTATCTATCTATCTATCTATCTATCTATCTATCTATCTATCTATCTATCTATCTATCTATCTATCTATCTATCTATCTATCTATCTATCTATCTATCTATCTATCTATCTATCTATCTATCTATCTATCTATCTATCTATCTATCTATCTATCTATCTATCTATCTATCTATCTATCTATCTATCTATCTATCTATCTATCTATCTATCTATTCACTCAGCCTGTCAGGTTATTTTCAATAACACAGGCCAAAGTAAATTTCGGTTAATGGAATCAAAACATTCTTCAAAGTCAATGAAGGCAACATAAAGCTTACGGTTAGAATTAAACTGTTTCTGTACACATGCCAAAAGTGAGAACAAATGGTCTATCGTTGACTATCCCCTTTTAAAGCCAGTCTGATATTCACCGGTCAGGTTATTTTCTTCTGCCCATAACTGCAATCTTCTGTTAATAATTGTACTGTATAGTTTACTGCTAATGTCACAGAGGCTAATACCACGGTAATTTCCCGGTCTGTTTAAATCCCCTTTCTTAAATATTGGCAACATAGTAGATTCAGTCCAATGAGAGAGAGAGACAGACAGACAGACAGACAGACAGACAGACAGAGAAGTGTGGGGGTGAGGCAGCTGGGTCTGTAACCGTCAGGGGTTAAAAAAAAATTAGTTTATTTACATAGCGCTTTCTTCCAAATGATAGATCATTTCAAAGCGCAATACTCATGCATTCATACTAAACATTAACATCCGGCTACGCACGAAATGAAATCAGACCCAAAAAATGACGCAAGGACACAATGTAGGTTTAATACTGGACAAACACATTTACAAGTGAAATTTAAAGGACGAGGAAGTTCCAGTACTTTAATTCATTATCGCATGAGTTCCACTGAACATGCTCAACAGTGAAATCTTAATGCGTTGTTGTGGAAAGCGTGGTAGCCCGTAATGGCAATAGGGATATGCGATGTTGGTATCCTCCAGTCTAAAATAGAGGTTATCTCCCTTTCTCCATCAACCTGTTGCTGCAACAGAAACAGAGAAGGGGGGATAAACAATCAGTTGTAAATAAAATTCCCTACCATGTATAATGATGTTGACATCACACAATTACTACCATTGGTGCTGCTGCTACAACAATAACAACAAGAACAGCAACAATAACAAGCAACAGAACATAAAAAGGTGAATCATCGATGACAATCAAAATAGCCATTCGTCCATGCGTGAAACATTGAACACACCCTCACACTCAGGCATCATCATCATCATCGTCATCATCATCATCATCATCATCATCATCATCATCATCATCATCATCATCATCATCATCATCATCATCATCATCATCATCATCATTATCATCATCATCATCATCACCATCATCATCATCATCATCATCATCGTTATCATCATCATCATTATCATCATCATCATCATCATCTTGGTGTTGTTGTTATTGTAGTAGTTGTTGTTGTTCTTCTTTTTCTTCTTCTTCATAGTCCCCTCGATGATAATCACTATCATCAACATAATCAATGTATCATAATCCTCGCCCTATAACTTGTAAAAGTCACCAAGATAATCATGACTATCATCACCACCGCCACATTTATAACTATCATCCCCATCGTCGTCCTCTTCTTCACTACCATCATTATTATCATCATCATTATGATCATCATCATCACAATCGCACTTCATCATCATCATCATCATCACTATCATCACCATCAGCATCATCATCATCATCATCATCATCATCATCATCATCATCATCATCATCATCATCATCATCATCATCATCATCATCATCAATATTTACCTATTTTCAATTATTACCAGCCCAACTTTGGACATTCACTGACTGACCTTTGGCTGTGAATGGCACAAGATTTATAAATTGGATAACCCGTAAAAAGACGAAATGCACAAACGGTATTCAGGCACTACATGTTTGTTTCTGTGGTTTTTATTTCATTGAACATTGTTTTATGGAAGAGATGTTAGACTTTAGACTAGGGAACTAGGAGTGAAGGAGGAGGGATATTTGTTTGGATGGGCTTGACAACAGCGTATCAGGCTTTACAACACGCAAGGAATACTCCAGAAATCTAAGGGCAAAAACCTCATACTCTCAGTTTAATTATTATGAAATCAATCACCATGTGTAGGCCTATTTATTATTGTTGAATCAAGATTATCAGTCTATGCACAGCTGAAGAGCAGAATCGTGGGCTTAACGAAGGCAGTCAAAAAAGCTTGGCCTAGTGTTCTTGCAAAGGTTAATATTTTGAAGGAAAAAAAAATAAAATAAATAAAACGTTGTTTCCATTAGCTTTGTCTTTGAGAAAAGTTGTTGCCTCCCTTAGATCTGTACATGAAGAGAGGGAAGATCAAGAGAGGGAAAGATGGAGAGGAAGGGGAGGGGGGGGGGTATCGATGCCGACTTTCACATTTATTTTGATGTTGATTATTTAATTTTTAAAATCGGATACTTTATAAATAAATTGTAATAGATGTATATTATCTATATGTGCAATTATTGTAGGCTAGATTAACTTGCAACAGGCATGGTGTGTGTAAACAGTACTGGCTTAAGTGATGTGATGTGTTGTGATGTGTGTGTGCGTGTGTGCGTGCGTGTGTGTTGGTGTGTATTTTGCATATGTGTGTGCGTGTGCGCATATGTCTGTATGTTCTATTAATTATTATTTTTGCATTTTTCCCAAGGGGAATTTAATTCTGAAACTTGAATAATAATCTTATTCAGCTACACACACTATATAGACTAAGTGCTTTCGTAGCGATGATGCAGTCTGGAGGGAACTGTACTAGTCCACAATAGTCAACAAACTACATGGTTATCCTAAATCTACTTCCGGTAGGTGTACAACACGCTCAAAATGAACAGATTTTCAACCTCAGAATAATCTGCGAGAAATGCCTACAGCACCAACAACATCTATATCATGTGTTTGTAGACTTCAAGAAAGCGTTTGACCGAATCTGGTATGCAGCTCTGTGGGCAACCATGAGAATGTACAACGTCAGCTCTAAATTTATTGAAGTCATCAAAAGCCTGTATGACAAGGCTAGCATCAACAGCGCCATCGGGAACTGGTTCAAAACAATAATCGGTGTGCATCAACTACGCCTACTCTCTCCAACACTGTTCAACATCCTCCTAGAGCGCATCCTGTCAGATAAGGGCAGATCACGAAGGCACAGTCAGCATAGGGGTAAAGCAATCTCCAACCTCCGTTTTGCGGATGACATTGATGGATTGGCTGGAGAGGAATAAGAACATAAACAGCTGGTACAGAGGCTTGACACTATCTCCAGAGCCTATGGAATGGAAATTAGTGCAGAGAAGACCCAAATGAGACCAGCAACACCAAAGGCATCAACATGGACATCAAAGTCCAAGGCCAATCCCTCAACACAATGCATAGCTTCAAATATTTAGAAGCCATTGTATCAGACAATGGGTCTCGATAGAAAGTCCTCTCCAGGATTGCACAAACAACTGCTGCCCTGACCTGGTTGAATGGTCACGGTCACACGCCTCACAGGTCGAGTGTTCTGTCTCCTGACGTTTTATTGTAGTCTTACCCGTTTTATCCAAGTGTTTTGTGTCGTCATCGTGTCAGGGATGTATCCCAAGGATTGGTGTTTCTGTCGGACTACGATTTGTGTTCCTCCATACATCAGGTTGTTGGTATTTTGGATTTTCGTCCTCGCTAAGCTTAGTTCCATAAACTGTGTTCAGTGTCGGCCATGTTCCTTTTCACCTGCCTTGCAAGTGCCGTTGCAGCGAGGTCACGACTTTGACCCTACTACAGGTGAGCGAATTGTACTACACTACCCACGCGCTCAACTTTTATCAATGAATGCTGCGCGGTTGACCCCTGACCTTGTGATTCGCTTGAGAGAATTGGGTATCGGCCGTGACTTGCCACGTAAACGAACAAGGCGTGGTGGTAGAAGAAAGCAGAGACGCATAATTCTCGTTGTTACAAATGATCGACCGTGTACACCCTATTATGATGAAGAAGACGGCGTGTTTGGTGACTCGCAGCCATGGACTGCTGACAAGACGGTGCCGTGTGATATGCCTACTCCACGTGGTGTAAACCACAACAACCTTGTTTACATTGCTCGCCGCCCTCCGCTGTCCATGCACGCTGATAAACATTTACGCATTGCCACGTTCAATGCTCAGTCTCTTGGCCCAGCTGAAAAGCGCACAGCAGTGTGCGAATTTATCAAAGACAGACAGATAGATATAATGTTTATTCAGGAAACCTGGTTTCGTGTGAAAGGTGATGAGGGAAAGTGTGCCGATCTGGCACCATCCGGATTTACTGTTAAGTCCTTCCCTCGCTTGCATTTTGGTGGAGGCCTCGCCGTTGTTTACAGAGATACTCTGACCAGTCACCTGGGTTTCACGTCCACTTTCTCCTTCAGTCATTCCTCTTTTGAAGTTGTTCAAGTGACACTTTCAGTACCATCTAGGCAATCAATTAACTTCTTTTGTTTGTACCGTACTTATCCCAGCAAGAAAAATAAGCTTACAGATGTTGTTTTTTTTTCCAAGAATTTCCTGAAATGTTTGATCATTGTAATAACTTGGCTGGCTCGTTTGTTGTTGTTGGAGATGTAAACTTTCATTATAATGAACCACATCTTTCCAGTATGGTCAAAATGATCAGTTTTTTGAACATGTTCAGTCTTTCACAATCTGTTAATCAGCCAACTAATAATAAAGGTAATATAATTGATTGGGTTATGCACCGTCCTAAAGACGATATTGTTCAGTCGACCACCGTCACTCAGGAGCTTGCCTCTGACCATTTTTGTGTGGTCTGTGACCTCAGTGTTGTAGCTCCTCCTGCCCCTCCTGCTTACAGGAAAGTTCGTAATATGCGCGCTATGGACAGAGAGGCCTTTAAGCGCGACCTCAGTGTGGAGGTGTCTCCAGACCTCTGCCCTTCTATGGAACAGCTGGACGCCACACTGAGTGCTGTGCTAGATAGACACGCTCCCGTCACCCGTCGCAAGGTCAGGGTTGATCGGTTGGAGCCGTGGTATACGAGTATCAGGGAGGATCTCCGGGAGGCTAAGCGACAAAGACATCAGGCTGAGAGGAGGTGGTTGAAGAGTGGTCTGACTGTATTCAAGCAGATCTATAATGTTGCCAAGAGACGCGTGACACAGATAGTACATAGCGCAAAGTCTGCCTATTTTAGCAACAAGATCTTAAACAGTGTAACTAGTAGGCAGCTGTTTGGTGTCTGTGATCACCTTAGAGGTAAAGAGATGAACAGTGTCCTTCCTACCACGCATCCTTTATGTCAGCTGCCAGACATTTATTGTAATTATTTTATTAACAAGGTTGCTGATATCCGCAGTGACCTTGATCGTGATGGCACATTTTTGTCACTTGATGATGAGTCCATTGCTGTCTGTGATGCTTCACGTTTTGATGTGTTTCAGCCCGTCACTGTTCAAGAAGTCAAAAATGTTATTATGAAATCAAAACCTACCACCTGTTTCCTTGATCCCATGCCCACTCCTCTGTTGCTTGATTGTTTGGATCCACTTCTCCCAACCATAACACACATTGTGAATGAATCTTTGTCCACTGCAACTGTACCTATGTCATGTAAAACTGCTCTAGTTAAGCCTTTACTCAAAAAGTCTGGTCTTGATAAAAAAAGCCTTAAAAATTATAGACCTGTATCCAATCTGTCATTTTTGTCAAAAGTCATAGAAAAGATTGTCTTGAGTCAACTGTTTGCCCATTTAAACTCTAACATTTTGCTTAGCCCACATCAGTCTGCATATCGCCCATTTCACAGCACTGAGTCAGCATTACTTAAAGTTACAAATGACATTCTTCTCGCTCTGGACAGAGGCAAAGTCTCGTTGTTGACATTACTGGATCTATCTGCTGCATTTGATACCGTCGATCACGAAGTTTTATTCAAAACACTTGAAAATCATTTTTTCATTTCTGGTTCTGTTTTGGCTTGGTTCAGATCTTCTCTGTCCGATCGCACGCAATCAGTTGTAATTGGTGACTATGTTTCCGACAAAGCAGACATGGTATTTGGAGTTCCACAGGGTTCGGTCCTTGGCCCAGTTTTGTTCGTAATGTATACGAAGCCTTTACTCTCGCTGATCGATAAACATGGAATCAGTAATGAGGCTTTTGCCGATGACACTCAGCTCTATAAGTCGAGTCCACCAACTGAGATAGATGCTTCTGTCCAGACCGTGCTGAATTGCATTTCTGATGTAAGGGCATGGATGACGCAGAATAAAGTAAAACTAAACGACGATAAAACCGAAGCCCTGATGATAAGCAATAAGAAAGCATCATACACTTCTTCCCTCCCAAATAGTTTTCGTGTTGGAAGTTCAGATGTTACTTTCTCCTCATCTGCAAGAAACCTTGGATACTTTATGTCCGACGACATGTCGCTAGATACTCACGTTACTCAAGTCTGTCGGTCAGCCTACGCCGCTATACGTCAGATCAGTTCCATCCGTTGTTATTTGACGGTTGAAGCCACCAAAACCTTAGTCTGCGCTCTTGTGCTTTCCAGACTAGACTACTGTAATTCTCTTCTGTCAGGAAGCCCAAATCAGATTGTAAGTAAATTACAGAAAGTTCAAAACTCTGCTGCAAGACTAGTCCTTAAGGCCAAAAAGCGAGATCATATCACTCCATTACTCCATAAACTACACTGGCTCCCAGTACAAGCCAGAATTGACTATAAATTATCTGTTCTTTGTCACAATTTCTTTTCTGATTCCTGTCCCTCAAATTTATCTCAACTACTCTCGGTCTATACTCCTTCCCGCCAGTTGCGCTCCTCTGCTGACTCGCGCACCCTGTGCATCCCTAGAATCCGCAC
Source organism: Oncomelania hupensis (assembly GCA_036898135.1). NCBI lineage: Eukaryota > Metazoa > Mollusca > Gastropoda > Littorinimorpha > Pomatiopsidae > Oncomelania > Oncomelania hupensis. The sequence continues at coordinate 40,455,063 of CM072520.1, read as the reverse complement.
GAAATCCTACGGAGCGAGAGCATTTGCTTATTCTGCCCCGAAACAATGGAACACTTTACCAGCACATATTCGACTTATTCCAACCACACAAGCCTTCAAGCGAGCACTTAAAACACACCTGTTCCGACAATACTACTCTGACTGATTACATTTTATTTTCTGACCCTGTGCGGCTTTTTGGGATAATGACTGTTTTGACTGATGTTCGATATGTGCTATCCATGCCTGATTTTTAACTTATTATTGTTTTGTATACATGTATTGTCATTGTCAATGATTTTAGTGTATGCCGCAGATGTGTCCTGATTGTTTTTATTGTGCTATGCATGGCTTTGTCACTGCTCCTGTATTATTGTTATGACTTCATTTTTAAGTGTGAAGTTTTTACGTATAATGTGAAACATATTTCTTAAATTAAGTCAATGATTTTAGTGTATGCCGCAGATATGTTTTGATTGCTTTTATTGTGCTATGCATGGCTCTGTCACTTGTATTATTGTTATGACTTCATTTTTAAGTGTTAAGTTTTACGTATAATGTGTTATATATTTCTTAAATTAAGTTTTAATTGTGAAGCACAGTGAGCCTGGGCATTGTTCAGGAAACTGCGCTATATAAATTTACGTTATTATTATTATTATTAAGTCCATTTGGAAAGACACGACTATCAATCTACATTCCAAGGTAAAGCTGCTGCGCTCCCTTGTCATTTCCATCTTCCTATATGCTTGCGAGGCATGGACCCTCACAGCAGATTTACAACGAAGAATGCAAAGCATGGAGATGAGGTGCTACAGAGAAACACTTCTGGGTATTTCCTATACCCAGCACATTACCAACAACGAAGTCCGACAGACCATCACACAAGGTATTGAACAACACGATTACATGCTCACAGTGGCAAAGAAACGAAAACTCCGATGGTATCGCCACGTCACCACAGCATCAGGTCTTGCAAAGGCCATCCTGAAAGGCACGGTGCAAGGATGCAGAAGAAGAGGGAGACAGAAAAAGAGGTGGGATGACAACATTCGAGAATGGACTGGTTTGACACTAAGCAAAGCTATGAGGGTTGCTGAGGACAGAGTTGATGGAGTACGCTGGTTAAACGATCATCTGTGGTGCCCTAATGAATTCGAGTTACGGGATAGGATAGGAGAGGATAGTATAGGCATCCTTGACGCACGCCGATGGTTGTTCTGAACAAGTTCCCGATGGCTCTGTTTTGAAGGACTGCACTGTTTGCCTTGTACGTCATACAGACTTTTGATGACTCCAATAATGTTGGGGCTGATGTTGTACACTCTCTTGGGACAGAACTGCATGTCAGACTCGGTCAAACGCTTTCTTGAAGTCTACAAACACATGATATAGATGTTGTTGGTGCTGTAGATATTTCTCGCAGATTATTCTGAGGTTGAAAATCTGTTCAGTGGTACTTCGCCATGCCCCGAGTCCTGCTTGTTCTTCAGCTATGCTTAGTTCAGCTTGGGGTTTCAACCTGTTGATTATTATTTTCAGGAGGACCTTGCTGGGATGGTTAATGAGGCTGATGGTGCGGTAGTTTTCACACTCCTGAAGATTACCCTTTTTGTGAAGACTGACAAGTGACTGGATCCATGGTGTAGGCCACTCCCCACTCTGCCAGATCTTGTTAGCGATAATGGTGAGGGCATCAATCAATGCGTCTCCTCCTGCTTGAAGCAATTCTGCGGTATGTTGCCCACTCCCGCTGACCTCCACTTCTTCAGAGATTGCACTGCTTCCTCAACTTGTTCTCTGAGAATTGGGAGTATTTCTTCTTCTTCTCTGTTCTGGGGACATGCTAGAACTGATGGGGTCTCCGTTTGGTGTGTGGTTGTAAAGATCAGAGCAGTACTCTGCCCATCTATCCTAGACTTGTTGTTCTTCTGTAAGGCATATGCCAAACTTGCTTTGGATCGGGGAGATTTTGGGCTGTTTAATACTGGTCAACCGCTTCACAGCTTGATAGACCTTCTTGCTGTTGTTCTTGTTCAGACTGTTCTCTATTTCCTGGCATTGGTCTTCTATCAAGTTCTCCTTTGCTGAGCGCAAGCCTTTTTGGATGTCATTGTTGATTTTTCAGTAGGCATCAGCTCCCTGTGGGGTGTTCTTTTCTTTTTCATTTCTCTTTGTTTGCCACACAGGTTCAAAAGTTCAGGTGTGATCCACGGTTTCTTCTTTGGGTGGTGCTTGCCAAAGATCTCAGTGGCGACATCTGTCACAGCTGAATTGAAGGTGGTGGTTGTTGACATCTACTTCACCAGCTCCCAAACTGAGCAGTGGTGCAAATTTCCCTTTAATTATGCTTGGAATATTTCTGCTACCTCCGTATCTTGCAGTGTGTCTAGTGATGCCATGCTGATACCACCCCTGTTCGTCCGCTCTTAGGACACACCGGGAAACGTTGGGTCTATTCTATTCAGTTTCCGAACCCACATTGCAAATTGTGTAACAAAATGCTGAAAACCATAAATGATGTCAGTGTAGCCTCAGCCTGTAGGTGTAACAGATGTTATATACGACACAAATCAATGCTGTATCACTCGGAGGCAGCATCTTGCCAACTGCAACCTGTTGCTTATACGACTAGTAGGGTCATCTCTAGGTTCCATCAGCTCTATGTTTTCACTATTCTGTTCCCTCGGGTCCATATTCCCACCGTACTTTGCTCGCAGCTCTGTACTAACAGCTTCCTGTTTCCACGGTTCTATGTTCGTATTCTAGGTTCCCATCCCATCCTATCCTATCCTATCCTGTCCCGTAACTTTGAGGTCGTTGGGGCACCACAGATGATCATTTAACCAGCTACTCCAACTTTCTCTGTCCTCAGCAACCCTGATGGTTTCAGATTCAGATTCAGAAAACTTTATTATCTCCAAGGAGAAATTCTAACATGGATTTGCTGTCAGCAAAAGGTAATAAAATGTAACAATACTATAAACATGTAAACATGTACGTGTAATCACGCTTATGTACATATTAACAAGAACATTTCCGACACATTGTAAAACTTAAAATACATATCACACTACATGTCCTTATTGCACTTCAACATAAATAAATAAAACACCTACCCACAAACACACATACCCACACACACACACATCCACACACACATGGGTTAGACATTAGATTATATTACACCAAAATTATAAACGTTATAAAGCATCTTAAAAAAATATACAATCATCAAACTCTGCGTATCATTCTAACACTGACAATCACAGATTTTAAAACTTATGCATTAGTTAACTTACATACTGAATAGTTGAAAAATTGCTGCATATTACAAAATTCATCTATAGTACTCCCATAAACCACTCGCACCCAACTCATTCAGTCAACACTTATTAAGAATTTGTACTGATTTGGGTACAAAACTGTTCTTAGCTCTAACTGTAGAAACATTTGGCACTCTGAAACGGCGACCAGAAGGAAGGAGCTGGTAGTGCTGGGCTAGGATGTGAGTGGAGTCTCTTACAATCATGCTCGCTTTCTTTTTTACTTGCCTTTCGTACAACACACACAAACTCTCCTGCTTTTCACCCACCACTTTCCCACACACCTTCACAATTCTATCCAACACATTCTTACTCCTCACACTGAGACCTCCAAACCAGCAAAGAAAACCAAAGGTCAGCACCGATTGGATAAAACAGCTGTAAAAGTTACATAAAACAGACTTGTTGACTTTCAGAGAGCGCAATTTCTGGAGGCAATATATTCTTGACTGACATTTCTTATGGATGGAAGTAGTGTTGGAATCAAAGGTAAGCTTATTGTCAAGTATTGTTCCCAGATATTTGTATTCCGAGACTCTCTCCACCTTTTCTCCATCAATCACTAAGTCAGGCACAGCAGATGGGTTTTTTCTAAAATCAATAATAAGTTCTTTAGTTTTCTTCACATTTATATTTAAAAAATTCTCTTTGCACCATGCAATAAACTTTTGCACTTCTTTTAGATAAACAGTTGCAGAGTTGGAGAGGTCTTGAAGGGCAGAGTCATCTGAGTACTTAATGAGAGGTGTATTTTCCGAGCCGGTGCAATCGTTGGTGTACAGAGTAAACAGAACAGGAGATAGTACAGTGCCCTGAGGGGAACCAGTTGATGTAGTTCGAGTAGAGGAGAGAGCTCGCTGGAAGCAGACTGACTGAGATCTGTGAACTAGAAAGCTGACTATCCACAGGATAAGCCTGGGATTGACGTCAAGGGCCAGAAGTTTGAGCGCCATGAGATGAGGTTGTATTGTATTAAAAGCAGAAGAAAAATCGATAAAGAGAATCCTAACGAAAGAACTAGGTTTATCCAGCTGTGTATAAGCGTTGTTGAGTAGAGTGAGTGTTGCGTCGTCAGTGGATCTGTCTTGCTTGTATGCGAACTGAAAAGGATCAAGAAACTGTTGTGTTTGAGAGAGAAGTTTTTTCAAGACGATACGCTCAAAGCATTTCATGGCGATGCTGGTGAGTGCAACGGGCCTATAGTCATTCAACTCAGATGGGCTTCTAGACTTTGGAACAGGACAGATAGGTTTCGCTCAGTGTCAAGCCAGTCCATTCTCGAATGTTGTCCTCCCACCTCGTCTTCGGTCTCTCTCTTTTTCTACCTCCTTGCAGGATGTCTTTGCAAGGCCTGATGATCTGGTGACGTGGCCATACCATCGGAGTTTCCGTTTCTTCACCACTGTGAGATAGTTTGTTAAAACCTAATGGGAACATGTCTATGTTTCCAAGGCTATTGTTCCCCCAGCTCTATACTCCCAAGGTTATAGGTTTTCATCTCTCCGTGAGCTAGATTTGTGGGAACATAGTGGAAACATATATATATATATATATATATATATATATATATATATATATATATATATATATATATATATATATATATATAAATAGAGAGAGAGAGAGAGAGAGAGAGAGAGAGAGAGAGAGAGAGAGAGAGAGAGAGAGAGAAAGAGAAAGAGAGAGAGAGAAATATATAATTTTCCGCAGCAGATGTATGTTCCGGGGCGGGACAATGTTCCCACTTTTTCAAGTAGCTCCATGTTCCCACACCTCTGTTCCTATAGAACATGAGGAAACACAGAGGGGTTACATTACATGCTTATTGCTTTAGGTCCAGCGGACTCTTCCGAGCCAAATCAGGACCAAACACAGAGGGGTGAGAACATTGAGCTAATTTTGTTGATACATATAGCTGTGGGAACATATGAATGATTTTGATCGCGACTGGCTTGAGTTTTACAACTGGGAATATTGCCCGAGTGTAGGAAAGTAAACACAGGTTGTTTTGTTTTTTAAAGTTGAGCAAGGAGTATAAGCTACATGCCTATCGCATCCTTCTGTACTGAAATTTGTGATAGAACTGTCTTCGGTGAAGATACTGGTCGCTTTGTGCTACTGCAGGGGGCAACGAGCCAAAAGTGCTGAAGGTTAGTGTTGTGCAGAAAGGATGAGACATTTACCTGATAGATGTTACAGCCAGCGAAGCTACAATTTTTATACAAGACTTTCAATTATACCTGAAGGCACTAAAGATATTGTTTTTGCTGGGTGCACAAAAAAGGTTAGTATCAACATGTATTATTTTCAACAATATTTGCTAAAAGTTTGGAATAAAAAGTGGTTATTACCTTTAAACTGGTGAGTTTCACAAAGAACGAGGTCTCTTAAATTCTTACGATGTTAGATAGGCTGCATGAATATCTTTCAAAGAACATTGAGAAAGTGGTTTTTTAAGTTGTTGCTTTTGTTGTTGTTGTTGTAGTTTGTTTGTTCTTGGTGTTTTATTTATTTTGGGCGGTGTGTGTGTGAGCGCGCGCGCGCGCGCGCGTGTGTGTGTGTGTGTGTGTATGTTTCAAAAGCTAATACATTCATACGGAATGTTAAGTAAACTTGCAGAATCAAAATTCCTGAAGAGATTTTATACAGATTAAAGAGAAATATCTAGGGCGAACCTGATCACACACATATATATGTGCAGTAATAATTTGTTTAACATAATATGTATGTCTATGCTGTTCTGTAATTTGTGTTTGGCACCACGACGTCATTAATACAGTTTTCGTATTCGTATTTGTGATCGTATGTTTTACACATATAGTTTCGCCTCCATTTCACCATTATGGATACACAGCCATAAGCAGGGTGATATGCCAAGGACATAAAGTTAGTCAGCATTGACTGGATTGAAGATGTAACGTACCCAGTGTTGGTGCCTCTCACAGGTCACAGCATCTGTTGAGCAGGCTTACCTTTTACGCCGGTTGACGCGCGACCCGCTAAGCCTACCCATCTTTTCACAAGTTACAAGATGAGTTATTGTTCACAAGTTTACACAAGGACATTTGACATGTGAGCAACTTGACATAAGCACGAAAAATGACAAGGACAGTGTCATAATCAATGAATAAAACATCAGATACAGCATCAACATTTATTCACATAAACATTCTCATACACCCCAATAATCAAACTATTAAGAAATAAAATTATTGCGACAATAAAATATGTACATTGATATAAATAAAATTCTACCAAATTAAGGCATGACTAAAAAGGAATTTTAACAGTTAAATATATTATCTAAGACCCGGAAAAAATTAGATTTAGAGTTTTTAAAATGCATTTATGACATTAATTAAAACTTAGTGCGGAACGGGAATGCGATATCGACTCGATTCCAGCAAACCTGCAATGTGCAGTGAACAGCAGCTGAGATTAGCGAGATGCAAATGTAAGCTTCGATGTCAGCTACGCCGCGTGATATATCTCTGCAATACGTTTGCGCATGGTTACTTGGGGAAAGACATTAACAGCACAAATAGCGGTAACACGCTGTCTGATTTATTCACAATTTTCCGGCACCTCTCATAAAAACTCGTGGGTATCGCCATTATAAATTAAAACGAGGTTACTATGAAACCAAGTTCCGGTTTGGCTTGTTTTGCTTTTATCAAAGCTTGATGCGTGACTTTTAACTATGGCAAATTGCCGAAAACAAAGATTGTTAGAGCCAGAAAACGAGTGGGATAAGTATAAAAACGGTGGAGGAAGTAAATGCTCAGTGAAAGAATGCAAAAAACAATCGTAGAGGCCTGGATTTGTGGCGACTTCGGAGGTGCGTCGATCATCGACAGAAAGTGAAACAGGACCTGAAGACTCTTGTAGTTTTCCATAGCTTCGCCGTCGCAACCTTCACAAAACACGAAGTAGTTGACTATGTTAGGCGAGCGTTGTGGCCAAGTGGGCTAAGGCGGGACTAACTTGCCTTGTCCACAAGTCAGAAACCAATGGCGCCTGGCAGGTGTGGGTTCGAGCCAGCATCTGGGCGTTATGTTTTTTTGAATATTTTTCAAAAATTCACAAATAATGTTAGGTAGGTAGGGTTTAGGTGCGCCACTGGCGATAGAAAGGGATAATAAACTGCAGCAAAAAAAAAAGAGTGAGGGTACGATACTGGTGGCCAGTGACACATGTTATTATTCTTGAATATTTGGTAATAATTCACTAAAACACGCGGAGAAAGAAACCGGAAGTATGTTTCATTGAGGGGATTCCCGTTGGTGCATAGGATAGCAAAAAAGTGTGAATAGAAAGAGATTTCTTTGATCTAATATAACAGGATGAGGAAAAGGTACCTTTGGCTTTATAGCTGTTTCCGCAGGTGTTAGAGTGTCAAGTTGTAGTCCCTGAAAGACGGATTACCGAAAGATTCAATGATGCAAAAACTTGTTTCTTGTGTAAAGCTGAAATGATAGTGAAAGATTGCTCTCTCCCTCATCCCCTTGAGATAGCCGCTGGCTCTGAGTAGAACCGGGGAGGTAGCAAGGAAGAGGAGAGGGGTACCTTCATTTAAGCTGGCCCGAGGAAAGGCTATATGGGAACACCTTTTACCTTAGTGATTCAGTAATCAACATCGATATGGGAACACCTTTTACCTTAGTGATTCAGTAATCAACATCGACACCCCAGAGGTCAGTCTCAGAAACAAGCATTTCCATCACTAACATAGGCAGTTTTTTTTAATGACACAATATAGGAAACTATAATACACCGTCATGTGTGAGGTTTTCTTCCTCACAACCATTAGACATTAAAGCAATTATTTTGAGAACAAACACTAAACCCAGTGATATTACCTGGTGTGGGGTACAATCAACACATAACTATTAGTGTCAGTTTTACAATGATCTTTCCTAGTTAAGTCTATACTTTGATCATATTTCAATTCAAAAATATGAAGAGTGTGAATGATGAAGTGAATCTAAGGTCATTTTTACACTAGATAGTACGATCATAGAACAATGTATTTACCCACGTGATTAAAATGAAAGCTCTCAAATACGCGGGTACGCGGCTTAAAAAAGTGATTCGGTCCTTTCATAACTTCACCTTGCGAATTTCCTACTACATTGTCATTGCGAGTCAACCGATACAACAGGCCGAAGACCAGTCGCACAGAATAAACCACAGCAAAGCCCTGCCACACACGCTATAGTGTTGTCACGACCAATAACTCCGTGTTTTTCGTGCCTGTACAGATATTCCTACAGAGATTCACGCAGTGCCTTTAGAGACGAACTTTTCAATGGTTGGACACGAAGTTTTGGTTCAATTTTTACTAACAAATATTCTTAGCGTCAATGAAAAAAATTTGTGCACCATTTGTATCTGACCACAGGCGCACTTTAAATGTGTGGTACCCTCAATGTCACTCTGTTCATTACTTTTTATACACATTAAAAGTGCATGGTGACCATGGTAATTGCATGTTGTTGTATCACAAGTGTGGTTTTAACCGAGTAATTGCATGGAAAGCAATAAAATGTAGAATTCATTATTTTTTTCATAGTGCTGTCGTCAAATATTTGAATACGAACAGAAAAGTTGAGTTCTAATCAGGGTTTTTGTCTGGTTTCAGTTTTTAACATCGCAACATACTTAACTATCTTGCAAACCCGTGGGGGTTCCCCCTACCGATTTATAATGATGGTTGTATTCTATTTTGTTTTTGTAACCGGGGTGTTCGCGTAGTTGAGGTCAACCCTCAGCCGTCCCCCGCGTGGGATGTCTTTATTGTAAAGTGACTGGCCGGTGGAGGGCATTCAATTTTCCCACTAGGGTTGTTTCGGCAGATCTTTTATGCGGATCGGGGGTTGTCCGGTCCTGATTTGGCTCGGAAGAGTCCGCTGGACCTAAAGCAACAATAAATCAATCAATCAATCCCCCTACCGAAAGAATGAAATGAATTTGGCTAGGCATCTATACGATTACAAATGTTGGCTGATCCTCTGTCCGACCTTCCACCCAGCTGTGCATGGGTACCTGGCTCTTTTTACAACCGGGGAAGGTAAAGCAGCGAGAAAGAGAGGAGGAGACGGACACCGCCCTCATTAAGCCGGCCCAGAGAAAAATGGGTATCAAACGCCTCTGTTCCCAATGAGCGAAAGGTTAGGGGAACACGTGTTGTTGTTTGATAAGATATTCTGTGAGTGATAGCTTTAGAAGATATTCTGTGAGTGATAGCTTTATAAGATATTCTGTGAGTGATAGCTTTATAAGATATTCTGTGAGTGATAGCTTTATAAGATATTATGTGAGTGATTGCTTTAGAAGATATTCTGTGAGTGATAGCTTTATAAGATATTCTGTGAGTGATAGCTTTATAAGATATTCTGTGAGTGATAGCTTTATAAGATATTATGTGAGTGATTGCTTTAGAAGATATTCTGTGAGTGATAGCTTTATAAGATATTCTGTGAGTGATAGCTTTATAAGATATTCTGTGAGTGATAGCTTTATAAGATATTATGTGAGTGATTGCTTTAGAAGATATTCTGTGAGTGATAGCTTTATAAGATATTCTGTGAGTGATAGCTTTATAAGATATTCTGTGAGTGATAGCTTTATAAGATATTCTGTGAGTGATAGCTTTAGAAGATATTCTGTGAGTGATAGCTTTATAAGATATTCTGTGATTGATAGCTTTAGAAGATATTCTGTGAGTGATAGCTTTATAAGATATTCTGTGAGTGATAGCTGTATAAGATATTCTGTGAGTTAGCTTTATAAGATATTCTGTGAGTGATAGCTTTATAAGATATTCTGTGATTGATAGCTTTATAAGATATTCTGTGAGTGATTGCTTTAGAAGATATTCTTTGAGTGATAGTTTTATAAGATATTCTGTGAGTGATAGCTTTAGAAGATATTCTTTGAGTGATATCTTTAGAAGATATTCTTTGAGTGATAGCTTTAGAAGATATTCTTTGAGTGATAGCTTTATAAGATATTCTTTGATTGATAGCTTTAGAAGATATTCTTTGAGTGATAGTTTTATAAGATATTCTGTGATTGATAGCTTTAGAAGATATTCTGTGAGTGATAGCTTTACAAGTACATTTTAATAAATAAGCCTCAGTCCACAAAACAAGTTTGATCATTTGAGTCACAATTAAAGCTGTTTTGCATTGTTCGAGCTGGCTTCTAACTTTGTAAAAAAAAAAATTTCCTTTAATATCTGGAAATAATGGGAAATAATAGTCGGGAATCCAGTAACCTGGCAATCAAATGAAGTTATGAAAGTTTGAACTGGTGTAGGCGTAAGTACAAATTGAACATCATCAGATTATTATTGGACACGTGTGACTATATAGGGATATTTGTAATATTACCTTTAAGGTAACGATCAGCAATGAAAGCTGTCTACGTGCTAAATGCTCAGAACGCCACATAAAGTATCACACTGTGCAACGTAATGTACACCAAACCTGTATTTATGTGATACACTTGAGCGTGAACAGCAAGTACATAAAACATGTTGGTTGCGGATAAACCAAAGTGCCTTGTGACTGACTTACGAGGTGAGGGCGACATAGAAAGTAACACAGAGAAATTTTAATTACAGTCTTTTTTTTTTCTTCTCCTTTCCCTCCTTCTGTTATCTTAGGTTTGTGTGTATGTATGTATGTATGTATGTATGTATGTATGTATGTATGTACGTACGTACGTACGTACGTACGTACGTACGTATGTATGTATGTATGTATGTATGTATGTATGTATGTATGTATGTATGACCCTCCACCAAGTTAAATATTCCTATTCCAAGAATTGATCTCTACAAAACTAGTGTAGCATATTCTTGTTCCATTTTGTGGAATACATTTCCTGAAGATTTCCACAGCCCAGTATCAAAATTTATATAATTCAAAAACATCTTTTGAAACACATTAAAAATTAACTAAACATTAATTTATTAGTTGTTGGGCATTATTAACAACATTTATAACATGTTCCATTTTTAAAATAATAATAATAATAATAATAATAATAATAATAATAATAATAATAATAATAATAATTAATAATAATAATAATAATAATAATAATAATAATAATAATAATAATAATAATAATAATATTATTATTATTATTATTATTATTATTATTATTATTATTATTATTATTATTATTAAATTTATGAACTATCTTGTTTGTGTTAGATTAACATGTGTATTATTATACAGTTATTTCCCTAATTCATTGTTATTTTTACAAGGGTAGGATGTCAAAATAAACACCCAGCACTCTCTCTGTTACCCTCGGAAAATAACATAGTTATTTTATCTCATCTTCCCTTCTCCTCCCCCACCCCTCCCATTTTTCTCTCCGTCTCTGTCTCTCTGTCTCTCTGTCTCTCTCTCTCTCTCTCTCTCTCTCTCTCTCTCTCTCTCTCTCTCTCTCTCTCTCTCTCTCTCTCTCTCTCTCTCTCTCTCTCTTTCTCTCTCGCTGTCTTATAGATTCTTTTTTCGTTCGTCTTCTTTTCATTGTCACTACCGTCGACTGCTTTTCTTTGTCCATTAATAATTTTTAAAAGTTCTTATATTTGTTATAATATTTAATGTCACCTCACAAATCGCTCTCTTTAGTATTTCTTTCTTTCAATTTTTTCTTTCTTCCTATTAGTCATCATTACGACCCTTTCTTTTTTCTTTTCCTGTCATAATTTCAAAACACATTAAAATGAGAAGTGGCTTCAAGTGTGGCAATATTGCAGAGTAGGACGTTTATCAATAGACTCCATTCCATTTCTCCCATCGACAATCATCAAAGATGAACGACAGATCGACCACAGGCATGATTAGTATTGGGACATTGTCAGTGCGCAAATGGCAGCCATAATGTTGAATGTATCGTATTGAGGATTAAAGTCCTGCCTGTCGTCAAAGGGAGTGAATATGTGGTAACTTGACTATAATTATTTCTATAAGGGGTGGCCTCGTGGCGCAGTGGATAAGTCGCCGGTTTCCTATGCCGAAGGTCGCGGGTTCGATTCCCGCAAGGGGCGCTGAGACTATTGAGGTCACCGAGGGTTTTCTCCGGGCACTCCGGTTTCCTCTCTCCCTTCAATAATGGTACAAAAAAAAAATTCGATTTTCTTTCCGTCTTCTAATAGCGATCTCTCTGCCTTTACACCACTTGTTTGAGTGATGGATGTGTATTTGGTGTGTGTGAGGGTGGATGAGACAAGTGAGCGTGTATGTTGGTATAGATCGCCGCGCTTTGAGCCTGATTGATTTGGGGAAAGGCGCGTATATAGCATCCTGTATTATTATTATTATTATTATTATTATTATTATTATTATTATTATTATTATAACTGTGGGTCCGACTCTTCAACAAAAACATCCAAGCTGCAGCAAGCATTTGCTCTCTGTTCATAATAGACCAAACAGTTACTATTAATGACGAATAAGGTATGGGGAATGAAATGGATTGTTGTTATATTACGCATTTACCCAGCTCATAGAGCTGCTCAAAAGGCTGTGGCCGAATTCAGAATGGAATTCAAGCCGCCCAAAACACTTTATGCAGCAAATGAGCACCTTAACACCTCGTCACTATCAACACCAAACCAGTTGAGCTCCTTAATACGTCGTGATTATCAACAACAAAATAGGTGAGCTCTTTAACACCTCATGACTATCAAAACCTACCCCACGGTGAGAGGAGGCAGTGATGGACAAAATGTATGGGGGACTATAGGTTGACTCCTTCATCGAAAAACAGAAGGGGGTTGGTATGATGATGGGGTGTATAGCTATAGTGGTTTCAAAGGCTATGTGGATTACGAGAGCTGCTCACAAAAAGAAGGGATATGAAGGAGATGGTGGGAGGGAAAACTTTTCGGGTGAAGGACACCGATGCTATAGTGTTTCGGGGTAAAGCTGTAGATTATACACAATGCCCCTGTGCCTGTAGCCACGGAATTGTATTTGGAGGAATTGTAAGAGAAACACATAGACACAGAGAGGCAGAGAGAGAGAGAGAGAGAGAGAGAGAGAGAGAGAGAGAGAGAGAGAGAGAGAGAGAGAATACGAATACGAATCTTTTATTCCAGAAATTCAGGGCATCGGCCCTTTGGAAGGACCGTGTTCAAAATATAATAAAACAACAAGCATTGAATATGTCATGGCATATATATATATATATATATATATATATATATATATATATATATATATATATATATATATATATATATATATATATATATATATATATATATATATATACAAAGCAGGTTATGAAGTTCCCGAAGTTTCATCGCTTTATATAAATAAATGAATTGTTTTGTTTGTTTTTTAACGTTTTCTTCGGGCTGTATTCTGTAATATTTTGGTGCCATACACTGTTTCCGTAAGTTGCTAATGAAAGAAATAGAAGAGAGGAGAGAGAGAGAGAGAGAGAGAGAGAGAGAGAGAGAGAGAGAGAGAGAGAGAGAGAGAGAGAGAGAGAGAGAGAGAGAGAGAGAGAGAGAGAGAGAGCAGAAGAAATAGCAAGAAATGTTGAGCAAACACATGCTAAACGAAGAAGGGGTATGGCGGCCTACTAGCGCCAAAACCTGATAATTACAATTATCATGTGATAATTGCAAATATCATGGGATAATTACAATTATCAAGAGATAATTACAATTGTCATTGAAAATTACAAATATGTTCGTGTGATCATGTTTAATTTTCAGTTTTGGCTCTATCAATCCGCCTGGAAATGCGCCAAAACTGAAAATTGTAATTATCACATGATAATTACAATTTTCAGTTGATAATTATAATTTTCACTTGATCATGCTTAATTCTGGTAAGGCGGCTTACTAGCGTCAAAACCTGCAAAACTTACACGTATCAGGGATAATTGTAATTAACACGTGTTCTGTGTAATTCACAGAGATACCGGTAATTCACAGTGTTAATTACTAATTTTCAGTTTTGGCCACGCTTTACTAGGGCCAAAACCCCAGGCGTGCTGGGAAAAGTGCCTCTGCCGCGCATGCGCATCGCGTATCGGGCCGCGCATGCTCATCTTGATATTTATAATTTTCAGTGATAATTGTAATTATCGCTTGATAATTGTAATTATCTCTTGATAATTGTAATTATCTCATGATATTTGTAATTATCAGGTTTTGGCGCTAGGAAAGCGTGGCAAATACTGATATTTATTAATTAACACTGCGGATTACCGATATCTCTGTAAATTACACAGAACACGTGATAATTTTAATTATCTCGTGATAATGGTAACTCTCGGTTTTGGCGCTAGTAGGCCGTCATAAAGGGGATGCTAAACGAACAAACGCAACGCTACATGACCCCGGTTGAGCCAAGGGAAGTCACTGATGGTATACAGTCGACAAGATGACTAGGCATGATGTTTGTTTGATGTGTGTGGCTGGTAGAATCGAGCTCTCTCTCTCTCTCTCTCTCTCTCTCTCTCTCTCTCTCTCTCTCTCTCTCTCTCTCTCTCTCTCTCTCTCTCTCTCTCTCTCTCTCTCTCTTGCAAATGCTACCAGCAACTGACGCTGTGTTTGGAGGTTACCAATAAAGAGGTTGCAGCGGACACAATTTTAAAAAAATATTACAGAGAACACTTGCGCCTTTAAAAAGTTTTTTTTTCCAGTTTGGAAAGGTATGAAAATTGTTTATAATATGGTTTGAAGTATTGGCATATAGACCTATACATAGGCTTACATTGTTCGTCTTTTTTATTTTTTCTTGTGCAGAACATTATATTCTAATACTGCAATTTTATTCATTAGCCTACGTCTTTCTGCTGTAGTCTGAGTTTCGTTTTTGTTTTATGCAGAAAATTATGTTGTTGTTTTTTACTTTGGCGTAACCTTCCAACTCATTGCGGTTGGGAATTGAGTAGATGATTAGGGATGCAGTGGATGGTCTGATGAATGCGTGTTGTATGTTGGTGGGGTTTAAGGATTGAAATGAAAATAGAATAATGTACATTCAGTATCTTTTGATAATTTGAATGTCTCCATTCTTACGATAGATTAATAATTTTGTACATATTCCATTATTATTATTATTATTATTATTATTATTATTATTATTATTATTATTATTATTATTATTATTATCCGCAATCGTACCATCCAATAACTGCGATCGGCAAACTTGACGTATCGTCTTACCTGATTGATTGATTGATTGATTTATTGTTGCTTTAGGTCCAGCGGACTCTTCCGAGCCAAATCAGGACCGGACAACCCCCGATCCGCATAAAAGATCTGCCGAAACAACCCTAGTGGGAAAATTGAATGCCCTCCAACGGCCAGTCACTTTACAATAAAGACATCCCACGCGGGGGACGGCTGAGGGTTGACCTCAACTACGCGAACACCCCGGTTACAAAAACAAAATAGAATACAACCATCATTATAAATCATCAAAAAAACACATACATATAAAATGCCTATAGTGCGAAATAATACAATCATAGGAAGCCCTAGTGACCACCCGGCAGAAAGCGTCCAACACTCCCAAGCTGATCCAACAGACCCCATACACAAACAAGGAGTCTTGTCCAGGAAGAGTTTTCAAGAAAAAAGGTAGGTCATTGATCTAGCGAAGAAGAAGAAAGTATAGCAGAGTGATAGGACAGATCAGGAATGGGAAAGAGCAAATGATGAAGACAGCGACAGTGGGAATTTAAAGCACTAAATTTCCAGAAAGTGGGGATACTATTTATACTGAAACCCCCGGCACTCCAACGGGGGGAACTGTTGCCGCAGTGAATTTGTCATGCCTACAAAGGCAAGACAGGTTTTCAACTGGGGCTTTCACTGTTCCATTTATAGGTTAGAACAATCTACAGTGACAAGATTGCTCATGACCCCAAGGGGTATCGTCTTACCTAAATAATTATGTTGGTCAAATTGTTCTGGGCTCATGTGTATCGGTAGTGTGTGCTTTAACTGTAATGTCTAACTGACAGGCCTACTGTATGTTGTAAAGTGCCTGGGGCGTGAGGTGCACTTAGAGATGAAATGAACTGACTGGGTAATAAAGTGGTTAAAAACCAACTTGACTACAACTTGATCAAATGGGATGACGTACGATCGCCATTGGGGGCACCGAATCCTCAAATTACATGAGACAGAAAGATAAAGTAGACAACATCTTTGGTGGAGATTATTATTTGCCATTCAGCCTGAAACGTTTTGTCAAAAGAAAAAAAATCATACGAACAAGTTTAACTGTACGAAGCAGTATGAAAATGACACACTATGCATACATTATTGCGCACAAGGTTATATTATCTCAATAAGGGTAGCAATTAATATATATTTCCGTAATTCCGGTTGACAAATGCCTTGTGTCCTAGGCATTTAGGAAGAAAGTGCTAGAAAGACTCCGGTTCGGTGTTTTCAACGTGTTGATATGATGATGATGATCATTGTTGTCAAGGTGGCGGCATGGTAATTCGTCCTTATCGCTAATGCAATAAGACGTTAAGCTTCGTTTTGCTCCTTAGAGGAGGAATAAATAAAAAGAAGAGCTGGGACCCGTCTTGATGGAGCTAAAACAGCGCTATACAATTAAAGCAAATTCTTTGAAACGATAACGACTGCTGCTTGAGAGACCAGTTCTTGCAAACCTGGCATCAGGATGTATTCACTCATAATGCTTGTATTACGTATAGAATTTTTAAGAGTACGTTCTGTTTTGAAGATTATTTAGTTTCCTTGTCACCTCTATCGAGAAGAAACTTATTGAAATTTAGGCTCAGCTGTCACAAACTGCCAATTCAATCACTTAGATATTTGAATATTCAGAGAGAAGATAGAATGTGTACTCTGTGTGATCTGGATGAACTAGGTGATGAATTTCATTATCTGTTTAGATGTACAAATTCTGTGTTGGTTATTAACAGACTTTCTTTAATACCTCAATACTTCAGGAATCACCCGAATGCCTATAAGTTAAATCAGTTATTGAACTCTAAATCTAAACGCAGATTGTCTGATTTGAGCCGTTTTATAGGGATTATTTTTTCACTTTTCCAGTAGTGACGCACAGTTCTCTTTTAATTTTATGTCAAACTTCTATTTTCATGTTTGGACGTATATAATCAAAGAGTAGGTTGCTAAATTTAAGCCGCTTTATTGCAGTTTGAGTTATGTCACTATTTATATATTGTGCATTCCCTTTTGTCTTATTTTGTGAACCATGCAATGCTGTACATTTTTCTTTCCATGTTGACTCAACATAAAACTTTACATGGATGT
Source organism: Oncomelania hupensis (assembly GCA_036898135.1). Classification (NCBI taxonomy): domain Eukaryota; kingdom Metazoa; phylum Mollusca; class Gastropoda; order Littorinimorpha; family Pomatiopsidae; genus Oncomelania; species Oncomelania hupensis. The sequence goes on along the minus strand of CM072520.1, from coordinate 40,437,450 downwards.
TTGAAATTTCAGAGGTTTATCTTGTGATACCTATGGAGCAGCTTTTTTTGTGCCGTTCATTGTTTTTTAATGTAATTCCCCATCCCCCCCTTTCCCCTTTTTTGGCTAAAATGCCCCCTGGGCTATGAGCCTTGTTTCATGATTTAATTATATGTGATTTTGTTAATAAAAGGACAAAGTTCCAAAAGTTCCATGCTGGAACATCGGAAATTACTCAATAACAACAAAACTGTACTGTCGCTAGTTATCGTGGATGGCGTTCCAATCATAAATCAATGAAATATCAAACTCTGAGCATTAGAGGCTGTTTGTACATCATAACAAGTCTATAAATGAGTGTCCTATGTTTTGTTGGTCGCTGATACTCAGTATGCCATGCCTACTAATACAATACTATTCTAACTATATGTACCATGCTATGTAATGTCAGTCACGTACACTAATGAGAGCAGTAAACACTATGTTCCAGCCATTTAGTAATGGTAGAATTTGCTTTGATGGGCACCCGTGTGATGGAGCTGACATTTACGAGCTGTAAGGCAATATTTTCAAAATTATGGCTGCCCGTTAGCTGCCACATTTGGTCTCCATGTTGTAGCGTCTGATGTACACTGCTGGCAACTCCACCGTAGGCTTTAAAATGACTCATTATGCCGAATGCCGTAGTCTCCAGTCTTTTGATTACATGCGGGTGGCACTGCATTGCGGAAGCGGTGTTTTCTCGCGCCAAAAGCGATCCGAATTTCACCCGTACAGGTAATACGATTTAATATGTTCCCAAAGTCCAAAAGCCCTATTCGTAAGAAACATTTGGCTTTTCCGCTTCAATGTAGGGCAATGCTACATGATTACTGTATATAGATTTATGGCATATCTCTGTTACTCCTTCAAACTCTTTACTCCTCGACATTTCTGTTGTAAAATGAAACAGAAGAAGAAGAAGAAGAAGAAGAAGAAGAAGAAGAAGAAGAAGAAGAAGAAGAAGAAGAAGAAGAAGAAGGAGGAGCAGGAGAAAGAAAAAAACGGAATTTAAGAAGATATCGGAATGCGAAAGTAGACCGCTACAAAAGAATGTCCTTTAAAACAAAAGGCAGACATAAGTGTTAGAGTTGGTAATTCTTATTCAACATCTCATAAAACAGACATGGGAATTTCTCGGGGAGCCTTAATTTCACCTCTTTTATTTAATATTTTAATTCATGATTTACCTAGAAATGTAAGTAAAACAGTATTCCTAGTCCAGTATGCTGATGACATAGCGATGTGGATGAAGGTTTCCTTGAGAAAGAAAACATCCATTTTTGAAGTAAAACACATTACTAAACTTTATCAGAATGAAATAAATAATATTATACTTTATATGAGCTTAAATGGTCTGGAATTATGAAAAGAGAAGACAAACATGATCTTATTTAATAATGGTCAAGAACCAAGGCAACTGCCACAAATTTTCATTGACAAAGAAGAACTTAAATATGTTAAAGAAGTCAAATTTTTGGGTGTTTATTTAACTTGTAAGTTGCACTGGAAAAAGCATATTGACTATTTAATACACAAAGCCGTTAAAAGATATAACTTGTTGAAAATCATTGCTAGACAACCTTGGGGTCAAGATTCAAAAGTTTTAGTTCACTTAGCTTGTGCTCTTGTTAGATCAAAAATAACATATGGACAGGAAGTTTACTTCTCTGCTCCTGTCTGCTACCTTAATAAATTACAGAGTTTAGATAGCAAAGCTATAAAACTAGCACTAGGTGTTCCCATTCATACTAAAACTAGTTTAACGTATGAAGTAGCAGGTGTTATTCCTTTAGAAAAATGGAGGAAATTGATGTGCGCTAAATATATTATAAGAGCAGATGCAGTTTTTAATAGCATATAGGAAGAATTGCAGTTAATATCAGATGTCAACTTTCCTAAAAGAACTCAAAACACTAAAATGTTTCAAACTATTGCATCTTATACAAAAGATTTAGTTCAGACACATTTAAAAAATATAGACTTTCTATATAATAGAGAATTGATCTCAAACATCCCTCTTTGAAAGCTTGAAAATGCAAGTTATGATAGAAACTATTCCACTGAAAAAAGAATGAAAATACCAGCTTACTCATATCTGATGTTAATATTTATCTAGCAGACAAATATTCATGTCTCTAAAAATATACACTGATGGTTCTGTTTTAAAGACAGGTCATACAGGCGCAGCCATTGTTATACCTGATTTAAAAATGTCCGAATCATATTATCTAGGTAAGGGAAAGTCGATTTTCACTGCTGAACTTCTAGCAATTTTAATGGCATTAAGTAAAATCATGAGCATAACATTTAATCTATTAAGTATTGTAATATTTGTAGATTCTAAATCCATACTTCAGGCTTTAAATTCCAATTCCTATAAAGAAAGAACAGGCATTATCATTGAAATTAAACACCTCATTAATAATTTAATTGTAAATGGTACAAATGTAGACTTTTGTTGGATCCCCTCTCATTGTGGTTTTCGATACAATGATTGGGCAGATCGAGCTGCAAGAAACGGTGCTTTACGTATAAACGCGGTCTCTTTGTCTTTACCATTGACGGTCAAAGAAGTTTCAAACTTGATAGTTCAAGAGGTCAAGAAAGGTTGTCATTTTAAACAACAGTATGATAAACATTGTGGAATTCCCAGATCTGTTACCTGCATGGCCTACCGAATTTATATGAATTCTGTGAGAACCAAGTATTGTAAAAATGTTGTGTGTGCGTGCAAAGAAATTTTTTCCTTGAAACATGCATTATATCAGTGAGACATTGTAAACGATACACTGCCTAGAAATTTAGCACACATAGGAGACATTAGCTTTGAAATGTGTATTGAATTGGCAAAAGCGTTTATATCCTCTTCAATTGGCCAGTTCATATGATGCATCATTATTAACTCTGACCGCTGAAATGTATTTATTTATTCACGTACTGCATTTTCTAATTATGTATTTTTTTGTCTTATCATTTCGATGAAGAAGACAATAAAACAAACAAACAGATTTTTTGATTTGGCGAAATATACACTGACTGAGTAATGCAATGTAACATGTTCCAAAATACCCAAAATCCTAATCGTAAGAAAGATTTTGCTTCATTGGAAAATAGCAAATTGTATCACAGTGGGTTTTTTTAAAATTAAATCCAAAATCTGCCTTTTGTTAAATGGACATTCTTTTGTAGTGGTCTAAATTTCGCATTCCGATTCGCTAAATGAAACGGTTAAATGTCTCCTTAGTGTGTCTCGTTAAATCTTCTTAAATTTCGGTTTCTTCTTCTTGTTCTTGTTCTTCTTGTTCTTGTTCTTCTTGTTCTTGTTCTTCTTCTTCTTCTTCTTCTTCTTCTTCTTCACCAACATCTTCCTTCTCTTTATACCAGAAATGTGAAAGCGTTAAGCAAATTTATTTTGATGCCATTTGTTTTTATGATATTCGATGCAACGGAACTAGAACGCACAGCGCCACTAACATTTGGTCTCCGGCTTCATTTGTGTGCGACTCTGCTCGCAACGCCACTGTTAAGTATTAGTAAATTATTATTAGTAGTATTAGTTAATGGAATACGGAGCCATCATCTGGGACCCATACCAGAAGCAGGACATTGACAAGTTGGAGCGAGTACAGCGGAACGCAGCACGCTTCATATCGAGAGACTACAGGTCGACAACTCCTGGTTTTGTTACGGGTCTCCTGAAGAAGCACAACCTCCCTACACTGCAAGAACGACGCGAACAGCTGAGGCTGACAGTCTTCTACAAGGTGGTGGAGGGGCTGGTGCCGGCAATCCCTGCTGACCAATTCCTTACCCCACTAAAACCCGGACGCAAAATACGTCCTAGTAACTACCAAAAGGACTATGTAACTAAAAACCCAATAGATAACCATATCAGGAACAACGATCGCTGCTTAGTCGTCCCAAGCTGCAACACAGAACAATACCGCCACTCATTCTTTCCAAGAACAATAATAGCCTGGAACAAACTGGACAACTCAACTGTCCACTCAACATCAGTGGACTCTTTTAAATCCGCGCTGACGGCAGCCCAGCGCCACTAACAACACCGTGCTGCGCACCCCTCACCGTCGTACCAACGCCAGATTTCTGGATGATAAACGACGTATTAATCAGAATCAGAATCAGAGTAAACGGATGCCTTGGTCGCTGAAAAGTACATAAGCAGCAGAATAAGTGGTGCGTGTGCTGACAGCTAATCAGCATTGTATACTGTGAGTGTTATGACTATTCTTTTGTATAGGACCTGGGTATTGTAATACAAGTGAGTGACCTGGCTTGGTGACTATAACTACTGTCTTTAAGTTTTACATTACGACTAAGGTTCGGCGTGGTGTGTTAGTTGATTTTGTTATACAGTCAGCTATTTTCTTCCCTCAACCTTTCTGGTTTATAGTCCTTTAACGCCCATGGTCGAATCCCGTGGTGCGCAAGTTAAAAGTGGCCATTTTCACTGTCCGTATTAGCAGTATGCTTGCTGTGGTGGTTGAGTGTTGAGTTAGGTCTCTACCCTCTCTTCCCTGGGATGGTTATCCCGTTGTGCCATATCGCCAATGGTGGGTGTAGACGTTAAACTTCAATGTGTACTCAATCCCTTAACTCAGCGGTTGCTGTTGCTGTTTATGAGCGGCGATTGAGATGTTATTCTCCTGAAGAAAGATTACTTAATGATCAATAAATGTTTGCCGAAGAACTTTGTTGTGGCTGTTCCCGTGCGGCTGGGTCTATGCCTGTTGTATTGGGTGACGCTTAATTATTTATATAATGGACCCCTTCACTAGGCTGGCTGCGGCGCTATCAGAGGAAACCCCATGTTTTTCTAAGCTGTATACTTACATGCTCACCAGACAGCTTTCATCTAAATAAATGTGGATAATTAGAGTTATATAATTAACCTTTAGTATTACTATTTAAAATGTTGCGGTCAGATTCACGTTTAATATCCTTTAATGGGCTTTGAAGTGCCGTTATTGTTAGTTTGTTAAGTGTGGTGGAAAGGTTAAAGGCAGAATTGCGTTCCGCTTTGTGGCGGGGTTCAGGGTGGATTTGGGTGGTGGACATTTGTGTGTTTGAGGCTTGTGTAGCCCGAAAACAGCTTGATTGGTTGGACTTTTGACACTATCGGTACACGATCTTTTCTGGGTCGCTTTTACGCAAGTTCGCATTCTAACAAAACTGTTTTGTCGGTGCACATTTCTTCTCAGTTTCGTCGTCGACAGAGCAACAAAGGCAATTTTTACGGTAATATGTTATAGTCTTCGGCCTTATTTCGTATTATGCGGTATTTTTGTGTCGCTTTCGCACACTGTCAAAATGCTAACAATTTATGTTACATTTGAGTTGCAAATTAGTCTTGCCTAGTTGACACTGTAGTGAATTCAATTTAGAGTAATGGCAGTTATTTCCTAGTAATATGTACGTTTCGTATGAGTCTATTATGTCGTAATTAATAGCCCAATAGTACAGATATCAAAACATTCTTCTCCCTGCTGCCGCCTTCCCCTTCCTTCCAAAATGAAAAGCACTAGAATAAGTGGTTAAAACACATACAAAATGAAAATGACCTAATAAAGTAGGGTTACGTCAAGCATGAACATTTCAGGGCCGGAACACTTTTATAGGGAAGACAAGTAAAATGACTGAAGGAGGTAAAAAAAACAAAAAACCCCAGCAGATAACAACACTCTCTACATGCATTTCGCTAAAAAAAAAAAAAAAAAAAAAAAGCTTCCTCGGGCGTTACAAGCTAACTGAGGTATAACCAGTTTCACAAACATTTTTATGGCCATTTTATTGGCACGTCGACGGCTATGATGCCCCTTACGAGTTACGTAGGCTACAGCTTTGCTGTTACTTAAATCAGCATCGGCAAGTACACTGCCTGGTACCCTATACCCCTAAATATTTTTGTTACTAACAGATACCTGATCTCAAATCTTAGTCAATGAAACAGAAACCTATCATATCCTAATCCCGTAACTCTAAAGTCGTTGGGGGCATCACAGATGATCTTTTAACCAGCGTACTCCAATCCATTCTCGAATATTGTTCTCCCACCTCTTTTTTCTGTTTCTCTCTTCTTCTGTCTTCATGCGCAATGCCTTGCAAGGCCTGATGCTCTGGTGACGTTGCCATACCATCGGAGTTTCCGTTTCTTCACCACTGTGAGCATGTCATCGTGTCGTCCAATAGCTTGTGTGATGGTCGGACTTTGTCGTTGGTGATGTGCTGAGTATAGGAAATGCACAGAAGTCTTCTGTGGCCCCTCATCTCCTTGCTTTATATTCTTCGTAATAGGTCTGCTGTGAGGGTCCATGTTTCGCAAGAGTATAGGAAGTATAGGAGTATAGTATTACTGCTGCCCTGACAAGATTGAAGCCCATTTGGAAAGACAGGACCATCAGTCAACACTCCAAGGTACGTTGCTGCGTTGAAGTTCCCTTGTCATCGCCATCTTTCTATATATATGTTTTGCGAAACAGAAACAGGTCAATGAAATCAAAACAGCTTGGGTTAATATAGCGTTAGTTTGACGTCACAGTGTTTGAATAGGCCACCAATAACATCACAATGTGTGATGAGGGCACCAACAGGGCATTGTTGGTTTACACCGTGTGTTTGTCCACGTAGGCTTACAAGCCATGCACTTCAGAAGTAATAAAGGAACAACTTGTTCATAATTTACTGCCGTGCCGACATGACTGCATCTTAAGTTTTATTGGCTTTTACAATATATTATGTTTTGTTGACAAAGAAACTTCAAATGTTCAATTTAAATTAGGAGTAATATGCCAGAAATGAGTAGAGGGAGTTAATGAGTCAAACTGTGCTTGTTTTTGAAACAGGACAGAGAACTAAACGGGAAAAATCATAACGTTTGGCATTTCTTATACGATATCCCATCCACGCCCACCATCTCGCAGTTCGCCTGTGAGTAAATGAACATTGAGGTTAACGTACACCCACCAATGGCGATATGGCACAGAAGAGGGAGTTGAGACCTAAATCAATACTGAATCAACAGAACAATCATACGGCTACGACGGACAGTGAAAAGGGCCACTTTTATCTTGCCTACCACGGGATTCGAACCTGGGTCATCGATGTGCCAGCTGACAGCTCTATCACAGATCTACGGTGGTGGGACATTCGCCTGTCCAAGTCTACCCAGGCTGATCACATTCAGCGTGGCAAATTTAGAGCATATACCATAAAATAACATGTAAATATATATAAAACCAATAAAAAGGTTAACGGTAAAGTTACCCCGTAAGTCTAAACTTTTGGTTGTAAGAAAAATACGTATTAGTGACCTCCCTTCTCTCAGGGCTAGCTTTATTAATCTCATCTTTGTGGATAGACATTAAGAATGAGCGTGCCCCATGAAAACAATGCTTTGGACCTACCCATCTACAGTAGTGGTATTAGTTTACAACAGATTATGACTTGCTGCATGGATTGTGCCAAAGACCTATTGTTTTCCTGTATGCTGTACTATTGTAGTGCTCCCACAATGAGGTCAAGCAAACAAAACTGAAAGCTTGCCCTCACAGCTTGCCCTGACAGCTTGCCCTGATGTGTTAAGAGGTAATGACAGTGTTCGCTTCTGTTTAGAAAAGTTAAGTTTCAGATGAGTGTATAAACCGAGGTCTAGTCTGTGCACATCGCACGGACTTTTAAAGATACAGACGCTCATTTCCTAGATTGGTGTACCAGATATAGAGAAAGAGCACCAAGCGCTACATTCTATTTGACCTGCTGCTGGGTGGCGCTACTTTCCCTGAGAAAGCAGATACAATTGGGCCCGCATGGGAGACCAATATCCCAGATATAACTTTAACACAAGCCAAACCCATCCTCCTGACTACTACAACGGGATGGTCAAACGTAAAACGATACACCGCACAAACATCACCCCGCTCCACACAGGTTGCATTCTTTTACGCATCGAAAGGCAGGTATAGCAGCGAGGGAAAGGAGACGAACACTGCCCTCACAAAGTGGCCCGTGAGAAAAGAGGAGAACCCTAACCTTTATCTCCCCTAAACTGGATGTAAAGCAAACCTTGACCTTCTCAGTACACAAAAAAATAACTGATTTAGGCTTAGCTTGGAGGTAGAGTCACTATCATTAATTAGTATTCACTCATGCGTGAAGGTCCAGCATACTACTAAAGCAAAGTACACAGATCGTCTTTTGCAAGTCTACAAAGTTCAATAATGTTTTGGACTTGTGGATCTATGGTAGACATTGTGCGTCTTTTTTGACCGGTTGTTAGAGGCGATGTTATTATGTTTAACAAAAATACACAGTACACATTGCCTTCAATTGGGTCACTGATGTTTTCGATATATTCCATCCTAGTTGAAATGTTAGTCGATATCTAAAGCTATTTGTTTTGTTTGTGGTTTTTTTCCTTCTGACGTCTAATTGCTTAGATACAAACTGTTTGGAGGTTGTGTTGTTGGTTTGTGAGTTTTGCATTGAGACGATTTCTCTATATTGGCTCTTTGAACGGTTGTTGCACACAGTCCTGACTAATTCTTTATTCCTGACAAAAGGTGTGTTTAGTACACGAGGAGTGGTGAGTGTCACAAGAGGCTAGTTTGGACCGCTTCTCGCCTCAAATATTTCATCCTTCTCTGGCCTTTGTAACTTAAAGTCGATGCCTAGCAGACGACAAAGGTTAGGGTTGTTCTGAGTATGTGTAGGGAAAATTTTCGCTAAGGTATGCCGTGGCATAATCCAGCTGACCTATATCCATCAGCCCCCGCGCGGGCGCCAAGGATTACGGGAGATCTCGGGCTTTAGTTGGCACACCATTAACGTCAGTCTTTGTTAAAACCTCACCCGAGAAGGACGAACGCCCTGAAAGATCTCTCTCAGAAGACTACGCAGGTGACGGGTGAAATCCATTCATCGCAGTATAGCCATAGCCTGACATTGTCAAAAGGTAAATGATCAATCTTTTGTTTCACCACGATTTGTTGATATTATTATTGGATTATGCTTGTGAAGTCTTGCCATGTTTTATAATTGTGAATGTTAGTACAACTTTGCTTGTCCATGAGGCTGGCCCACGCGACCGGTTTTCAAAACCAGGATCGAGGTAGCCGCTACTGACCCACTGTTATTTCTCATATCCGTATTATTGCAGACCAGTGGCTGTACCAGAGAAAATGTATATTATTAATGACTTCTCCCTGTGTTTATTTTAGCCATGATGTATATATATATAGGAATTATGTTGGAGATTCCAGTGGACCACGGACTTAGAAGAGTGTTCGTCTCTTATCTGTATAAGTGGATGCGATCTCGCTGAGGGTTTTTTCTGCTAACGGTGAGACGCTCTGCACTCCATTTGTAAGCAAGGCGTTGCAAAAACTCGTCTTATGTTTCGCAGATGAGTTGGCTTGGTCCGCAGCAGGAGATAGACCCCATTGAGAGTCATCCCAGACACGCCGCTTGCACTTAAGCATCGAGCATTGAGCTCCGATAGCCCAATAGTCCACCAACGAGGCGAGGAGACAACAGCACCGCACCTCAACGTTAAAGTTAAGTTCCATAGAACAAGTGCACGAACACTGATCTATAGGGACTGTGCGGTAGTCCACTCTCCATGAAAACGAACATTAGACCAAAAAGAACAATAAGCCCAGTGATGAGACAGTAGCCAATATCGAGAACAGTAGGAGAATAGATCCTTCATAGATTTACCCAGTCTCCGAACTACTCGAAGTGAATTTGGACTGTTAAGTTAATCCTAGTTGTATTACGTTTTGGACATTTAAGTTAGTGTTGTGATTAGAAAATTATGTATAGAGTAGAAGAAATAAATGTGTGATATTTACTGTTAACAAGTGGCTGGACTACCGTGCGAGAGCTAGTGTGTCAGTGAATCTTTTTACACTTTTCTCCCTATCTCTGTAACCCCATCGTCACACAGACCGGGCCAAACATATAGGGCGATCTAACTAGCCGATCTCCGCAGACGAAAGACGAGTGGGTAATAGCATTCCATTGTGCAGAGCCCAGCAACAATAGAACCCACCGTCACAGTGAGTCTGGCATGTGGAAGAGAATAGTGTTGGCCAAATAAGCGCAATAGAAATAATTAGGTGTAGGCTGGAAAGCACCGTGCTTGTTCAGATCTTTGATTTTGTAAGCGATGTAACAACCAACCAGTTTTCTTAAGCGTGAGTTACAATCCTGACTGCATCAAAGAATTGTGTGTGCAGATTTGAGCTTTGTGATTATAGGGCACAGATAAAGACCCGCTCACAGTTGACTGCATACTGTACGAGCTTCTTTGTCTTTGGACATGGGCTTTTTATATTCCAGAGTGCTTTTGTTTGCTCACAAATGTGGAGAAAAGCGACGAAGACAATTCTGAAGATTCTCTCACCTCACGAAGGCCAAGACTAATGCTTCAAAGCGAAAACGTGACACGAATTTTTACAGTAAATTGAGTGTAAAACTGTAACATCACGATTTCTATTTAAAAACATTATGGTGTAGCCTGCTTGTTTATTGAACGATATCATCAAAGGTAGGAATATGTAGGGACGTGCGTTGATATTATAGACTTTTGCTTGGAGGGGTGGGGGAATCGTGTTGTAAAACGTTTTATTACTTGTTAAAAAGTATTATTGAAGTCATCAAAAGCCTGTATGGCAAGTCCTCCATAACAGTGCCATCTGAAACTGGTTCAGAACAACAATCGGTGTGCGTCAAAGATGCCTACTCTCTCCAACAGTCTTCAGTATCTTCCTAGAGCACATCATGTCAGGTGCCCTTCCAGATCACAAAGGCACAGTCAGCATAGGGGGTAGAGCAATCTCCAACCTTCGTTTTGCGGATGACATTGATGGATTGGCTGGAGAGGAACAAGAACTTGAAGAGCTGGTACAGAGGCTTGACACCACCTCCAGAACCTATGGAATGAAAATAAGTGCAGAGAAGACCAAAATGATGACCAACAACGCCAATGGCATCAACATGGACATCAAAGTCCAAGGCCAATCCCTCAACACAATGCATAGCTTCAAACATTTAGGAGCCATTGTATCAGACAATGGGTCCCGACAGTAAGTCTTCTCTAGGATTGCACAAACAACTGCTGCCCTGGCAAGGTTGAAGCCATTTTGGAAAGACATGACCATCAGTCTACATTCCAAGGTAAGGCTTCTGCGCTTCTTTGTCATCTCCATATTCCTATACGCTTGCGAAACATGGACCCTCGCAGCAGATCTAAAACGAAAAATACAAAGCATGGAGATGAGGTGCTACAGAAGATTTCTGGGCATTTCCTATACCCAGCACATCACCAACGACGAAGTCCGACAGACCATCACACAAGCCATTGTAAAACATGATGACCTGTTCAAAATGTTGAAGAAACGGAAACTCCGATGGTATGGCCACATCACCAGATCATCAGTCCTTGCAAAGACCATCCTGCAAGGCACAGTGCAAGGAGGTAGAAGAAGAGGGAGACCGAAAAAGAGGTGGGAGGACAACATTTGAGCGAAAACATGAGTGGTTGCTGAAGACAGAGAAAGATGGAGTACCCTGATTAAATGATCATCTGTGGTGCCCCAACGGCCTCAGAGTTACGGGATAAGGTAGGATAGGGAAAAGTATTAAATCAGTGTAAGCATATAAGCTCTTGAATGGAATGTTAGTGATGTGCAGCTGTTGTCCAAACCTACCAAATAAGTTGATGTGCATCTAGGCGATACTGCCGAACATGTTGCTGATTTTGACACCCACAGCTGTTTTTTGTTGTTGTTGTTTTTTTAAATAATAAAATCTAATAAGTGTATGCATATATAAACGCTATGATCGAAGGTGAGATTTTACGGTGTCACAGCTGATACAGCTGAAAGCAAATAAAATGTATGCGTGCATAACAACATTTCACTTTGGTTTAATGAAGAAAGTTTTATTGACTGTTACAGAAGAAAAATGAAATTAGCATATGCACATATGAATGACAGCATCATGCGTGAAAGCAAAACGAACTGCTTTGCTGCAATTATTGCTGCTATTACTCAGAAAGATGAAAATAGTGTATGTGGATAAAAGCTGGACGTGTATAGAGTGCTGTGTACAGCTATCAATCAGTATGCAAGTGCATGCTCAATGTACGCCACATTTTGTCAATGACGATGAAGGCGTGATAGTAACTGCAATTATAGTTATTGCTGCTGTGTTTCAAATCGTACATGTAGGGCTTCCTATAATATAGAATCGCAAAGGCCACTCAAAACAAGCATCGGCAGAATATCAATAAGACAGAAATACGACAACACAAAACACGAGACCGAGGACTGGGAACTAAGGTGAAGACAACAATTCACACACACACACGTACACACACCCACACACACACACACACACACACACACACACCTTGTTGAAACAGTTTACTAGTCTTATCCATGAAGAACTTTTAAAACTAGGTCAATTTATTAAGCGTAAAGGAGAGAGAGAGAGAGAGAGAGAGAGAGAGAGAGAGAGAGAGAGAGAGAGAGAGAGAGAGAGAGAACCGCGCAAATGTGCAAAGAGGAAAAGTTTGGGTTTAGAAAACTCTCTATCTCTCTCTCTCTCTCTCTCTCTCTCTCTCTCTCTCTCTCTCTCTCTCTCTCTCTCTCTCTCTCTCTCTCTCTCTCTCTCTCTCTCTCTCCCCCTCTTTCTCTCTTTTAATGCCTATAGCCACAGTTACAGTGTTATAAAATTACATGATTGTGCTACAGCTGAAGTCGCATTATGTGAGTTAACTTTTGAAAACAAACAAACAACAGATTTCATTCAGTTCAGTCATGAATCTTAAAGCAAAGAAAGTTTATATCATTATATAAACTTTCTTTGCTTTAAGATTCATGACTGAACTGAATGAAATACTGTTGTTGTTTTTTTAATATATTAAAATGTTGTTGTACACTCTCACGGTTGCTCACAGAGCTGCATGCCAGACTCGGTCAAACGCTTTCTTGAAGTCCACAAACACATGATATAAATGTTGTTGGTGCTGTAGGTATTTCTCGCAGATTATTCTGAGGTTGAAAATCATTTCAGAACTTTTGTAATAAACGGTGAATAAAAATTTGCACTGTGGGTTCGGGCACTAAATAGAATAGACCTAACGTTTCCAGGCGTGTCGTAAGAGGCGACTAACAGGGGTGATGTTAGCACGGCATCACTGGGCGAAAGTCTTCTCACAGAAGTCACCGGCGAGGGCGGAGGAACCTCACGTTACTACAGGTTCAACGACCACGTGCTCAGGGCCAAGGCGAACCACACTGTATTCGTGGCTTTCGGCTGTGGCCAACAGCCTGGAGAGGATTGGGCACCGCCAGGTCTTTTTGTTGCCCAAGACACACTACATGATGAAACTATCCACTAATTCCATACCGGATCGGTCGTCGCCCGGGTCAGCAAGGACCGCGCCTTCCGTTGGCCACCAGGACGGAGGTGATAAGTATGCTACTGATGGACAATTTAGCAAGATCCGCACGAGAAACAACATCGCCATAGGAACCTGGAATGTCGGGACCCTAACTGCGGAAGGAAATTAGAAGAACTGGCCCACGATCTGGACCACTATCGATTGAAAGTTTTAGGTATTAGCGAACTGCGCTGGAAAGGCCTAGGTGAAACAACGACCGACAAAGGCCACAAGCTCTATTTCAGCGGTAGAGATGACAGGCACGAACACGGCTTTGGATTCTTGGTCCACAAGAACATTCTATCCACTGTCATGGGTTGCCGCCCAGTCTCCAGTAGACTCATTACCATCCGTCTGAGAGCAGCTCCTTTCAACATCACCATCATCCAGGCCTATGCCCCAACATCAGACTATGACGACAGCGAAGTGGATGCTTTTTATGAAAATCTACAGGCTGCCCTTGACCAAGTGCCGAAAAAGGACATAGTCATAGTGCAATGGAATGGACTGGAATGCCAAGGGTTGGCTTAGATGCGCACCACAACTGAGGAGACACATGTGGACCCCACTGCAACGAGACAAATGACAGGGGTCTGAGACTCTTGGAGTTTGCCAGATACAACAATCTGGTACTGGCAAACACGATTGGTCTCCACAAAAACTCCAGACGATGGACATGGCACAGTCCCGGCGGGGAGCATCACAACCAAATAGATTACATCATGGTCAAGAAACACTTCAGATCAAGCATCAACATTGGCAGGACACACGCACTTTTTCAGGAGCAGACATCGGAAGTGACCACGATCTCGTGATGATGTCTTTCCGGCTCCACTTGAAGAGAGTAAACACAGCAAAGTACACTAGACTGAAGTTCGACCTGGACAAACTGCAAGATCCGGAGCTGGCAGAATTATTTCAGGCCACAATTGGAGGGAAATTTGCACCACTGCTCATTTTGGGGGCTGGTGAAGTAGATGTCAACACCATGACCACCACCTTCAACTCAGCTGTGACAGATGCCGCCACTGAGATCCTTGGCAAGCACCAACCAAAGAAGAAGCCGTGGATCACACCTGAACTTTTGGATCTGTGTGATAAACGAAGAGAGATGAAAAAGAAAAAGAACACCTCACAGGGAGCTGATGCCTACCGAAAAATCAACAATGACATCCGAAAAGGCATGCGCACAGCAGAGAAGAACTAGATTGAAGATCAATGCCAGGAAATAGAGAATAGTCTGAACAAGAACAACAGCAAGAAGGCCTATCAGACTGTGAAGCGGCTGACAAGTGTTAAACAACCCAAAGTCTCCACGATCTAAAGCAAGTCTGGCATATGCCTTACAGAAGAACAAGAAGTCTTGGACAGATGGACAGAGTACTGCGCTGCTCTGACCTTTACAACCACACACCAAATGGAGACCCATCAGTTCTGGCATGTCCCGAGAACAGAGAAGAAGAAATCCTCCCAATTCTCCGAGAAGAAGATGAGGCAGCAGTGCAATTGCTGAAGAAGGGGAAGTCAGCGGGAGTGGACAACATACACGCGGAACTGCTTCAAGCAGGAGGAGACGCGATGATTGATGCCCTCACCATTATCTGTAACAAGATCTGGCAGAGTGGGGAGTGGCCTACACCATGGACCCAGTCGCTTGTCATCACTCTTCCCAAAAAACGGTAACCTTCAGGAGTGTGAAAATTACCGCACCATCAGCCTCAGCAGTCATCCCAGCAAGGTCCCCCTGAAAATAATACTCAACAGGTTGAAACCCAAAGCTGAACAAATCATAGCTGAAGAACAAGCAGGATTCAGGGCAGGGCGAAGTACCACTGAACAGATTTTCAACCTCAGAATAATCTGTGAGAAATACCTACAGCACCAACAACATCTTTATATCATGTGTTCATAGACTTCAAGAAGGCGTTTGACCGAGTCTGGCATGCAGCTCTATGGGCAACAATGAAAGTGTACAACATCAGCCCTAAAATTATTGAAGTCATCAAAAGCCTGTATGACAAGGCTACCAGTGCAGTCCTCCATAACAGCGCCATCGGGAACTGGTTCAGAACAACAATCGGTGTGCGTCAAGGATGCCTACTCTCTCCAACACTCTTCAACATCTTCCTAGAGCGCATCATTTCAGATGCTCTTGCAGATCACGAAGGCACAGTCAGCATAGGGGGTTAGAGCAATCTCCAATCTTCGTTTTGCGGATCACATTGATGGATTGGCTGGAGAGGAACAAGAACTTGAACAGCTAGTCCAGAGGCTTGACACCACCTCCAGAGCCTATGGAATGGAAATAAGTGCAGAGAAGATCAAAATGATGACCAACAACACCAATGGCATCAACACGGACATCAAAGTCCAAGGCCAATCCCTCAACACAGTGCATAGCTTCAAATATTTAGGAGCCATTGTATCAGACAATGGGTCCCGACAGGAAGTCCTCTCCAGGATCGCACAAACAACTGCTGCCCTGACAAGGTTGAAGCCCATTTGGAAAGACAGGACCATCAGTCTACATTCCAAAGTAAGACTGCTGCGCTCCCTTGTCACCTCCATCTTCCTATGTGCTTGTGAAACATGGACCCTCACAGCAGATCTACAATGAAGAATACAAAGCATGGAGATGAGGTGCTACAGAAGACTTTTGGGCATTTCCTATACCCAACACATCACCAACGACGAAGTCCGACAGACCATCACACAAGCCATTGGACAACACGATGACCTGCTCACAGTGGTGAAGATACGGAAACTCCGATGGTATGGCCACGTCACCAGATCATCAGGCCTTGCAAAGACCATTCTGCAAGGCACAATGCAAGGAGGTAGAAGAAGAGGGAGACCGAAAAAGAGGTGGGAGGACAACATTCGAGAATGGACTGTACGTTTGACACTGAGCGAAGCCATCAGGGTTGCTGAGGACAGAGAAAGTTGGAGTATGCTGGTTAAACGATCATCTGTGGTGCCCCTACGACCTCCGAGTTACGGGACAGGATAGGATAGGATAGGATAGGATAGGCACTGGTAGGCACTATGAATATAGATCATTGGCCAAGATTATCTTTAGACGATTGATGACGTTTTGAGATTAGTGCCTGTAATAAAGGGACGATCTCATAACCAACATCAACATAAAGAAATAGTTTAGCTCGTTAATATTTATCATCGGTTTTAAAAAAATAGTCTACTTGTTCCTTTGTGTAAAAATCAATAATGGCATTCCTATGAAATAAATATTTAAAAAGCAATCATTTATGTAAGTCTACATTGTTTTCCATTTCACAACAAACTACATCATGCACAACAAACTACATCGTGCACAAAAAAGCACGTCTTCTTATCAGCCAGTCACACACTTCTAGCGGATTTAAAGGACCCCTCTGGTCCTGATTTGGCTCGGAAGAGTCCGCTGGACCTAAAGCAATAATCATGTAATGTAATGTAATGTAAAGGACCCCAAGATCACACATTTTAGCACTGATCCTTTTCTATTGTATAGTGAGTGTTGCCAAACCGAGCAAAAATAGCATTAAGGAAAAAAACACTTTTCAAAAGTACGGTTTTGATCTAATAAAAGAATGTGGTTATTTGCCTGTTAATAGCACTAAGGTTGAAATAATCAATAACACTACAGCCACAGTGTAACAACAGTCAGCTCAGTTGTTTGTTCACAACACAAAGCAAAAGACGTCTGCATTTCACAGCTTAGCGCTCGCTTTCAGTAGCCATTACTATCATGTTTTCTGTCACAACAATGCAAATTGTGAAGAAACGTTCTCTCCTTAAATAAACATCCTTCATTATGTGGCCTTTAAAGGACTGTTCTACGACTCACAAAGTAGCAGTAGTAGTACTAGTAGTAATAGTTGCAGTACTAGTAGTAGGTGGTAGGAGTAGTAATAGTAGTAGTAGTAGTAGTAGTAGTAGATGGTGGTGGTGGTAGTAGTAGTAGTAGTAGTAGTAGTAGTAGTAGTAGTAGTAGTAGTGTCGGATAGCGCAGTGGTTGGAGCACTCGCTACTGTGTCGCAAGTTAAGCACCGTCCAGTGCGGTTAGCACTTGGATGGGTGACTGCAAAACGTGAAGCGACAAATAACAACGCCCCCAGTTGACTCAACTGTGACTGAGTACCTACTCTCTTAAGGGTGGGGAAGGTAAAGCAGCGAGGGAGAGAGATAGGCATCACCCTCATTACGCTGGCCCAAGATAAGTGTGATCTCCAACATCACGCTCCCCTACGACCACAGGCTATGGGACCACCTTTACCCTTTTTTTAGTAGTAGTAGTAGTAGTAGTAGTAGTAGTAGTAGTAGTAGTAGTAGTAGTAGTAGTAGTAATCAAATCAGAGGGAACTAAAGCACCTTTATATCTCTGATGTTTCAGAGAGTCCACTAAACTGTGATAAAGGAACAAAGTTGTACGAGTATTATACTGAAATAATGTATTACCATTGCGGTATTTGCAGGGGGCTGCATGATACTCCAGTGTCTAATATGCATTTTCTTATCAGCAAGCCACACACTTTAACCCTCCTTTACCAGACATGTATGTTAACAAACCGTTTCCACGGAGAACAACAAACAAATATTTTTAAAACTCTGTGAAAGAGGCTTAAGGTTAACGCATAACATTATTCGCTTGCTACGGATTTTGGGTGTTGAAAGTCTGCGCACCTATCAACGCTCGGGCAATGAAACCCTTTCAATGGGTATGAAATTGGATGATCAACGTTGAACACTTCTTCAACGAGGTGAAGATTTGTGCCGTCACACCCATAGAGAGGTATTCTTCGACATACAAGAATTTCGGTATTAAGTGTGAGGAATCCTTTAGGCCCAGTCTTGATATAATTCAACCGTGTCAGATAGTGATGAATTGTAAGTTTATTTTCCTTGTAGTATTCATACTTTTATGTATTGGTGCTCATGTTGCCCAATTAACGCTATGCTCTCCAGTAGGTCTTATTTTGAAAGTGAGGAGCACAGAGCATTAGTGAGTAAACCGGTATAATAATACAGGAGGAAGGATGCAGATCCCTAATGTCACTAAATGTTCCATGTATTAGTCTCATACGTGTTTGTAAACATGGAGGTACTGTTGGCCTTGACCCTTTGTGTACTTGCTTTTGACGTTCACCCCTTTACTCATAGTCATACTTCTTCAACAACCTTGAAAATGAGAAGCTCCCACCAGACCACAAGCCGTGATTATTAGCTACAAGCTAGGGACACTTTATTTCATCTGGACGTAGCTTTGAGGTTGAGAGTGATTGTTCTTATATAGCAACCATACTAGTTCAAAGAGCTAATCAAGGCGCAGGCCAAATTTAGAGTGTCAAGTCGCCAAAGCGTAAATTTGCAGCATCAAACGCGCTGCCAAAAACGCCCGGACGTGTGAGCGACCTCGATCAACTAAAATTCAAAATACCGGATTTAATTCCCTTACTTACCTCTTCTGAAGTTTGGAGGAATAAAAACTATAAGCATAACAATCATAATTCAGTTTTTAACAATAAAAATAACATTACTAACAGTCCAACTTTAACATTCAAAACAATAACGTTTGCCTTTGGAATGGCTGAGTTGTTGTTATTGTTGTGGTTGTTGTTGTTGTTGTTGTTGTTGTTGTTGTTGTTGTTGTAGAGGGTAATGCGATTAGGGAGTAATAAACCTGTCAGTACACACTACAGTAAGAACAATTTGCCTTCGCCATTGTGAACCCAGGTTCTTCTGCACACAACAAGCAAACATTCTGCTTCTGTGAGGTCTTGCTGTATGCTACACGCACCTAATACTAATACAGCAAGGCATTAACTTCACTGCTTAAAATTGTATATTTATACTTATGTTTCTTTCTGTCTAGTTCTTTCAGAGTAACTTCTGACACCAAAACACTATTTCGACAGTCAAAACGTCACCATGTCGTCAGAGCGTCTACGTAAAGCCAAATTGGGCGTGTTCTTGGTGATACTGGAAGTAGTGTTCATTGTGTTGTTCGGACTGACTGCGACCTACGAAGATTCTGCCAGGCCGGCTGAACATTTAATGGTCCATGACAATAATGACAGCAACGCGGACCAAAGCCACCATGCTGCTGCTGAATCAAGCCCTGTGCCTACATATTATGCAAGTAAGTTCTAGCTAAATATTTAGTACCGGTGTAGCAGGCCAGATTATACCCCGCCTCAAGTATACCCAGGGTATAAACTGGCCAAGCCCAGTCTATGCCCCTGTATAAACTGGCCTAGCCCAGACTATACCCCTGGGTATTATCTGGCCTAGGCTCGTTTAACCCTCTCCTGCCCATTATAACCCCCCCCCCCCCCCCACTACGGAAGACCTTATCCTTCACGTTACTCTTTAATTTATGTGTTGTAATTGTTCTGATGCACTCAGATAGATAGATAGATAGATAGATAGATAGATAGATAGATAGATAGATAGATAGATAGATAGATAGATAGATAGATAGATAGATAGATAGATAGATAGATAGATAGATAGATAGATAGATAGATAGATAGATAGATAGATAGATAGGGTTAGGGTTAGTTTTTTTTAGGTGTTTTTTTTTTACACGCAAGATAAAGGTTGTTAGCTGAGTTCACTCAGGTGTTGTTTTTTTGTGTTTTTTTTTTACATGCAAGCAAAAGGCTGTTACCTTAGAGTTGGTCACGCAAACGGTCATGTACAACAAACCCATGAGTGATTGATTGATTGATTTATTGTTGCTTTAGGTCCAGCGGACTCCTCCGAGCCAAATCAGGACCGGACAACCCCCGATCCGCATAAAAGATCTGCTGAAACAACCCTAGTGGGAAAATTGAACGCCCTCCACCGGCCAGTCACTTTACAATAAAGACATCCCACGCGGGGGACGGCTGAGGGTTTACCTCAACTACGCGAACCCCCGGTTACAAAAACAAAATAGAATACAACCATCATTACAAATCATCAACGAAACATATACATATAAAATGCCTATATTGCTAAATACTAACATCATAGGAAGCTTTAGTGACCACCCAGCAGAAAGCGTCCAACACTCCCAAGCTGATCCAACAGACCTCATACACAAACAAGGAGTCTTGTCCAGGAAGAGTTTTCAAGAAAAAAGGTAGGTCATTGATCTAGCGAAGAAGAAGATAGTATAGCAGAGTGATAGGACAGAGCAGGAATGGTAAAGAGTATATGAGGAAAATAGCAACAGTGGGAATTTAAAGCACTAAATTTCCATAAAGTGGGGATACTATTTATACTGAAACCCCCGGCACTCCAACGGGGGTACTGTTGCCGCAGTGAATCTGTCATGCCTACAAAGGCAAGACAGGTTTTCAACTGGGGCTTTCACTGTTCCCTTTATAGGTTAGAACAATCTACAGTGGCAAGATTGCTCATGACCCCAAGGGGTACCCATGAGTGAAATCTCTTTAGGTGGGGGTATATTCCGGGCACGAGGGGTATGACCTGGCCTAGGCTGATCTATACCCAGGGGGTTAAACCCACCTAGGCTACATTATACCCAGGGTATAAAGTAGCCAGGGGTGAAGTAGTCTCCTCTCTGAAAATCCTTATCGGGAAGAGAGGGGACTATAAACTGATAAAAAAAAAAAAGCCAGGGGTATATTCCGGCCTGTTACAGGGACAGATCTGTCATATGGCTCCATTCTGTGCCCTGGTGGAATTGTTCGTCAAAATTAAAGTCAGCATCATGTCTATATTTCCTAACGCTACTGGGAATATTACACAATTTTATTTGTCATTTTTCAATTGATGACTATAGAAACAAACAATGTTGAAATTTGTAATAAGTCATTGTTGTTACAGTCGGAAGTGACACTGCGTCAGATTTAGTCTTTGTCAAGTAAGCTTTGCATATCTTCACCTTGTCTTATAGTTGACGATGTAGCAGCAAACCTCACAATAAACAAACGTGTTTAAACGCTTTTTCAAACCTGCTGTTTGGGACGTTTCAGGTCACAATATCGCCCAGTATTGCTAATTACTTGACATATCTGAAGATAATGCAACCTAAACTCGACCCAATCGGCCTAGAACTATTTCTGAAACATGTTATGCGTGCAATAACGTCAGCTGGGATGTTTTCATATGTAATGGTAGGTCTGTAATGACGTCGGTTATTCCAGTATGAAGGGATATTAGTCACCTTGTAATGACACCATACACGACGCTTTCAGTGTTCCAGGATGTGCACGTGATGATGTTCATTGGGTTTGGATTCTTGATGACCTTTTTGAAGCGCTATGGATTCAGCAGCGTCGGTCTCAACATGCTGGTCGCTGCTGTAGCAATCCAATGGGCTATGCTAGTCGCTGGCTACCTTCACGGTCATGGCGGAACTGTAAAGCTTGGCATTGTCAAGTGGGTACATTCATTTTAAATCAAAAGAGACTGTAATGTTTCACTAACACTAAAACAGGGGGCTATTATTTTCGTCATAAGTTAGGTATTAATAGACTCTTTCAACTGTGAATACTGTATAAGGCCCCCAAAAAGTAAGTTTACGGTACCTCGATAGACCCTAATTATTTTGGCCCAACCCTAAACATATTTTTGGGATCGTTTGGAGAAAAAAAACAGCCCCAAATTCGAACTCAAGGTGGAAAAGATTTTTTTTAAAAAAAGGGGAAGCCGTCCTACCGACCATTTTTTTCTCCTCTGTTACCGTAAACAGACATTTTTGTTTTGCCTAATACTGTTTCTAATTCTCTAAATGCTTGGAATCATGCTTTGTCAGAAATCCGTCATGCATACGCATCAACAAGCTTATATTGTTCCCAAAAAATCTAAATAATAGACAATAAATCTTCTTGGCCAGTGTTTTGACACTTGAAAGGTGTTTTGATAGTGGGCTTATGTTTTACTTTGAGATAATATGAATGTATATTCTTCTTTTAAAATAAATCATTGTTTCGTTTGAATATACCTTTGTTTTCCTGCTTGTAGCATGTTGACAGCAGATTTCGCCTCAGCTACAGTTTTAATCACATTAGGAAAGGGGGGTGGAGGTAAGGGCCTTGTTAGGGAAAATCAGTGCTTTACAACTTGTCATCATCTTCATCATTGCATTGAAAACTATTATATTGAGAAAGCCGTCATTGCTGACAGCAGACTTCTCCTCCACCAGCTGATAGGCCTATCAATGTTGGAAAAATCAGCGCTGCACAACATATCAAAGAAGAAAGACACCCTCGCAACTGCCAAAAAAAATAGGGGAGCTATTCTTTCATTTGAAATTTTAACTTTTTGTTGTTGTTATTGGTGTTGTTGTTGTTGTTATTATTATTTTTTTATTTATTTTTTTTTTTTTAGTATGCTGACAGCAGACTTTGCGTCTGCTGCAGTGCTGATCACAATGGGGGCTCTGTTGGGAAAAATCAGCGCTCTGCAATTGGTGGTGATCTGCTTCTTCGAAATCGTTCTCTTCGCCCTCAATGAGTGGATTGGACTGGCGAAACTCCAGGTAAACATGTCATAATTAAACACAATGATCATTATACACATTCTCCGCCCGCTAATTTCTATTTCTACTGCTCTTTGTTTTTCTTCGCCATTCTGTTTTTCTTCTTTCTCTTCTTTTTACTTTTTCCCCCTCCTTGTATTATTTTACTCCTCCTCCTCCTTTTCAGTGTCATACTTCTCCTCCCCCTCTTCCTCCTCCTCCTTCTTCTTCTTCTTCTTCTTCTTCTTCTTCTTCTTCTTCTTCTTCAATGTATGTAGGTGTAAGATGTAGCGAATGTCCAGGCTATTCAAGATTCGTGTGTGTTTTTAACCCTTTTGTGTGTCTTTATCAGCATCGACACGTGACAATGTGCTGGAAATAGGCCTGTTTTACACAAACGTCTAGTCTCCCTTTATCAATCTCCAGAGCAGACACCCTATATTCAACACAGGAGCTGTAACGTAGAAATACTTTTGGATACAAAGTCTCTTTCAAATCCGAATCTTTCCCAATTCGCTAGTCCTGGATATATGTGTTTTTCAAGCAAATGGAGAATGTTTATGGATATTTTCACCACATGGAGATTTATTTAGGGTCAAAACGAAATAAAGGTGGCTTTCGATAAAAATAAAGATTTTACCACCAACGAGAAAAAGACAGGCCAGGCCAGCAAACTACCAACTGAGCTATCCTGATACCCCGTATTAAATACTGTATTGGGTATGTTTGTTGTGAGTAACGACCAAGACTGTGTTTATCACCCTATATGATATGTACTGTAGGTGATTGATGTGGGCGGTTCCATGTTCGTGCATGCCTTTGGAGCCTACTTTGGACTGGCAGCATCGCGTGTCCTGTACCGAGAGGACATGCATAAGTCACAGAAAGAGGGCTCCGTCTATCATTCTGATGTCTTCGCTATGATTGGTAAGTTGTTGTCATCATCATCATTATCAGCAGCGGTAGAAGAAATGGCAGCAGCTATAGAAGCAATAACAGTAGCAGCAGTAGCAAAAATACCAGTGTTACCATCATAATCATCATTATCACAATCGTAATCGTCGTCATCGGCATCATCATCATCACCATCATCATCTTCTTTTTCTTCTTCTTCTTCTCTAGCTGTAAAAGCACTACAGGAGCAGTAATATTAACAACGTTGTCATTGTCATCTTCTTCAATATCATCATCATCATTTTATGGTCACAATTATTATCGTCGTCATCCTCATTGTCCTTATGTGAACACAATCATCATCATATGATCGCAAATCATCATCGGCGTCGTCGTCGTCATCATCACCAGCAGCAGCAGCATTATCATCATCATACATGGGCACAATCGTCGTCGTTATTATCCTCCTCCTCCTCCTCCTCATCATCATCATCATCATCATCTAGAGCACAGTCATCATCATCATCATCATCATCATCTTCATCATCAACAACAACAATAACAACAACAACAACAACAACAATGGCGTAGTCGTTGTCGTCATCGCCTTCCTCCTTGCTGATCATCATCATTATAATGCTCTTTTTATGACATGGGGTATTGTTTATAAAAAAACAAATAATTATTTGTGGTCGTTTATTCCTCTTTGTACTCTTGTCTCCACTATCTCTCTGTTTCACCTCCTAGTCTTCACTGCATATCGCTGAACTGTCATCACATGAAGCAGCCTCCACCGGGGATGTCGAAGCTATTTCCTATCTATCTGCACAAAACAGGACAAAGCAGTGTTATCAGTTCCTGTTGTAACACAACAGCCGCTTCTTTGTGCCCATCGTGAGGGTGCCGGTTTTTGGTTTTGTTTTGTATAAATAATATCCCCACTTTCTGGAAATGTAGTGCTTTAAATTCCCACCGTAGCTATCTTTCTCCTTTGTTCTTTCTCATTCTTACTCTGTTCTATCAATCTACTATACTAGGCCCTATGTTCTTCTTTGTCACCTACCTGTTTTCTTGAAAACTCTTCCAAAACTTATCCTTTGTATGAGAGGTCTGTTGGGTTAGCTTGGGAATATTGGACGCTTTCTGCCAAATGGTCACTAGGGATTTCTATGATGTTATTATTTAGCAATATACTCATTTTCTATGTATGTGTTTTGTTGATATTTTATAATGATGTTTATATTCTATTTTGTTGTAGTAAACGGGGGTTCGATAAATAAGAGTATAGCCTCAGCGTCCCTGCGTGGGATGTCTTTATTGTAAAGTGACCGGCTGGTGGAGTGCCTTAAAGTATTACCACTAGAGTTGTTTCAGCAGATTTGTTTTTATTTTTTAATGCGGATTAGGGGTGAGTCCTTTTCCAACCAAGCTGTAGTCCTGATTCGGCTCTTTGCAGTCCGCTGGACCCTGTAGGCAATGAATAACTATCTTACTTCTTTTGTATGATGCTGCCGTGATGCCGGATATATCCTAACTGCTGTCTGATCCACGGAGTACTCCTAAACAAAAAGTTCTAGACAATAACAGTTTACGACGCCTTGTTTACTGGTTTAGACCCAGGTGTCCTTCGGATGAGAGTATAAACTGAGGTCTAGTCTGTGTATGCCTGCATGCCACTGCACTGATTTTATAGATCCTGACTCTCATGTCCTAGACAGGTGAGCGCCAGAACCAATAATACACCCAGCATGCTTTGTAGGTGCTGTTCCCTTTCCCTGTCCTGGTTGGCGCTGCTTTTGCGTCTGCCGCGCGTTCGTTGAGAAGGCAGTCCACATTTTGCCCGCATGAGTGACAAATACAATCCCAAACTACAAAATACAAATATATAAATAATATCCCAGGCGTGTTGCTATCTCAGCCTATGTACACACCTTTTGGCCAAAGGTCCACAAGTCTATATTATACAATTGAATGTAGATCTCTATCGCTGTGTGACCATCTCTATCCATACGTTTGCAGGTACGATCTTCCTGTGGCTATTCTGGCCTAGTTTTAACAGCGCCTTGGCCGTTGAGGATGGTCAACATAGAGCTGTTCTCAACACCTATCTGGCACTCGCTGCCTGCTGCGTGGTCACTTTTGCCGTGTCCTCTCTCACTGACCATCGGGGCCGATTCGACATGGTGAGTGTCCAATTAGATTTGTTTTTAATTAGCTGTTCTCAACACCTATCTGGCATTCGTTGCCTGCTGCATGGTCACTTTTGCCGTGCTCAATGACCATCGGGGCAGATTTGACATGATGAGTGTCGATTTAAATATGTTTTTAATTCGATTGATCGCTGACTTTTTTTTAAAAACAATTGATTGATCGAGAGTTTTTAATTATTAATTTAATGTTGGCCATCTGTTGAGTAGCCACTTGTCTAATTGATCTGTTTTATCAATCGGCGCTCCAATTTTATGGCACGAATGTCGGAGAATCAATGATTTTTTTTTAAACATAGTCAGTTGGTCAGTCAATCTAGGAATACTTTGAAATAGTCGGGGGGAATCAGAACGAGCCAAATGTCAGTCGGTCGGTCCGTCTGCCTGTCCGTCTGTCCATCTGTCTGTCGGACCGTTGAAAGCCATATCTCAAGAATCACTTTACGGATTTTGACCAACCTTCACAGGAACATTACCTAGATTAGTGGCATCATATTTCCTCTAACGCAAAGATCAATGTCACTGAGTAATTTTATAGGTAAATCATTGGTCTCAATGTCTCAACAAAGGGTATACAGTATTTCAAGTTGATCGGTCAGTCGGTTGTTCCGCGCTGTGAATTTTATTTTGTGTTCAAAACACACTTTTTGCTTTATCTCAAGAATAACTGAAAGGAAATTTTTTTTTTTTTACTTTGCGGATACTTTAACTACTGCTAAACATGTTAGGTCATTGGTATTGATAATTTCGCAAAGGTTAAGGTTATTGTGTTTCACTATTTTGTAAATACGTTTTTGCACTGTATCTAAAACTCCACTGATCTGATTTTGATAATCATGATTAGTTTGCAAATAGTGACTATCATTTCAATTTTCCTTTTGCTTCGTAAAGATAAAGCCGAGTCAGAACTGCCAACAAAATTAACACTTTTGAAAATGCTTATTTTGGGGCTGTGTGTGTGTGTGAGTGTCTGTAAATACACTGGCCATCTTCTTTTTTATTTTTTATATTATTATTATTATTATTATTATTATTATTATTATTATTATTATTATTATTATTATTATTATTATTATTATTATTATTATTATTATTATTATTATGGGTAGTAGTAGTAGTCGTAGTAGTAGTAGTAGTAGTACATTACATTACATAAATGTTGCTTTAGGTCCAGCGGACTCTTCCGAGCCAAATCAGGACCGGACAACCCCC
The DNA here is from genome assembly GCA_036898135.1 of Oncomelania hupensis. Taxonomy (NCBI): domain Eukaryota; kingdom Metazoa; phylum Mollusca; class Gastropoda; order Littorinimorpha; family Pomatiopsidae; genus Oncomelania; species Oncomelania hupensis. Next base: position 40,410,176 of record CM072520.1, on the reverse strand, counting down.
AAATCCGCATAAAAGATCTGCTGAAACAACCCTAGTAGGAAAACTGAATGCCCTCCACCAGCCAGTCACTTTACAATAAAGACATCCCACGCAGGGGACGGCTGAGGCTTCACCCCAACTTATCGAACCCCCGTTTACAAAAACAAAATAGAATACAAACATCATTATAAATTATCAACAAAACACATACATATAAAATGCCTACATTGCTAAATATTAACATCATAGGAAGCCCTAGTGACCACCTGGCGAAAGCGTCCAATATTCCCAAGCTGATCCAACAGACCTCATACACAAACAAGGAGTCTTGTCCCGGAAGAGTTTTCAAGAAAAAAGGTAGGAGACTGGTCTAGCGAAGAAGACGATTTTATAGCAGATTGATAGAACAGAGCAGGAATGAGAAAGAGCAAATGAGAAAGACAGCGACACTGGGAATTTAAAGCACTAAACTATACTATTTATACTGAAACCCCCGACACCCCAACGGGGGTAGTAGTAGTAGTAGTAGTAGTAGTAGTAGTAGTAGTAGTAGTAGTAGTAGTAGTAGTAGTAGTAGTAGTAGTATAACTAATATTATTAGCTGTATTCATGAAACTAAGGTTTAGAAACACGGGCATCATCAAAAGAGGAATATTTATTGTGTGACAGATCTTTTTAACTCGCACGCAATATGAAAGTAAGATGATGGCCAGTTGATTGTTACAATCCTTGCAGTGCACTGAATTAGTAATGTTGTAAATTGTGTTGCTGCGATAGGGAGTGTGTGTGTGTGGCTGTTTCAGGTGCACGTGCAGAACGCCACACTTGCAGGAGGCGTGGCCGTAGGTACGAGCGCCGACTTGATCATTGGTCCACATGGCGCTCTTATCATTGGTTCCGTCGCTGGACTCCTCTCTGTCATTGGCTACCGATACATCACGGTAAGAAGCCACGCCCACGTTTATATCTAATCGTCGCCTTCATCATCATCATCATCATTATCATCATCATCATCATAATCATCATCACACCCAACACTAATTTTATAACTTTTAGTTTTTGGTTATTTGTTTTTTCGAGACAATGACTTTATCTGAGAATTTGAATTGTTGTCAATCAAAGATAATATAGTGAGTAAGCTTACTCGAGAATATCTTCAAAGGACATCCAGATCTTATTGGCGCGATACAAGTGGACATCATCATCATCATCATCATCATCATCATCATCATCATCATCATCATCATCATAATCATACTCGTCGCTCAAATCGACCAAGAAACTTTGAATTTGGGGGTTCCAAAGCTAAAGGTTTGTTTTGAAACGCTCCATTGCAGGCGAGCCAGCTATGCAGTGCTGTTGTAGAATCTAACGCAAGTTCCACTATTTTCAGCACTTGACGCTATTAGTAACGTACACAAATGAATGTTTATTTATAGATCAAAACCGTACATATTACAATTTTTTTTAAAATCTTACTTTTCCTGTGGGGCAACACTTACTGTGAATTTCAAAAAGGATCTGTGGGGTTGAATATGTTAAAGTCCATAATTAATCACTGATTTACACAAATCAGATGATCGTTTAACCAACGTAGTAACCCTCATGGCTTCGCTCAGTATCAAGCCAGTCCATTCTCGAATGTTGTCCTCCCACCTCTTTTCCTCTCCATCTTATTCTGCCTTCGTGCACCGTGCCTTGCAGGGCGATCTTTGCAAGATCTAATGCTCTGGTGACGCGGCTATAGACTACCGTCCGAGTTTCCGTTTCTTCACCACTGTGAGCAGGTCATCGTGTTGTCCAATGGCTTGTGTGATGATCTGTCGGACTTCGTTGTTGGTGTTACGTTGGGCATAAGAAATGCCCAGAAGTCTTCTGTAGCACCTCGTAGCCATGCTTTGTATTCTTCGTTGTAGATGTGCTGTGATGGTCCATGTTCCGCAAGCGAAGATGGGGATGACAAGAAGCGCAGTAGCCTTCCCTTGGAATGTAGACTGATGGCCTTGTCTTTCCAAATGTGCTTCAACCTTGTCAGGGCCGCAGTTGTTTGTGCAATCCTGGAGAGGACTTCCTGTCGGGACCCATTGTCTGATATAATTGCTCCTAAATATTTGAAGCTATGCACTGTGTTGAGGGATTGGCGTTGGACTTTGATGTCCATTTTGATGCCTTTGGTGTTGTAGGTCATCATTTTGGTCTTCTCTGCACTTATTTCCATTCCATAGGCTCTGGAGGTGATGTCAAGCCTCTGTAGGTCCATCAGCTGTTCAAGTTCGTGTTCTTCTCCAGCCAATCCATCAATGTCATCCGCAAAACTGAGGTTGGAGATTGTTCTACCCCCTATGTTTACTGTGCCTTTGTGATCTGCAAGGGCATCTGACATGGTGCGCTCCATGAAGATGTTGAAGAGTGTTGGAGAGAGTAGGCAATCTTAACGCACACCGATTGTTGTTCTGAACCAGTTCGTGATGGCACTATTGTAGAGGACTGCACTGATAGCCTTTGTCATACAGGATTTTGATGACTTCAATAATTTTAGGGCTGATGTTGTACACTTTCATGGTTGCCCTCAGAGCTGTATGCTAGACTCGGTTAAACGCTTTCTTGGAAGTCTACAAACAAATGATACAGATGTTGTTGGTGCTGTAGGTATCTCTCGCAGATTATTCTCAGGTTGAAAATCTGTTCAGTGGTATTTCGCCATGCCCTAAATCTTGCTTTTTCTTCAGCTATGATTTGTTCAGCTTGGGGTTTCAACCTGTTGAGCATTATTTTCAGGAGGATCTTGCTGAGGTGGTTGAAGAGGCTGATGGTGCGGTAATGTTCAAACTCATGACGTTTACCCTTGTTGGGAAGAGTGATGACAAGCGACTGGGTCCATGGTGTAGGCCACTCACCACTGCCAGAGCTTGTTACAGATAATGGTGAGGGCGTCAATCATCGCTTCTCCTTCTGCTTGAAGCGATTCCGCGGGTATATTGTCCACTCCAACTGACTGATTGCACTGCTTCTTCAACATCTTCTCGGAGAATTGGAAGATTTCTTCCTCTTCTCTGTTCTGGGGACATGCTAGAACTGATGGGTCTCCGTTTGGTGTGTGGTTGTAAAGGTCAGAGCAGTACTCTGTCCATCTATCCAAGACTTCTTTTTCTTCTGTAAGGCATAATGCCAGACTTGCTTTGGATCGTGGAGACCTTGGGCTGTTTAATACTTGTCAGCCGCTTCACAGTCTGCTGTTGTTCTTATTCACACTGTTCTCTATTTCCTGGCATTGCTCTTCTATCCAGTTCTCCTTTGCTGTGCGCATGCCATTTCGGATGTGATTGTTGATTTTTTTCATAAATAACAGTAATGGTCTTCTCACGCCTGGAAGTTCAAAATGATATCAATAAATGCAAATGACAAGTGAATAAGAGGTAAATAGAATCGCTTGAAAAGGGTCACCTTAAATTGTGGGATAAGATAAGATTCGCTCTAGCGTCACAGTTTTACATATTTGAACAGAACTCCCTAATACTATTAGACGGATATGATAGGATATATAAATGCACGCGGATATAACCAATGATTTTCCTTACTGTGAAGTGTGAATGACGTGATTGACATAAATGTTGTGGTCACAGCCATGGCTGTCCGCGCGCCTGAAGATTCACGACACGTGCGGCGTCAACAACCTTCATGGTATGCCCGCCATATTGGCTGCTATTTGTGGATGTATCGCCTCCCTGTTGGCTAATGAAAGCACCTATGGTTACACGTGAGTAGTTTTGGGGTTTTGTTTCAGTAGGTCTATTCATTCTTTTGAGCATCTCGCCTTGTAGTCGTAATATAGCAGCCTAGCACCCCATGTGAAGTACGTGGGAAGAAATAATTCCTGTGGCACCTATGGCCACAAGTATAACACGATTATGAAGAGAAAGGGGTTTGTGACGGAGGTGTGATAATGATGACGACGATGATAATAATCATGATGGCGATTGTGATGATGACTGGAGTCTTGTATGCTGCTAAAGCGCGACGATGATGAATAGGAGGTTGATGAAAAGGGTTGCGATGGTGGTGGTGATGGTGACTGCGGCTATAATGGTAATAACCTTTCTTCTCTCTCTTTTTCTCTCCTTCTCTCCCTCGCTCCCCCTTTCTCTCCCTCTCTCTGCCTCCCTCCCCCCCCCTCTCTCTCTCTTTCCTTCTTGAAGATCTCCGCACTCAAGAATCTAAATTTACATCACTTAGAACACGTCTCTTAAAACACATTAAAAATTAAATAAACATTAATTGTTGTTAATGGATATTAACAAGAATTTTAAAAAAAATAGTTTATGTTATGATTACCTTGTTTATTTGTTACTGTTCCATGATGTTAATGTTTTAACATTAATTTGTTGTAGTTAATAGTTACTGCTATAAGCCCCAAGGGCAAGATGTAAAACCGCGTACCCAGCGCGCTTACTCTTTTACACTTGCACAATACAATTTTTATCTTATCTCCCGCTCTCTCTCTCTCTCTCTCTCTCTCTGATGCACACATATACACGCATGCTAACACACACACCCACACACACACACACACACACACACTATGCCCGCACGCGCGGGCACCAGACCTCCTATATCTATAGGGACAGAATCAGTTGATCAGTTAGTTGCAAAGTACGAAAATTGCCCACAAACACTAAAGTACTGTCAGTGTTCAAAGAATGGCTGGCAATTAGACTATAGTAGACAAGAGTACTATTCTCTGCGAATGAGTCAGGTTTGTGCGCTTACCACCTCTTCAACTACAAGGGTAGCACGTGAACCCGAGGAAGTTTAAGGATTCCACATCTACTATTGCTATTAGTCTATGTAATGTATCGCTATCACTAAACACAAACATTAATTATCTCATTAACTTGAATGAATGTGTCTTATGCGAAGGCTGTACCGCCAGTTCCCAACGCGAGTTCCAGCGGATGAGAACAGTACGGAGTTCCAGACCATCAAGGAACACATTGACGTCAGCCCAGGTCTCGGCAGAAGTGCTTCGCAACAGGCGGCTTATCAGATCGCCGCTCTGGGCATGACCCTCGTTATTGCCATTTCTGGAGGCCTTTTGGTTGGTAAGTGTATATTTCGTTGATTATAGCGGGTATCAGGACAACTAGGAACCTTGTTGCTAAAAATGTAGAGAGAAGTGAGGCAGTGTGCCCTCTTCAGTCCGTTTACATGATTTACAAAGCTAACTTTGAGATAAATAAAAAAATAATCACGTCAACAACTGAAAAGTTATCGTACACTCTGTACCTCACTATTCTCTATACACCTATTACACAATGCTATTACACAATCAAAAATTTGAATATAAAGTTAACGTTTTTAATGGGTTTGCCATAACCTTTGGTCGTAAGGAAGAGATGCATTACGGATCTTCCTTTCTGAGGGCTTCCTCGCCCACCCTCACCCCTCATCTCCCATCCCTACTTTACAAATACAGGTATCCGTTCAGTGCTACTATGCTATATTGTACACATATGTACTTTCAGGTCTGTTGGTGCGCTTCTTGCCTCTGGATCAGCCACGCGGTGAAGCTCTCTTTGACGATGAGGAGAACTGGGAGGTGCCTGCTGTGCCCCAAATGAATGAAACTGCCTCCCCTCTGCTGGAGAAAGAAAAGGAAACCTCCTTCGTCAAAGCCTAATTCTTCCCAATCAATACATTATTATTACCTTTAAATGAAGATGGGATATAATCTCCCAAACAGCATGAATAAGAATAGACCTACCTCCAATCTTTGAATGGAACTGATCTTCTGAATCTTTGTCAAAACAAAATATGGCAACCTGGAAGTAATAAAATGCTGTGCTCACACATTTGAATTCTATAGATTTAGCAGAAGAAAATAACGTTACAAAAAATATATTTTTGTACTTCCAGACTTATCTGGAAATACTTTAAAATAGTCAGGAATCACAACCAGCCAAATGTTGGTCTGTCCATCTGCCGGCCTGTTGGAAGCCATTTGAAGAATCCTTGAATGGATTTTGTTTTTGTTTGGACTTTATACTGTGCCTTTTTATTGGGATTTTGAACAAATTTGATAGGAACATTGCCTGGGTTAGTGGCCTGCCTCCCATGTTATCATGTTTGTTCTACCGCAAAGGTCGTCACTGGAGTCATTTTCTTGATAAACGCGCCTTGCTAAATAGTACTATCTTTTTTTTTTCAAGCTGAAGCCATTTTGTTGAGTTGTGGTATATGTACTTCCAATCATGGGCCATCCTTCAGTCCAGTCCAGTTGTCTATCAGTCGGTCACTTCCAATTTATTTTTTTTGTGTTCAAAGCACACTTTTTTGCATTTTTAAAAAAAATAACTCAACCCAAATTCATCACTTTTACTTTGTGGATATTTGAACTATGCTAACCATGGTATGTTTTTGTATTTGTACTTTCTCAAAGGACAAGGTCTTTGTGCTTCACCATTTTGTAAACAAGTTTTGCTCCATATCTATAAATGGGCATAGCCAATTTGAATAATGTGTTGCTTGCAGATATTTGAGACAGTGGCCTATCATTCAAAGTTTTCCTTGTGCTTCTATAGGATAAAGCCTCCTCACAACACTGCCCACAAAATCAATTTAATACTTTCCAAAGGCTTAGTTTTTGCCAGTGCGTATTTGTGTATTTAGAAATACATTTGAATGTCTTGCCATCTTGTTGTCTCTATGGAATAAACTGCCATTTTAAAAATATCGTTGAGGAGCGCAATTTTTGTAAAGGCTGTATTTTCTATCATAGGCTATGACTATGATTCGTAATTGATTGTCTGAAGCCAACTAGATCTTTAATGTTCGTCATTAATGTTCGTCATTTATAAGGCGCCTTAGCCTAAGGATCAAGGCGCTGGCCGATACAGGATCTAACTCAAACCGTCCGAGACACCCACCCGCAGCCTTTGGCGCATGGTCTGACGCCCGGACAACTGAGCACAATCCTGGGCAGCCAGGGATGGGGGAGGAGGACCAAGTGCATGCTGGGTGTGTTCTTGTTACCGGCACTCACCCGTCTAGGACATGAGCGTCAGGATCTTTATAGTCCGTTATGATGGAATGTATGTGGCACAGACTAGACCTCGGTTTATACTCTCATCCGAAGGAGTAGGAAAACAGGAGTAAAGTGTCTTTCCCAGGGACACAACACAATGGCCCGGCCAGGGCTCGAACCCGGGACCTTCAGATCCTCAAGCCGAAGCACTACCATTAGACCACAGTGCCTCCCTAGATCTGACTAATTCAACGTCACACACAGATGGGACGCTAATTAAGCCACGAGGCTTAAGCATCAGCAGACCTAGTCCCTACTAGTACTACTACTTTATAATTCTCTAGTTGGATGTACCTAATTGTACATTGAGGACATACATGATGATGGCATGTTCATTATATTGAATTATGACTGGATTATGTCCCTTGTGTGTTCAATATAATACACCATATACTATTGTATATGCACATGTTTCTGCATGACATCTCAATACTCCATTATATTGAATTGTATGTATCTTGCTCAAGCTTATATAACACACTTCACCATTGCTAGAATATAATTTCATGTGTTGTAACTTTAATCTGTATTAAGTGTGCATTTATTTTGTATTCGGGCAAAACACTATTAAATATATACTAAGGTTTATTTCATATGGAGACAGAAATACTGTATTAATATTAATCTGTACTCTGTTTTACAACTATTTAGAATTGATACAATTAGAGCCACACTGTAAACTGTTATTTGTAATAATGATGCAGACATATTTCCTTTACTAATATATACAATTAGGATGCTTGCATACTAACCCACCAAATATACTTAAATGTACTATTATTAAAGAAATGTTCAGTGTTAAACAACACTTCGTTGTTGTTTTGTTGTTGATGGTGGTTAACTATCTTGTCAGTATTTTGGTCTGCTGCTGCTGATTATGTTTTCATTGAGGGCGAGTTCTTCATTGAATTGATTGGTTGTAGTTACCTGTACACCCCTATTACGGTATGCAACTTTCATTGTGAATGTACCAATGCTTCCATCAGATATGTGTGCTCTATTAATCTGTACAAATTTGTTGTTTACTTTTGTATTGATTGTGTTATGTAAGACTGTAATGGGCAAACATTTAATACATTTGCATGAAACATCTTATTTATAACTGCTTATAATTTGTACTTCACAACGTCAAAGAAAAATTCATTTACATAATTACTCAGTTCACAGCTTCTGAGCTAAAGAAAATAAAATGTTGATATAAAGCACACAAACCAACTCAGTGAGCTGCTCATAGTGCTGGACAAAAATATAGATCTTACTGAAAACACCCAACTTGTAAAAACAATCATGAATTCACCATGATGTTACACTTTATCCCCAATTGTTTCATTATTTTGTTTTATTATCATTTGTTATCTCAATTGTGCATGGTATTTTTGCCAAGTGGTATTATTATGTTTTTAATAAATGTATCACTAGTGCGTGCCCCCCCGGAAATTTAGTGCTAGTAATTTAGTAATAATTTAGTAATTCCCACTGTCGCTGTTTTTCTCTTTTGTTCTTTCTCATTCCTATTCTGTTCTATCAATCTACTATACTATCTTCTTCTTCGCTAGACCAGTCACCTACCTTTTTTTCTTAAAAACTCTTCCAGGACAAAACTCCTCGGTCATTTGTGTGTGAGGTCTGTTGGATCAGCTTGGAAATATTGGACGCTTTCTGCCAGGTGGTCACTGGGGCTTCCTATGATGTTATTATTTGGCAATGTAGACATTTTATATGTATGTGTTTTGTTGGTATTTTATAATGATGTTTATATTCTATTTTGTTTTTGTAAACGGGTGTTCGATAAATTAGAGTATAGCCTCAGCGTCCCCTGCGTGGGATGTCTTTATTGTAAAGTGACCGGCTGGTGGAGTGCCAATTCAGTGTTGCCACTAGGGTTGTTTCGGCAGCTCTTTTATGCAGATCAGGGGCGAGTACTCTTTCAGCAAAGTTGTGGTCTTGGTTTTGTGGTCCTGATTCGGTTATATAGGTCCTGATTTGGCTCGGAAAAGTCCGCTGGGCCTAAAGCAATAATCATGTAATGTAATGTAATCACTAGTGCATGCTGTTATTCTGGAATAAACCTGTGAACAATATTTTTGGTTCACTGATGGTCCTGTAGTAGTATTAAAAAAATGCTGTTTCTGTTTTCATCATTCCCGATTTTAAAATATGCTAGTCATTTCATTTAGGAAAAGTTTTTTTTTAATTTTTATAGCAGAATTGATAGGTATTGGGCTTGAAACAAAATTACTAGCTTGCCTACTGTTTTAGCATATAGAATTTTCTTAAATTCATTATGAATTAAATTGTGTAAAAATATTTTGTGCTAATATAATTGTGCTTTTTTTTCCTATTCCTATTCTATCACATAACTTTGCGGTCCTTGGGGCACCACAGATGATTGTTTAACCAGCATACTCCATCTTTCTCTGTCCTCAGCAACCCTGATGGCTTCACTTTATGTCAAGCCGGTCTATTCTCGAATGTTGTCCTCCCACCTCTTTTTCCGCCTCCCTCTTCTTCTACCTCCTTGCACTGTGCCTTGCAGGATGGTCTTTGCAAGGCCTGATGATCTGATGACATGGCCATACCATCGGAGTTTCCGTTTCTTCACCACTGTGAGCAGGTCATCGCGTCGTCCAATGGCTTGTGCGATGGTCTGTCGGACTTCATCATTGATGTGCTACATTACATTACATTATTATTGCTTTAGGTCCAGCGGACTCTTCCGAGCCAAATCAGGACCGGGCAACCCCCGATCCGCATAAAAGATCTGCTGAAACAACCCTAGTGGTAAAACCGAAAGCTCTCCACCAGCCAGTCACTTTACAATAAAGACATCCCACTCAGGGGACGGCACATGCGAATGCCTTCATACAAACATGCACATACACTCAGCGAGATAGTTGGGAGACTCCTACATCAAGACAGTCTTTTGTTTGAGGGTCTGGCATTGGCCTCTGTTAGCATTGATATGGCAGTAGGGATGAAGGTGTTTTTGTAGCGCTGTGTACGCATTAGTGCACAGCGGAATCTGCTATTAGATGGAAGAAGTTCAAACAGACAGGAAAGTGGGTGGGTAGGGTCTCTCTGAATTCTGACTGCCTTGCTGAGGGCTCTTTTGTGGAACAGTTGTTCCAGTGTCACCTGCTTCTTGCCAACTATCTTGCTGCACACACTCTCTATTCCACACAACTGATTCTTGCTCTTCACATTCAATCCCTTGAACCAACAGATAAAAGAGAAGGTAAGAATAGACTCAATAAACGCATGGTAACACATTTCAATGATATCTGGACACTTTAAAAGATCTCAGCTGATAAAAGATGTACGTTCTTTGTCTGCATTTCTTGTAGACAACCTCGGCATTTCTGGAAAAGTTTAATTTGTTATCAACAATTGTGCCCAAGTACTTGTATTCCTCCACCCTCTCTACCACCTGTCCCTTCAGCTGGAGTGCCGCCACATCTGTTACATTTCTCCTGTAATCAATTACCATCTCTTTTGTTTTGGTCACATTTAGTTCCAAACAATTCTGATTGCACCACTGTGTGAAGGTTTATATACTTTCCTCATAATTAGCTGCTAAATCTGAAGTGTCAACAAGAGCCGTGTCATCAGAAAATTTGATGATCCTGAGATCTTCTCGGTCACTGCGACAGTCATCTGTGTAGAGTGTAAAGACAAAGGGGGAGATGACAGTGCCCTGAGGGGTCCCCGTGTTGACAGTTTTGACAGAGGAGTACAATGTACAATTGTTTATTAATATGAGGAGAACAAACCAAACAGCAACACCCAAGTTGAGGTCTGAGGCAATATTTCGATTTTTATTCAAATCAAGCCAGCCAATTGTTTATTAATATGATTATTTTCAATATTTAAATCACATATGTCAATAATAAACAATAAATGAGTAACACAAACAACGGCTGTAGCAACATGCAGTGGTACATAATTATTAGTACTCTATGTGACGATATCTTGGAGAAGATACAAGGGGATTAAGATCTGTAGATAGATAAGGCATTTAGCTATCTCTATCAGTCGTTCTTTACCAAGATTCCTAAGCGATATGAGAGACTGAATCATGGTGCTTGGTCACATAAAAATTTATATTTGTTCTCGGGTTTTAATAGTATCATTGGCTCATTTTAAGAAATGATTTCTGCTAGTCAAATGACTAGCTTAATTGGTCCCCAGAGAAGAAGAGCTAGTGGACACATAAAAATACAAATAGAATGACACCTGTCGTATGTATGTAATTTAAACTTGTATATGTTCAACACAAATTCTAATATGACTTTAATTAAATGTAAATTAATAACTATAACTGTTCAATGTGCTGGGAAAGTTCTTTAGCAAATCTTCATCATATGCTAAGTAGTTCTATGTTTTTGATGGTCTAATATTGTTCCGATTGTTTTTGACATCAGTTGCATTTGAGAGGCTTAGCTCTCAGTTTCTGTGAGTGCTTGAGTCTGGTGGTCGCTCTGAGGGAGTCTGGTCACTCTCAGGATGATCGGGCAAGTCTGGTAGCCGGACGTGGCAAGGTAGATTCTAGTTGATCTCCTTCTTTCCACAGGAGCAAGCGTTAGGCTTTGACTCCACAAACCGTCCCAGAGCTGAGCTGGAAAATCCAGAACTCCGGCTACAATATTCTATTCGGATATATTGGTATGTGGTGCCCTCTGCAAGGAATCTACAAATTAAACATCTGCCGAGTTTCCCATAAGCACACTACGATTTCTGAATCTTAAGTCTAAGATTATCTTAGACTTAAGATTCAGATATCGTAGTATGCTTAAATATATCTAGCAATATGCACAACATGTCAGAAACAATAATCAGTTTGTGTAAATACACATAACATGAACATACTAATACATGGTAATCAATATAATATTTAAACATACAAGTACTAGACTACTAGTGTTAACTTACTTCTAGTCTCTGGAAATCATGAAACCGTCTCTAGTCTATCACTCTGTTCCTTGACCCTCGTGGTTCTATGCTTCGTTTATGACTGCCTGGTTATAGCAGGGTGTACAGAGGATATAAAGGAATCTACAAGTCATCTCCGACCAATCTTCTCGTTTCTCGCGACTACGTGAATCTTTTCTTGGACGTCTTTGTTCTCTTGTCCTGCTTCTGGGACACTATCTGCTATGTCTCAACTTCGAGTTTCAGGGGAGAAATGCAGGGTAGATCTAAGAGTAATATGATTCGCGTGGCTACTTAGCGGTCCAGTGACACCGGTCAGATGTCCAAGTGGGCTAAGTTACATTCTTGTTAGCGAGTTCTGCTTGATTGTATTGGGAGTGAACGTCTCAAGGATGTTAATTTAATAACTGCAAACATTTCCTTAGAGAGCTGGTAAATTAACGTCGGGTTTTGTTCAGTACTATCTGTTTATCTCTAAGCTGAGTTACAACATCTTTGTCGTCAACATTTCTGATATTACACTCTAATAGTATAATAATAATAAGAGTATTTATAGAGTGCTTTTTCCTAATGAAATCAGGTCAAAGCGCAGTTCTCACGCATTTATACTTAACGTTAACATCGAAATACATACAAAAAGAAGTTAAACAAACAAGAGACACTAATTATGCAAAGACATAAACATGAAAAAGAATATTTACAAATAAAATAGGAAAGACAAGGGAGTGAGGAGGAGAGCAGCTAAGGAGTGAGAGGGCTTGGGGGTGCGATGTGATGGAAAAGGAATGATGATGGTGATGGGAGGTGAGGTCCTATCCTATCCCGTAACTCGAAGGTCATAGGGGCACCACAGATGATCGTTTAACCAGTGTACAAGATGATCGATTAAACAGCGTACTCCATCTTTCTCTGTCCTCAGCAACCCTCATGGCTTTGCTCAGTGTCAAACCAGTCCATTCTCGAATTGTGTCCTCCTACCCCATCTTCTGCCTCCTTGCACCGTGCTTGGCAAGAATGTCTTTGCAAGACTTGATGTTCTGGAGATGTGGCCATACCATCGGAGTTTGTTTCTTCACCACTGTGAGCATGTCATTGTGTTGTCCAATGGCTTGTGTGATGGGCTGTCGGACTTGGTTGTTGATGATGTGCTGGGTACAGGAAATGCCCAGAGGTGAGATCAGACATTTTTAAGGAAGGGATGAGTTTTCAAGTTGGACTTGAAAGTGGCTATGTTCAGAGAGCTGTGAAGAGAGAGTGGAAGAGAGTTCCAAGTTGAAGGGCCAAGCACTGAGAAGGATCGACCGCCTGCCGAGGAGAGTTTATAGCAGGGTATTCTCAGGGTTTTTGCTATTCTATTTATGTCTTTTTTTGGTCATTTTTATACATAGTTGTAAATAGTTCTTACTTTTACTGTTCCGTCTTTTGGTGTATCGTAGCAAAAGCGATGTTTGATCGAGTGCATGTATTTTTATGTAATGACTATGTAAAGCGCGGTGAGTCTGGTCGTAGGCTGGAGTACCCGCTATATAAAAATCCGTTATTATTATTATTATTATTTGTAGCATGAGGGTGTCAGAGGAAGAATGAAGATTTCTAGATGGCTTGTAGAAGTGAATGTTCTGGGTGAGGTAGGAAGGGACTAATCCATGGAAGCACTTGTAACATAAAGTACAGATTTTGTAGGTAATCCGATGAGATACAGGAAGCCAGTGGAGAGAATGTAGGAGGGGTGTGATATGATCAGATTTTGTTATTTTGAGAACAAGACGATCAACTGAGTTCTGAACACTTTGGAGCAGATAAACAGAAGAGGAAGAAAATCCAGCCAGGAGAGAGTTACAGTAGTCTAAGCATGACAGGGCCCGAGAGGGAGGTTTAACAGGTTTTTGCGGATAAATTTTGACATGGAGAGTATGTTGTCAACTGTTTATTTCAATTTTTTTTTTAACACTTCAATTTTTAAAATGCAAAGGGATAATTACTCAGAGTCAACTTAATATCAGTACATGTAGATACGAGAATCATATAGGAAAAATCAAAGATGACTGAGCTCCGCAAAAGAATTCTATAATAATCTGTGGTAAAACTTGACCCCGACCGAAGTCAGAAGGATAATCGATGTCAGTTCGCAAAATTTTTAACATCAACCTGCTACGAATCAGAATCATGTACAGCCCAATGTTAGAGTTAATTAAAAATAAATCGCATTGAGGTTGTGCATACAATTTTTTTAAAAAAGGTCAATCTCATTGATTTCTTTGCATTGTTTTGTCTGCTGCTGCTGCTTCAGCTCAGCTAACAAGGTTGTGAACTACGAATGCAGTAAGTTAAACTAAAGCAACCTTGCTTCAATAATTGAAGCTATCAAATAGATTTATTACCTTATAAGGTCGTTATATAATATGCTGCATTATTTTATACTGTGACAGTGCCTAAGTGTAATCAGTCTGAAACACAGTACTTTTGCCATAATTATCAGCTGCAAATATATATTCTTGTAAAAATTATTCTCGCTGTAAGAAAAATGACTTCAGCATAAATCCATAAAGAACTATTCGCTACCGGAAAATAATACGGCGAAACCGTGAGGATTGGCATCTCTGCCCTTTTCTACTTTGAAACAGACCAATAACTAGCATAGTTCAAAACACAACTACAAATAAAAAACATTGTAAACTAAAGATTTTCAACAAACAGTATCAATCACATTTTCAACTGATTTATTGTGATGAATAAATTTCACATTTCAACCTTGTACAAAAACTTGAAATGAATACCTTCAACCCATTCGGATGAAATACTTTATAAAAACATATTTACACTTCAAAATATGAACACATGTACAAAACATGTACAATAATATTTAAAGTGAGTCTGAAATCTAGATCAAATTGCAATTTTTTGTTGATAAAACGTCTAATTCACGTTAAGAGATGACCGTTTGCTTGTATTCATGTGTTCGAGTCCAATATTTTTGAAATTATCATATTAATCTAAAGATTGTATCCAAGCATTCAAAGGGTCACTAAAACACTTCCGTAGTGCTCAGTGACTGCATTAGACCCCCCCCCCCACCCCCCTTACCCCATCCCTCTGCTAGAGAATCCTTGACATTTTCAAAAACCTAGAATGACTTTTTAAGCTGCTTACTTGCCTATCAGAGCTTTCATCTCAATAATAGATTAATAAACTTCTATGATCACCTAGCGTAAAAGACTGCAAAAATGACCTCACTCACAACATCTACACTGTCTGGTAAATGCCAAAGTAGCATCAACTCCGATGCTTGAATTTGTGCCACTTTCAAGTTCCAATCCAGGCAGCCCATTTACACAATAATAAGGCTGAGTCTTTATACGCTTTCTCCAACTTTATTCAGTGCAAGATACAACTACCATCAACAACAGCTGCTTTCAAAACTGAATCTTTGAATATGCTAGTTAGTTGTTCATTGTTTATAGGCTCCAGCAGATTGCGAAGAGCTGAATCAGGACCACAAAATCAGGACCATAACTTGGTTGAAAGAGGACTCACCCCTGATCCATATAAAAGATCTGATGAAACAAATCTAAGGGTAACACTGAAGGCACTCCACCAGCCGGCAACTTTACGATAAAGTCACCCCATGCAGGGTTTGATTGATTGATTTATTGTTGCTTTAGGTCCAGCGGACTCTTCCGAGCCAAATCAGGACCGGACAACCCCCGATCCGCATAAAAGATCTGCTGAAACAACCCCAGTGGGAAAATTGAATGCCCTCCACCGGCCAGTCACTTTACAATAAAGACATCCCACGCGGGGGACGGCTGAGGGTTGACCTCAACTACGCGAACACCCCGGTTACAAAAACAAAATAGAATACAAACATCATTATAAATCATCAACCAAACACATACATATAAAATGCCTATAGTGCTAAATAGTACATTCATAGGAAGCCCTAGTGACCACCCGGCAGAAAGCGTCCAACACTCCCAAGCTGATCCAACAGACCTCATACACAAACAAGGAGTCTTGTCCAGGAAGAGTTTTCAAGAAAAAAGGTAGGTCATTGATCTAGCGAAGAAGAAGATAGTATAGCAGAGTGAAGGACAGAGCAAGAATAGGAAAGAGTAAATGAGGAAGACAGCGACAGTGGGAATTTAAAGCACTAAATTTCCATAAAGTGGGGATACTATTTATACTGAAAACCCCCGGCACTCCAACGGGGGTACTGTTGCCGCAGTGAAGCGTCTTGCCTATAAAGGAAAGACAGGTTTTCAACTGTGGCTTTCACTGTTCCCTTTATAGGTTTGAACAACCCCATGCAGGGGACGCTGATGCTTTACTATAATTTATCGAACCCCCATTTACAAAAAGAAAATGGAATATAAACACCATCATAAAATATTAACAAAACACATACATATAATATAGCTACATTGCTAAATAATAATACCACAGAAATTCCTAGTGACCATTTGGCAGAAAGCGATCAAGATCCCCAAGCTAACCCAACAGACCCCATACACAAATGAGAAGTTTTGGGAGAGTTTTCAAGAAAAAAGGTAGGTGACTGGTCTAGCAAAGATGATACATTACATTACATTACATAAATGTTGCTTTAGGTCCAGCGGACTCTTCCGAGCCAAATCAGGACCGGACAACCCCCAATCCGCATAAAAGATCTGCTGAAACAACCCTAGTGGGAAAACTGAATGCCCTCCACCAGCCAGTCACTTTACAATAAAGACATCCCACGCAGGGGACGGCTGAGGCTTCACCCCAACTTATCGAACCCCCGTTTACAAAAACAAAATAGAATACAAACATCATTATAAATTATCAACAAAACACATACATATAAAATGCCTACATTGCTAAATAATAACATCATAGGAAGCCCTAGTGACCACCTGGCAGAAAGCGTCCAATATTCCCAAGCTGATCCAACAGACCTCATACACAAACAAGGAGTCTTGTCCCGGAAGAGTTTTCAAGAAAAAAGGTAGGAGAATGGTCTAGCGAAGAAGACGATAGTATAGCAGATTGATAGAACAGAGCAGGAATGAGAAAGAGCAAATGAGAAAGACAGCGACAGTGGGAATTTAAAGCACTAAATTTCCAGAAAGTGGGGATACTATTTATACTGAAACCCCGGGCACCCCAACGGGGGTTATTTAAAGCACTAAATTTTCTGAAAGTGGGGATACTATTTATATAGAAAGCCATGGCATCGTACATGAGGGTATCTTTGAATATGCAGACACTCACGTTATTTATATCATCCGTACATTGTAGCAAACTTTAGATCATTCGAGAATGATGTATTCAAACACAAATCAAAATAAAGATTGACACAGCAAATACGCATTGAGTAACATCATAGAATGTTCTACAAAGTTTGTCAATTTGACTACTTGCTGCGAGATAAATCTCGAACCTGCCTTCAGTGGTAAACAAAAAAAATCTAGAAACACCTTGATATTTCTGTAACAATATCAACCAAAGAAAACGAACACTGTGCCAAGCTTTTCCAGCAACAATATAGAACAAAATCAAAGATAAACAAATGCTATCATAAAGAGGTTGGAGGACAACATTCGAGAATGGACTGGTTTGACACTGAGCAAAACCATCAGGGTTGCTGAGGACAGGGAAAGATGGATTATGCTGGTTAAGCGATCATCTGTGGTGCCCCTACAACCTCCAAGTTACAGGATAGGATAGTACGCTTATGTGCAAAACACAATGTTTGTAATTATCCGCCTGTCTCAATAGTAACACACAATGTGCAATACACAATGTTTGTAATTATATTACATTACATGATTATTGCTTTAGGTCCAGCGGACTCTTCTGAGCCAAATCAGGACCGGACAACCCCTGATCCGCATAAAAGATCTGCTGAAACAACCCTAGTGGTAAAACAGAATACTCTCCACCAGCCAGTCACTTTACAATAAGGACATCCCACGA
This sequence comes from Oncomelania hupensis, assembly GCA_036898135.1. NCBI lineage: Eukaryota > Metazoa > Mollusca > Gastropoda > Littorinimorpha > Pomatiopsidae > Oncomelania > Oncomelania hupensis. The sequence goes on along the minus strand of CM072520.1, from coordinate 40,392,229 downwards.
AGGGGTTGCTGAGGCTATACTCTAATTTATCGAACCCCCGTTTACAAAAACAAAATAGAATACAAACATCATTATAAATTATCAACAAAACACATACATACAAAATGCCTCCATTGCTAAATAATAACATCATAGGAAGCCCTAGTGACCACCTGGCAGAAAGCGTCCAATATTCCCAAGCTGATCCAACAGACCTCACACACAAATAAGGAGTCTTATCCCGGAAGAGTTTTCAAGAAAGAAGGTAGGTGACTGGTCTAGTGAAGAAGAAGATAGTATAGCAGATTGATGGAACAGAGGAGGAATGAGAAAGAACAAATGAAAAAGACAGCGACAGTGGGAATTTAAACCACTAAATTTCCAGAAAGTGGAGATACTATTTATACTGAAACCCCCGGCACTCCAACTTTGGTATGTTTGTAATTATCAGTCTGCCTCAATAGTAACACACAATGTGCAAAACACAATGTTTGTAATTATCTTCCTGTCTCTATAGTAACACACAAAATAAAACAGTACAGCCAAACAACCTTTACACTGGAACATTCATACAAAATAACAGTAGCACAAACACAATAGTTTAACACATTAAAACATCCAAGCAATGATAGAACATGACAAATGCTCACAGAAATATTAACACAATAACACACAAAACAGAATACATCTAAACAATCTGGAATAATGAACACAAAACATTAACATAAAACAATATACTCTAAACTGTCCAAAGAAGTATTCAAAAATGTTTTCACCATAACAAAAAGAAAATACAAATCAAAACTTCTACTTTTACAAAAACAACAAGACAAAAATTAAGTTCTGCCACAAAATATCAAACTTAACAGCTTGAAGGGATGATACCAAGGATGTTTATTTTTTGTGATGAGTTTTCTTGGCAAATTGCACTGCTGTCAACATTACAAGATGATATAATGATAGTCAATCGTCGCTCAAACCCACTACAAAGCTTTGAATTTTAGCATCTATTCCTTTTTATGTAAAAGACAAATTGTGCCTAATGTACACACTTTTGCAGCAGTGCTATTTTTAGAATCACCAATGATGCTATTAATAGCCACATGAACAAATGAATTTATTTTATTTTAATCAAAATTCTACTTTAGACAACTTATTTGGGAGAAATGGATCTGTAACACTGAAACCTGTGATCCTGGGGCAATTTAAAATGCTTATAATTATTGTTAGTCAGTTCTGTGATCTATAAAAACATCCAAATACAGAAATACTTTCCACAAAAATACATTACACATACTACCACAAAATAATGTTTCACTATTACAAACAACAGACAAAACAAAATCCCAGTGGCACATACTATCAATTTAAAACTGCCCATGTCATTGTTCATTTCATTGATGTGATCTACACAAACATCCAACTGTTCCACCAAAACAAAATTCAAATACAAAACAACAGAAATCCACACAAGACATTGCACAAATGCAATACAAAATGCAGCAAAATACAAATTCATACACTTCACAATTTTTATACTTCATAACAAACAATCCTGTTAAACTATTTTTTTGAGCAAACTAAGTTGCAAATATCATAATAAAGTCTTGTTGTTTTTCTGTCTTATTATCAGCTCAAAGATCTTACTCAAAATTTCAACTTGCATCATCAAGCATTGTCCTACATCCTGGGCAAAATAATGATAATTACAGTAACAGATAATTACAAGGTTATATATATATTTAAAAACCATCATAAACAACTGACAAAGGCATTTGATTGGAACTGTATATAAAACCTTCCCAATACATTTCCATTGACCCTTCAGTTCATTGAAATAACGTGTAAATACAGTCAAGTTTGAATAATTTCACAGCTCCTTGTGAACAAGAATCAATTTGAATAAATCCAATCTTTCAATATGTATGACCTTTTCGAATAAATAAAATATGATCCCAGAGGAACTGAAATGATAAGCTGTCATTCAAATAAAATACCCCATCTCTTTCCATGGCAGTTTGGATTTCCAGCACCCATAGCCTGTCAATTTGGCATGGAATTGTGATTTGGATTAGAAAAAAAAAAAAGAAAGGATGTAAGCAGAGTTTGAAAATATGCAGTATTTGAACATCAGTGGCCTTGAAATTATCCAATCATGGCTGTACAACAAAGCTATGAATACAGGCACGCAACAATAGCATAGTGATGGAACGCAATAACATGGCACCGGCAGATAAAACTTCTGTAATAACAATGAAAATGTTCTCCACCCAATTCCTGTACAGACCTCCATTCCCTCCTCACACACTTGTTACACTCTCCTTCCCCCTCACAACCCCTCCAATGCCAATGATGCTCAGGACAAGAGGTCACCTTCACCACACTCCTCTCACTCTCCACAGACCTGTCTTCTCACGCTCACAATTCTCTACTCCCCTCTACAACTCACAGCTCACCTTCTACCACCCCAGGTTGTTGTTTTTGTTTTTTTTATAAAACAACTTTAAAAAAAAAAAAATTTTCTCAACTCCACCTGTTTTACATAAACATTACCCTATAAACAATTGTTGAGAGAGAAAAAAAAAGGATAGATATTAACTACTACAATAAAAATGTGTTGTCTGGTTGATGACGGTAATGGTGACAAAGCGATATATCTTCTTCCATTATAGAAAGTTAGGTGAAAAAAAGGGGGCCACAGAAAGTGATGAATGATGGAAACATCAAACTGGTGCCAGATAAAATAACATGGACAAAGAGCTAAAACAATGGCACACACAGCCCAAAAGTAAACATCTGAAAGGTGTTAATTTTTGTGGTATTGATGTGACTGCTTTATCCTAACCAAGCATAAGGAAAACAAGGAATGAAAGGCCATTCTCTCAACTCTGCAAACAACAAATATTACAATCGGATAAGCAACTTTTTCTAAATGTGTTTAGAAAGTGGTAAAGCACAATGACTTTGACCTTTGAAAAAGTATAAATAGGAATCATCTAACATGCTCGGCAGTAAAGTATCGGCAAAGTAAATATTATGAATATCAGTTCAGTGAGAGACCAACCTCTTGATTGTTGACCAGTGTCATACTGTTGGCAAATAACATCTGATACTAATCCCTACCCTCTGCCCCTTTCAACAGCATTGAAGGGTGATCATTGAGGCTCAACCTATTTCATCACAGTGGAAAGACAACACTCGTTTGATACTACATGTACACACATGACATCATCCATCATTATTATTACCAATACTATTATTATTATTATTTTTATTATAACAATGAAAATATCCTGCTACACTTTTTCAATCAAATGCAAAATGCGGGCAAGGGAGAATTTTGGATAAGGTGGGCAAAATTTGGGTTGCTTTCTCAGCGAAGGCATGGCAGTCACAGACCAGGACTGCCAAGAAATCGCTACGGTAGAGAAAAATCAATGCTTATTTCGACATTTAGATTGATAGCAGCTATAGTTTTTAGGAAAGGGGGGAAAAAATCTTGCAAGTTTGTATAGGTATTCTGTATAGGGTATGAACACCCTTTAATTTTTACATATGAAAACTGAAAACCTGTCATTGCCATACTCAATTTCTCTATCTTGGCAAACAACAACTGGAACTTTTCAAGCACTTCAAGACTATTTGGGGCTATAAATCCTCTTTTAGAGTTGGGAGTATGACAACCACTTTACAGTTCAGAATGGTGCAACTGCCAACCCCAATCGTTCTCTGCACTAGTTCATCATTTCCAAAACTAAATCATTCAGTTGGATAGATCCATCAAGCGAGAGAGAGAGAAAACGCTCAGCTGCCTTGGCACTGACCGTACGTAGAGCGGGGAGACGCAGCAGCATTTTGGCAAACCTACGCTGGTCCTGCGGGTACCGACACACCATGTAGCGCCTGAGGCAGTCCAACACACGTGACTGCAGTGACATCACTCTCACCTTGTCCTGAATCCCTGCTGCATCTGTGATGGCAGACAAATACAATGACTATATGCCATGTGTGACATTTTCTCACTCACAGCAGATAGATAGATAGATATTCAGTGCTTATAGGGTCCAGCGGACTGCCAAGAGCTGAATCAGGACCAAACAAAATTAAGTAAAATCAGACTAAACTGTTAACATTTAAATACGATAAAAGATGTAAATAAAATCAGTCTAACTAATAAAATCCAACCAAGAATACAAAACAAGATGATATGACTTAAATGCGATAAAACAAACCAACATCATGTAAAAACTAAAACAGGTGTTGACTATTGCAAACTTTAAAAATCTCATTAAAAGGTATTGAACCAAAACATCTTTCTCTTTCATCAACCAGATCAGCACATTCAGACATAAAATGGCGAATGGAAAAGGATTTGTCACATGCAAAGCACCACGGTGGTTCTTCTTCTTTTAAAAGGAAACTATGAGTGACATAAGTATGTCCAATATGAAGGCGAGCCAAAACAGTTTCTTCTTTGCGTGTGGATGCAAAGTTAGGCAAAGAACAGGCATGCCTACCCTCAATTTGAAGTTTCCGTATTCGCTTTTTCAAATTTCAGTATTACTATTACGATTTCCGTATTTACTTTTACTACCTAATGTTTTTGCACTCATCCTTTTTGATATTATGTGAAGAATCTAGTGATAGATTGATTTGCTGCCACAATCTTCTTTTTCTTCTCCAAAGCCTGTGGTCTAATGGTAGTGCTTCGGCTTGTGGATCTGAAGGTCCCGGGTTCGAGCCCTGGCCGGGCCATTGTGTTGTGTCCCTGGGAAAGACACTTTACTCCTGTTTTCCTACTCCTTCGGATGAGAGTATAAACCGAGGTCTTGTCTGTGTCGCATACATTCCATCATAACGGACTTTAAAGATCCTGACGCTCATGTCCTAGACGGGTGAGTGCCGGTAACAAGAAAACACCCAGCATGCACCTTGGTAAAAAGTGCCATAATAATCAAAATTGATTGTGGGCATATATGGAAGAAGAAGAAGAAGAAGCCTCGTAATTCTTGATATGCTGTGGGCCTTCCGCGTGCCGCTTGATGTCGTTCATATCACCGGCGGAGATGCCAAACTGGTTGGCACAAATCGTACTTTTGAGTCAGTGCTGCTGTGAATAACGAAAGGACACTTTTCCGAATACGAGGCAAGAAATGTCTGCCCCTTGCACGGTTTCTTTGAAGATTCAGATTCACAATCACTTTGCTTAGCCATTCGTTTGGATGCCATGTTTTGAATTCTGTCTCACGAGCACCGATCTTCACTGCGACTGTGCAAAAACTGGTTCGGCAAACTTTGGTGCCTCTACCGGAAACTTCGATGCAACGTGTCTCTACTGCGACTGCACATTGTGGCATTAAACTGGGTTCGGCCGTCTTCGAAAAAAAGTCACGTGGTGCATTACCACAGGCCAACGAGTTCGATATTTTTTCCAAATGTTGTTTTTATATATTTCCGGAACGTGAAACAATTATCCGTATTTTCCGTAGCACTTGCCAAGTTTTTCAAATTTTTTAATGTGCTACAGTGTCCATACCTCTGGCATTTAAAACAACGCAGTGGCGAAGGTACAAAAACGGAAACAGGAATATTTTCATAACACACAATAACTCTTTTTGGTGCTTCAGGTGTGCAAAAGGTCAAAAACAGAGTATTTGTGGGTACTCTGTTTCCGTCCTTGTCTTTTCGCATGACCCTATATGTGCCTCAGTAACTCCCTACTTAGCCAAGCCATCTTTTATTTCCGTCTCAGTCAGACCATCAAACTGGGGTGACCGCACAACTCCTTTGGAGGAGTTGAGTGTGCAGTGACAAATCACACTCACGTCAAACACTTGGCTACCTAGCTCCAGCTTGGAGCCATCTTTAGATCTCAGTTGTTCCGAAGTCCTTTCCATCTCGTTGTCTTTTAATGTCTTTGATCTGTCTGGATACCTTCAAACCACTTTTCCACGACAAAAGGGGAAATCCTTTGGTTTTCGTTTGTCATCCTAACGATCAAGAAGTGTGGCCATGTTTTGAAAAGGCCAGATTCTTTGGCTGTGCGTCTAGTTTCAGTGTCGCTGTCAGAGTCATGTCCGATATCCTTGTCCAGTCCATCATATGTTCGTTTATATTTTTTGGTGGATGTCATGTTTTTCGTTTCTCTTTCTTTCGTTTTTCTTTTTGGTGGATGTCATGTTTTTCATGTCCATTGGACAACACGATGACCTGCTAACAGTGGTGAAGAAACGGAAACTCCGATGGTATGGCCACGTCACCAGATCATCAGGCCTTGCAAAGACTATTCTGCAAGGCACAGTGCAAGGAGGTAGAAGAAGAGGGAGACCGAAAAAGAGGTGGTAGGACAACATTCGAGAATGGACTGGTTTGACACTGAGCGAAGCCATCAGGGCTGCTGAGGACAGAGAAAGATGGAGTATGCTGGTTAAACGATCATCTGTGGTGCCCCTACGACCTCCGGGTTACGGGACAGGATAGGATAGGATAGGTCATGTTTTTAGATTGTTTATTAATCCCCCCTGCTCCCCACCCACCACGGAGTCCAAGAAGGGGATACGTTCAAGTGGGAAATCCATCAAGGAAACGCACCAGGGCTACAGGGGGGATATACACCCAGACAATCCCGCACTGCCACTACGGTCTTGTTCAAGTTTTGACCCATGAGCCGCAGCCTTCTAGCAAAGCTAGGGCAATACACGACCAGCCGCTTGAAGTGTGAAGGGCCAAAGAAGTGTGTTGGTGTGAAGGGCCACAGTCCCTCAGTGACCTCAACCTCCAGGATTCCATTCTCCCCCGAAACGGGTTGCCCTGCATGGCAAACGCAAGGGGCTTAGAAAAGGCCACAGAGAAAAAGAAGAGTAGGCAAAGAAGGAATAATGGGGAAAAGGAAGACAGGAAAAGTCCGGTAAGGCAGAAGGAAGTTAAAACTGCACAGTATATTGGGAGAATTTAAGGGTGAGAAGAATATAGGTAAAAGGACCAATAAGACAGAAACAAGACAAAAGAGAAGAAAAAGGGGAGGGCAAGCTTGGACATGCAGCCAGAGAGAGGCTGGAGTCCACCCCCGGCACGCGGAGCCGAGCCCGTGGGGGCCCACTCACAGCAGTCCAATGAAAAAGAAGGTGGTTGTAAGAACATTAAAAGCTACAAATAATTCATCTTTGTTGGCTGGTGACAAAGGCAAAGTTTTCATCTATGGTGATTATATAGAAAGCACCAAACATAACAGCTGTATACACAGCTGCTGGCACAATGCTAAAAGTCGCTCTTTAGCTGCTGTCCGACTGAACCACAACGGCCTCTGTGACACAATGTGTCATAACGCTTTGCTTCACTAGGCCGGTGAGGGTCATGAGGCTGTCCTTATATATCATGTATTACAAATCGGCTTTCTGTTGGTTTACGTTTTGCTCTCTAGCGAGTGAATGTGACTTTTCTGAATACCATTTTTGCACAACGTATAGAGAAAAGCTGACGCTTTGTACTGGTATAATTAGTTTTAGTGCAACCTCTGTTAAAGGTTTTTAGGGTCATTTTGTGACCTAAATGCACTCTCCCATGGGTTCATTCTCTCTCTCTCTCGCTCGCTCTCTGTGCGTAGTAATGGTGATGATCAGTGCTTTTGTTCACAGAGTGGCAAACTTTTCCAGCACATCAAAGGCACATATCAACCATTCAATACTGATAAGCACGTTTCTAAAAATGCTAAGCCACCGACCGCCAAGCTGGTCTTAATCGCCTCAAAGATACTTCAAATCTTTTAAACCTGCTGCCATAAAGTGAATTTTCCTATAGCTGGGTGGTTGTTTACTGATGCTTTTGTTTTGTCACCAATGCAAATGCACAGCTATTTCTGGATCTGACTGGCCGAATTTCGACATCAAAGGCAGAGCAGTCAGTATATCAATACTGATAAGCATATATCAATACTGATAAGCATGTGTGTCTATGTGTTCTGAACTTGCTATGCAAATTCTGACATCAAAGGCAGAGCAGTCAACAAATCAATACTGATAATCAGGTGTCTATGTGTTCTGAACTTGCTATGCAAATTTCGACATCAAAGGCAAAGCAGTCAACAGACCAATACTTATAAAGCATGTCTTTTCTACCCACAGCAATCAACTGTTGCCAATTTGCTAAAGCATGTTGGTCACGTTCCGGTGATTTTTATTTTAGTGTACCTACATGTCTTCTAAGGGAGATAAGCCATGTAGTGCTTCTAGCAGATTATCTTTAGAACGCTCAAATACAATGTTTACATTCACATTTTGCAAGTATTACACACACACAAAAATATGTCAATAATTATATATTCATCTGTTAACGTAAATAAAACATTTTCTTATTTCCTTCCTTCTTTATTCCTTTTTTTTCCAATTTTTGTTTTGATGTTAGACAAACTTTAATACTTTTAAGAATTATTTATGTAGACATTATTATTATAAAATTGATTCCAAAGTCATACCATTATGAAACCCCCCCCCCCCCCCCCAAAAAAAAAAAGAAATACACACACCACAAAATAAGAACACTAACCAGGGTAGGTGAGGACAATTGCGTTGAGGATACAGAATTCATTGAGGTCCAGTTCTAGCTCAACCAGCTTGTTTGCAAAATCTACTGTCGCGTGAACAAGTTCTCGTCCCCACCCCATGTTCAGTGCTTCATCCACTGGTATGATTACCTGGTCTGCAAATCGGATGGTGTTGTCGAGACCCATTGATCTGAAATAATATTGGTTTTAATAATCTAAATTATTCAACAGTTTGCTATACCAATGAATGGGCATTGAAGATTTTCAACAGATTATAAGAGGTATATTATGATCAACCTCTGTGCTCCTATACGACATTCCTTTATTTGCACGCAGTGGGAAAAACACATGTTCAAGAGGCTACTCATTGTTACTCTGATCACTGTACATGTGTTTCAGCTCTAAACAAGGTAGTGATCTGTCACAACCAACAGGTTGCCCCTACTGTTTCAAAAGTTATCATTAAAACAAGATTTTTTTTTTTCAAATTGAAAAAACAACAACCTGTGGCAATCATTGGCAGTACAAACTATCAATCAAGCATCATCACAACATAAATGTAAGGTGATGTATTCAAATTCAAATGTAGCACATTCCTTGTTGATCCGTAAACACCACAATTTCTTGCTTACAAAAAAAAATACAAAGAAATCTTTTGCCACTAGAATGAACAAAATCAGAGAAAGATTTATTTTATGTATTGTTGTTATATAGTGCATTTGTGGCCCAAGAGATGCTGAAGGCACTGGCTAAGTACAGGATCAAGCTTGATGAGATGCCCACTTACTGCCCCACACAACAGCACAACCCAGAGTGACAGGGATGAAGGGCAGAAGGGACCTAGTGCTTGCTGGCTCTATTGATGTCATTCATCCCTCTAGGACATAGCATCTTTAAAGCCTGTGTGATGCAGGGTGGAGAACAACTGAATCAAGAAATCTCTGAAATCCGACCGGGGCCCAGCCCCGTTATTCGCCCCCTGGAAGAAAATGAATTTAGGCAATTTTGAAAGTAATTTAGGGCCTCTCCTGAATTCAAAAAGCACAAAGTAAACATCAATAGAAACAACAACCAAAAAAAAAGAATGTTTTATGCACACGTCTTTCAAAAAAGTTAAGAATCTTGATTTGCAGGCCTAACAAAGTTTGAGGTCCACCACTGTTACACACAAACTCCACATTTCCAATTTTACTGGGCACACGTTAGTCTATTTTTTTTTAGCTGTAAACAGGCAAGAATTTTTATAATTTTAAATATATTTAGGGGTACGTTAGTAAAAACACCACATCTTAGGTATTAGTGACTAGTGTACAGATTTAAATGAAATAAAATGTGAAATGAACAGAAATAAATTCTCTTTTGATTATCTACCTTTTTATACTTCTCTTGTCATGTCTTGTTTTTTATTACTCCATGTGTATACAAAAAAAAGTTTTAAAAAGTCCAAACAAGCCCCCTCCTATTCTTCACTTTCATGCTAGTCTGAAAGATCATATGCATGCACACTACTGACACTAATTGTCTAATGTCTCTTCCTCCGACTCCAAGTCCATTTCTCTCACTTTAATGTCTGATAAATGGAAGCCTGTAAACTCCCCTTCATCAGTCGAAGAATCCAAACCATCCATTTTAGACACACACACAAGAAAATTTGAAAAAAAAAATTCGAAAAAACGAACCCATTTTACAACAGAATAAACCGGAAGTCAATTGCCAGAAGTCTCGCAATCTTTCAAACAACGCGAGAATATAACCACATGGTTGATACGGACGCTTTTGGACGTTTTGCCTGTTTAGAACTTCGGCCGCTTTTGGCCGCTATGCCCAGTAAAGGGTAGCCCCTCAGCTTCTGACACTCGGAACTCAATATTTTTTTCTCGGAAATGCAAATGCCTTCCGCGGAAATCCGCGGAAAGTTCTCCACCCTGGTGATGGAATGTGTTGTGTACAAAGACTAAACCTTGCTTTATACCCTGCTCTGAAAAAGCTGCATGGCATAATGAAGAGTCCAATTTCTGTTGGTGAAACGATGTTCATGCTTATAGGATGCTTTCACTATTACAGACCTGTAGGCCAAACGGAAAACGTTGAGTTCCATGAAAGATGATTTGAGCAAAGCCATCTGATCCACCACTTCCAGATCTTGAAATCCTGCACACCCAAATAATCAATCAATCCATGAATCCACCATCCTATCCTACACATCATTTTATTTGGCTCCACTCAGTGATATCATTTTAGTTCCAAGTTGCATTACTGTGCAAAAACAGTTATTTTATTTTAAAAGTTTAACTAAAGAAATAGTATAACAAAAGAAATAGTTTACTACATATAACACACCGACTCAACCAAAGCTTTTAGGTTTTGAAGCTAGTTCAGCCAGGCTAGCTATAAATAGCTTCGCCTGTGCTCTTCTTTCCTTTCCTTTCACTGAAAGGGAGGGTGTAGGCAAGCTATAAATAGCCCGCAGCCAGCAAAATGTGGGACAACCTAAGAGTGCTGCTCATATAGGCATTGAGCTAGTGTGATAACTAAATAAATAGTTTAACCAGACCTCCCAGCCCCCAAATGCTAAAATTGCTTGAAAAAACGTGTTTTTAGTTTTTTGCTGTTTTGGCATCTTCAAACCTTCTACAATCATCCTATAAATAGTTTTTGCTTCAGTATGGGCCGAAAATGGGTAAAATAAAGTATGTTTGTGAAGTCCTTTGTCTTGGTTTGTGCAAGCTTTTTTTCAAGGCAGCCAATTTTACGTATATTTGAGCCTTGGTTACGGACAGAATGACCACGCGCTACCGGGAAACCCGTATACCAAAATAAACGTGAGAACGTCTACTTTCCGGTAACCTCATTTGCATGGGGAAATTCCTAGTCGCAAACGCTCAACAGTCACTCAAATGACTGTGAGAAATTCTACGGATATTTCCTTATATGGCACATCCTTGCGTCCGATTGGTCGGAAGTCATTTGCATATCGCTGCGCATGCTCCGTCAGTTCGTTCTAGTTACTTCGGGAATCTCCGGCACCCAAGAAGGTATCCCACAATTCCACTTCCTGAGAGAAAGCACGCCACGCGAGTAAAGATTTTCTGCGTCTGATTGAAAAGAAAAGGTGACAGTGCTATGGGTAGAACAAAGAAATGCACCATTTCTATGGCAAAACATGGTAAACAATCAAGGGGACAGAAGACCCGCATGGAGAAAATGCGAGAAGCGAAAAAGCGGCGTTGTAATAGCGATGAAGTCGGCGATGTTGTTGCCACGGAAGTGTTGTTTGTTGCTGAAAATGGACACTCGAGTTCCCCACTTTGCGATGCCAGTGTGAACAATCCTTCGAACCAGCCGACACGCCCATACCGATCAGCATCAGTGAAGAAGTTACTTCGTGTAGCCGAATACGAAGACGAGAATGAAGACGGCTTGCGCGAAGGTCAGTCAGTGTTTGGATGCCACGAGTGGTCTGTGATTGAAAAAGGTCAACTCGACCTAGTGTTGTCCGACATTTCGTGTCCGGTGTCTCTCCAGTTTGGGGACAAATTAGGACTTTCTAGGAAGATGGTGCTCCGATGCACAGATGACAACTGTGTATACATGAACTCCGCCTACACCTCGCCGCGAACATTTGACAGTGACAGGAATGACCACCCCTTTGATGTGAACCAACGTGTTGTGTTATTCTGCATGGAAACAGGGGGAGGGTATAGCACACTGCAAAAATTGTGCAGTGTGTTTGGGATACCAAACATGACTGAAAAAACATTTCAGCGACTTCAGGAAAACGTGTGCACTGCACAGGTACAAGCTAACGAAATAAGCCTCATGCCAAAGGTGCTGCAAGTAGTGAAAAAACTATATGCTGAACAGTATCCCGTCACTGCAAGTGATGACGCCACAGATGACTGGGATGTTGACGGAATACAGTGGATCGATGTGGCATTTGATGGCACGTGGCAGCGGCGCGGCCATTTCTCACACTATGGTGTCGGCGTTGTTGTAGACGTGTTGACAGGCTATGTCATTGACTTCTACGTCATGTCAACGTACTGCCACCAATGCCAGCTGAAAGGCCTGTCGCAGTTCACTGAGGAGCAGCGGGACAAGTGGATGGAGACACATCGTGAACAGTGCCAGCGCAACCACTATGCATCTTCAAAAGCGATGGAATGCGGCTTTGTTTCTGTGGAGAAACTCGGTGGCAAGAACAGGATTTCGTTACAGGTACATGTTTATATTTTCAAATCTATTCAGTTTATTCTGTATGTGAATAGTATTATAGTGTGAGATTCATATTTGTTTATATTTCAAATGTATTCAGTTTACTCTTGTGTGTGAACAGTATTATAGTGCGAGATTCATGTTTATTCATTGGACTGACTTTTATCATTATTACAATGGTTGGGTAAATCTTTCTGCTATACCTATTTTTTCAGTTTCTGAATTTTTTTCTTTGTGTCACAGGACAATGCTGTCTGATGGCGATTCAGTTGCATTCACCGCCGTTGAGAGGGACAGACCATATGGAGACAACCGCATCCCTACCAAGCTAGACTGCATCAACCACGTCCACAAGAGAATGGGCACTGCGCTGCGGAGACTTGCCAAGGAAAAAAAGCTTGGAGGAAGGGGAGCTGGACGCCTGACGCTTGAGAAGTGCGGCAAGCTGCAACTGTATTACCAGAAGGCCATCAGACAGAACCACAACAGCATCGAGTTCATGAAGAACGCTATCTGGGCTACGTTCTTCCACTGCTCCTCCACTGACCGTCAACCACACCATCTGAGGTGCCCACAAGGTGCGTGCATTTTTTAAATTTGTGCGTGTGTTTGTTATTCATGCGCATGTTTTTCTGCGTGTCAGCTGTGTGAATACCAGTAGTCATAACCTGGAGTATTGTCATCCATTCTGAAAAAAAACAAAAATCATCTTTTCTTATGTCAACAGGGGCAGATTCGTGGTGCTTCTGGCAGCGTGCACGTGCTCGTGGCAAGAATCCAGGCCCACAAGAGCGACATTTCAAGACCTCGCTGTGCTATGAAGTTGCGATGGAGCTGGTGCCGCTTTACCGCAGGATGTCTTCTGACCAGCTTCTGCAGAGAGTAGTCCATGGCAAGACCCAGAACCCAAATGAATCATTCAATGCTCTGCTGTGGTCGATCTTGCCAAAGGGGCGCTTTGTTGGCAAAAGGCGAGTGGATGCCGCTGCTGCCGCAGCAGTAGGGCGGTTCAACAGGGGAAGATTTCACCTGGCAGAGGCGATGAACCACCTGTCCATGGATGTAAACCTGACCACACTGCAATTGCTGATGGGCCAGGACCTAGACAGGATAAAGAAAGCAGAGACTGCATCCCAACCAGGCTTCATTCAGCGCCGGCGCCGTCTCCAGGAACAGGGCAATCAGGCTCGCCAGCATGATGCTGAGGGGGAGGTCTATGGTCAAGGCATGATGGCTGACCAGTAAAAGGTCAACAAGAACTGTATATAACAGTATATTTCATTAGCTGGACTGAAACAATTGGATTTTGGCGGAGTAAAAGGTGCATGAAAACTTTGACGGCCGTTTTCTCAGAATCATGATTTTCATTTTGGTACTTGTACAAGGACAATGATATCTCGAGAAGTAAACGAGATAAACATGTAATTTCTTTTGTGTTTTGTTCCAAAATTATGTCTTTATGGGTGTAAAGAAGCTTTTTCCTGTCTGTCTATTACTTATTTTCTTTTTCATGCTACACTGTATGCCTACCCCTAAATTTTAGGGGTATATTGCTCCTCGGCCAATATTTTTGAAAGTGCACCTCACAACAAAAAATCCTTCTTTGTGCCCATTCAGATGCCATATATGTATAAAATAACACTGCAAACAACATGCCACTTTGATTCAATAACAAAACATTAGTTTCCTCAGTTTTGTCATATTTTTGTACATTTCAACACATTTTCAGCTAGCGTCCAAACATTATCCTTCACCACACTGAATGAACTGTATTTTATGTAATTCTAAACATGTTCTCACCTAAAAAGCTGAAATTTACCATAAATCAGTGAACATCTTAGTAACTTGGGGGGTCTGCCCTTAACTAAAAAAACAGTATAACCCATTTATAAAAAGAACTCTCTCATTTGGGACATTCCTTTCCAATGATACACAGCTGACTGTTAAATTTCAATCATTATAGCAATTTTATGATCACATCCTATGTAATTGGGTCATTACTACCAGGCTCTTATTAGTGCCTTCATTTACAAATTCTTAAAGCTGTTATTTCCTTTTTCTTGACTACGCAGAGATCGCATATTCTGTGTTTGACATATTGTGTGTTTCTAACAGGAATAAAAACTGTAAAAATGGTGTAGGTGTTAGTTATAGTGCTAAGATGTTTTGTTGCTACCTAACCTAAGAGTAATACATCACTCTATTGATAAATGCATGTAGCAGTTTTCTCCGCAAGTTTAAACACAGCTAATACAAATATTGGTGGTGTGCAGGTTTTAAAACCTGGGAACAAATACAAATTTCAGTAAAAGCCTGTATGACTCACTTTGCTAATTCGGGAATGTGTTTACACTGTCCTATGTATTCAATATGAAGGTGCTCGGTGCAGCTGGAGCTATGCAAAAACTGAATCAAAAAGATGAAAAATAACATCAGACTTTGACCTTTGATAACCTCGACATCCACATGACTGTGAAAACATGTATTGTGAAATAAATTACTATAGACAAAATAAAAATACCTCAAAATGTAACATTAATCTTAAAATGATCTTGCTCTTCCCACGAACGTTAAAGTATGCTCTAATAAAACAATGGTGATGCTTAAAGGGGTTCTAACCTGTCAGAAACACCTTTCGTGGGTTCAAGTGTATCCCCAATTTATGGTCTAAATGTGTACCCTTTTATTTAGAACCACACTTGGGCCAGCATACACCCCAAGCAAAGTTTGTTTCCACAGATTGCTGAGTGAGATAGAAAATGCAACAGAAAAAAATGAATTCACACTCTTACGTCAAAAACCCTGAAAATCACTGGTGGTCTTAATAGAAATTGATCCATTGCCTTTTGTAATAGCTGTCGGCGCATACTAATATCACATCAATCAACACTGGCCGTGATGAAAGCTTTATTGGTGAGAGAAGAGGGTACCTTTAAAAATGACCACCTGCTTTATACCACTGGAAGAAAAGTAGAGGAAATAGCTGAATGGTAAACCGGGCAGGAGGAATGGAGAGGGGTTTTCAATGGCTTACTGTTCAGCAGGAATGAAAGTTAAAACTGATGAACAAACAAAATAGAGAACGGAGAGAGATTGGCATAGTTGACTGTGTCAGAGGGAGGTGCCTCACATCTCTCTTCAACACACACATAAATAATAATTAAATAAATACATGGTCACCTGGCACTTTCTTGGCCCACTGTATGATAAATTTCAGTTCTTTGTAGCCATACTGCATAAGGTCGTTGACTGACAAAACCGCATTGGTCCCTGGCGCATATAAATATATAATATAGGCAAAATGCATACCAACAATTCCAAAACATGCATTGTAAAAAAAAAAAAAAAAAAAGGTCATACGCATTCAAAGAATAAGTCTTAGTCGTCAAGAAATTGTCATGATTTGTATTTACACAACAAAGTTCCTAGTATACAATACAGTAAATATTTGAAAGATATCTTGCTTATTTACTTCAGAATTGGGTTTTGTTGTGCATTTATTTCTTATTTATTCATATTTATTTCTTATTTACTTTATTTGCATTTTTGTTTAATCATTAATGGCTCCATTTCAAAATATTTTGTAACATTTTGAGGGCTATGTGCACATTATAAATTGCATTATAATTACTATGAAACATGTAATAGGAGAATAAGTGGTGGGTATTTTGCAATCTAATAAAACCCATACCCATATAAAGGTTTGAGCACAACAAAACTGGTACAATAGTTGAGTTTTGCTTATAACCTTCAGAGTAACTAAAAAAACGGTAATGAACTATAAAGTCCTCACCTTCTACTTTAGGAATGCGATCAGGGTGAGCTTCAATGAGACCCCTGAGGAGAGGATCTACAATGTCATCTCCACCAAAGCCGTCGCCCGCACTCAGCGGCATGTCATCTGTACGTTGTCGTTTATGACGATGCTTGCCTCCTGGCGATGAACACAGTACAGACTGCACGATTTATTATCATTATCACAAAATTGGAGGAGGTGACTAGCCCCCCCCCCCCCCACCCCCCCCCCCCCAATATTTTCTATAAAACGCTAATTGTATGCTAAAAAAAAAAAACAACAACAACAAAATTTTTGTAAACTATATAATTTTTGAAGACTATAGAATTTAGTAAGCAACAGCCATGACAACAGCAAGAATTTCAAACACAATTCAATTAGGAAAGTAAAGTGCCTGTATTTTGTTACACTGTGCCAGCACTAATCAGCACTACTGTAAGAGAAAAGCAAGATAATACTGACCTTCTTTCTTCATGCCCATGGTGATGCACTTCGTGAAGCGGCACTTTTGACAGGAGTTGCGTGTGAATTTGTTGATTTGGCAGTTGCCAAGCTCCTTGCATGTGTAGTTGAGGTTCTTCTGCACTGTGCGCTTGAAAAAGCCCTTGCAGCCCTCGCATGAGAATACAGAGTAGTGATACCCTGATGCTCGATCTCCACACACTAAGCAGGCACCCAGCGATCCGTCCCCTATAGGCAACTGTAGAGACAGAAAGATGCTATCAGTAATTATTCCACTGAATTTCACTAAGTGTATCAATTTTAATGATATAATTGTAATTTGAAACTATATGCTTCTTGAAATTCATTCAAATACAGATTAGCTTCTGTGTTTCTAACTTCATTCATGAAAACCAATCAGTAGGGCTGAAAAAGGCAGTGAGATGCTGCAGATATAAATACTTGGTATCCAAGTCTTTTCCTACTCAAAATATACTACTAGGAACATACATTCTGCTGTATAGCTGTTTGGTATATATTTCATCACAATACCTTGACATTTTTGTGTAACGTGAAACAACATAAAAATACAATGATACAAATAGCTGAATGCAGCTGCCATTTAACTATATCTTCACTTTTATTTGCAAACTGCATTATGATTATGCTTTTTGTGCAGAAATGTATATATGCATTTAAAACATTTTTGTCCATTTATGATCAAAAGCACAGACCAGGTTAACACTTTCAATTTAGTATCAGTGTACTGGAATACAGAAAATCTATGGACTGTAATGAAATTGTGTGTCCAATACCCAAAGAGTGTGTGTATCGTGGACCACAAATTCTTCCGACGTATCTCACTATTATGTATGATAGGCACACACCAACTGCAACAGCTGAACAAGAACCAAGGTATCAGAACTCACATCAGGGTTGGCATGCTGTGAGGCTGCCCAGTTGTCAGTTTGGTCTTGACTGTCATCGGCATTGGCACTGTCATCTTGAGCTGTACTCCACGTCACGTTGTTATCACCAACATCCAGTGTCACAACATGCATGCCGTCTTGCCCTGACGTCGTCATGAACTGCTGGTCACCTCCTGTCAGTGATACGCTCAGGCCCACTCCTTCTTCCAGTGCCTGGAATAAAGGAAAATATACAACATAGCAGCTAAAGGGATGCTGTGGCTTAAGAGAATAAGGAAGATAATTCAATACATTCATATACATCAACAACTAAATTGGTGACAAAGTACATCACAATACCAACCTGACTCTGTGCTTGTGAAATTGCAACAGTATGAGCATTCTGCAGTGCAGAGCCTGCTGTTGTGCCAGGCATAACAATGACGATGTTGTTATCGCCTTGAAGCTGCAGATGTTGGTTGTCATCATAAGAACCTTCCTCCACTGACTCAGTTGATTCTTGACTGAAATTATCCATTTTCACTTTCTTTTCAGAAAGTGCCAGTACTAGGAAAAAATAATGATAGAAAACAAATTTAGTGGGTAAATAAATATTTTTAGAAAAGGTCACCAAGCTCTGAACTTAAATACGAGAATGAGGAAGACTTTATACTTGGAAGAAAAACAACATTTATTACCAAACACCTTTTTGCACTCCTGATTTTCGTGCTCGTGCACTGCCCTGCACCATCGGTATGCATACCGCAACATTCACTATTCAAAACTTCCACAATCTTAAATGATTATTCAAACAGTACAATGAAACAGAAATATTCTACTCACAATCAGACAACGTAGCTTCAAAATTTGAAGTACAGATGCAATGCCAACAGAAAAAAAATTCAGGTAAAGATTATTTAGGTCATCGCGTAAACAACTTTGTCTTCGTACAGGAAAATCTGTCCAACACACGCCATACAGTTTGAGAACTTTCCAAAATAAAAATGCACGAAAACCAATCTCACCGTTAATACAATATATGCGCCATAAGTTATTAATTTAAATCGATCTTTAATTAAAATTTTTTTAAAGCAGCCCTAATATATTTTTAAAAGATATACAAGGAATAAAAATACAACCATATTTTTTTTTTTTTACTGCGGAGTAGATGTACATCACATGACACAACAAGGAACCGAAACTTGATGTACACGGAGGACGAGCAACAGACGTTAATTTTGACTCTTGACATTGTGATTGTGGGTCAACGTTTTGTTAAAATAATCTTGTCACTAGCACGAAATTGCAATGAAAGTATATTCCATGGAGCTATTTAGTTTGTACTACGCTTCACCGCTATTGACTGATTGACAGATACTGATATCAGTTATTTGTAGGCTAATTAACTAATTGTTGCCATGCTGCCAGTTCATTGGTTGATATGTTTGACTTTTGTGTTCGTGTTAGTGAACGTTAGACTTAGCTCACAGCTTCGGTTGCAAAGTGTGAATTATCTGCAAGATGAGTCCAATTCTGTACAAGATGGGAAGTTCAACATCACCACAAAAACCATCAGTGCCAACTTCAGTCTGAACTACACTTTTAGTGTCAACCAGGTGCAGCAGTATTTATTCATCTACCAGTACAACGAGACCAACGCAGTATGTAAAACCTTCATTAGCGCATTATTTCATTTTATAATAATTTGTTGCTCTAGTTTAGTCATCGGAGATAGAGTACGTTGTTCTGCAAAGTATTAGTGTAAAACTATAAAAGATTATATCAATTTTAGATCTGGCAGAAAATGATAGGTGTATCTTTTCCTTTTTCTTGTTGGCACACTGGAACTTTTCCACCCCCCTGTAAGAAAGCATATATTTTCTAAAAGTAGATAGACTGAACTTTCAAAATGATATAAACTGTACATTAATTTGGTTGTTATATTTTATAATTTACATACTACCGAGGCACTCCTGGAGTTTGTCGAGGAGCTTTCGTGCAACATGGAAGGTGGACAGCAGACGGACGTCCTAATCATGGACTTTGCGAAGGCATTTGACCGAGTCAACCACAGTCTGTTGGTCCACAAACTCCGCTGCTACGGCATCCACGACACGGTGCTCACATGGATCGCCAGCTTCCTTAGCGACAGGCGCCAGGCTGTGGTGGTCAACGGTAGCTGCTCTTCCTTTGTCAGTGTGCGATCTGGGGTCCCCCAAGGCTCGGTGTTGGGGCCATGCTTATTCCTGGCCTACATCAACGATCTACCAGACCGACTGACTGCACTGACAAGACTTCGCAGATGACACAGCTGTATACAGAGTGGTAACTAGCAACCAAGAGCAAGCCCAGCTACAGCAAGACCTCCAGCGCCTTGAGCAATGGGAGAAGAGCTGGGACATGCAGTTCCACCCTGACAAGTGCACAACTCTGCCAGTCACGAGGAGCAGACGTCCCCTCCAGTCTAGTTACACCCTACACGGTCACACCCTTGAGTCAGTCTCTGAGGCCAAGTACCTCGGGGGTGACCCTCCGCAGCAACCTAACCTGGGACGCACATGTCAGCAGCATCGCCAACAAGGCCAGTAAGACACTAGGCTTCTTGAGAAGGAATCTCAAGGTGAGCTCTACGGCCATCAAGGAGCGAGCTTACATGGCCTTCGTGCGTCCTATCCTTGAATACGCAGCATCTGTTTGGGACCCTCACACCCAGAAAGGCATCGACAGACTGGAAGCAGTTCAGAGACGCGCCGCCCGGTTTGCTACTAACCGCTATCACAACACATCGAGTGTTAGGACATGCTGGAGTCACTGGGGTGGCCGTCCCTGGAGGATCGACGTCGCACTGCACGCCTTCAGATGCTGCGCAAGATCACTAGTGGCACTGCGAACTGCCCCATCATCAATGGGAAAGTGGAACAGGCGATATCGCGCCAACGCCGCAGCCACAACAAGCAGTACAAGCAAGTCTCGTGCAGGACCCAATATAGAGCCGCCTCTTTTCTGCCACGAACCATAAAGGACTGGAATGCCCTCAACAGTGAGGCACTGGAGGCTCTGGCTGCTGACACCTTGGTGTCGGGAGTCTCCCAGTAAAACCCTCCAGTTCCCCCCCCCCCCCTTCCCTCCTACACACCACCCGCCATGCCCCCCAGTCTCCTTACCCTTATTTCACCAGCATTTCCCCCCTTCACTCACATTTCTTATGTAGCGGCACGATTTAAATGTTATTAGCTCCGTATCCGTACTTGACATGCGTACAAAATCTTACTCTCAAATGCCATAATGATCAACACGATTGATTGTGGGCGTACACGGCAAGACAAGACAAGACACTCAATTGACTCAAAATGAAGAAAAATGTAACTCTGTTTTCTAAAGAGTAAAGCCAAATAGTTCATTTTATTCACAAAAATCCAACACAGCACACGATAATTTACTGCTGGAGAATTAGTTCTGGTTGTTTCTTTTTTTATTGTCACAATCCACTGGAAAATAGGTCGAAACCTGTGAAAACGATCACCAATAACCACAATTTGCAAGACAGGAAGTTAGTTTATAGACACAAAGCATGGTTTCCTATTAGAGAGCAAATCAGAGATGATCCTCATCAGAGGGCTGACAGATCAACCATTTAATAATTTTGGCACAGAAAAGTGGGGTGATAGATTGGCCGATCATCTCCTAAGGGTTAACAAAGGTTTACAAAACCAGTTTTTGTAAGAACTTTTGAGCAATTAAGATTGTTGCTTGAATTTAGTTTTTATAATCCTATCCTATCCTACGCCGTAACTCGAAGGTCGTTGGGGCACCACAGGTAATCGTTTAACCAGCATACTCCATCTTTCTCTGTCCTCAGCAACCCTCATGGCTTCACTCAGTGTTAAGCCAGTCCATTCTCAAATGTTGTCCTCCCACCTCTTTTATGTCTCCCTCTTTTTCTGCCTCCTTGAACTGTGCCTTGCAGGATGGTCTTTGCCTGATACTCTGGTGACATTGCCATACCATCAGAGTTTTTCTTTCTTCTCCACTGTGAGCATGTCATCGTATTGCCGAATGGCTTGTGTGATGGTCTGTCAGGCTTTGTTGTGGGTGATGTGTTGGGTATAGGAAATGCCCATAATTCTTCTGTAGCACCTCATCTCCATGCTTTGTATTCTTCATTGTTGATCTGCTGTGAGGGTCCATATTTTGCAAGCGTATAGGAAGATGGAGATGACATGTGAGCGCAGCAGCCTTACCTTGGAATGTAGACTGATGGTCCTGTCTTTCCAAATGGGCTTCAACCTTGTCAGGGCTACAGTTGTTTGTGTGATCCTGGAGATGACTTCATGTCGGGACCCATTGTCTGATACAATGGCTCCTAAATATTTTAAGCTCTGCAATGTGTTGAGGGATTGGCCTTGGACTTTGATGTCCACTTTAATAATAATAATAATGGATGCAATAAGCGCCAAATTCATAAACCAAACACAAAGTGCACCGATCTGTAACCAACATATATGCTCACATGTTACACACACACGTTTTGGCACCCACAACACAATCATCATTCAGACATATGGTGTAAAGGTATTAAATGGACATGAAATTGGATCTTTGTATTTGAAATTGTTAGATTGACTGCATCCAATACCATTATTGAATTTGAAGGGAGGAGGAAACCAGAGTACCCCGAGAACACTGGGTGACCTGAATAAGAGTAACACACAGGTTAGCCCTTGCAGGGTTTGAACCAGCAACCTTTGGCATTGGAAAGCAATGCTCTAACTGTACTACAAGGCCACTTGATTGACCTTGCTGGACAGGTTTCTCCTTTGTGTGTAATATTTATGTTGAGTCATACTAGTACTTTCAATTTTTGTGCCTCTGTACTGAGTCATAGAAAAATTTTGCATTCACTGTGTGACTGGTCAAACGAATTCACAACATTTTGAAATAAGCATGACTGCATTCTTAAACTTTTAAAATGTATCATGATATATCCATTTGCCTTGTTTCAGACGACAGCAGTACGTGTCATGGCAGCCAGTCCACAAGCATCGGCTGTTTATCCAGTCATGTTTGTGGTCAGGCAGCAAGAGGGCATTTTATCCTGGCAGATACCCCTTTACATTGACTATGTGTAAGTTATATATATATTTATATATAGTATACTCTATAGACGTACTAACATTAAAACATTCTTTCTGTTAATAATTATCAAAGCAATCAGAGGCTTAGAAGTAGTGCTCTAAAGTGGAATCAATATGTGCACATTTTATGTGTGAATGTGTTGGTGTATGTGTGTTTTTGCCTAAGCAGGGATGCAGAAAATACTGGAACATGGTCTGCTTACATACAACAAGTATTGTACATATTATGCAACCCAATCAGGCCAAGTGTGACCAGTTTCTTTTCATCCATTTCTCTCTATATTTTATAGATAATACTTTTGACAGAGTAGAAAGTACCATGGGTTTGCTTGTAAAGTCAATTCAATTCAATTCAAACAACAATGGTGATGAATTCCTGGTGATAAATTCCTGCCCACCAGCCGTCCTCAACCTCTTTTGTGGTCATCGTACCTTCATCATCGTTCGTCATCATGGTCATCATCATGGTCGTCATCATCATCATCGTCGTCATCAGCCTCATCATATCATCATCACCATCGTTGTCATCTTCTTTCTCAGTGTCGTCGTCATCGTCGCTGTTTTCCTCATCTTTGTCGTCGTTGTGGCCCAGGTGTGTTTGGCTGCTTGAGTGTCTGTGCAGGTGTTGTGTTGTGGTGTCTTTTTGTGGTGATCATAGTAGTTGTTCCATGGCGTTTTTTAAGTAAATTGCTCGTTTCTGTTTCTGTGTGAAATGCACGTATACTGATAGAGATAGACAATTTTATTGTGCTTTGTATTTTATTGTGTGTGTGTGTGTGTGTGCTTGGGAGAAATAGAGTGAGTGGGTGTATTTGACTATGTTTTAATACTGTGGTGATAGAGATAGACAATTTTTTATTGTGCTTTGTATTTTATTGTGTGTGTGTGTGTCTTTGTGTGTGTGTGTGTGAGTGTATGTGTGTGTGCGTGGGAGACATAGAGTGAGTGGGTGTGTTTGACTATGTTTTAATACTGTGGTGATAGAGATAGACAATTTTATTGTGCTTTTGTATTTTATTGTGTGCGTGGTTGTATGTATGTATGTGTGTGTGTGTATGTGTGTATGCATGGGAGACATAGAGTGAGTGGGTGTGTTTGACTATATTTTAATACTGTGGTGTTTGGTTTTTGTGTTTGATGCTTTTATTCTTTTATGTTCCTTGAGTATTTATTTATGGCTGGCTGTAACTGCGCTTCGAGCTTCTCCTGAGGGAAAGGCGTAGAATTTTAAATGAAATAAATTATTATTATTATTATGACTGGCCTTAGCATTCCTCCCCTAATTCTGACATTTCAGTTACACTTGGCATGAAAATTGTTAATGGGATAGTGAGGATTCTGTTGGACTGTTGCTGGCTCACTAATCCTGTAGGCAAGTTTAAACATTCTTCAACCCTCCTGAAAAGGCATCTGTAATAATGTTTTTGTGGTGGAATGGTAGACGACTGTTCATGCTTTGAAGAGGTTGTCTACCTTCTATTTGTTGGTTAGTCTAGCCTTGGGTGGCTCCTGCTGTGCACAATCCTTTGGTGTGGCCATTGGGTTTGCAGGACAGGGTGACACGACATATGTTCTCCCCACCTGACCATTCGTCTTCTGCTTTTGGTGGTGAGCAGGACTACATTATCGGCAGGCATTTTTAGCCAGCAATCCACCCCCACGGGCTCGGGTCCGCATGCCGGGGGTGGACCCCAGGCTCTCTCTGGCTGGGTGACAAAGTTGCCTACCCCTTTTTCTTCTCTTTTGTCTTGTTTCTGTCTTATTGGTCCTTTCACCTATATTCTTTTCACCCATAAATTCTCCCACTAAACTGTGCAGTTTTGCTTCCTCTCTTCTGCCTTACCGGACTTTTCCTGTCTTCTTTTTCCCCATCATTCCTTCTTTTTCTACCCTCCTTTTTCTCTGTGGCCTTCTCTTGGCCCCCTGCGTTTGCTGTGCAGGGCAACCCCTGTCGGGGGAGAATGGGATCCTGGAGGTTGAGGTCACTGAGAACTGCGGTAAGACCATAGTGGCAGTGCGGGATTGTCTGGGTGTATATCCCCCCTGTAGCCCTGGTGCGCTCCCTTGCTGGATTTTCCGCTTGGACGCATCCACTTGTTGGACTCCGTGGTGGGTGGGGAGCAGGGGGGATGAATTACTAATCTAAACAACATGGCATCAACCAAATAAAAAACGACTGCATGATGACGGACCGGACACGGACAGTGACATGGATACGAGACAAAAAGCTTGTGCATCTGGGGTGGATGGGGCCTGGCCTCGTTTTTTGGTTGTGGAGGGGGCGGATCCGGCTATGCCATTGAGCAAGTTGTACCCGTTCGCCATCCATAAAGGTTTCCAATCTGTTTGCACAATCGGTTTCAAAGATGTTAAAAAACTGAGATCTGGGGCCTATCTGGTGGAGTGCTCAACCAAAAGAGCATCAGACTGTCTGTTGAAGAGGAATTTGACCGTCTTTGTTGACAGGCAAATCAAAGTTACTGTGCATGGGGACGGTTGAATTCATCCGATGCCAGGACATGTCCGAACTAGAAATCCGTGACGAGCTTTGCAGCCAGGGGGTCACAGCTGTACAGAGGGTATTTGTCACCAAAGGACCCAAGCGTATCTCCACCAACATACTTTTTGTGACTTTTGCCATGGCCAAGTTGCCGGAGTCACTCAAGGTGGGGTACCTTAGGGTGAAGGTGACACCTTTCATACCATCACCGTTGCGATGCTACCGTTGCCAAAGGTTTGGTCACGGTAGCAAAACATGTAAAAACAAAGAAATATGCCGAGAGTGCGCTAAAGATCAACATGAAAATGAATGTAAAGATCCCATTTGTTGCGTGAATTGCGCCGGGCATCATTCTTCCAGCTCCAAAGATTGCCGTCAGTGGCAGTTGGAGCTGGAGATCCAAAAGATGCGGGCCACTGAGAGTTGCTCCTTCGGGGACGTGAGGAGAAAAGTTACGGAAAGTAGGCCGGTTGTTCGAGAGAGGTCCTTTGCGTCCTGTGGCGGGTTCCACATCTCATGTGGAACCTGGCGCACACATGGCAGTGGACATCACTTGGAATAAAATGACGCAGATTTTGGAAACATTGTGCAAACGGATGGATGCTCTAGAAAAAATGCTCACGTTGTTCTTCTAGAGGCGTTTCACTCTTTATTCATAGAAACGTCCCATTTAACCCAATTTCACTTAATACAAGTTTACCAGCAGTTGCAGCCAGAGTATATCTTTTTAAATCCCTCACAGTTTGTTCTATATATTTGACCCCATCAATAAATGTAAATAAAAATGACCTTGAGAATTTGATCCAACAGCTACCTACTTCTTTTTTGTTGTTGGGAGACTTTTAATGGACGCTCTCCCCTTTGGGGTAGCTATCGTACCGATTCTCAGGGGAAAATAATTGAAGACATTTTAGACTCATTGAATCTGGTAACTTTGTTTGATTTGGAAAAAGCTTATGATACCACATGGAAATATGGCATTTTTTCAGATTTACAAGAAATGGGTTTGAAGGGACATTTACCTCTGTTTATATCCAATTTTCTAACAGACAGAATTTTTTAGGTAAAGGTTGGGGGATCTTTGTCGGATACGAGGGAACAGGAGATGGGAGTGCCTCAGGGTAGCATCTTCTCCCTTGCTGTTTAATATTAAAATAAATAATATTGTTCGTTCCGTTAAATGGGGAATTGACAATTCTTTGTTTGTTGATGATTTTGCATTAGTAGCCAAAGGTAAAACCTTGGCATCTGCAGAACGTCAGCTACAGTTATGTGTCAATGTCGTTGAAGACTGGGTACTACAAAATGGTTTCAAATTTTGTGAAGCAAAAACTGAATGTATTCACTTTTCCAAGCACAGGAGAATTATTCAAAATCCTAATATTATCCTCAATAAAACTCCAATAAAGACGGTCCAACAAGTCAAATTTTTGGGTGTTATTTTTTATCAAAGGTTATCCTTCATTCCTCATCTGAAAGATTTAAAAACTAAATGTCAACAGGCCTGCAATTTGCTCAAGGTTATCAGTGGTACAGACTGGGGAGCTGACAAGAAAACTTTACTGCTGTTATATCATTCTTTAATTAGATCCAAGTTATACTATGGTTGCATTGTTTATGGTTCTGCTAGAAAATCTTATCTTAAAATTTTAGATCCAGTTGCTCATCAGGCATTACGCATTGCTTTGGGTGCGTTTTGCACCTCCCCTTGTGAAAGCCTTTACGTGGAAGCTAACGAACCCCCGCTGGAGCTGAGACGTACAAAATTGTCTCTGAATTACTATTTAAAATTAAAAACTGATCCCAGGAACCCTGCTTATGACTGTGTTTTCAATCCAGATTTTGTTCAGAAATTTGAAGCCAAACTTAACACAATTCATTCGTTTGGCATCAGAATGCAGGCTCATTTGGAAAAAGCAGGCATCGATGTTGCTTCCAAACATTAATTGGCAATTGTCCGTTTTCCTCAAAAACAACACATCTGAAACCGTCTATAACCAACTTTATTTAGAACAGTGTGCTTTATACCCAGGATATGAAAAACTTTTTACAGACGGGTCAGAGAAAGGAGATTCAGTTGCTGCTGCGTCTGTCTCTTGAAGACACTTAGACCAGCCTTTGCAACAGTGTTTAGCTGATTTTTGTTCTGTTTATACAGCTGAGCACAAGGCAATTCATCTAGCTCTGAAACAAGTTTATCAATCCAAAAGAACCTCGTTTTTAATCATGTCTTATTCACTGTCAGCACTTCAGGCTCTTTCCACGAGAAAGATATCACACCCTTTTCTGGCTGAGATCCATGACCTCCACACACAACTTACTTCTGAGGGTAAAAAAATAGTTTTTATGTGGGTTCCTGGTCATATGGGCATCCGCGGCAACATTGCAGTGGACAAAGCAGCTAAAGAGACTCTGCAACTCGATTTTCCTTCAGAGATTTTCCAGTTTGTTCCTTACTCTGATCTGCATTGTATGACTGGATCTTATTGTAAACGGCTGTGGCAAACTGACTGGTCTAACCATATCAACAACAAATTATTTCAAATTCTTCCCGATTTGTCAGCTTCTTTGCCTAACTTTGCATCCACTCGCAAAAAAGAAACAGTTTTGTCTCGCCTTCATATTGGGCATACTTATGTAACCCACAGTTTCCTGTTAAAAGGAGAAGAACCACCATGGTGCTTTGCATGTGATAAATCCTTTTCCGTTCGCCATTTTATGTCTGAATGTGCTGACCTGCTTGATAAAAGAGAAAATTATTTTGGTTCAATACCTTTCAAAGAGATTTTTAAAGTATGCAACGGTCAACACCTGTTTCAATTCTTGCATGATGTTGGTTTGTTTTATCGCATAAAAATCATGTCTTCTTGTTTTTTGTTGGTTAGATTTTATTGGTACGACTGAATTTATTGATTTGATTACAGAAAGAGAACGTATTATTAATCACACATACTGTACCATGACTCAACAAGCGCTAGGTGATAGTGCCCTTTTAGCGGAAGCTGGCAAAAACAAATCCAACATAGAGTTGCTTCCCCTGCACCAAACCGTCCCGTGCCCCACGTGCCACAATACGCGTCTAAGCGCTCACGGCAAAGGACAGCACACCTCATTCCTTATTTGGCACTTGGTTAGAGTGGTTGTGCCTATTGTAGCTCTCTTTTTGCTGGCTTACTGCGTTCGCCCGGTAGTTCGTTATTGCTGCTGCCGGCGGAGTTGAAAGGTTTTCTCCATTTTGCTGGTTTAATATCCTATTACCGCAGCGATTCGTCGTGTTCCACCCCGTTGCTGCGTGTCTCTCCTTTGTCGTCTGTTCACGCTAGATAGGTCGGTTTACGGTCCCTTCTGTTGCTGTTAGCGCAGCTCCCGCTACGTCCGGGATTTCTTCCGTCCCCTCTTCTGCCGTCTTCACTACCGCTTTGCTTCGTTGGCTTAGCTGTTTGTCCACTCCTGCGCCCCCTTCTTCGTTGTCTTCTGCCTTTCAGGTCAGTAGAAGTGGTGGTGAAGAGGTGGGGAGTGGTGGTAGTGAGGTGAGAGGGGCTCCTTGGTCTTGCCAGAAGTGACCTTGGGGCCGTTTCTGGTCAAGGTTTCGACCAGAAACATATAAGTGGTCGCCCTAGTTTAGGACCACATAACATTTTCCAGCAGGGACGCTCCGGCACGGCCGGGCCAGCTACTTGCTGAAGCCGTTCCCTTCTGTTTCCTACGGGATTCAGACCGGGTCGGGACTTCTGGCTTATATAAGTGGTCGCCCTAGTTTAGGACCACATTAAATGTCCGGCAGGGACGCCCCGGCACGGCCGGATAAGCTCCCTGCCGAAGCCTTCCCTTCTGTTTCCTGCGGGATTCAGACCGGGTCGGGCCTTCGGGCTAATGTCAAGCTTGGGTCACGTACAGCACTGCACGCAGTGTTACGTCCAGCTGCGACAAGGGGTGTGGCTTCCGGTTCGTCCGGTTTGTCCCTCATCTCCCCACTCCAGCCCTCATTGCTCTCCACTTCCGTTTGCGGTCGTGGGGCGGGGGCTCTAGTTTCCGGTACGGGGGGGTACGGTACACCCGTCACCCTCTTCCTTTTCCGGTTTGGATTCTCCCCCTCATCCTCCTTTGTACTCCACTTCCGCTTGCGGTCGTGGGGCGGGGGATCTGGTTTCCGGTACGGGGGGTACGGTACACCCGTCACCCTCTTCCTTTTCCGGTTTGGATTCTCCTTCTCATCCTCCTTTGTACTCCACTTCCGCTTGCGGTCGTGGGGCGGGGGCTCCGGTTTCCGGATCGGGGGGTACGGTTTGCCCGTGGCCCCCTTCCGTTTCCGGTTTGGGTCAAGCTTACCCTGTTCACCCTTCGACCTCTGTCACTTCCGGTTTCGGTTGTGGGTCGGGGGTACTGGTTTCCGGTGCTGTTGGTTCGATTTTTTCGTTACGTTCCTCCGGATTACATGCGAACGCCGCTTTGCCTTTGTACGCGCCGCCTTCTGGTGGGGATGGGGCACTCTTGGTTCCTCCTACCCTAGTTCCTGATTTCTCGGGTGCTGGGGCGTTCTATCCGGCCCTTAACCCTGAGGCTCTTTTTAGAGAGGCGGTTCAACACGCTGCGGCTTTTTGTCCTCAGGTGGTGGAGGAGGTTTCGGTACCCCTACCACACCTCCATTCCTTCCTAGGCGGGACTCTTGCTTCTGCCGAGTCTGATGAGGCTTGCCTTGTATTCAGGGAGTCTCCTAGTGTTAAACGTTTTGTGGATTGGGCCTTTTCTACGGCTAGAGGACTTAAAGAGGGCGAGGCCCCTTCCTCTTCGTTTGAGGAAGTCCCTCGGTTCCCTAGAGCTTCCGCTGTGGGCTCTTTTTTGAGTTTGTCTTCATTGACCGGTGTTCCCGGGAGGTTCCTCTCTCGGTCTTTTCTTCCGAAGTCATCGCTCCCGGTTTCCCAGGATGATCTTGCTCTTTTGGGGGGCCTCAAGCCTTTGCCTCCTTCATCGATTCCTGTTCCAGTCGGTGGTCTGGCACAGATAGAGGAGGCTATTGTTAGGTCACTTGAGTATGCTTCTCTCGCTGACGCACTTTCTGCTGCGCTGTCTTCTGCTTTTCTTTCTGGGCCCGTTTTCTGCGAGGAGGGTTCGTTGATTTCGGTGAGGTCCTTGTTGCAGGCCCTCTGTACCTCCATCGTTCTGGGTTGCGAATCGCAGGCTATTGCCTATGTCAACCTGCTTCTTGCGCGTCGTGACGCTTTTCTTCAGTCAGCGTCTCCGTTGCCTCCGCTCTTGTCCTCCTCGCTTCGGGTGGGACCCTTGGTACCCGACTCTCTGTTTGGTCCTTATGTTCGCACAGCTGTTCGCGAGGAGTCGGACCGGTCCCAGTCGGTTGGTTTTGCCTTCTGGGCTCGAGACACCCCTTCGGCCCCGCCTTTCTTTCCTGACAGGTGTCGAGATCGCTCGGTCCGTGGTCTCTCTCCTCGGGGTGGGCCGTGTGGTACTTCCTCTTCCCGTGGCAGGGTTGAGGTAGGCCGTGGGCGTTTACGCAGTGGCGCGTTTTCCACCAGTCCTATCCCTGCCTGTCCACCCCTAGGTGTTCTACCCCTCCGGGCAGGTGGCTTGGCTCGTCAGTTTCATGCTTGGCTCGGCCTCCCCTCTGCTAGCAGTTGGGTTCTAGAGGTGATTCGGTCGGGGTTCAAACTTCAGTGGGGTTCCTCTCGGCCCCCGCTTCGTCGCTCCCCGCCTTTGTTTCGCCCCCTGTCTCCTCCTGAGGCTCAGGCGATTCTCGATGCGGAGGTCATAGCCCTTCTCCAGAAGGGCGCTATAGAGGAGGTCCTTTGCCCTCACTCCCCGGGGTTTTACGGCCGCCTCTTCGTTGTCCCGAAGGCATCCGGCGGTTGGCGCCCGGTGCTCGATCTTTCCTCGTTGAACAAGTTTCTTCGCCGCATTCGTTTCCGCATGGAAACTCCCGCTGCGGTGCGTATGTCTCTGCGCCCGGGGGATTGGGCTACCTCTATCGATCTTTCTGACGCCTATTTCCATGTGTCTATTCATCCTCTTCACAGGCGTTGGATGCGTTTCGTCTGGAGAGATCGGGTTTTTCATTTCAAAGCCCTTCCCTTTGGTTTGTCTCTCAGTCCTTGGGTTTTCACAAGGATTGTCAAAGAACTTGCTGCCGTAGTCCGCGGACTCGGGGTGCGGTTCTCTGCTTATCTTGATGACTGGTTGGTCAAGGCTAGTTCTCACGATCTCTGTCTTGTGCACACCAGGCTCGTTCTCCTTTGGGCTCGGCGCTTGGGGTTCTCTATGAACCCTCTCAAGTCTGAGTTGTCTCCATCTCAGGTTTTCAACTACCTGGGAATGTCGTTCGACACTCGCGATTGGTCGGTCCGCCCTTTGGCTCGTCGGGTGCAGAAGCTTCAGTCCCTTCTGCTACTTTTGGAGAGTCAGGATTTCGTGTCAGCCAGATTTATGGCCTCTCTTTTGGGGTCGTTTGAGTCTATGGTTCCTCTGGTTCCCCTCGCGGGAGTTCGCAAGCGGCCGATTCAACGTTGGCTTTCTTCCCGTTGGAGTCAGTCCAGCGATTCCTGGGACGCTCTTTTTCCGGTCACGGCGGACCTTCGCGCTTCTCTGCTTCCTTGGCGGAATGTTGAGTGGCTTTCTTCGGGGGTGCCTATCTCCCCTCCGCTTCCGGTGGCCGAAATCTTCACGGATGCGTCTTTGGTCGGTTGGGGTGCGCATACTGGCAGCCTTTCAGCCCACGGTTTTTGGTCTCAGGACCAGCTGTCTTGGCATATCAGTCGCCTGGAGATGGAAGCCGTTTGCCTGGCTCTTCGTTTTCTTCCCTCCCTGCCTCGGGGCCTCTTGCTCGTTCGCTCCGACAGTACCACTGTGGTTTCTCTCATCAACCACTTCGGGGGTACCCATTCCCCTGCTCTCTCCATGATGGTGGAGAGCCTCCTTTTGTGGTTAGCTGATTTCGGTTGTACGCTTGTGGCCAAGCATGTCAGCGGCTCTGTCAATGTCTTGGCCGATCTTCTGAGTCGCCCTCATTGTGTGGTCCACACGGAATGGACGCTGTCCCACTCTGTTCTTCAACCAGTTTGGGCGGCGTGGTTTAAACCTCTGATTGATCTTTTTACCACTCATTACTCTTCCAGGCTACCCCTGTTTGTGTCGCCGGTCACAGATTGCCTGGCTTGGGCGGTGGACGCTTTGTCCATTTCTTGGGAGGGGTTGGAGGCTTATGCCTTCCCTCCATTCCCCCTCCTTCCGCGGGTTCTCAGGAAAGCTGAAGAGGAGTCCCCTTCTCTCATTCTCGTGGCTCCCTTTTGGCCAGCTCAGCCCTGGTTCCCCGATCTCCTTCGTCTTTCCCAGGGGCGGTGCATTCCTCTCGCTCTCGGGGCGCGATCGCTTCTGCAGCCTCGATCCGGGATTCCACACGGCAATCCAAGCGTTCTCCGTCTTCACGCTTGGCTGTTGTCCGGCCTTCTATAGGGGCTTTCTGGGCTTCAGGAGACCTCGGCCGGTTCCAGCTTGCTTCCTGTTTCTGTCCTGCCATACTCGAGAGGATGGCTTCTTGGAGTCGGTTCTGTGGTCATGGCCCTACAGTCCCGGTCCTCTTCTCCAGCCTGTTCACGGTAAGTTTGTTTCAGATAAAGTTGCTTCCCTCCGTCCTTTTCGTGCTAATCTGCACTTGTTGAGTCATGGTACAGTATGTGTGATTAATATTAAAATTTTATCTCTAAATTTATTATTAATAAGCATACTTACCATGACTCAATTTAATGTCCCTCC
Organism: Oncomelania hupensis; assembly: GCA_036898135.1. Taxonomy (NCBI): domain Eukaryota; kingdom Metazoa; phylum Mollusca; class Gastropoda; order Littorinimorpha; family Pomatiopsidae; genus Oncomelania; species Oncomelania hupensis. The sequence continues at coordinate 40,358,955 of CM072520.1, read as the reverse complement.
CACCTCCCCGCAGTTCCAAATAAGAAATGAGGTGTGCTGTCCTTTGCCGTGAGCGCTTAGACGCGTATTGTGGCACGTGGGGCACGGGACGGTTTGGTGCAGGGGAAGCAACTCTATGTTGGATTTGTTTTTGCCAGCTTCCGCTAAAAGGGCACTATCACCTAGCGCTTGTTGAGTCATGGTAAGTATGCTTATTAATAATAAATTTAGAGATAAAATTTTAATTTTAATACATCAGTTTTAAATAAGATTTTTCACGAGGTTGCTTGTGAATGTTTGTTTGAGTATTTAAGAGTAACAGGCCTGTTTTTTAAGATTTGAATCATTTTATAACATTTTAAGATAACGTCTCTCTGGTCCTGATTTGGCTCTGAAGAGTCCGCTGGACCTAAAGCAATAATCTTGTAATGTAATGTAATGTAGCCAGCAATCCGGTTTATTATCAAAACTCTTCACTGCCTTGCAGGGCAAATATTTTTATGTCCCTCTTGCAAGAGATAAATGAAAATTAGTAGTTCGGGTCAGGCCATGTTCTTAAGGTCGTGGCCAAGAGTCGGGAGTCAGTTACACCACTCAGCTACATTTAATTGTTTTGAGAGTAATTTAAAAAAGCATCGGTAATGATGTTTAATTGTTTTGCAGATACTTAAAAGGCATCTGTATTGATGTGTAATTGTTTTGCAGGTACAGTTTTTCCTTTGTGAGTCGCACTTTATGCCCAGTGGATAAGGCACACAGATTGAACATGACTGTTCAGCAGTTAATTTATGTTGATGTGTCCACCATGGCGCCAGGGAACGTTACCTTTGACCTCAGTGCACATCTGCTCACAAACTTTGAAATTCGGTGAGTATGACATTTAAAGGCATTTGGGTACCTAGAAAAGACATATTTTATATATTCCTGAAAGAAGTTGTTATACTAATAAGGAAAGGGGTTCCACAACGGCTATTGTAAACAATCTTGTATTCTACTTCAAACTGCTCAGACATGACCGTAAATTAATGATAGTATGGTTTTTATGTTTGTTTGATGGGTTTTTTTTTGTTTTTTTTTTTACTTTTCCAGTGGTTTTAACACCATCCAGCCTCATTTAATGGCAGCCAAGCTTTTTAAGATGAATGTTTCAGCTCCCACCATTCTCTGGATCATGGACTATTTGACAAAGAGGCCTCAGTTTGTGAAGATGAGAGATAACCTAGTGTCGGACACCGTGTACGCAAACACACGCGTTCCACAGGACACAGTTATCTCCCCTGTTCTTTTTTCTTTGTATATAGCGGATTTTAGAACTTCTAGCAACTCCTGCCCCATGACAACGTTTGCAGATGACACTGGACTGATTGGACTCTTGACTGACGGAGACGACTGTGACTACAGGCGATAGATAGGTTTGTTGGCTGATGTGACGATAGTTATTTAGAACTGAATGTTGTCAAGACCAAGGAAATGATAATGGACAATAGGAGGAAGGAACATGTACATGGGTGTAGGTGGAGGTTGTAGAGAGGGTTGATCAGTATAAGATCTTTTAATGCTAGACAGGAGATTCTCTAGATGTGTTATACATCAACCTGCAATTGTAGTGTTCTGTACTTTGGATCCGTGTGTTGGAGTAGCAGCATCAACAAGAAGGACAGTGATAGATTACAAAAGTTCATCAAAGAAAGCAAGTGGTGTGGTTGGGAGGAGACAGGACAGTCACAATGCAGGAATGACTACTTACTGACAAGCTAAAGAAGATTTTGACCGATGACACACACCCACTCAGACCTGAATTTGACAGCAGACGGATAGGCAGAAGCTCAAGATTCAGACAGCCATGCACAAGAACCACATGCTACAGAAACTCATTCATTCCATCTTCAACTCCCAGGTGGGGCGTTAAGTGGAGGTGCTGTCACTCTGACAACTGATTTTGGGGGTCCTTTTTCTTTTCTACAAGTTTTTTTTACACTTTGTTGTCAGTCAGTTTTCTTCTTTAGTTGCACTGATGGCAATGATAGCGTGTTGTGGATATAGTATGAATTTGTTATTATAGACTTCCCTTATTAGGCCTATACAGTCAATGCATTGTTTTTTTTAGACGTCTTCTTAGTAAGTGTGGGTATAACATTGTAGGTGATGGTATGATGTGAACATGTGATGTGAATCTGTTATTTTTGCATGGTTTTTTTATTAATTGATTTTCCACACAGTCAAGCTTGTAAGTTTTGTTGTAGAGATGAATAAAGATGTATTGTAATGTAAATATTTTGCTGATGTAACTAATTATTGTTACTGAATTTTAATCTTGGAATATACCATTGTAGAAAAGGTATTTCAGTCTATGCTTTGGATATGTTCTTACGCAGCAACAGACCTGCCTGCCGTTATGATTTAGGCGTATTTTGTTATGATATTCAGCCCTTGCTATGATTTTTAGGATTTCCCTAATTTTACTACGATTTTCCAAACGCAAAAACTATGATTTTTCAGTTGGCATCCGTTTCGATTTTTTTAATTGCCATTTTCTCTGCGCATTGCCTTTGCGCACTAGGGCTTAGTTGTAAAAGGCTAGTAGAGCTAGAAGCCAATCAGTGTGCTTTCAACCGCGGCTTTTTATTGGTTACCTAGATTAATAACCAATCGTGAGCAAGCTAACTTTTATAGCTGCAATCGCACCCGTTGCAGGAACTCTAGCTTTTCTACATTTACTAGGGAATTTGCAACATTTCCCCACTGGCCCAGACGCTTGCCGAGTAGAGTAATTAAAATGAAGCGTGTTCGTGATACTGATAGTGTCAGCGACGAGGATTCTGATTGTGATGTTGCCACTGCTAAACCAGCAGCTAAGAAAAAAATGCATTGTTTGCTTTCTATTTTCTTGTCTTGCTGCATGTTTAATTTACTATTAATTGCAAATGTTGCAAGATTGTTAGTATTTGGTGTAGAAATATAATAAATTTAAAGACTGATAGATCGATCGCGGTGTGAATACGCTTTTTACAATTTTCCCTCAAAATGTTACGATTTTTGTCCTAAGTCGTTACTCCTAAAAATTTGGGTGGTAGGCAGGTCTGCAACATGTGTACTAACGAATAATAACAAGAAACAAAGTGTTGCAAATTTTTCCTTACTATAGTAATTTTTTTGGTTCCAGAGCCAGACTATGATTTGGGTTGCATTGAAGTCTGGTGAGTTTTTGTCAGGGAGTCTAGCCAAGAGAGAATTGCACAAGTCAGAACGAGAGAGAATGTTATATTTCAGCGTCTCACTGCCTTCTTCATGCATGTTTTTATCTATTACAGGCATGGTGAGCTACACAACATCACAGTAACAGTCTCAGAGCCTCAGTATTTCATGTACACATTCCCTAACGATGTTGATACAGTGCTACTGCATGTGACTTCGAAAGACTTGTCATGTGCCACCATCTCTGTGCAGTCAATTAGGGTAGGTATAGATGATGATGAGGAGGAGGAGATGAGGAGAATAAGGAAAAGGGTGGTGGTGAGGTGAAAGTGAGGCATTGTTATCCACTGGTCAAGTTTGGTTGCAAATACCAGTTCATGTCATGTACTGATGTTTATTTTTTCTTTCCTTTGTGTTTGTGTGAGAGAGAGAAAATGGATATGTGTGCATGTGCATTTATGTTTGTATTTTTGTTTGTGCTGAATAAATGTGAAGAAAAGCTTCTGATTTATGGACTATTTTTGGTTGTGCATATGCATGACATTGTATAATTTCTACTCCCTTTTTTTTTCAAATTGAAGACATCGATACATAAATGTTATTTGCATCTTAGACCTAAAATGTTAAAGAATAGTCAATCTTGATCAGACAGTATTGCTTTAGTATGCAAAGGTGCTCGTGAATATTGTCCAATGTTTGATGTGACACTTTTCTGTATCCTACACCAAGATGTGAATAACGTATAATGTACCACTTGTTCCTGATTTTCACAGAAACAGGATGTATAAGCAATAAAAGACAGTGACTTGTACAGAAATTCAGCAATTTGGAAACGGGCCAAGTCATATTTGATGCTTTCTTAATTGCGGGTTCTGGATTCATGTTATTGCTTCCAAATAATTTTTTTCTTCTCAAAATAATGCTTAATCATTTGTATTTTTCCGCCCTTCTTTTGTGCATGAGTTCAATTAGGCCTTGACAGTAATACATTTCCTAGTTATGGCAGGATGTGATAGGCTAGTAGCGGGATGCAGTATGTAATGCAGGGTGCAGTTTTGTTTGATATAATTAAGTCTTTAATAACAGGTCATTGGTAAATTGATATCCCAGTAATCTTTGTTTTAGCTTCTTTTTACATTTGATTTTGGTCCCTTCCCTCATTCCCATTTTATTGCATTAAATATTGTTATTTCTAATAATTCTTTTTTGGACAAAATTATAATGAATGTCCATATTGGCAGGTCCTCTTGAAAAATCTCTTTTTTTGTTTAGTACCTGCGTGACATTTTAGTTTTATGATATGCTCTTTTCTTTAGTACCTGCATGACATTTTGGTCTTTTTATATGTACTTTTCTTTAGTACTTGCATGACATTTTGGTTGTATTATTTGATACTGGCAAAAATGCTTGGTCTCCACAAAAAATCCAGACGATGGACACAGTCCCGGCAGGGAGCATCACAACCAGATCGACTACATCATGGTAAAGAAACGCTTCAGATCAAGCATCAACATTGGCAGGACACACACTTTTCCAGGAGCAGACATTGGAAGTGACCACGATCTCGTGATGATGTCTTTCCAGCTCCACTTGAAGAGAGTAAACACAGCAAAGTGCACCAGACTGAAGTTCGACCTGGACAAAATGCAAGACTCGGAGGTGGCAGAAATATTTCAGGCCCCAATTGGAGGGAAATTTGCACCACTGCTCATTTTGGGAGCTGGTGAAGTAGATGTCAACACCATGGCCACCGCCTTCAACCCAGCTGTGACAGATGCCGCCACTGACATCCTTAGAAAGCACCGGCCAAAGAAGAAGCTGTGGATCACACCTGAACTTTTGGACCTGTGTGATAAACGAAGAGAGAAGAAAAAGAACACCTCACAGGGAGCTGATGCCTACTGAAAAATCAACAATGACATCCGAAAAGGCATACGCATAGCAAAAGAGAACTGGATAGAAAATCAATGCCAGAAAATAGAGAACAGTATGAACAAGAACAACAGCAACAAAGCTTACCAGATTGTGTAGTGGCTGAACATCCCAAGGTCTCCCCGATCTAAAGCAAGTCTGGCACATGCCTTCCAAAGAACAAGAAGTCTTGGACAGATGGACAGAGTACTGCTCTGACCTTTACAACCACACACCAAATGGAGACCCATCAGTTCTAGCATGTCCTGAGAACAGAGAAGAAGAAGAAATCCTCCCAATTCTCCGGGAAGAAGTTGAGGCAGCAGTGCAGTTGCTGAAGAAGAGGAAGTCAGTGGGAGTGGACAACATACTTGCGGAACTGCTTCAAACAGGAGGAGAAGCGATGATTGACGCACTCACCATTATCTGTATCAAAATCGGGCAGAGTGGGGAGTGGCCTACACCATGGACCCAGTTGTTTGTCATCACTCTTCCCAAGAAAGGTAACCTTTATGAATGTGAAAATTTCCACACCATCAGCCTCATCAGCCATCCCAGCAAGGTCCTCCTAAAAATAATACTCAACAGGTGGAAACCCCAAGCTGAACAAATCATAGCTGAAGAACAAGCAAGATTCAAGGATGGGCGAAGTACCATTTAACAGATTTTCAACCTCAGAGTAATCTGCGAGAAATACTTACAGCACCAACAACATCTATATCATGTGTTCGTATACTTTAAAAAGGTGTGCATGCAGCTCTGTGGGCAACTATGAGAGTGTACAACATCAGCCTTAAAATTATTGAAGTCATCAAAAACCTGTATGACAAGGCTACCAGTGCAGTCCTCCACAACAGCGCCATCGGAAACTGGTTCGGAACAACAATCGGTGTGCGTCAGGGATGCCTATTCTCTCCAACACTTTTCAACATCTTACTAGAGCACATTATGTCAGATGCCCTTGCAGATCACGAAGGCACAGTCAGCATAGGGGGAAGAGCAATCTCCAACCTTTGTTTTGCGGATGACATTGATGGATTGGCTGGAGAGGAACAAGAACTTGAACAGCTGGTACAGAGGCTTGACACCACCTCCAGAGCCTATGGAATGGAAATAAGTGCAGAGAAGACCAAAATGATGACCAACAACACCAATGGCATCAACACGGACATCAAAGTCCAAGGCCAATCCCCCAACCCAGTGCATAGCTTTAAATATTTAAGAGCCATTGTATCAGACAATGGGTCCCGACAGGAAGTCCTCTTCAGGATCGCACAATCAACTGCTGCCATGGTGAGGTTGAAACCAATTTGGAAAGACAAGACCATCAGTCTACATTCCAAGGTAAGACTCCTGCGCTCCCTTGTCATCTCCATCTTCCTGTATGCTTGCAAAACATGGACCCTCACAGAAGATCTACAACGAAGAATACAAAGCATGGAGATGAGGTGCTACAGAAGACTTCTGGGCATTTCCTATACCCAACACATCATTAACGACGAAGTCCGACAGACCATCACACAAGTCATTGGACAACATGATGACCTGCTCACAGTGGTGAAGAAACGGAAACTCCGATAGTATGGCCACGTCGCCAGATCATCAGGTCTTTCAAAGACCATCCTGCAAGGCACAGTGCAAGGAGGTAGAAGAAGAAGGAGACTAAAAAAGAGGTGGGAGGACAACATTTGAGAATGGACTGGTTTGACACTGAGCGAAACAATCAGGGTTGCTGAGGACAGGGAATGATGGAGTATGCTGGTTAAACGATCATCTGTAGTGCCCCTACGACCTCCGAGTTACGGGAATAGGATATGTACTTTTCTTTAGTACCTGCATGACATTTTGGTTTTATTATATGTACGTTTTAGTTACCTATTTTAAATTATGCAATTTCTATATAATTTTTGTTTGGATAATTTTATTAATGTATTTCTTTTCATCTTTCCTTGTTTGTTTGTTTCTGTATTTCTTTATTTTTCAACAGTTAATTTTCTTTTAATTGCAGTGCCCTGTCTTTGACCTTGACCACAATGTGGATTTTACAGGTCTTTACCAATCCATGACATCACAGGCAGCAATTTTTCTTGAGGTAGATTATTAAATTATCTCTTCCCCCTCCCCTCCCCTCCCCTATCTCTCTCTCTCTCTCTCTCTCTCTCTCTCTATTTTGTTCTGTTTGTTTATTAATGAATTAGCGCTTAATGTGATCCGCAGAGGAAGGCATGGGGTAACCTTTTTATTAGATCAGATGCCTTTGAGTTATTTCTGCTTCTGCTAGCTGATGATATTGTTTTAGTATCAGAAACTGTCATAGGTTTACAAACGCAGCTGAATAGTTTGCATAGATCCGCAGCACAGTTATCCTTAACAGTTAAATTAATTACACATACTGTACCATGACTCAACAAGTGCAATGTTTTGGCGTTGCTAGGTGATAGTGCCCTTTTAGCGGAAGCTGGCAAAATCCAATCAAACATAGAGTTGCTTCCCTTGCACCAAACCGTCCCGTGTCCCACGTGCTACAATACGCGTCTAAGCGCTCACGGCAAAGGACAGCACACCTCATTCCTTTTTTGGCACTTGGTTAGAGTGGTTGTGCCTACTGTAGCTCTTTTTGCTGGCTTACTCCGTTCGCCCGGTAGTTCGTTGTCGCTACTGCCGGCGGAGTTGTAAGATTTTCTTTATGGTTTATTATCCTGTTATCCTGTTACCGCAGCGGTTCGTCGAGTTCCACCCCGTCGCTGCGTGTCTCTACTTCGTCGACCGTTCCCGCTAGCTGGGTCGGTTTACGGTCCATTCTGTTGCTGTTAGCGCAGCGCCCGCTACGATCGGGGTTTTCTTCCGTCCCCTCTTCTGCCGTCTTACGACTGCTTTGCTTCGTTGGCTTCGCTGTTTGTCCACTCCTGCGCCCCCTTCTTCGTGGTCCTCTGCCTTTCAGGTCAGTATAGGCTGTGGTAGGGAGGTGGGGAGTGGTGGTAGTGAGGTGAGGGGTGGCTCCTTGGTCTTGCCAGAAGTGACCTTGGGGCCGTTTCTGGCCAAGGTTACGGCCAGAAACGTATAAGTGGTCGCCCTAGTTTAGGACCACATCATATTTTCCAGCAGGGACGCTCCGGCACGGCCGGGCCAGCTACTTGCTGAAGCCGTTCCCTTCTGTTTCCTACGGGATTCAGACCGGGTCGGGACTTCTGGCTCATATAAGTGGTCGCCCTAGTTTAGGACCATATCAATTTCCGGCGGGGACGCCCCGGCACGGCCGGATACGCTCCCTGCCGAAGCCTTCCCTTCTGTTTCCTGCGGGATTCAGTCCGGGTCGGGCCTTCGGGCTAATGTCAAGCTTGGGACATATTCAACACTGCACGCAGTGTTTCGTCCTGCGGCGACAGGGGGTGTGGCTTCCGGTTCGTCCGGTTTGTCCCTCACCCCCTCGGTCCAGCCCCCATTGCTCTCCACTTCCGCTTGCGGTCGTGGGGCGGGGGCTCTGGTTTCCGGTACGGGGGGTACGGTGCACCCGTCACCCTCTTTTCCGGTTTGGATTCTCCCTCTCATCCTCCTTTGTACTCCACTTCCGCTTGCGGTCGTGGGGTGGGGGCTCTGGTTTCCGGTACGGGGGGTACGGTACACCCGTCACCCTCTTCCGGTTTGGTTTCTCCCTCTCATCCTCCTTTGTACTCCACTTCCGCTTGCGGTCGTGGGGTGGGGGCTCTGGTTTCCGGTACGGGGGGTACGGTGCACCCGTCACCCTCTTTTCCGGTTTGGATTCTCCCTCTCATCCTCCTTTGTACTCCACTTCCGCTTGCGGTCGTGGGGTTGGGGCTCTGGTTTCCGGTACGGGGGGTACGGTACACCCGTCACCCTCTTCCGGTTTGGTTTCTCCCTCTCATCCTCCTTTGTACTCCACTTCCGCTTGCGGTCGTGGGGTGGGGGCTCTGGTTTCCGGTACGGGGGGTACGGTACACCCGTCACCCTCTTCCGGTTTGGTTTCTCCCTCTCATCCTCCTTTGTACTCCACTTCCGCTTGCGGTCGTGGGGTGGGGGCTCTGGTTTCCGGTACGGGGGGTACGGTACACCCGTCACCCTCTTCCGGTTTGGTTTCTCCCTCTCGTCCTCCTTTGTACTCCACTTCCGCTTGCGGTCGTGGGGCGGGGGCTCCGGTTTCCGGATCGGGGGGTACGGTTTGCCCGTGGCCCCCTTCCGTTTCTGGTTTGAGTCAAGCCTTCCCTGTTCACCCTCCGACCTCTGTCACTTCCGGTTTCGGTTGTGGGTCGGGGGTGCTGGTTTCCGGGGCTGTTGGTTCGGTTTTTTCGTTACCTTCCTCCGGATTACATGCGAACGCCGCTTTGCCTTTGTGCGCGCCGCCTTCTGGTGGGGGTGGGGCACTCTTGGTTCCTCCTACCCTAGTTTCTGTTTGCTCGGGTGCTGGAGCTTTGTATCCGGCTCTTAACCCTGAGGCTCTTTTATAGAGGCGGTTCAACACGCTGCGGCTTTTTGTCCTCAGGTGATGGAGGAGGTTTCGGTACCCCTACCTCACCTCCATTCCTTCCTAGGCGGGACTCTTGCTTCTGCCGAGTCTGATGAGGCTTGCCTTGTATTCAGGGAGTCTCCTAGTGTTAAAGGTTTTGTGGATTGGGCCTTCTCTACGGCTAAAGGACTTTAGAGGGCGAGGCCTCTTCCTCTTCGTTTGAGGAAGTCCCTCGGTTCCCTAGAGCTTCCGCTGTGGGCTCTTTTGTTGAGTTCGTCTTCTTCGACCGGTGTTCCCGGGAAGTTCCTCTCCCGGTCGTTTCTTCCGAGGTATTCGCTCCCGGTTTCCCAGGATGATCTCGCTCTTTTGAGGGGCCTCAAGCCTTTACCTCCTTCGTCGATCCCTGTTCCAGTCGGTGGTCTGGCACGGATAGAGGTGGCTATTGTTAGGTCCCTTGAGTTTATTTCGCTCGCTGACGCGCTATCTGCTGCGCTGTCTTCTGCTTTGCCTTCTGGGCATGTATTCTGCGTCGAGGGTTCGTTGATTTCGGTGAGATCCTTGTTGCAGGCTCTCTGTACCTCCATCGTTCGGGTTGCGAATCGCAGGCTTTTGCCTATGTCAACCTGCTTCTTGCGCGTCGTGACGCTTTTCTTCAGTCAGCGTCTCCGTTGCCTCCGCTCTTGTCCTCTTCGCTTCGGGTGGGACCCTTGGTGCCCGACTCTCTGTTTGGTCCTTACGTTCGCTCAGCTGTTCGTGAGGAGTCGGAGCGGTCCCACTCAGATGGTTTCGCCTTCTGGGCTCGGGACTCTCCTTCGGCCCCGTCTTTCTTTCCTGACAGTTGTCGAGGTCGCTCGGTCCGTGATCCCTCTCCTCGGGGTGGGCAGTGTGGTACTTCCTCTTCCCGTCGCATGGTTGAGGTACGCCGTAGGCGTTTACGCAGTGGCGCGTTTTTCTCTATCCCTGCCTGTCCACCCCTAGGTGCTCTTCCCTTCCGGGCTGGTGGCTTGGCTCGTCAGTTTCTTGCTGGGTCATAGCCCTTTTCCAGAAGGGCGCTATAGAGGGGGTCCTTTGCCCTCACTCCCGGGGTTTTACGGCCGCCTTTTCGTTGTTCCCCGAAGGCTTGAGGCGGTTGGCGCCCGGTGGTCGATTTTTCTGACGCCTATTTCCATGTGTCTGTTCATCCTCTTCACAGGCGTTGGATGCGTTTTCGTCTGGAGGGATGGGGTTTTTCTTTCGAGGCCCTTCCCTTTGATTTGTCTCTCAGTCCTTGGGTTTTAACAAGGATTGTCAAAAAAAGAAAGAACTCGCTGCCGTAGTCCTCGGACTCGGGGTGCGGTTCTCTGCTTATCTTGTTGACTGGTTGGTCAAGGCTAGTTCTCACGATCTCTGTCTGGTGCACATCAGGCTCGTTCTCCTTTGGACTCGGCGCTTGGGGTTCTCTGTGAGCCCTCTCAGTCTGAGTTGTCTCCATCTCGGGTTTTCAACTACCTGGGAATGTCGTTCGACACTCGCGATTGGTCGGTCTGCCCTTTGGCTCGTCGGGTGCAGAAGCTTCAGTCCCTTCTGCTACTTTTGGAGAGTCAGGTTATCGTTTCAGCCAGATGTCTGGGTGTTACGTTGAAACGTGAACGAAAGTATGTCGGAAGCGCGCACGATAGATCTAATCGTTTCGTTTTGCAAAGTATTCAATAATGGTGTTTATTTACCTTTGATTTGAGTTTGCATTGTTGTTAGGAGAGGCTTTGTATAACGTTGATAATTTGCGTTAGTCGATATTATTTGAGAATCTTCTGGATATGCGTGTTTACTCTTGATAGAAATTTCCGGATGGATATCGAAGGTCGTGAATGTTCCCGGAAGTAGAGAAAATGTGAATGACGTAAGTCAGTGATGACGATCTTTAGTTCGATTGGTGGCAGTGCGTCATTTCTACCACGTACCAAATCGTTCCAGAAAAGAGAGAGGTTATTTAATCGTGAGCCGAGTCGCTGTTGAGATAGTAAAGTTGTTGATAGTGATTTGGAAAGTTGCTGTGAAAGTTGTTGAGTTGAATTGAGAATTGTATGCAGTTGTTGATGTGTGCTGAATAAAAGTGGAAAACTTCATACGTCGACTTTGTGACTTGTATGCTGTTTGGACGGGCTGTGTGAATAAACGAATCTGAGTTACACCTTATCAGGACTTCAGCATCGGGGCTGAATCAAATACTGATAAAGAAAAACACCATCATCAAACAGAGTGTAACATTTTGGGGGTCAAGCCGCGATTCACGCCATAGCCAAGGGTTCAACTGCTACAACTCGAGTCAACGTTACGAGAGGCAGTCATCGAGGGTAGCCGCCAACGAGTTGCGTCGAGAGGGGCCAACATACTGGGACTACATCACCGATAGGTTCGGGTTGACTGCAAGGGCGTGTAGTCGCCGAAGAGTTGCTTCGTGAGCGAACAACAGAGCGGGACTACGTGGCTGCCGTAAGACTACGTCGAGGGACAGTCTCGGAGCTACATCGCCAGTATTAGAGAGAGCAACGTACGGACGTCGAGTCTACTTCAGCACAGGAGCGTATACATCAACACCAGCGTGGTGCAGCGTCGCATACGACGAGGACAGCGGGGCCTGCGTCAGCGAAAGCGACTAGTGACAAGCATCAGCGCTACTGCAGAAAGCGTGCTGTTCTAGAACAGTCTAGAAAGGTACAGCATAGTCAAGAACTTTCCAGAAAAAAAAGAACTCTACAGTCAAGAACTTTCTAGAAAAAGAACTTTACAGAAAAGAACTTTCCAGAAGCATCAAGATGGCTGACTTCTGGCAGAAAGGGATTCAACTGAATCTAAAAGGGAAACAGTTGACGGAGTACGTCAAATCCCAGGAGAGATTACAAGAAAGAGAAGAACAACGTCAGCGTGAAGAAAGAGAATTAGAAGAGCAGCGTCGTCGAGAAGAAAGAGAAGACCGGCGTCAAGAAAGAGAAGATGAGCGCAGGCGTGAGGAAAGAGAAGCTGATCGGCAGTTCCAGCTAGAAATGGCGCGTATCCAAAACAATCAGCATGCGCCACAAGTCATCAGCGACCACATGGCTCCAAAATTGCCAGCATTCGTCGACGGGAAGGACCAGATCGACAGTTATTTGGCGAGATTTGAAAGGTTTGCCAAAAGCTCTAACTGGCAACCTCAAGACTGGGCGATTCGACTAAGTGCACTTCTGACGGGGCAAGCACTCGACGTCTACACCAGATTGTCGGACGATGATGCCGAAGACTACGACGTCTTGAAAGAGGCCCTATTGCAGTGCTACAACTTTACAGAGAAGGGCTACCGTAAACGCTTCCGTGAATGCCGGCCTAAGTCAGACGAGACGCCAAAGCAGTTTGTGGAGCGCCTGTCGTCATATCTACACAAGTGGGTGGAGTTATCAGGCGAAATGAAGTCTTACGACAGTCTCCATGACCTGATTGTGAAAGAACAATTTCTCAATGCCTGTCACAAGGACCTAGCGACCCACTTAGAAGAACAAAAGCTGCAGACGCTTAAAGATGTGACTGAGGCTGCTGAAAGATATCTCATCGCTCATGGGAAAACCCTGGGGCCACCCAGCGCGACGAAACCTTTTCAGAAGACTGGAAACCATGTGAACCAGATCCAAGGGAGCCAGACGAGCCAGAGGCAGACGGACTCCACGCCTCCTCCCAGGGAAGGGCATTCAAGAGGCTGTTTCATCTGCAACGCTACAGACCACAGAGCTGCCAGCTGCCCTCAAAGCAGAAATAGCGGACAGCGGAGCAGTACGGACAATGCAGCGGTGGGCAACCGACAGAGACGTTTCTCCAATCAACGGCAAACCAGTAGATCTGACCATCAAGTGTGCGGCGGGAGCGTCATTCTTCCGAGTGAGACCAAGCGCACAGCTACTCCTGCGGACGTGCAAGAGTGCATGACCGATGGCCAACTTCTCCTTGCCAACGGAAAATCCATCCCCGTCGTCGCCAGCGCAGCTGTGACCGTCCAGAACATGCCTGTTTCAAAGGGACGCGTCGGAAATCATGAAGTGACTGTTTTAAGAGACTCTGGCTGCAGTGGGGTCATCGTCAGAGAAGACCTAATCGCTAAAGAACAATTCACTGGCGATTTTAAATGGACACTCATGGCCGACAGCAAATGTGTGAGAGCGCCAGTTGCGAAGATTCATGTCAACACCCCTTTCTACATAGGCGAAGTCGAAGCGGTTTGCCTGAAGAAGCCACTGTATGATTTGATGATCGGGAATATCGACGGCGCGAGACGACCCGACGACCCCGATCCAGAGTGGAGTCCTGCCTCAATTCAACACGTCGAAGTTGTGGAGGAGGATCCATTACCATTTCCCGATGGAGACCTTACAGAGCTGCTACGGGACAATATGGTTACTCCGGCTCAGCCCTGCCGACCAGAGATCGTCGGTGCTGTTACTACCAGGGCCCAGGCCAAGAGAGACAAGACGTCTACGCCACTGAAGGTCGCCGACAACTCTAAAGCTGCCATCGTGGACAGAGATAAGCTGATTCAGCTCCAGGAAGCTGATAGTACTTTAAACAAGTACAGGAACCGCCAAGCGCACGTGACCAAGGGCAGTGGCACGGTCTATTTTGAGGTGAAGGCCAAGATCCTGTACCGAATCTTCCAGCACCCGAGGGTCAACGGAGGGAAACCACTACGTCAAGTATTGGTACAGTTACCCCTAAGGCGCCAGGTGATGGAAGTAGCGCATGACTCAATCATGGGAGGTCACCTGGGTATCAAGAAGACGTCGGATAGAATCCAGGCTGTATTCTACTGGCCAGGACTTCATGCGGACGTCAGCCGTTTCTGCCGATCGTGTGACATTTGCCAGAAGACCATACCTCGAGGAAGGGTCCCGAAAGTGCCTATGCAGAGGATGCCTCTGATCGACCGACCTTTCAAGAGGGTGGCCTTAGACTTAATCGGCGAAATAAGACCTCCGAGTGAAGAAGGTCATCGATGGGTACTGACTTTAGTAGACTATGCGACTCGGTACCCAGAAGCAGTGCCACTGAAGAAGATTGACACTGAAACTGTGGCAGAGGCACTGGTGGACATGTTCAGTAGACTTGGAGTGCCTGAAGAAATTCTGACAGACCTCGGGACGCAGTTCGTCTCTGACTGCATGAAGGAGGTCAACAGACTGCTGAGCATCCGGCATTTAACTACGACACCCTACCATCCAATGTGCAACGGGCTTGTCGAAAAGTTCAATGCTACGTTGAAGTCCACCCTGAAGAAACTGTGCAGCGAGCAGCCCAGACAATGGCATCGCTACATCAACGCCTTACTTTTCGCCTACAGAGAAGTACCGCAGGAGTCCACCGGCTTTTCTCCGTTCGAGCTGCTGTACGGAAGAACCATCCGAGGGCCGATGCACATCCTAAAAGAACTGTGGACGAAAGAAGTAGACAACCCAGAGGTGAAGAACAGCTACCAGTACGTGTTTGAGCTACGGGAGAAGCTGGAGCAGACTCTCGAGATAGCCAGAGAAAACCTGAAGAAGTCCCAGGACTGTGGAAAGCACTACTATGACCGTAGGGCTGTGAACAGGAAGTTCAAACCTGGCAACAAAGTGCTGGTGCTGCTACCTACTGATCACAATAAGTTGCTGATGCAGTGGAAAGGCCCGTACGAAGTGGAGACCGTGGTGGGGATCAACGACTACAAGGTAAAGGTCGGTCAGCATTCCAAGATATACCACGCCAACCTCCTTAAGCTGTACGTGGAAAGGCCATCAGAGACTGAGCACGCAGCCACAGCAGCTGTGACCGACGACAGCTTTGACAGCGAAGAACTGTTGGAACTGGGAGACTTCCACAGCAAAGAAGGCATCGATGATGTTAAGCTAGGACCGAGCTTGACGGAAGGTCAAAAGTTGGAGCTCAAGGACCTTATGGGCGAGTTTCCCCATAGCTTCAGTGATGTCCCAGGCTCTACGACTTTGGTCGAACATGAGGTCCACACCCAGACCTGGAAGGAGCATCTGCAGATCTCTAGGGAGCTGTTCCACCGTCCTGCAGAAGCCAACCTGACCGTGAGACCCAGCAAATGCATTCTGGGAGCTGACAACGTCGACTGCGTCGGACATCCGACGGAAGAAAAAGACAACGGAGGACGCAATGATTCCAGGGAAGCCCACGTGATCATCGTCTTTGACCCTGGGCCGATGACGACCGCAACTGACGAGGGCGTCGATTCCTTGCGAACGAAAGAACATTGACTGTGTGGACGAACTAAGAATATTGGTAATGACAGACTTGAAAATGAAAAACGTTGACTGGGTAAATGATCTGTGAACATTGACAGTATCCAGAAAGACTTGCAGATGAGAAACTTTGACTCTGTGTGAATGAACTGTGAACATTGACATTATCCAGGCAGATTTGAAGATGAAAACCATTGACTCTGTGTAGATAAGCTGAGCGCAATTACAGTATTCAGAAAGTCTTAAATTAGTTTCAATTGAGGATTTTGTTTGTGCATTACGTTTCAACGTTGTTGAAAGAAATTGGGTAAATTTCTTCTTGAGTGGGGGGTTATGTTACGTTGAAACGTGAACGAAAGTATGTCGGAAGCGCGCACGATAGATCTAATCGTTTCGTTTTGCAAAGTATTCAATAATGGTGTTTATTTACCTTTGATTTGAGTTTGCATTGTTGTTAGGAGAGGCTTTGTATAACGTTGATAATTTGCGTTAGTCGATATTATTTGAGAATCTTCTGGATATGCGTGTTTACTCTTGATAGAAATTTCCGGATGGATATCGAAGGTCGTGAATGTTCCCGGAAGTAGAGAAAATGTGAATGACGTAAGTCAGTGATGACGATCTTTAGTTCGATTGGTGGCAGTGCGTCATTTCTACCACGTACCAAATCGTTCCAGAAAAGAGAGAGGTTATTTAATCGTGAGCCGAGTCGCTGTTGAGATAGTAAAGTTGTTGATAGTGATTTGGAAAGTTGCTGTGAAAGTTGTTGAGTTGAATTGAGAATTGTATGCAGTTGTTGATGTGTGCTGAATAAAAGTGGAAAACTTCATACGTCGACTTTGTGACTTGTATGCTGTTTGGACGGGCTGTGTGAATAAACGAATCTGAGTTACACCTTATCAGGACTTCAGCATCGGGGCTGAATCAAATACTGATAAAGAAAAACACCATCATCAAACAGAGTGTAACACTGGGCGTCTTTGGTCGGTTGGGGTGCGCTTACGGGCAGCCTTTCAGCTCTCGGGTTTTGGTCTCCGGACCAGCTGTCTTGACATTTTCGTCGCCTGGAGATGGAAACCGTTTGCCTGGCTCTTCATCGTTTTCTTCCCTCCCTGCCTCGGGGCCTTTTGCTCGTTCGCTCCGTCAGTTCCTCTGTGGTTTCTCTCTTCTACCACTCCGGGGTTACCCATTCCCCTGCTCTCTCCATGATGGTGGAGAGCCTCCTTTTGTGGTTAGCTGATTTCGGTTATACGCTTGTGGCCAAGCATGTCTGCGGCTCTGTCAATGTCTTAGCCGCTCTTCTGGGTCGCCCTCATTGTGTGGTCCACACGGATTGGACGCTGTCCCTCTCTGTTCTTCATCCAGTTTGGGCGGAGTGGTTTAATCCACTGATCGATCTTTTTGCCACTTGTTACTCTTCCAGGCTACCCCTGTTTGTGTCGCCGGTCACAGATTGTCTGGCTGGGGCGGTTGTCGCGTTGTCCATTTCTTGGGAGGGGTTGGAGGCTTATGCCTGCCCGCCATTCCCCCTCCTTCCGCGGGTTCTCAGGAAGGCTGGAGAGGAGTCCCCTTCTCTCTTTCTCGTGGCTCCCTTTTGGCCAGCTCAGCCCTGGTTCCCCGATCGCCTTCGTCTTTCCCAGGGGCTGTGCTTCCTCTAGCTCTCGGGGCGCTTTCGCTTCTGCGGCCTCCATCCGGGATTCCACACGGCATTCCAAGCGTTCTCCGTCTTCACGCTTGGCTGTTGTCCGGCCTTCGTTAGGGGCTTCTGGGCTTCAGGAGACCCCGGCCGGTTCCAACTTGCTTCCTGCTTCTGTCCTGCCATTCTCGGGAGGATGGCTTCCTGGAGTCGGTTCTGTGGTCTTAGCCCTGCAGTCCCGGTCCTCTTTTCCAGCCTGTTCACGGTAAGATTGTGTCAGATAAAGTTGCTTCCCTCCGTCCTTTTCGTGCTAATCTGCACTTGTTGAGTCATGGTACAGTATGTGTAATTAATAATAAAATTTTCTCTCTAAATTTATTATTAATAAGCATACTTACCATGACTCAATTTAATATCCCTCCCACCTCCCCGCAGTTCCAAATAAGGAATGAGGTGTGCTGTCCTTTGCCGTGAGCGCTTAGACGCGTATTGTAGCACGTGGGACACGGGACGGTTTGGTGCAAGGGAAGCAACTCTATGTTTGATTGGATTTTGCCAGCTTCCGCTAAAAGGGCACTATCACCTAGCAACGCCAAAACATTGCACTTGTTGAGTCATGGTAAGTATGCTTATTAATAATAAATTTAGAGAGAAAATTTTAATTTTAGACAAGAGCAATATTGTAGTATTTAGAATGGGAGGGTACTTGGGAGCGAGAGAAAGATAGATGTTTGATGGAAATGTGATGCCTGTTGTCAATGCGTATAAGTATTTAGGTATTTATTTCACAACTAGATTGAGTTTTATAACAGCCTGTAGACAATTGTCTAGCAAAGCAAAAAAGGCCCTATTGTGTATTATGCAAGGTCTGCGTGCCTTTAACAACAACTCTTTGGATGTTTTCTTAAAGTTATTTGATTCGAAAGTTCAGTCAATATTGCAGTATGGTTCAGAGATATGGGGATTAGATAATGCTGCACAACATTGTGAGAAGGTGCATTTATATGCTCTAAAAAAGTTTTTGGGTGTGAGTCTGCGTACTCCAAAGGATTTTGTTTATAATGAATTAAGTCGATACCCTTTTACTATAAACTTTGCTGTCCGTTGTATTCATAATTGGCTTAAAATAAGTCATATGACTGATGATAGACTGCCCAAAAAAGCTTATCTGATGCTGTATGACCTTGATGCTCGAGGAAAACTACATGGGCTACGAATGTAAAGCTGTATTTATTTAGACATGGTTTTGGTTACGCGTGGGTGGAGCAAGGTGTGGGTAATGAGAATGGATTTTTGCGAATGTTTAAGCAAAGAATGATTGACTGTAGGTGGCAAAATTGGAGCGAGCATGCGAATGGCAGTGAACGATTTGACATGTATAGAACGTTTTGTAATAAACTAAATTGTCTTCCTAAATATTTATATATCAATGTTGATAGGCACTTGAAATATGTAGTAACTAAATTTCGTTTTGGTGTATCAGATTTAGCCACTCGTCATTACAGATACAGATATCACGAAGATAACGATTTAGTGTGCCGGTTATGTATTGTAATTCTACAGTTGAAAATGAAATACACGTTTTACTATGCTGTCCATTTTATGATACTTTAAGGAAGAAGTTCATTGCACAGAAATATTGTAGAAACCCAAATGCATTCACCTTCTCTTTGTTGATGTCACCCACAAATTCAGAAATTGTAAAAAACGTTTGCATTTTTCTCTACCAAGCATTTAAAGCTAGGGAGATTTCTCTGTCTTGAGCACTTATATATTGTTATTTTGTATTACGCATACACTATTGTATTTAATTTTGTTGGACCGAAAATTGTATTCTGTAATTAATTTTGATCTCTCCCCCCTTCATGGCCTTAACCGCATAAAACAATTTCAATTTCAATTTCTCTCTCTCTCTCTCTTTCTTATTCATACTGTATATTGTTGTTCATTCTGTTCAGATACCATGTTAATACCTGAATCGCTGTCCTTTATATATGCAAATAAACTATTGGTTTTGTCATTCAGTTTCATTGCTCTTTCTCTCTCTTTCTTTTTCTCTTTCCCTCTCTCTCGGATAGCGCAGTGGTTGGAGCACTCGCTACTGTGTTCTCCAATATCATGCTCCCCTACGGTCACAAGGCTATGGGGCCATTTTTACCTTTTACCTTACCTCCCTCTCTCTCTCTCTCTCTCTCTCTCCATCCCCCTTCCCTTCCTTTCCATCCTTCCAATCAAAAGACTGGAACAACTTTAGCTACAAAGTGGAGAAAAGTCTGTTGGTGTATGGTGAATGGTTACAAATTAAAGCTCAATAACTCTTAACGTTCTTCAGGGATTTGAGCCATATTTGGTAGATACAGGCAAACACGCCTATAACAAACTCGCTTTCAGCCAACAACGCTTTTAGCGAATGAAAAGAAATTGCCATGCCAGAGTTGTTCTTATTTATTCCTTAGAATTTTCTGGACATAACAAACATGGTTACAACCTAGCTTCACTTACACCAAATGTATTTTCTTATTCCATAACACTAAATTTCAATGAATATAACGAAATTGAAGTATGAAAACATCGCAAATTACATACATTCTCAGAAATGACGTAAAGTCTGCATCAGTTTTTGACATCATTCATATGTCTGTAGAAAAAGACCCTTCTTAACCCTTTGGGGACTCCATCATGTTGCAAAGTTTTAAAAAAAGTAATTTTAAGATCTGGCAGAAAGTGACAGCTCAACTTTTTCTTTTGGTTCTTGGCACCCAGCTACTTTTCACAAGTCAAGGAAAGCTGACATTTAAAAAAAAAGTAAATAGACCAAATTTTTAAAGTGTATCAGAATAAAGTACATGAATGTGTATTTTGTGAAAATATAAAAGGTGGTTATCATCTTTTTACTCGACTCCAATACTCTTAGAAGGAATGAAATATGTGGTTCACAACCTGCATCGTTATGAGCGTCTGCTTTAAAAAGGCGAAGAGAAGCATTATCATATTATTAACTCTTTCCCTGCCAGGCATGTTTCCACGTTTGTGCCAGACATTTCTCTGGCACCGGAAAGAAAGTTCAGTACCTTAGGCATTTAAGCTACTGTTCTTTCAATAATAGTTGTTAAATAGACATATTTCATATCAAATTAAAGGTAAAAGAGTGAAGAATAAGAAAAAAAACCCACAAAAATGTTAATTTGATTATGTTATTGAAATATGTGTTTTGAAAGCATGTTGATCTTTTTGAAATGATAAAATAAAATAAAAATATTTCTACATACCACAGTGATAAAACAAATCTGGAGGAATAATTCCAATCACTGAATCAGCTTCACACACCAGAAAGAAAATTTATTTAGGATCAAAATACACTTTACAGTTTGAAATTATATTGATTATTAGCACAGAGTTTGACACATTGTCGATTGTGCCCATCACTATGCTTAGTAAAATGCACAATAAACACTCTAAAAACGAATCAATTTGAAGAAAAAAACGCGCCTGTCGATCGAGAACGAAAGTAGAAAGAGTTATCTCTCTTTGGTTAAAATAAAACTTGGATTGGACTGCGCAAAAAAACGGAACGAAACGGAATACTGAAATCGACGATATATCGTCGATTGGCACAAACATGGCGGCTCAGATCGACGATATATCGTCGATTGGCAGGGAAAGAGTTAAACAAAGAAAATTAATACATTAGACAATTGGGATTTCACTGCCATAGAGGACAATTCGTGGTGGTGCATCTTTCCATTGTCACAATAAATCCACGGGAAAATAGTTTGGAACTCGTCAAAATGACCGCCGATAACGATCATTTGCTAAACAGGAAGTTTGTTTTTAGGCACAAAGCATCCAATTAACCGGTTACAATACAATATAACTTTATTGATCTCAAACTGATAAATTCGATACATGGTCTGCAATCCGACATAAAAATTGAGAGTACATGGACAAGAACTAAGGAACGTATTAGCACATTATCATGCATACATAATTATATAACACAACATATTCATTTCATTACTACTTATACGGCACATAGGCTGGACATTACTTTCAAGTTCTCACACAGCACACTTACTATTACATTTATTCCAACATTGAACATGTCATTTCTCTAAGATGCATAGTCTAGATATTGCCTTTCTCACTGCATATTATCACAACGTTTATTCCGTGATACCTTCTCATCCTTAACACACACACCCACACACACACACACCCACACACCTAGTGATTAGGAGCAAACAATATTGACTAGATTGCCTTCCTCACTACATGTTATCACAACATTTGTTCCAAAAATACCTTCTCATCCTACACACACACACATACACACACGCACACACCCATAGTGACTAGGAGCAAACATTTTTTTACTAGGATATGTTCCAAATATCACTTAAACATTGCATCAGGGGAAAACATATCTCACAATGAACACAAATGTATAGATCATGAATACTCATTTCTGCAATCTTGCTCGCAACATATTCATAACATGAATGGAATTGGGCGCAAAACTCTTTCTTGCTTTCACTGTGGACATTTTGGGCATTCGATGTCTGACGGCATGAGTTCATTGTGTGTAGCCAGAACATGGCTCAGGTCACTCGCAATCTGATATGCCTTTCGCTCAACCTGACGTTCGTACAACACACACAATTCATCCTGCCTTTCACCCGTCACTTTCGCACAGACGTGTACAATCCTGTTCAATACGTTCTTGTGTTTCTCACTCAACCCTCCATACCAACACATGAAGCCAAAGGTCACAACAGACTGAACAAAACATCTGTAAAAGTTGGTTAACATGGGACGACTGACATTGAGGGAGCGAAGCTTCTGAAGGCAATATATTCTGGATTGACATTTCTTGTGTATGCTTGTTGTGTTGGAATTAAAATTATGGTGCCTAAGTATTTGTATTCATTGACTCTTTCCACCCTTTCTCCCCCTATCTCCAAGTCTGGTATGGCAACGGGGTTTCTTCTGAAAGCTATTATAAGTTCTTTTGTCTTCTTTACATTCAGGTTGAGATAGTTATCATTGCACCATGCGGTGAAATTAGAGACTTCTTCTACATAGACGGAGTGAGAATTTGAGAGATCTTGTTGAGCGGTGTCGTCAGAGTATTTGATGAAAGGGGTGTCAGTGGAGCCAGAGCAGTCGTTTGTGTAGAGTGTGAAGAGAACAGGGGAGAGAACAGTGCCTTGGGGAGAGCCAGTGGAGGTGGAACGGGAGGAAGAAAGACAGTGTTGAAAGCAGACAGACTGTGAGCGGTTGACAAGAAAGTTGACAATCTAAAGAACCAGTTTCGGGCTAACATTCAGAGCCAGAAATTTGCGAGCTATGAGGTGGGGTTGTATGGTGTTAAAAGCGGAAGAGAAGTCTATGAATAGAATCATAACCAAAAAAAACAGTTTGTTCAAGGTGGATGTAGCCATTGTTGAGGAGAGTAAGTGTTCCGTCATCGGTTGATCTATTGTGCTTGTATGCAAACTGAAGTGAGTCAAGGAACGTTTGTGTACTAAGGAGGAGAAACTTCAACACAATGCGTTCAAAACACGTCATCACTATACTAGTGAGGGCTACTGGTCTATAATCATTTAGTTCTGATGGGCTCCTGGACTTGGGAACGGGACATATAGTTGAATTTTTCCACACAGATGGAACAATGGAGGTTTTCAAAGACCAAGTGAACAACTTGCTAAAACATCACACAGCTGGTAAGCACAAGATTTTAACAATTTACCACAGACATTAGGGCCAAAAGCTTTGCGGGGGTGGACCTTACGAAGAAGGGACAACCTCGTCCACCTTGATCTCACAGTCCAAGATGCCTAGGTTATCTCCCGCTACTCCCTCCCTTGCAGATCAGATATCACATTTAGCAGGTCGTCTGCTACATCGATACGCTCAAAGCGGCAATAGAAATCATTTAGTTCTTCTGCAAACTTGCTCCTCTTTTCCTCACTAAGCTGACAGTTACTCTTAGGCTTATTTTGACCAGTCAATACTTTTAAACCATTCCACGCCTCCCGCATGTTGCCTGACTTAAACTTTTCCTCTACTTTGTTCTTTTCCTCTACTTTGTCCTTATACTCTAGTTTAGCATCTCTAAGTTTCTTCTGTACTCTTATCCTTTCTTCTCTGTCCCCCATTTGAAATGCTACCTTTTTCTCACTAATTGTACTCTTCAGTTACTTTGAGATCCAGGGTTTTTTGTTTGGATACATTTTTATTGTTCTAGTAGGAATAATCATGTTTTCGCAAAAGGTAATATAATCAGTTATAACGTCTGTGGTTTTATCTACATCTGTGGACTCCAAGAACACATTCCAATCAGTACACTCAAAGCAGCCTTTCAACCTTTCACTCGCGTCTTTCGTCCACACTTTCACTATCTTGCTCACAACACTTTCAGTCTTTATTTTCGGTTTATAGGAAGGGACTAGGCGGATAGTGTCATGGTCTGACTTTCCTATCTTTGGCAGATGGAAAGATTTGTATGCGTCTTTGATATTACCATAACATAGGTCCAGCGTGGCATCAAGACGTGTGGTAACATTCACGTACTGCTTGAATGATGGAAGGGCCCGAAAGCGAATCCGAGACGATTCCCGTTCGCGGCCGATGTATGTATCAGCCCCTTCATCTTTTTGCTTTTTGACACAGACAGGTAATAATAATAATAATAATAATGGACATTTATATAGCGCTATTACTTGTCTTTTTGACACAGACAGGTAACAATAAGAATAATAATGGACATTTATATAGCGCTATTACTTATCTTTTTGACACAGACAGGTCATAATAATAATAATAATAATGGACATTGATATAGCGCTATTACTTTTCTTTTTATAGACAAGCGCATAGCGCTTTACATGAAGAAAAAAAAGAAACAAACATGATCGGCCAGGTCATCTTCTAAGGGTTAAAAACAATGCTGCCAAACAAAAATGAATTCAGCTCACCATGATAGAGAACTATAAATAATATCACATTTGAGAGTGCATCCACACAAGAAAAAAAAAGCTGATATAATGAAAGAAATTGAATTCCATTATCAGCGCTAAGCACTTTCACTTAGAATATAGAATACAGATTATTCAGTGAAATGACATTTGTAATTGCATATTGGCAATGCCCCAGGTACATTGCCTATTTCAAATTGCCCTGGAGTTGGTAAACGACCACACACACACATCCACACCACAGGCAAGTATCATCATTCCTAAAGTCATACACCTCTCTCACACACACAACGCTTTATAATACTTCAACTTAATAGACACCATTGCAACATTGAACACTATCACACTTGACATAAAATATTAAATATGGACATATGTATATCATAGACAAGCCAATTATCATACAGAATGTTAAAAAAAAGGAAGGTACATCAATATATGCTTAATTAAAGGAACACTATTGCATTTTTTTAAAAAGTGAGAAAACTAGGAACATGTATATATGAATAAAAGTGCATGTTAACTTACAAAGAAAACATTACTCCCCTTCCCCCCCCCCCCCCCCCCTCTCCACAGAAAACGGTGTTATTATTATTGTCGAGACAAGCAAACAATATATGGAGAACAGAAAGGCTACACAAAAGTGCTACTTTTTGACTCATTATTACAATAAAATGTCTCTTGACGAACATTCTCTAAAGTTGGGGCACTGTAAGATTGTGGCGGACATTTGCAAAAGAACACAGTTTCTGGCCTACAATTTGTGCTCTGTCCTCCATCAAACCTTCAGGATCAAAGAATTCAGATTCATTTGCAATCCTAGCTAGCTCCCCTATTTGGGCCTTGCACTGCCAGGCAACCATCATCCCCCTTTCCAGAAAAAATGTGCAGCTCGGAGTAGCTTTCATAGTGTTCTGAGATGAGATGCCCACCCAGATAACTCTAAGCAACTAAAAACAAAATAAAAAGGCAAGTTATCTCCCATTTCCAAATAAGGTATATTTCAAGACATTTCTCAGAATTTCACAGAAATTAAAATAAAATGTTTGACATATTTGGATGGCATACTGGTAATGATATTACAAGGACGTTGGCCAACCTGTCATAAACATGTTTTAACATCTTCCAGCTTTAATGTTTTACAATTCTTCTTTGCAATCAAACAATGAGATTACTATGTACAAACCTAGGCTATTATGACTTTATTTCTGCGTTAGAACTTGCAGTACAAAGTGAGATAAAAAGTGTGAATTGTGATGCACAAAAGCTAGTCTTTTTACGACAAAAAGTTTGAATTGCGGAAAAGTTGGTCACTTTGTTACTAAGCAAGGAAAAGACAACCCATTGGTTGTCTGATGTCTTGTAGTCTCTTCTTCTACCTACAGTTAACATAGTATGAAAAATATAGTTCTTGGAAAATAGAAAAATATTCTTTCAGCTGAGGCCCACAATCACTTTGTCCATTATTCTGGCTCCTAACAATGGGTTGTTAACTGTGCTGACTTGTATTGGATGGCTGCTTAGTCACAAAGATGTTGTTTTTAACAGGGGACAGTGGGATTGGGGTAGGGGTAGGAGTTGCATTGAGATATTATCCCATCAGACCACAGGTAAGCAAATCTTGTGACATTCGTAGTATGCTTAATAATGAAAGTACACCTATCAAAACTACTTGTTAGATCCAACTAACTGCAGGAGCACCTCACTCTCTCCACAACCCGCCGCTCATCCTATAGACCTACCTCAGAGCTTTATTTCTTTATGTTCAGCTGATATTCAACAAAGTAATTTTTAAAGTATTCAAAAGAGTGGCAAAAATGGGGTTTGTTGCACAAACTATGTCAGTTTTGAATACCTATGAAGGAAGGTTGAGTAGTGAAGAATTTTTGCACCTTGTACATAGTCGACCATTTTCTTTTGTAAGAGTAATAACATTTTGTACACATTTTTGGTGACGATGTGAACATGATTGAATGTATGCTTTGCATCTTGTTTTTTACGGTCATCCTACTCTCTCACCTCCTTTCTCGCTTCCTTTTTTGTGTTGATTTTAAAGTGTTTATGTCGATGCCTTTGTGGGCAAGCATGCATGTTTTTCTTTATGACATGGAAACATTGGTATATCACAGAGCACAAGTTTGTGCGTGTGTGTCTGTTTTAATTTTTTAGTGTTCACGTCTTGCGACTTACAGTTCCTTGAACATGTTTTTGTTTTGTGTGTTTGTTTACATCTTCTTCACAGAACATTTATAGTTTTTTCATATTTTAATGGTTTGTAAAATGTATGGGTGTTTGTAAACCATGTTTAGCCCCCCATGTCCATTTTATTGTGTGTTCTGTTATAGAGAAGTAATTTCCCCAACATGGGAGCATTCTATGTGGTGATTGTGCTGAAGCCCAACAACCAGGATTGTGAGGTGATGGACACCCTCTTTCCGTCAGGCGGGAAAAATCCTCGCAGCAAGACTGTCTCCATCTCCATCTCTGAAACCATCTCAAGTCAGTGTTTGTTTGTTTTTATTGTGTGTTGGTGGGTTTTTTCAGGAGTCTATTAATAAGTTGGGATTTTCCTACAGCAATCATAGTATGAATGTGGCTAAAACTCTGCTGATAAAAAAATAATGTTGCAGTCACTGACTTCATAATGCTCTGACATTGCAATTCTTTTATATTACAGCCATTTGAACCATCAAAACATGGCAGGTTGATCTGACTTGAAGAGTTTGTTTCTCTGACATTGGTGTGATTTTTAATTAATATGGTGGGTTAGTAAATTGCACATACATGCTTCAGTTGGTTGTTTTTTTTGCTATCAAAAAGTAGCCACTAAAAGTATCAAGGAATTTGCTTCCAGTTGTATGTCTCAGTCATCACTTGTTAGTCATTCTTCATGCGTAGTGTTGTTATTTTTATTTTGTGTGGCAGGCTAAATTGAGTGTATTGATGTAATTTTTGTGTGGATTAGATAGATAGATATTCAATGTTTTTAGGGTCCAGCAGACTGCCAAGAGCTGAATCTGGATCACACAAAACTAAGCAAAATCAGACTAAATTGCTAACATAATAAAAGATGTAAATAAAACTAGTCTTACTGATAACAGATTACCAAGAATATAAACAAGATGATATGACCGCCTTTATCAGTAAAACTTATATTAATCTAATGAATAAAAATTGATAAAACAACAACCTATATGCGATAAAACAAACCAACATCATGTAAAAATTGAAACAGATGTTTACTATTGCAAACCCTAAAAATCTCAATAAAAGATATCAAACCAAAATATCTTTCTCTTTCATCAACCAGATCAGCACATTCAGACATAAAATGGTGGACGGAAAAGGATTTGTCACATGCAAAGCACCATTGTGGTTCTTCTCCTTTTAAAAGGAAACTATGGGTGACAGAAGTATGCCTTATGAAGGCGAGCTAAAACAGTTTCTTCTTCAAGTCGCATTTACATAGAACACCCGGCTAACTAGCTCCAGCTAGGAGCCATCTCTAGCTCGTAGTTGTTGCAAGCACCACAGCACTGAAACAGCCCTTTTACATATTCTGAACGATCTTCTTCTTTCAACTGACTCAGGCAACATCTCCCTTCTTACCCTACTCGATCTCTCTGCCGCCTTCGACACTATTGACCATTCTATCCTCCTCCACCGCCTTCAACACTCCTTTGGCATCACTGACTCCGCTCACTCCTGGTTTCTTTCCTACCTCTCCGACAGACGGCAGTCCGTTATCATCGATGGCATATCCTCTGACCCAGTTAGGCTCTTCTGCGGAGTTCCTCAGGGAACCCTCCTCCTGGGTCCGGTCCTTTTTACACTCTACACCTCCCCTCTGACCAACATCATCCAGTCTCATCACATAAACCACCACTTCTATGCTGACGACTCACAACTACAAGACAAAGACAAACCTGACAACATTCAGGCACTCCTGACTCGCACGGCCGACTGCTGTGAAGACGTGAAGGACTGGATGACAGCAAACAAACTTAAACTGAACGACGACAAAACGGAAGCCATGCTGGTAGGCACACGCCAGAAACTCCCACAGCTCCCCTCCTCTCTCCATCTTCAGCTTGACGGAACCTCTATCCCTCTCTCCGACTCTGGGAAGAACCTTGGCGTTATCCTTGACTCTTCTCTCTCAATGACTAGCTTTGTCTCTGCAACCGCCCGGGCCTGCTACTTCCACCTCCGTCGAATCAGTCAGATCAGAAAATACCTCACCACTGAAGCTGCCACCAAACTTGCTGTCTCCCTCATCCTGTCTCGCATCGACTATTGCAACTCCCTTCTTTCCGGCCTTCCCCGCTCCACCACTCTCCCTCTCCAACGCGTTCAAAACAATACTGCCCGCCTCGTCCTCAGAAAGAAGAAATCTGACCACGTCACTCCCTTGCTCAAAGCCCTACACTGGCTTCCCATCTCCCAACGCATTCAATACAAGACCTTGTCTCTCTGCTACAAGTCCCTCAACAACTCCGCTCCTCTCTATCTCTCTGACTTACTTCACCCATACATTCCCTCTCGCTCTCTTCGCTCTGCCTCCGACCCTCTCCGCCTCCGCATTCCTCGCTCCAAACTCAGCACGTTCGGGTCCCGCTCCTTCTCTGTCTACGGCCCATCCATCTGGAATACTCTTCCACTCTCTCTCCGTCAGAAACCCTCTCCCACCTCCTTCCAGTCTGCCCTCAAAACTTACCTTTTCAAGCAGTTCTAACACTATGACCTCACTACGCACCCCATCACCAGCTGTCTCTTGCATATAGTGTCTGGTCTGTTTGTGGTATGAGTATATTTGAGTGAATGTATTTTTTGCGTAATTGTTACATGTGTCATTGTCTAAAGCGTGCACATGCGTGCGTGAGTTGTGAGTGCGCGCTTAGAGTTATAATTATTATAAGATAAGCGCATTATAAATACAGTAATTATTATTATTATTATTATGATGTCCTTTCCGTGGGACAGTCCACTAGGAAATTGCCATTTCTCAGTCTTTTGATATCTTTGATCTCTCTAGACACTCCCTCAAACCACTTTTCCATGACAAATGGGGACATTTTTTGGTTTTCATCTAACAATCAAGAAGCGTGACCATGTTTTGAAGAGGCCTGATTCCTTGGCTGTACGTCTAGTTTCCATTCCCTATCAGAATCATATCCATTAGTTTGGTCCAGTCCGTCATAAGTTATTTTTTGGTTTTGTTTGTTTGTTTGTGATGTGATTGAAGTGTTTGGTCAAAGATGGCAGAAGTAAATGGTCACCCTAGGAGAGCTGCCATGCTAGGGTAGGGACAATGGATGGTCAGTGACGTCCATAAGCCTGCAGCCGCCCCTCATGCCAAACCTCCGAATTCGCGATTGTTAAATTTTTAAACAGGCCACAACCATCCAGCCTCTGGTCATGCTGAACCAACGCCGGCTTGCCTGTATGGCGGAGAATTTTAGGGGTAAAGAAGGTATAGAAAATAAACCAATAAGACAAAGAAAGAAAATGGAAAAGCTGCAAAGTTGGTGGAAAGAGTTTTAGGGTGAAATAGAGTACAGGTGAAAGGACCCAAAAGGCAGAAATAAGACAAGGGGAAGAAAAAGGGATGGGCAAGCTTAGTCACCAAGCCAGAGAGAGGTTGGTGCCCACCCCCGGCACGCCGAGCCGAGCCAGTGGGAGCTTTGTGTGGATTATTTGTGCGACATAATTGTGTGAATAAAACTGATTTGTGTTCTAGGTTCCCAATACTACAAAGCTATATTTGCAGCGCTGGGTGTGTTTGTGGGTTTCTATATTGTTGCCGCCATCATCGGATGTGTCTACCATGGATGGTACACCTTTCTGTTATTTTGATTCTTTTATTTTATCACCAAAGTACAAATCTATTGATAAATTAACAATAATATACATTCTTTCATTTTTAACATGCATAGCAATCACATTTCGGTAATGTGAAAGTGCTGATATCAGTTAATATTTCCTTACGGTAACAAGCAACATGTTTTATAGGTATGAGTGTCTGTGTTTTATTTGTGTTTTGTCAATGGTTCTTTTGGTCTTGTTGCAGTGGATATCATCAGAGCTTAAGTGATCTATCTGATGCTGAAAAAGGTGAAATATCTTTGTTTCATAGTAGATAGGGACGGAAGAAGAAAAAGAGAAAACAAGTATGTGTGAGGGCAGATAAAGAGGCTTTAGAGGTTTAGGGAAAGGGCTTTATGACACACCTGCCTGCAGCAGTATGTACTGACCAACAAGGCAACATTTCCAAATTTTGCAAGTTGTAAATAATGTAATTAAAAAAGAGAAAGTGTTGGTGTGAATGGTGTGTGTAAGTGTGAGTTTGGTCACAGCTGCTAAAAAAAAAAAAAAAAAAAAAAATCTTGCAGTGTAGGCGTTACATTAACAGCATTGGCAAGCTGAAGCTGTTGACGTAACACTTATAGAATCAGTGATACAAATATTCATAATGGGGTGTGCAAGTTACCTGAACAAGACAACAAGAGGTGCCAGGTCAGTGTTTACTGTTATGAGAAACAAAGCATGTAGTAAAGGGTGGTACACATGTGTGAACCTGAAAATACAGGCTTGCTTAATGATAGTCTGGATTTTGTTTTTTTAGTTCAGACAAGTTGTTTGTGCTTTCTTTTGTGTTGGACTTTAAAGATCCTGGTGCTCATGTCCTAGACAGGTGAGTGCTAGCTACACTAATACAACCTGCAAGCACGATCTCAAACTCCCCCCCACGCCATGTCCCTCCCCACTGCTCACACAAAATTGTGGTGTTTGTCTGGGTGTCGGATGATGCACCTAAGGTAGGCCTACTAAGTGAGCACCTAGTGCTACAGTTGCCTTGAGCTGGAAAAGCACTATATAAGAACAATTAAATAAGGGGCCGTGGAAGGCAGGATATTTGAAGATGTATTTTCATGCTGTTCAGGATTGATAGGATTTATTTATAATCTTTCATCATTTATTTTTATCTGATTAATTGCTTTTACAATCAAACTTGTATGTTTTACTTTACTACCCACATGTCCATTGATAATTATTGTGTTTGTGAGTGTATTACCTTATTTGTCAAGGACTGTTTGGTATTTTTTATCTCGTTGTTATAGTTGTTTATGATGTGTTCTGTGTGGATGAGTGCACGGCTGCAGTGATGAGTGGGCAAATGTAGTGCGTGAGTGTGTTGTAACTGCGCGAGGCTTTTATGACTAAAATAATAGTGCCTATTCTTTAGTCCTACTTCTTACCTGTAATATTTTTACCTGCAAGAGGCGTTCGCTCAATCAATGCATAGTTAAATTATGTACGGATGATGTGCGTACGGATTCTATGCTTTCTGAACCTCTTATATTAGTCTGTGTCTTATTATTGTTCATTATAACTGTCTTGATGTGTGGAGCCATTATATAATATAATGTGATGAGACTTGTACAATATTTCCATTCCTGTGGTAATAAAGATGTGTTGAATTGAATTGATCTAACATACATGGTAACTTGCCATTAGTAAAATGACCATGCTGTTTGCCTTATACCAGACAAGCTGCTGTGCTTTAGCTATGAAGGTCACCAGCGACGGAACAGTGAAGGTCACCGCAGTTGGGGCACCCAAAGTGGAGTGTCTACAGGTGATTTCGCATGGACAGGAATCATATTTATTTGGGCATGAGTTTATTTCTGTTATTTATTATTTGTTTTCAATTTTAACAGTCGCATTGGCTTCTGTAGTTTGGTTGCATGTTGTACTCAGATCGCTTTCTGATTGGGCATGAATTGCTTTGGGCACTTTTGTTGTTGCATAATATATTTGAATTTCTTGTTACTTGGAGCAACATCACATTATCTTTGTGTTGGCTAATGTAGTCACTGTATTTTGTTTTTCAGTGGTTTGCTACTTGGTGTTGAAAAATAGATCCCAGACACTAACCTAATTTCATTGATATGTACTCCTTTTCTTTATATAGACTATAAAGTGTGTATGTTGTTTATTTTGTAATTATTTGGTAGTACTGCTGCTAGGTGATTAAACAATCCACCCCTCAACGCAATCACATGTTTGTGTAAAAGATCTGTGTACCTTCATCGGGTGTCGGATAGCGCAGTGGTTGGAGCACTCGCTACTGTGTCGCAAGTTAAGCACCGTCCAGTGCGGTTAGCACTTGGATTTTTTTGATTGATTGATTTATTGTTGCTTTAGGTCCAGCGGACTCTTCCGAGCCAAATCAGGACCGGACAACCCCCGATCCGCATAAAAGATCTGCTGAAACAACCCCAGTGGGAAAATTGAATGCCCTCCACCGGCCAGTCACTTTACAATAAAGACATCCCACGCGGGGGACGGCTGAGGGTTGACCTCAACTACGCGAACCCCCGGTTACAAAAACAAAATAGAATATAAACATCATTATAAATCATCAACAAAACACATACATATAAAATGCCTATAGTGCTAAATAATACAATCATAGGAAGCCCTAGTGACCACCCGGCAGAAAGCGTCCAACACTCCCAAGCTGATCCAACAGACCTCATACACAAACAAGGAGTCTTGTCCAGGAAGAGTTTTCAAGAAAAAAGATAGGTCATTGATCTAGCGAAGAAGAAGATAGTATAGCAGAGTGAAGGACAGAGCAGGAATAGGAAAGAGTAAATGAGGAAGACAGCGACAGTGGGAATTTAAAGCACTAAATTTCCATAAAGTGGGGATACTATTTATACTGTAAACCCCCGGCACTCCAACGGGGGTACTGTTGCCGCAGTGAATCTGTCTTGCCTATAAAGGAAAGACAGGTTTTCAACTGTGGCTTTCACTGTTCCCTTTATAGGTTTGAACAATCTACAGTGGCAAGATTGCTCATGACCCCAAGGGGTTAGCACTTGGATGGGTGACCGCAAAACGTGAAGTGACAAATAACAACGCCCCCAGTTGACTCAACTGTGACTGAGTACCTACTCTTTTAAGGGTGGGGAAGGTAAAGCAGCGAGGGAGAGAGATGGGCATCACCCTCATTACGCTGGCCCAAGATAAGTGTGGTCTCCAACATCATGCTCCCCTACAGCCACAAGGCTATGGGACCACCTTTACCTTTTACCACCTTACCTTCATCATTGAGTGTAATAAATTATGTATTTGAAAGTTTAATTACACTATTATGCCACTTACCTTCAGACTATGCTTTTTCTGTCTCTCAGTCAGATTACACATTAAAAAACAAAACAAATTTGCACCAGCAAGCACCTTTTTAGCCAAATGCTGCACTGACTGGTGTAAGGGGTTTCAGAGCAGCAGCTTTTGATGGGTAGTTATGACTGAACATGGCTAGATTTAAGCATACGCATTTCTTGACTAAGCCAGCCTCGCTTTGAAATTTGACAGTGTTGATGAATCTGACCAGAAACATCCTCTCTCAAAACTGAGTCTGATAGCAATTCAACAGTGACAAAACCATACCATGAGAAATATCCTTAAAAACGTTCAACAAATGTATGTTAAGAAAATGAAATTGTCCACCAAATTTCTTTTTGTCCAAGTAATTGGCATTGAACATGGATC
Source organism: Oncomelania hupensis (assembly GCA_036898135.1). Classification (NCBI taxonomy): domain Eukaryota; kingdom Metazoa; phylum Mollusca; class Gastropoda; order Littorinimorpha; family Pomatiopsidae; genus Oncomelania; species Oncomelania hupensis. The sequence goes on along the minus strand of CM072520.1, from coordinate 40,324,986 downwards.
TTTGATGCATGATAGATATCAATAAGACACATACATGCAGATTTGGTCAACCTTTCTCCAAGGTCACTGGGAACTGTCCAGAGTTGATTTGTATGGGTATTTTGAATTGTCTTTGACCCTAAACTATGAGAGATATAATCCAAACTTATTGTATTTAGAGATACTAGATTGATCTTTCATAAATATTCCATGTTTGAATTGATCTTGTAGGTCAATATTATTTTATGTCTTACAAAAACATTAAAAAAAATGTCTTGCCGTACGGTAAAATGGCTCTATATTTTACCAGTAGTATGCAACAACATTGAGTTATTTAATCATACACAAACATGAGCATTAGAGATCAAGTGAAGGTTCAAGGTCAAGGTTACTGAAGGTCAGTCACCCCATGGTCTCTGTTTTTTGCGTAATACAACTTTTGCTGTAGTTTATTTGATCGTACATAAGTGTATTTGGATCCGGAGATCAAGGTCAAGAGAATCAAAAGATCAAAGTTTATATTACTTTCATTTTAATGCCACCACTTCATTTTGGTTTTTTCTGGACTGATTTTCATTTTGAATATTGCAAGTTCCATAAGGAGCTTTGCCCTTCTAGTTTACCCTCTTTTTTGTTCTTTTTTCTTTAATAAAAGAGTGAAGGGTTTCCAAGGGGGCTCAAATGAGGTGCAAACTACAAGAGCACTTATGATCGTTTTTTTTTGTTGACATGTTTAACGTGTGGCTTGTTTTGTTTTGGTTATACATCTCCCTGCTTAGATTACACCTTTCTACTGACAGAATTACACTTGGGCTTGTTGGAGGGTAAACAGATCTGATGTACTCAGTTTCTGGATGTCTCAACATTTTGTTTTGTTTAGAGTTCATATTGCATGAAGTTTGTCAGTTTCGAATTGCATGACAAGATTTGTGAAATCTTGCAATTTGTTGTAATGTTATAACCTTGTTAGCCTTTCATATTTGTTTGTTTGTTTGCTTTTGTATTTATTGTTGTTTTATAACTGCATGGCTCTACTTTTGTGAACTGATTATTGTCAAATTTATAAGTTCTGCTAAATTAGTAGAATTGTCTCTTTGCATGTTAGGTTCACAGACATGTACTATTTATCAGTGTTACTTTGTTCGTGGAATAGTTCCCCCTCCCTCCCCCTCTCCCTACCCTCTCCTCACCTGCCTGGGGATACCGGGGTATCTTTCAGTATAAATAGTTCCTCCACTTTCTGGAAGTTTTGTGCTTTAAACTTCCTCTTTTCTATCACTCTGTACATTCCTGTCTTCGCTTTTTTTTTTCTATTGTCTACAGTATAGTATTAACTCTTTCAATATGTAATTCACCTGTATTTTTTACATTAATCCCTTTACACTGTTTCTCTCTTTTTGTGTGTGTGCGTTTGCCATGCAGGGTGACTCCTGTTAGGGGAGAATGGGATCCTAGAGGTTGAGGTCACTGAAGGACTGCGGTCCTTCAAACCAACACACCCCTTTGGCCCAGACTTCTTTTAGATGGGAGGCTGGTGTGACCCACATCAATCAAGCAGCTGGTCGTGTATTGCCCTAGCTCTGCTAGAAGGCTGCGGCTCATAGGTCAAACCTGAGCAAGACTGTAGTGGCAATGCGTAATTTTTTGAGTGAATTCCCCCCCCCCCCCCCCCCTGGCTTAAATTTACCACTTGGACACATCCCCTTGTTGGACTCCATTGTGGGTGGGGAACAGGGAGAAGAAAAACAATTCAAAACATGGCAACCACAAAAAATAAGACTTTGGGAGGGGAGAAAGACAGTGAGAGTGAGTCATGGAGAGAGTCATTTGAATCAGGAGTGGAGTGTGGACGGGCTCTCTTTTTGGTGGTGGGGAAGAAAGATCCTGATTGACCGTTGGGCAAATTGTCCCTGTTTGCAACAAGCAAGGGCTTTCAAGTGATGGCTATTTCTAGTAACAGGTTTAAAGAAATCAAAAAGATGAGGTCTGGGGCCTTCTTGGCAGAATGCCTGACAAAAAGAGAATGAGATGCGCTTCTGTGGATGGACAGCTTTCCTTTAGGTATTTAATATTATGCGGCAGAAAAGTCAGTAAACTTTCGAAAATAATACCCAGAAATGTAACTTCTTTAGAAACTTTGATGGGCTGGCCATAAACATGGTTAAAACCTGGTTCTGTTATCCATGAAAATGAATGCATTCGGTCTTAGAAAGCAAAATTTTGAAGCAGTTTTCTTCTAGCCACCCCTGAATTTTATCTATGCAAAGCTGAAAGATGCTCCACATTAACCAAGGTTTTACCCTTAGCCAAGATAGAGAAATCCTCAACAAACAAGGATTTATTGATGCCAGATTTAATAGTTTTAACTTTGTTATTGATCTTGATGTTAAACAAAAGACTGCTACCCTAAGGATCACCAATCTCCTGCTCAAAATGATCTGACAAAGTGGAGCCAAGTCAGACCTGGCACTTTCTGTTGGCAAAAAATTTTCAATAAAGATTGGTTAATTTCCGCAGAAGCCCAGTAGTTCTAGATCTTTCAGAATCCTGAACTTCCAAGTCATGTCATACGACTTTTCTAGGAAACAACATCAAGACAAGACACTTTATTACCCAATGAATTCAAAATACGTAGGATTTTGTTTTGATAATGCGGTTAAACATTCAGTCCCTCTGCAACGGGGTGTCGGATAGTGCAGTGGTTGGAGCACTCGCTACTGTGTCGAAAGTGAAGCACCGTCCGGTGCGGTTAGCACTTGGATGGGTGACCGCTAAGGTGTGAAGCGACAAACAACAACGCCCCCAGTTGACTCAACTGTGATTGAGTACCTACTCTCTTGAGGGTGGGGAAGGTAAAGCAGCGAGGGAGAGAGTTGGGCATCACCCTCATTACGCTGGCCCAAGATAAGTGTGATCTCCAACATCACGCTCCCCTACGGCCACAAGGCTATGGGACTACCTTTACCTTTTACCTTTTTTTTACCCTCTGCAACAACAAACAACCTTCCACTGGACATTAAAACATTAAAATACTCTGATAGAAAAAGTTATTAAAGGAGTAAAGCACAGGCGCACACCCAACTCGCAACCCCCACATGCACACGCATACTCACGCATACCCGCATGGGTATCTAAATTAAAACATAATGAGATAAAATACATTAAAGAATCAGAATTGCACCACTAACACATTATCGCAAATAATAAATTGGCGTTTAAGTATAACACCTCATGCTCTGGGGACACTGGTACTGAGAGGGCGGCCTCGGGGAAGAAGCTGTGTCTAAACCGGCTAGTTCTAACTTTTAGTGCTCTGAAGCGTTTGCCTGACGGGAGGAGCTCGAACAGATGGTTGGCTGGGTGGGATGGGTCGCCAATGATGTTGCTGGCCCTTCTTGCCAAACGCGTGCTGTATAAGGAAGCGAGGGATAATAAATCACAGCCTATGATTTTTGACGCACGTTTCACAATTCTTTCGAGTTGAAACTTCTCACCCGAAGTGGCGCCTCCAAACCAGACTGTGATACTGAAGCACAGGATACTCTCAATCACGGCGCGATAGAAATGCGCGAGTATTGTCTGGTTAAAATCCGAGCCTCTTGAGCTGTCTCAAGAAGTGGAGGTGCTGCTGACACTTCCTGATAATGGACATGCTGTTATTGTCCCATGACAGGTTGCTGGAAATGACCATTCCAAGAAATTTAAATGAGTCAATCTGTTCTACGTATTCACTGTTAATTATAAGAGGTGAGATTGTGCTTTTATTCCTGCGAAAGTCAATGACCATTTCTTTTGTTTTAGATACATTGAGCTCAAGGTTGTTATCGGAGCACCAGCCAACCAGCCGCCCGACCTCCTCGCAATATGTACTTTCATCTTCACCCAAAATAAAACCCTCAATTGTAGTGTCATCAGAGAACTTGACCACTAGCACCGACTGTTAATCAACGCATCTCTGACGAACGACTCAAAATAGATGAGATGATCTGAAGTGGCCATATTTTTGCTGAAACACATTGAGAGATATGAAGTGCGTTGATGGATTCTAACTGCCACATAAAATGTTCATAGGTCATCCTTTCCATTGTTTTGCACAAGCAGCTTGTAAGGGCAATCAAAAGGAGAGCCACCTGCATATTGAACATACTTATGTCACCCATAGTTTCCTTTTGAAAGGCAAAAAACCCACCGTAGTGCTTTGCATGTGATAAGTCCTTTTTCGTCAGCCATTTAATGTCTGAATGTGTCGATCTCATTGATGAGAGAGAAAGATATTTTGGTTAGATATCTTTTAATGAGATTTTTATAGTCTGCAATGGTCAAAACCTGTTCACATTTTTACGTGGTGTTGGTTTGTTTTATCGCATATAGATCATGTCATCTTGTTTGTGTGCTTGGTTACATTTCATCAGTAATGCTAGTTTTATGTACATCTTTTATCATATTTTAATCTCTAATCTGTTTTTGTGTAGTTTTGCGTGGTCCTGATTCGACTTTTAGCAGTCTGCTGAACCCTCTAAACATTGATTACCTATCTATTGTGGAAAAGTTATTTCAATGTCATTAAGTTTACGTTTTGTGCTTTTGGGAATAGGTATTCGAGATGAAAATAATGCATTCTGATTTTGGTTTTCATCTTTGCCTCTGGGCACTTGGTTGTGTGTTAATGGTGCATATGTATCTCTTTTATAGATTTAACTTTACTTTTCAACCATTTTGTTTCCTTTTTAGTTTTAGTTAAAAATGTGTCTTCTCTTTCTCTAAAAGTTTATTTGTGTTAATGGTATATTTTCTGTTTTTAAGTTTCAGTGTCTTGATGTTAAGTGTTTGTTTCATTAATTGTTCCTGTTTTGTTTTCTATGATATAGTTCTACAGTCATGCTGATGAAGTCATACTGTTGATCATATTATCGATTATAGATTTATGTCATATAACAAGATGGTGTCTTTCCGGCTTCACTTGAAGAGAGTTAACACAGCAAAGTGTACTAGACTGAAGTTCGACCTGGACAAACTGCAAGACCCGGAGGTGGAAGAAATATTTCAGGCCCCAATTGGAGGGAAATTCGCACCACTGCTCATTTTGGGAGCTGGTGAAGTAGATGTCAACACCATGACCACCACCTTCAACTTAGCTGTGACAGATGCCGCCATGGAGATCCTTGGAAAGCACCGGCCAAAGGAGAAGCTGTGGATCACACCTGAACATTTGGACCTGTGTGATAAACAAAGAGAGATGAAAAAGAAAAAGAACACCTCACAGGGAGATGATGCCTACCGAAAAATCAACAATGACATCCAAAAAGGCATGCACATAGCAAAGGTGAACTGGATAGAAGATCAATGCCAGGAAATAGAGAACAGTCTGAACAAGAACAACAGCAAGAAGGCCTACCAGACTGTAAAGCGGCTGACAAGTGTTAAACAGCCCAAGGTATCCATGATCCAAAGCAAGCCTAGACCCATCAGTTCTAGCATGTCCAGAGAACAGAGAAGAAGAAAAATCCTCCCAATTCTCAGAGAAGACGTTGAGGCAGCAGTGCAATCGCTGAAGAATGGGAAGTCAGCGGGAGTGGACAACATACCCGCGGAACTGCTTCAAGCAGGAGGAGAAGCGATGATTGATGCCCTCACCATTATCTGTAACAAGATCTGGCAGAGTGGGGAGTGGCCTACACCATGGACCCAGTCGCTTGTCATCACTCTTCCCAAAAAAGGTCACCTTCAGGAATGTGAAAATTACCGCACCATCAGCCTCATCACCCATCCCAGCAAGGTCCTCCTGAAAATAATAATCAACAGGTTGAAACCACAAGCTGAACAAATCATAGCTGAAGAGCAAGCAGGATTCAGGGCTGGGCGAATTACCTCTGAACAGATTTTCAACCTCAGAATAATCTGTGAGAAATACCTACAGCACCAACAACATCTATATCATGTGTTCGTAGACTTCAAAAAGGCGTTTGACCGAGTCTGGCATGCAGCTCTGTGGGCAACCATGAGAGTGTACAACATCAGCCCTAAAATTATTGAAGTCATCAAAAGCCGGTATGACAAGGCTACCAGTGCAGTCCTCCACAACAGTGCCATCAGAAACTGGTTCAGAACAACAATTGGTGTGCGTCAAGGATGCCTACTCTCTCCAACACTCTTCAACATCTTCCAAGAGCGCTTCATGTCAGATGCCCTTGCAGATCATGAAGGCACAGTCAGCATAGGGGGAAGAGCAATCTCCAACCTTCGTTTTGCGGATGACATTGATGGATTGGCTGACAAGAACTTGAACAGCTGGTACAGAGGCTTGACACCACCTCCAGAGCCTATGGAATGGAAATAAGTGCAGAGAATACCAAAATGATGACCAACAACACCAATGGCATCAACACGGACATCAAAGTCCAAGGCCAATCCCTCAACACAGTGTATAGCTTCAAATATTTAGGAGCCATTGTATCAGACAATGGGTCCTGACAGGAAGTCCTCTCCAGGATCGCACAAACAACTGCTGCCCTGGCGAGGTTGAAGCCAATTTGGAAAGACAGGACCATCAGTCTTCATTCCAAGGTAAAGCTGCTGCGCTCCCTTGTCATCTCCATCTTCTTATATGCTTGTGAAACATGGACCCTCACAGCAGATCTACACCGAAGAATACAAAACATGGAGATGAGGTGCTACAGAAGACTTCTGGGCATTTCCTATACCCATCACATCACCAACGACGAAGCCCGACAGACCATCACACAAGCCATTGGACAACACGATGACCTGCTCACAGTGGTGAAAAAACGGAAACTCCGATGGTATGGCCACGTCACCAGATCATCAGGTCTTGTAAAGACCATCCTGCAAGGCACAGTGCAAGGAGGTAGAAGAGAGGGAGACCAAAAAAGAGGTGGGAGGACAACATTCGAGAATGGACTGGTTTGACACTGAGCAAAACAATCAGGGTTGCTGAAAACAGGTGAAAGATGGAGTACGCTGGTTAAACGATCATCTGTGGTGCCTCTACGACCTCCGAGTTAATTGATAGGATAGGATAGGTCATATAACAATATAATAAGAAGAAAAAGATGTATCGGATGTCCATTTCCACCTCCTACATTCTAATCAGGCCGTTATGGTTGCGACTCGCATGTGTGCAGCAGTGTGAGTCATGTACGCACACCAACAACGAACATTCCAGAGTTTTGCAGATCTGTGCAAAAGTCCAAAAATTATGTTTATTAACGGAAACCATTTGTCCATCTGTCTGTCTGTCTGTCTGTCTGTCCGTCTGTCTGTCTATCAGTCCATCCGTCTGCTGTCTACCTGCCTTCAGTCTGTGCAAAACTTTAAAGTGGCTAAGTACTCACAACCAGCTTCATCTGTCACAACCAACTTGGTAGGCTGGTGTATATTCAAGAGACCTAGAAAATGATATGTGAATGAATTTCACTTCAAGGTCCGGCATTTTATGTCTGAATGTGCTGATCTTTTTGATGAGAGAAAAATATATTTTGGTTCGGTACCTTTTAAAAGTTTGCAATGGTCAAAACTTGTTTTGATTTTTAAGTGATGTGGGTTTGTTTTCTGGCATATAGCTCATGTCAGTTTGTTTGTGTGATTGTTTAAATTTCAGCAGTGAAGTTACTTTAATGTGCATCTTTTATCATATTTTAATGTGTTAACAGTTTAATCTGATTTTGAGTGGTCCTGAATCGGCTCCTGTAGTCAGCAAGACCCTATAAACATTGATTATCTATCTATAAGGTCAAGGTCACCAAGTCAACAAATGTTTGTAAAACAAATTACAATTTTTAACAAAATTAACCTTTTCCTTAAATTATTGATATTGAACTAATGATTTTTGAGGCATCATAGATAACAATGACGCACATACCATGCAACCTTGCGCCAAGTTCACAGGAGCTGTCATAAGTTGGTTCATATGGGTACTTTGAAGTGACCTTGGCCATACACTACACGAGATAAAAAGTTCAAACTTGTTGTGGGTAGAGATCATAGCTTGATTTCATATCTGTGATGTTTTTGAGTTCATCTTCAAGGTCAAGGTCATTTTTAGACCTTACATGAATATTTTTTAAAATTGTCATCGTGGAATTGCTTTATATTAGTCCCGTAGTATGCATTAACATTGCGTTATTTGATCATGCATAAGCATCAGATGTCATGTCAAGGTCATCACAAAGTCAAGGTCATCGAATGTCAAGGTCATCATAAGGTCACTTTTTTTGGCAAATACATTTGCTATAGTTTGTTCATATTTTAGTGTCCATTTGGATCCGGAGGTCAAGGCCATCTCACCATCAAGACTATCACAAGAACAAAGTATTTGCATTTTGATGACATGGTTTTATTTCATTTTTTTTGTGGGCACTAATTTTGATGTAAAATATTGTCATCTTCATCTTCCTATATGCTTGCGAAACATGGACCCTCACAGCAGATCTCCAATAAAGAATACAAAGTAAGGAGATGAGGTGCTACAGAAGACTTCTGGGTATTTCCTATACCCAGCACATCACCAACGACGAAGTCCGACAGACCATCACACAAGCCATTGGACAAAACGATGACCTGCTCACAGTGGTGAAAAAACAGAAACTCCGATGGTATGGCCTCGTCACCAGATCATCAGGTCTTGCAAAGACCATCCTGCAAGGCACAGTGCAAGGAGGTAGAAGAGAGGGAGACCAAAAAAAGAGGTGGGAGGACAACATTCGAGAATGGACTGGTTTGACACTGAGCGAAACAATCAGGGTTGCCGAGGACAGGGAAAGATGGAGTATGCTGGTTAAACGATCATCTGCGGTGCCCCTACGACCTCCGAGTTATGGGATAGGATAGGATAGGAAAAAATAGAAAAGTTTTTTAGTGCTTTCAGAAAAAAATTTAGTCATGATTATTTCTAACCTGCATGCCACAGAATTGTTATCAGAACCTTCATGTATGTTGTCTTTAGGCAATTAATTATATGTAATATTTTTATTTCATCAGTATTATAGTATTAATTATTCATAATTGGAAAGTTGGTTTGTTTACAGCTTCAAGCGAACATTCAATACTGAGGAGTTCAGGAATTACATGGTATGGAGCTACCCAACCTGATCAAGGTTTGTGTATCATCATCACTATTGTAGAATCTTTTATTGTTCATTTTAGTGCTGTAGCAACTTCACTCAGTATAAACCTTATATTATCACACTTCTAATAGTTGACTACTTTTGATGACTTGCATGTACCTCTTCATTTAACAGTGTGACGATTTATGCCTATGGCCGGGTTTATCGGTGTCATTGTGATGTCTACTTTCTCGGTATAGTTAAACGGTTAGCAATACAAATACACACCGAGCTGTTTTTATTGATGTGTGGCTGTTTGTTCTCTGGGGCTGTTATTATTGATGCATGGCTGTTCGTTCTCTGAGCTTACCTCCAAATCTTCTGTATGATTTCAAGGCAATCTACATGGCAAACAGGGATATAGAAGACATGGATGCTACGCATGCTTATTCAGCAGAAATACAGTACAGATTTCATGAGTTAGCTTTATTTTTTTTACCCATGTTTTAAAAATCTGGGGAGTTTCTTTTGCCAAATTGTTTAGGAAATTAAATTACTTTTCAGAAATGCATTTTGTAATAGTGTTAAAGCTATAAATGTTTGTAAATGTTTACAATCATGAGCTAGATTAGTATGTGAGTCTCTGCATGTGAGACTCTGCATATGAGGATGTATTTTATTGTCGCCATACCACACCAAAATCCTTGTATTGTTTTATTTGATGAACAAATAATATGTCTGACGTCTTATGCCTGGCAAATGGTTGTAAAAGTGCAGTATCCCCACAGTTTAAGCATAAAAGTGTCAATATGATAAAGGGTGTGTGGGGAGATGGTTTCAGTCCTTTTATTGTGTAGCCGGGCTGGGCTACAAAGAATTTCTGATCATTACGATACTTAGGCCTCACTCTGTTCTCTGTTATGTTTAAACTAGCTGTATGCAATAATTTGATATATACTTGTCAGATCCCTTAAAGCAGATAATCGTTAGACGCAGCGTTAAATTCTCTATTAGAATATATAAACTTTATTTGTGATTTATGTAGCAGTTATAAAGGAGAGCGTGATGTTTAGAATAGCGCGATGCCTATCACGGTAATAAAGACACCGTGCTGTTGTATGCTAAGCAGCAGCTTAGGCTTACTGCTAACCGGCCGCCTCGGCCCTTCCCGCCTTGTAGATTAACACATGATAAGAACATAATTGTCGATGATGGCGATAGCAAGGATTTTCCACTGTAACACCTTAAGTGTGATATTTTTCGATGCCTTAGATAGTTCATTCTCTAATAGTATATACTTAAATTAAATATTAGTTTTATAGGGACATACATCAGAAGAGAAACAGAGGAAAGGTTGTAAGAAGAGGATAGATGTAAATAATGTTGTGCAAGGTGTTTTCTATTTTAGTCCGTCATAGTCGGAACCCCATAATAGTAACCATGTCATATTATATATCATTGGAAAGGGGAGACGTTGTTCTTTCTTTGTCATTATTATTGTTATTTATAATTGTATTAAATTAAAGGGTTGTTATGAGTTTAGAGTTGTGAAATGCTTAAGAGCAGCAGCCAACTCCCTCTTAAATTGCGTATTATTTTTATTTCGTAGCAGATAGGTCCGATATTATTATATCAGTAGAAAGGTCATATTTCCGCGTTTCCGCCCATATATAATTTGTATAGTATTCGTTAGCGTTTCAAACCTTACATGTAAAATAAAGATTAACAACTAAAACAAATTACCGCGAGAGCCGAACATTTTGTGACGCCTGCGGCAGGCCTAAGCAGCACTGTCGGTATGGCTGGCGCCACCCAATAAAAGCAGAACGCACACATGGCAGAGAGAGGAGAGAAGAAAGACAGAGAGCAAGAGGCACAACACAGCACAACGGAGCACAGGGTACAACGCAGCAGATAAGGGTTGTTCGACTCGAGCATTGCCTGTTGCGCTTGTTTTGGATGATGCACTTCGAGAATAAAACTTTCAACGGTCATCAACGAACTGGCGTTGGGAAGAGAGAGAGAGAGAATGTGTGAGAATTCTTCATTACCCTAGCCTCCACTACTTTATCTTCTTCTCTCCAACATCCAACACCACTACAGTTGTTTTTCTATTTGATTCAGTTTCACATCTGTATTCATCTGTTGTACATTGCAGATTGCCCCTTTGCACAACAGTTATGAATGAGTTCTTAAAAACAAAATGAAAGTACACTTAAGACAACCTGCTAACGTTACTGTGAAGACTGCTGACAAGAACCTGCAATAAATAGTTACAACTTTACTTCAAAAACAATACGTGATGTGGTTAGTTCTATTAAATAAATTTTGTTGCGATTGTTTTTCAGTTGTGGAGAATCCTGTTATGGGTAACAGAGAACTAAGTTCAATAGAGGGCATTGATCATGAAGACAGCCTTGATGACCTTGACACTTCCGACATTGACTTCTTGCCAGATGCTGAGGAAGAGAAAGAGATTGTCAGAACTAAGGTTTCAGACAGTTTTTATAATTAAATAAATAAATAGTGAAAAGAAGATATGTGGAACATGCACTGTAAATAAAACTTTCAGTCACAACACTCCCAACACTTGTGACCTAGATCCCATCCATATCCCTACCTCACTCCTCTTTGAATTTCTGGATGTAGTCCTTCCTTCTCTCACTCAAGTCATCAACAATTCTCTCACCTCTGGCTTTTTTCCTGACGTCTTCAAATCCGTTCTTGTCAAGCCTCTAGTCTTCTCACAAAGCCTTCTCTGGACCCAAATGACCTAAACAAACTTAAGACCTATATCAAATTTATCCTTTGTTTCCAAAATCATCGAAAAAATTGTTCTTTCTCAGCTCAATGCACACCTGTCTTCAAACAACCTTCTTGATCCTCTTCAATCTGCTTACAGACCTAGACATAGTACAAAAACTGCTCTTGTTAAAATCGCTAATGATCTCCTCCTCTCCCTTGATCAAGGCAAACTCTCTGTTCTTGCTCTGTTAGACCTCTCGTCAGCATTTGACACCATAGATCACACCATTCTCATTGACCGTCTGCAACACACTTTTGGCCTTCATGGCACAGTTCTTGACTGGCTCACGTCATACATCACTGACAGACGACAAACTGTTTACGTTGACAATGACCGCTCTGATCCTGCTCCGATCCTCTGTGGCGTGCCGCAAGGATCGGTTTTGGGTCCTGTATTCTTTGTTCTCTACACATCCCCTCTTTCTGACATCATCGATTCTCACTCTGTCAATCATCATTCCTTTGCGGACGATACACAACTTCATAAACCTTCTGACCCACAGGATCTTGACATTACAATAAATTCGATGCAAGAGTGCATCTTTGATGTCAAGTCCTTTGTGACGTTCAACAAATTGAAACTTAATGACGAAAAGACAGAAGCCATAATTATTTCATCTCCTTGCATAACAACATCTCAGCTCCCATCTTCCTTTGTTGTTGGTAACTCTGTTGTCCAGTTTTCTGATTCTGTCAAAACTTGGGCGTGATTTTGGACTCTCATCTGACTATGCAAGCTCACATTCAAACTCTAATCCGAAACCTAAATTTTGAACTCCATCGAATCAACAGCATCTGTCACTTTCTGTCTGCCAAAGCCACTCAAACTCTTGTCTCAGCTTTCATTCTCTCACGGCTTGACTATTGTAACTCTCTCTTCTGTGGTTGCCCGGACTATCTATTGCAAAGACTTCAAAAGATTCAAAATAATGCCGCCTGTCTCATTCTTCGCATTCCAAGATCTACCCATATAACTCCTCATCTTAAATCCCTACACTGGCTTCCCATTGAACAAAGAATTGAGTACAAAATTGCTTGCCTTTGCTTCAATGCTCTCTCTTCATCCGGCCCTTCTTATCTCAAAACGATGGTGATCCCTTACATCCCCTCTAGAACCCTTCGATCTTCTTCTTCCCAAAATCTCTGCATTCCACCAGTGAACAAATCTTTTGGTGAACGCTCATTTTCATTTTCTGCTCCCACCATCTGGAACTCCTTTCCCATGTCTCTCCATTCTTCCCAAACATCTGCTACCTTTCGTTCTGGCCTCAAGACCCATCTGTTCAAACGTTCCTTTGATGACACCACCATGTAAATTCATGTTGAACTCTGTATAAGTGTGTGTGTGCTTGTTCATATTATCTAATGAAATTTTGTATATTTTGTTTACCATGTTTTATATTGTTATTGCTCAGCCATTTTAGAAGTGTCTTATGTGAATGTAAAGAGCTCTGAGCTTTCATTAGAAAGGGCGCTGTATACATGTTAATTATTATTATTATTACAACAGAATGATAATTATTGAAATTACAAGGGAAAGTTTCCCTGTAACCTTTTTTTTTTTTTTTGAGAAAGTTCTTTTTCAGGTTTTCCAATCCCCTTTCCTTTGTTACATCATGTCAGATGCCCTTGAAGATCACGAAGGCACAGTCAGAATAGGGGGTTGAGCAATCTCCAACCTCCGTTTTGCGGATGACATTGATGGATTGGCTGGAGAGGAACAAGAACTTGAACAGCTGGTACAGAGGCTTGACACCACCTCCAGAGCCAATGGAATGGAAAAGTGCAGAGTAGACCAAAATGATGACCAACAATATCAATGGCATCACCATGGACATCAAAGTCCAAGGCCAATCCCTCAGCACAGTGCATATCTTCAAATATTTAGGAGCCATTGTATCAGACAATGGGTTCCGACAGGAAGCCCTCTCCAGGATCGCACAAACAACTGCTGCCCTGACAAGGTTGAAAAGACAGGACCATCAGTCTACAGTCCAAGGTAAGGCTGCTGCACTCCCTTGCACTCCTATACACTTGTGAAACATGGACCCTCACAGCAGATCTACAATGAAGAATACAAAGCATGGAGATGAGGTGCTACAGAAGACTTCTGGGCATTTCCTATACCCAGTACATCACCAACAACAAAGTCTGACAACCATCACACAAGCCATTGGACAACACGATGACATGCTCACAGTGGTGAAGTAATGGAAACTCTGATGGTATGGCCACGTAAGATCGTCCTGCAAGGCACGGTTCAAGGAGGCAGAAGAAGAGAGAGACCGAAAAAGAGGTGGGAGGACAACATTCGAGTATGGACTGGCTTGACACTGAGCGAAGCCATGAGGGTTGCTGAGGACAGAGAAAGATGGAGTACGCTGATTAAATGATCACCTGCGGTGCCCCAACGACCTTCGAGTTACGGGATTGGATAGGATAGGATTCCCTTGCTATTTTATGGTTTAAGGTGACACATTTTATATTTGCAGACTATGCTGTTTGTGAGTGACTTGGCACGAAAATCGCATAAGAAGTTGTCCAGAACATTCAAAGTTTACCACTGGAACCTTCTGACCATTGCCATATTCTATGGACTGCCTGTAGTACAACTGGTTATCACTTATCAACAGGTACTTATTTTTAGTAAATACATTGTGCTCAACTGTTTTTACTGGTTACTCTAAGGCTTGGATAGCCCTGCAAAGGCTGTCTCATTACTTAATAAATGACGTGTGTGTGTGTGTGTGTGTGTGTGCGTGTGTGTGTGTGTGTGAGTGTTTGTTTGCCTAAAATAATTTTATTTAACATTTGCTGTCGTTTAATGTTAGCATGCATAAGTGTAATTATATTCATATGTGACTGTGCATTTGTATCCTCATTGTCATTATGATTGTTGTTATTATTATTGTGATGTTTATTCCTTGTTGATTGTAATTGTACACCACAATGTAATTTCTTGTAAAAGATAATAAAGTTGTCTTATCTTATCTTATCTTATCACTCATAGCCGTCTCAAGGAAAACTCTTTCATATCATGCCATTACTTTTTAAAATGAAAATGTGAATTTCCATCATTCGGCCATTCTATAGAATTTAGTTATTCCACTTGTTCAACAACATGATCAGATTCTTTACAATACATAACAACTATATCATTCTGTTTGAAATCTTTGTGATGTTTTATTTCAGGTTGTTTCAAACTGACAGTGGAGATATCTGTTGCAGAAAGACAGTTGTCTATTTATAATAATGTAGCTTGCTTCAGTAATAGCAAAATAATAATATTTGTTTTCAGACACTATTCAAAACTGGTGATGAAGACTTGTGTTACTACAACTTTGACTGCGCCCACCCCATGAAGTACTTCAGTGCTTTCAACAATGTAGTTAGTAATATGGGATACGTTTTGTTGGGTCTGCTCTTCTTCATTCTTGTTTGGCGCAGGTTAGTTGTCAGTATTTGTATGTCTGTGTTAGTTTGTTGCACTCTTAAACATTGTTTACCATTACAATGAAAATAAGATGTGTTGTACATTTGCTCAATAGTCTTGTGAAACAAAAACTTACATTTGCGGGGATAGCCTCAGCCACTTGTAGGAATATGAGCGGTGAGCCACAAGTATGAAAGCTTTAAGGAAAAATGTATGATTAAATTTATGTTTTGTTTAGCCAACTTTGAATTTAAATACTGTGTGACAAATATTCTGTTTAAGTGGTAAAACTGGCAAGATGATTTCATCACAGTGAGATTGTCCACTAATTGGTGACATATTATTGAAAATCCAAATCTGTGCTTATATAATATAGGGCTCTATATTATATAAGCACAGCTGTCGATTTTGAATAATATGTCACCAATTAGTGGACAATCTCACTGTGGTGAAAGTGATTTTGCTGTGAACTGTCATTGTTTATTTATCGATAGAGACTTGCTGCATCGCAAAGTGTTAAGAGAGGACAAACAGCTAGAGAGGAACTATGGCATACCCCAGCACTACGGCTTACTGTACGCAATGGGATTAGCTTTGATCATGGAAGGAATTATGTCAGCATGCTACCACGTTTGTCCTAACTACTCAAACTTCCAGTTTGGTAGGAGATTTTTTTTTTGTCACCACATGAAGCATGTGAATGAGCTGTTTTCGATATGCCACTAGTTTGAGTGCACAATAATGTATGCAAAGCTTGGCTGTCTAATTTTCTTCTATTTCTCAGTGTTATGACTTATTGATTACTACCAACATTTAGTTTATACACTATTCCTACCCAGTAAGTTCTACTGGAGAACGTTCCTCTGCCAAAGTAAGGTTTGTCACTGGCCCACACAGGTCAAAATATTCTTTGTTGTTGTTTTCTTTTAACCACAAAACAATAGTCCTCTTTGCAAGGATGTGATTATTTTTGCCAAGAGAAGCTACTTTAATGTATACTTAATCCATGAAAACAAAAGTAGTTGCAACATTGATCTCATTCATGGGCTTTACACACAAACATGGATTCCTCTTTTGCAGTTAAAAAAATGTTGTTATCATTAGTTGGCATTATATATCTTAGTATGCTGCAATGCTAGAACCAATTTCAGAATAAGTATGGTACACTAGTATGGGTAAGTACAAACATTGTGTTTACACAGTAACTGCCAAATAATTATTGTCCATTGGGGGTTGCAGACACATCCTTCATGTACATCATAGCTTGTCTGAACATGCTGAAGATCTACGAGACTCGGCACCCTGATGTTCAAGCCAAGGCCTACCAATCTTATTTCTTCATGGCCATCATCATCTTTGTGGCTGTGCTGGGGGTGGTAAGTTTGCCTTTTGGAATCACATGTGTAGATCACCAAAACGTTTTGTTAATTTTTATTTTATTTTATTATTATTTTTTTTTTTTTTTTTTGGGGGGGGGGGGGGGGGGGGGGGCAAATCTGTGTCAAACAAGTCCTAAATGGTCCAAATATTTTAATAAAAAATGTTTGTCCATTCGTCTGTGTCCATCCGTCTGCCTGTCCTAATCTTTAACATTGCCAGTTACCTATTTCATCTATCATGACCAAATGTGGTAACAAAAATATCATTGATTTAAATGACCTCACTTCAAGGTTAAAGTCACAGGTTCAACAAAGTTTAGTTCTAAAAAAATTACAAATTTGCAAAAAGTTTCAAATTTTTTCAAGGCTATTGATAGTTGACATGATTGTTTGGTGCATGATACATGTAGATATCAATACAATACAATACACTATACAGTACAACACAATACAACTATTAAAAAAACCAGAAATTTGCCTTTGGCACACTGCCCTTGCATGCAACAACATAAATGAGTACTAAAAAGTAATGAAAAGTAAGATCTGCTTACATGCAACCATCATCATACATGTACAATATAGTTCTATGCCAAACATCAAGTATACAATAAAACTTAAAATGCCATCTAGAACACACAAACTACCTCTCAATCATTGCCATGCACGCCAACTCAAACGGCCAATGCGCTTGTCCCTCTCTCTCCATCTTAGCACACAGTCAACAGGCGTCAGCAACCAGTCACACCAACAGGGCAACACACAACACATCCACACACAGTCAAGCCTGCTCAAAATCCATGACTCAAGGCAACAAATATATATATATATAAGAGCAGGAGACATATGTGAAAAACAACACAAACAGACGATAGTTCAAAACATTGTCGAAAACACAAACAGCAAATGAGTATTATAGTTCAAAGAATGTCATTCATGTGGAGCCAAAGCAACCATTTGTTCCATTGGAGGTTTCTTTAATCCATAGTGGGAGATCATTTTCATGTAGAATATTGGGAATAGGTTTCCTTCTGGGCATTTGAGTCATATGGTCTTTGCCCTTCTAGTTTGTGTGATACTATCTTTTATATATTACTTCTTTATGTGGTACGTGGTTTTATGGTGCAGTTCTTTCAATTCATGCTTGTAATCCTTGTTCAAATGTTATGAATACCCAGCAGGGGTTGATTTTTCTTGTTCTTAAGCTGCCCATGTGTGAAAACCATTTTTTTTCTTTTCTTAAAGAACAAGTGGCCATTCAATAAACATGCATTCACAAAAATAGGGCAACCATTTTGCACTGATCAGAAGTAGTTAATAATGGGGCAAAACCATCTGCATAAAGTAAGAAAGTCATCTGCGCACAAACTCGTGCTACAGAATGATGAGAGTGGCATATGGATTAAAAATCTACTGCCGTTGTGTGTTTTGAAGTACAAGGTGCACGGATTCTTAAGGCACAGTAAATTGGAATTTTTTATTGTTGCAGGTTTATGGATCCAACATATTCTGGATCTTCTATGCCTTGATACACATGTTCAGTACTCTGGTACTCAGCATGCAGATCTACTATGTGGGCCGTATCAAAGTTGGTTAGTATTGATTTCTTTTTTCTCATCATGGATCTTGTTAACACATATTTTCTGCATATTTCAAGCACTTTTAAAGTCCAGGCATGCATTTTATTGGAATCACAAGTCAGGTTTACGTTAAACTGCCTCTCCCCAGTAGTGCAGGTTAGTCTCACCAATACAGATAAACATGTGTTTATAAATCGACATTATCCAAATTTCTGTTTCTGGTCTGTTCTGACATCATGTTTAGGGTCAATTGCACATGCAAGCACGTCAAAGAAGCAGTCAAAATGTATCCATTTTAGAAAATGAAGCCAAGAACTTTGGCATTGTTTTTCGGGTCACAGACTGAGAATTTTACACTGGCCAATCTACTGAAAGAGAAGAGATAGAGGGGACGTTCTAAAAATGTTATATGTGGTAATAATTTGCAATTCAAACTGTCGAACTTCTCTTGTCAGTTCATCAATTACTCTCTTTTGTGACATTGTATTAATGGAAATGTTTTATAGTAGTTATGTTTTAAACTGAAATACTGACGCTTCACATTTTTTGTTGTCCAGTTGCCATCAGCCTTAAGTGGTTTTAAAAAGCTGGCTGGTGCTGTCCAAGTCATAGACAGTTGTAAGCAAAGCAATATAGGATAAGGTTTGAATGGAAATACACATAAAATAATTAATAAATAAAACTAAAGAAAATGAAATGCTTGTTTTGAAATTGTTTTAAATTAGCAAGTGTGTGATGTGTGTACATTGGTATGGCATGGAGGGCAGCCCCAAAAAGAGCAAAGTGTTGGTGAACAGCCACAGGGACATTAGTACCAACAGCACCATCAATGGAGGGAAGAGGTGGAGTCATGGCTGTATTATAGCAAAAGATTGCAGGCCATCTGCAGAGGTCAAATTTCTGTGGTCTGTTCTGACATCATGTTTAGGGTCAATTGCACAATGCAAGCATGTCAAAGAAGCAGTCAAAATGTATCCATTTTAGAAAATGAAGAAAAGAACTTTGGCATTGTTTTTCGGGTCACAGACTGAGAATTTTACACTGGCCAATCTATTGAAAGAGAAGAGAAAGAGGGGACGTTCTAAAAATGTTAATGTGGTAATAATTTGCAATTCAAACTGTCGAACTTCTCTTGGCAGTTCATTAATTACTTTCTTTTGTGACATTGTATTAATGGAAATGTTTTATAGTTATGTTTTAAACTGAAATACTGACGTTTCACGTTTTTTGTTGTCCAGTTGCCATCAGCCTTAAGTGGTTTTAAAAAGCTGATGCTGTCCAAGTCATAGACAGTTGTAAGCAAAGCATATAGGATAAGGTTTGAATGGAAATACACATAAAATAATTAATAAATAAAACTAAAGAAAATGAAATGCTTGTTTTGAAATTGTTTTAAATTAGCAAGTGTGTGATGTGTGTACATTGGTATGGCATGGAGGGCAGCCCCAAAAAGAGCAAAGTGTTGGTGAACAGCCACAGGGACATTAGTACCAACAGCACCATCAATGGAGGGAAGAGGTGGAGTCATGGCTGTATTATAGCAAAAGATTGCAGGCCATCTGCAGAGGTCAAAACTAGGCTGGCAGTAGCTATAGCAACAATGATAGGTTGGCAATGGCTATAGCAACAATGATAGGTTGGCAATGGCTATAGCAACAATGATAGGCTGGCAGTAGCTATAGCAACAATGATAGGTTGGCAATGGCTATAGCAACAATGATAGGCCTGACCCAGGAAGAGAAGGGAAATACGTTTGTGCATAAAGATAAAACTCTTCAGGGTTTGGTGCTGTCTGTTCTGCTGTACAGCTACCAGAGGTGGACCTTGACAGCAGCACTGCAAACATTATTTAGGCCTTTGAAGTGTTGTTGTTGGATCACCTTTTATTCATCTGATTAACATAAGTTGTACTGATTCTGAAATTTTGAAATTAAGTGCTACAGCAGAATGCTGAAATAAAGATAAAACTCTTCAGGGTTTGGTGCTGTCTGTTCTGCTGTACAGCTACCAGAGGTGGACCTTATGACAGCAGCACTGCAAAAATTATTTAGGCCTTTGAAGTGTTGTTGTTGGATCACCTTTTATTCATCTGATTAACATAAGTTGTACTGATTCTGAAATTTTGAAAATTAAGTGCTACAGCAGAATAATGAAATGACCTGGTATGGACAAGACAACAATAAACATCAGGAACTTAGACACTTTATTTGTGAGACCTCATGAATCACTGATTGCCATTGTGAAGAGGAGAAAGTGAGCATGGTTTGATCATGCCACTCAGCACGACAGCCTTGCATAAACTATTATGCAAAAAACAGTGGAAGTAGCCAGGCTCAGATGAAGGCAAAGAAAGAACTGGACAGATGGTGTCAAAACATGGACGGTGTTGAACATGTCATGCCTCCTGAAAAGGGCAACACACAGACTGAAATGGCCAGAACTGTCCTCAACAGCATCCTGCATGTTTCCCCAAATAGCTAGATAGATTGTGTAACGTCTATAGATTTCTACTGCTTGCTTTCTTGTCTCATCATTTACCTCATGTTTCCCCAAATAGCTAGATAGATTGTGTAACGTCTATGGATTTCTACTGCTTGCTTTCTTGTGTCTCATCATTTACCTCATTTGGGATGTTACAGATCGCTATGTGCTGAAAAGATTGTTTCATTTGATAATCACTGAATGGTTCAACTGTGTCAAACCTATGTACCTGGTAAGTTGTTTACTTTATTACAAAACAATGGTGATATAGTTATGAAGTAACAATGAAAAAACATAGCAGTTTAAATGTTACATTGATAATACAGACAGCTAATTAACAAATTGTTATTCTGCTGTGCCATCTTATTTTAATTCCTATTCTTTAACTTGATATATCATCTGAATGTTGTGGTATATGGTCTTTGTTTCTTTGCAGAATCGCTTTTTGATGCTGCTATTGGGAAATCTAATCAATTGGGCCTTGTAAGTTTTTATTTAATGTTTTAATTTTTTTTACAGTATTATTTACACACACACATACACACATGTACACACACACACACACACACATATATATATATATGTATATATATATATATATATATATATATATATATATATATATATATATATATATATATATATATATATATATATATATATGTTGTTTTTGGGTGGACTCTTTTATATATATATATTTGATGTTGTTTTTGGGTGGACTCCTTTAGTGACGTGTGCAGTGGCGTGGCCAAAGGCTAGTCTGAGGCTCCATGTGTACTAGGTTATGATGTCATGTTACGTTACAGCTTATGACTATACATTTATTGCTGTTTTTGTTATTTGCAGTGCATTGTATGGAGCCATCAAGCATCCATCAGACTTTGCCAGCTTCTTGTTGGCCATTTTTATAGGGAATCTGTTGCTGTATCTCCTTTTCTACATCATTATGAAGGTACCATTGATTCCCTAGCTAAAATGACCAGTGCCTATGTTTAACATTGAATCGCCTTTCCAACACACCACATCCTAAGGCCATATTGTAGATGCTTTGGTGTGTTTATCAGGTTGGCTATGTTTGGGCGCATGCGTTTTAGTGCAGCATTCACACGAACATGTCATTCATACGCCATGATGCAGTGGAAGCTTGTTTTTAATCTCTAACCCAGAATATTTGTTACAAACAGTATACTGTGGAACAAGGGAAGTAATCCAGCATTAATCTCAACACACCTCCATTCCTAAGTATTTGTGTTCTCTACAAAATACTGATTTCAATTATTATTATGAACTCTTAACTTTTTCTTAATATATTTCTTTTAGATTTGATGCAGAGCAACATAAACTAAAAATTCCAGCACAACTGGAACTATAAAGTCAAGCCTTGACTGACATCATCAACTGTTTACAGTTCCTGGAAGAAACATAATGCAAATTATTCTAGCACTTTTGTGTTATTCTTCACTGAGAATTAAGGCTAAAATAAACTTTATAAATTAATTATTATTCCTACAGAGTCTGTTCGCTGAATGAATGTCTTAAATAAATGTCACCTGAACAGAGCCATCTGTCTCAATATTTCTTAAAAGCCTTTTGTAAATTTACAACAGTGACCTATACATATGTCAATGTGAAAAGCGGTGGTCATGGCTGTGTCAAAACACACTCCTAGAGTGGACTGAAGAGTTCCTTAATTAGGCACTTACTATTTACCCAGGTTACATTTGCAACTGCGTTTTTACAAATTGTCCAGGGGTGCATGCCCCCGGCCTCCCTAAAGGGCGCTTTGCACCACTGATGCCCTCCTTTCCCAAAAAATTGTTTTCATTCCTGTAATGCAAAATCATGACAAACAAATGTGTAAATAAAAGTCGAGGAATGTTAATGTTAACAAAGACGAGACAAAATGATACAATGCACATGTTGCAGCTAAGCTGTTCATTAGGCGGACAACACACAACAAACAACAAACAATACTGCCCAACACAACTCCTACAAAGAAAGAAATGATATTTAGAAAGGAGGCAAGAAAAAGAAGCAGTAGTTATAATAACAGATGTGATAGTCAACCCTGTGGGTTGGGGCACTGAATAGAATAGACCCAACGTTTCTCGGCGTGTCGTAAGAGGTGACTAACAGGGGTGATGTCAGCCCAGCATCACTAGGCAAAACTCTTCTACACAGAAGTCACCGGCCAGGAAGGAGGAATCTCTTGTTACTACAGGTTCAAGGACCATGTGCTCGGGGCCAAGGCGAGCCACACTGTATTCGTGGATATCGGCTGTGGCCAACAGCCTGAAGAGGATTGGGCCCTGCCAGGTCTTTTTTGCCCAAGACACACTGCATGATGAATAGAACCATTCACTCCATACCGGATCGGTGGTCACCAGGATCACCAAGGACCGCGCCTTCCGTTGGCCACCAGTGTGTTACTGATGGACAACTTAGCAAGATCCGCACCAAAAACAACATCGTCATAGAAACCTGGAATGCCAGGACCCTAACTGCAGAAGGAAAATTAGAATAATTGGCCAACGAGCTGGCCCACTATCGATGGAATGTTTTAGGTGAGAGCAGCCCCTTTCAACATCATCCAGGCCTGTGCCCCAACATCAGACTATGACGACAGCGAAGTGGAGGATTTCTGTGAAAATCTGCAGGCTGTCATTGACCAAGTGCCGAAGAAGGACATAGTCATAGTGGAATGCGACTGGAATGCCAAGGTTGGCCAAGATGCGCACCACAACTGGGGAGACCCATGTGGACCCCACTGCAACAACGAGACAAATGACAGGGGTCTGAGACTCTTGGAGTTTGCCAGACACAACAGTATGGTACTGTCAAACATGCTTGGTCTCCACAAAAAATTCAGACGATGGAGTCCTGGCGGGGAGCATCACAACCAGATTGACTACATCACTGTCAAGAAACGCTTCAGAGCAAGCATCAAAATTGGCAGAACACGCACTTTTCCAGGAGCAGACATCGGAAGACCACGATCTCGTGATGATGTCCTTCCGGCTCCACTTGAAGAGAGTAAACACAGCAAAGTGCACCAGATTGAAGTTCGACCTGGACAAACTGCAAGAACCGGGGGTGGCAGAAATATTTCAGGACACAATTGGAGGGAAATTTGCACCACTGCTCATTTTGGGGCTGGTGAAGTAGATGTCAACACCATGACCACCACCTTCAACTCAGCTGTGACAGATGCCACCACGGAGATCCTTTGCAAGCACCGGCCAAAGAAGAAGCTGTGGATCACACCTTAACGTTTGGATCTGTGTGATAAACAAAGAGAGATTAAAAGAAAAAGAACACCTCACATGGAACTGATGACTACCAAAACATCAACAATGACATCCAAAAAGGCATGCGCATAGCAAAGGAGAACTGGATAGAAGATCAATGCCAGGAAACAGAGAACAGTCTGAACAAGAACAACAGCAAGAAGGCCTACCAGACTGTGAAGCGGCTGACAAGTGTTAAACTGCCCAAGGTCTCCACGATCCAAAGCAAGTTTGGCATGTGCCTTACAGAAGAACAAGAAGTCTTGGACAGATGGACAGAGTACTGCTCTGACCTTTACAACCACACACCAAATGAAGACCCATCAGTTCTAGCATGTCCCGAGAACAGAGAATAAGAAGAAATCCCAATTCTCTGAGAAGAAGTTGAGGCAGCAGTACAATCGCTGAATAAAGGAAAGTCAACGAGAGTGAACAACATACCCGCGGAACTGCTTCAAGCAGGAGGAGAAGCGATGATTGACACACTCACTACTATCTGTAATCTGGCAGAGTGGGGAGTGGCCTACACCATGGCATTTCCTATACCCAGCACATCACCAATAATGAAGTTCAGCAGACCATCACACAAGCCATTGGACAACATGATGACCTGCTCACAGTGGTCAGTGATGGAGAAAGTTTTTAAGCTAGGGGTATTTATACCCTCAACCAAAACATGTGGGGGTTTTCATACCCTCATTGCAAACATAAGGGGGTTTTTATACCCCCTTTCAGTTTTTTAGGGGGTACACCAACATACGTAATAAACACTTTGCGTGGAAAGTCTTTTCATCAGTTTGAGTTTCTTCAGCCGGACCCGGTTGCAGCTTACCCTTTTCTTCTCTTACCGAGCACTCAAAGCAAAGGATGACAAAAAAGTTTGTTTTTCTTTTCCTTCATCTTGTTTTAATTTTTTTAAGCAATTAATGTAGTTTTGTCTGCTTTATTTTTCATTTTCTTCGGCTTCCCCTCAGATCGCTGCTTGTCGGCAATGTTTATTGTTGGGTTGTTTTCAGTCTTATATAGCCAATCAAAAGCGTCGAGAAAAAATAGTGAATATTATCGTGCATATGATTGGCTGTTTCTCGGAAGCGACAGAATAAATAGGAGGGGGAGAGAGGGTGGTAGGCAGTCGTGCAGGATGCACAGGCACACGATCCAATTTGAGCGAAAGCTGTACGCACGACCGAAATAGTTGTACCTGATGATACCTCCCAGCAACTTAGCTTTACGTTTTTATACCCCTTTGGCACTGACTTTGTGCGTGTTTATACCCTTTTATTACATTTTCGTTACGTGATTTCCCAACTCATTACGTGAAACACATACGATTGTACGTGATCTCCATCACTGGTGGTGAAGAAACGGAAACTCTGATGGTATGGCCACGTCACCAGATCATCAGGCCTTGCAAAGACCATCTTGCATGGCACATTGCAAGGAGGTAGAAGAGGAGGGAGACCCAAAAAGAGGTGGGAGGACAACATTCAAGAATGGACTGGTTTGACACTGAGCGAAACAATGAGGGTTGCTGAGGACAGAGAAAGAGAAAGTACGGTGGTTAAACGATCATCTGTGGTGCCCCTACGACCTCCGAGTTATGGGATAGGATAGGATAGGAGTGATAGTCAACATATTCAAAGCATTGGAAGTTTTAAAATAACCTGAATAGAATTTAAGATTAAAAGTAAATGCAAATGCAATAGTACAAGGTAATAAATACAAGAATAAGAAACCACCACCACCCCCCTGCCCTCCCCCCCCCCAAAAAAATTAACTAAACAAAATAATTGAAATAATAATAATAACAATAATAATAATAATAATAATAATAATAATAATAATAATAATAATAATAATAATAATCAGTTCTCTGGTTTTTCCCTTTTGACTAATGCAGAGAAAGTGCTGCCCTCTGCTGTCATAGTTGTGCAGTAAGGAGCAGTTTATCTGTTGCCATTGTGGTGTTGTGCTGTACAATAGTTTGCTTCATTTTTTCCACTTAGTAAGTGAAAGATGTAGAGAAACGTGTGTTGTATGATGTGTGTGTTGTTTGTCTCCAGCTACTGAGTAAAGAGAAAATCAACAACATGGCCAAACTGTTGATTGTTGCTGCTGGTATCACTTGGGCCTTTTCTCTGTACTTCTTCTTCCAACATCTTACTTCATGGCATGCAAGTACATATTTTTTAACTTTTCAAATATTTAGGAGCCATTGCATCAGACAATGGGTCCCGACAGGAAGTCCTTTCCAGGATCGCTCAAACAACTGCTGCCCTGACAATGTTGAAGCCCATTTGGAAAGACAGGACTATCAGTCTACACTCCAAGTTAAGGCTGCTGCGCTCCCATGTCATCTACATCTTCCTATACGCTTGCGAAACATGGACCCTCACAGCAGACCTACAATGAAGAATACAGAGCTTGGCGATGAGGTGCTACAGAAGACTTCTAGGCATTTTCTATACCCAGCACATCACCAACGACGAAGTCCGACAGACCATCACACAAGTCATTGGACAACACGATTACATGCTAACAGTGATGAAGAAACAGAAACTCCAATGGTATGGCCACGTCACCAGAGCATCAGGCCTTGAAAAGACCATCATATATCCAGTTCTCTTGTGATAAGAATCTGCAAGGAGGCAGAAGAAGAGGGAGACAAAAAGAATGGACTGGCTTGACACTGAGCGAGGGCATGAGGGTTGCAGAGGACAGAGAAAGATGGAGTGCTGGTTAAACGATCATCTGTGGTGCCCTAACGACTTTTGAGTTAGAGGATAGGATAGGATAGGATGCAAGTGCATAGAACATAGATGTGTGCAGCAGTGGTGAATATTTACTTATTTGTAATATAACTCCCTTTTTGCATAAAAGATTCATTTACTGCTTTGTTATGTATTCATAGATAAATTTTTTATTTGGGAGTTCCTATTTGGCTGCCATGAGCAACATTTTTATTGGGGTTACGATCTGAAGATAACATCATGTTGCAATTTTCAAGAAGTTTGTGTGCCATCTGCTAATTTTGTTTACTTAATTTTTTTCCTGTAATGAATCTTGGTATTGCAGTTATCACCAGCACAGTCACGAGAGGGCAACATGCCATGCATTTTGCTGGATTTTTACGACGCCCATGATGTGTGGCACTTTTTGTCTTCCATCAGCATGTTCTTCTCTTTTCTGGTATATAGGCTTTCTCTTGATGGTGATGATGATGATGATGATGATGATGATGATGATGATGATGATGATGATGATGATGAAGGATAATGAGGATGATGATGGGGATGATAAATTAAAGGATTAGAATGAGAAGGATGATAAAAAAATAATCGGAGCAATGATCTGGAATGGTGGCTAGCACTATTCTTTTGATTGAAGTCTCGTACATAATAAATTAATAGTTCTGACGCAATTTCAGTTTCAAAATATTTAGGGTAGTACGTCAATTAACTGTGGCTGTGATTAGGACTATCTGTAACGGCACTGGCTGCAAGGTTAAGCAAAAGACCCTTTTACCCTTTAAAGAAAATTAAGGGTGGTTATTGTTTGTTTGATGATTAGTTATTTGTGATATTATTATAAAACCATTTGTGTTTCAGATCCTCCTGACGTTGGATGATGATCTGACTTTACAAAGGAGAGATCGCATTCCTGTGTTTTGAAACTGTTCATGTAGTCATTGCCTTGTGTGTATGATAGTGTATATATCTGTGTGGACTACTTAAAGTTTAACTTTAATTCCTTCTTAATTTTGAATTTGTTGTTAAAATGTGTTTTTTTGTTTGGAAATTATTGACATTCTTCATTTGAAAATACTATGTAGTTAGTTGCATGATTTCTATTAATTTGGTTTATTACTTTATGTCTGTTCTGGTCCATAATCACATTGTGAGTTTATGAAATGATGATTCTCATGCTTCGCAGATAAAACGTGCATTACATGGATTGTTCTGAACAAGCCAAATGTCGGCCTGTAGATCTGTTGGATGCCATACCTCAAGAACCACTGAATGAATTTTGATCATAGGAACATCCTCTAGATTAGTGACCTGCCTTACATACCATCATATTTGCTCTAATGCAAGGTTAACTCTATTCTGCCTGAGCGTGCAGCAGCTAAGCATCACTGCTGGCCTGAGCCTGCAGGGCCAGACTGTTGTGAAAACCACTAGTTGTACAAAATCGGCTCTTGCCTAGCTCAATACAGGCTTATTGATATGAAATTTGGCATACTTATAGAAAACTAATTTCTTTACAAAACTATATAAATTTTATGTTTGTTTAATAATAAAAACTGAAAAAATTCCTAAATGAAAGCCTCTTTCGCATTTTATTTCTTGAATTTTCACAATAACATTGAAAAAAAGCATTTATGTAAGTTTTTTTGAGCTATTTAGGTAAACATTAAAGTATTTAGATATTTCTTTTGGTAAATTTCCACAAAATATTATAGCAGCTCAACACAAAAATAGCAGAGAGAGAGAAAGATCTTGATAGTCCTCAATTTTTCGTCATTTAAAAATCAAATTGCACGCCAAATTCGCATCAGAACAAGAAAATTCGACCTGGCGGAAGTGACCGTATGTTTTATTAACATGGGAGATAACCGTGCTTTCAATATATTTTTGCAATGCGGAGTTTTCTCTCTTAGACTGTATGCAAGTGTGGGATACTGGAAAACTTGCTTCCCGGCGCGGAAGAGTTAAGGCCACTGGAGTCATTTAGATGCTAAAACGTTTTGCTCAACATCTTGAATGGCTGAAACGGTTTTGTAGAGTTTTGGTGTACAGGTCAGCAGTCCGGTTGTTAGTCATTCAACAGGCTGCTCCTTGTTTGGTTCAAAACACACTTTTTGCCTTATCTGGAGAATAACTGAACCAAAATTCATATTTATAACTTTGCGGATACTGGAACCACTGCTAAGCATGTTAGGTCATTCCTATTTGTATTTTCTCAAAGGTTAAGATCATCATGTGTCATCATTTTCACAACACTTTTTTTCCCTTTTTGTGTGCCGATTTTATAGATCTTTGTTCTTGTAGCTAGTGGCCTGTCGTTGCATCTTGTCCTTTTCCTTTTCTTCTACGCGGATTTTTTTCATTATATGATAAAATATATCGCAGATTTTCCAGAAATTTCGACTGTTAAAAAATGTTTTTCATTATATTATATGATAAAATATATTGTGGATTTTCTGGAAAATAAATTTACACTTACTGTTTTGTAGCTTAACATTTGTGCCTGTGTACTGTATATACAAACTGTAAATATCTGTACATTACTGTAAAGGATGGTTTGTTAACAGTATATTAATAGTATTCCCACTTTCTGGAAATTTAGTGCTTTAAATTCCCACTGTTGCTGTCTTTCTCCTTTGTTTTTTCTCATTTCTACTCTGTTCTATCAATCTACTATACTATCTTCTTCTTCGCTAGACCAGTCATTTACCTTTTTTCTTGAAACCTCTTCCGGGACAAAACTCATCTTTTGTGTGTGAGGTCTGTTGGATCAGCTTGGGAATATTGGACGCGTTCTTCCAAATGGTCATTGGGGCTTCCTATGATGTTATTATGTAGGAATGTAGGCATTTTATATGTATGTGTTTTGTTGATATTTTATAATGATGTTTGTATTCTATTTCAAACCCATGGACCCCCTACTGGGGCTTGGCCCCTGGATCCCACCGGGGCCTAAGGCGGCTCCTGGGCCCCGGCCAGATTTAAGAGATTTTTTGATTCAGTTGTTCTCCACCCTGTAAAGGCGAGGGTTTTAAAAGTCAGAATACACGTTAAATAAATACTGTAGATATTATAATGATGTTTGTATTCTATTTCATACCCATGGACCCCCTACTGGGGCTTGGCCCCTGGATCCCACCGGGGCTTAAGGCGGCTCCTGGGCCCCGGCCAGATTTAAGAGATTTTTTGATTCAGTTGTTCTCCACCCTGTAAAGGCGAGGGTTTTAAAAGTCAGAATACACTTTAAATAAATACTGTAAATATGGTGTCCCCACTTCGTGGATTTTCAGCTATCTTGGCCGGTCTCGGAAGCTATCTACCGCGATAAACGAGGGTTCACTGTATTCAGATTTTAATTTCAGTGTCTAATAATTAATTTGACATGTGGATAGTGTGTGAACACAAAAGTCTAGAAGGGTAATATTTCTTCCAGACTAGCAAAACACTTTAGTACATTGGTAAAACTGCTCAGTCCATAACATCAGATATCTTGCATGTCTTCTGCGCCATTATACTAATGTCATTTTAAAATAATAAAAATATTAAAAACTATCTATAAAAGTCAAATGAAATTGCTAACGTCATCCTACTGCTTTACTATTATATGATAGAGCAAACATTGTGGCCCGGGTGTTCTAAGGTGGGACTAACTTTCTTTGTCCACAGGCTAGAAACTAATGGCTCCCAACAGATGTGGGATCGATCATGCCTTTGGGCATTATATTTCTCCGAATATTATCTACTTTTGACTCGGGCAACGTCTTGGTGATTTTCTCCGGGTACTCCGGTTTGTTCCCCCAGCAAAAATGTCAATAACGCAACTAATATTAACCACAGGCTGCAACTACACCTTTCTTTAGGAAGCCGGCCCACAATTTCCCGATTCCCTCAGTGGGGTGCTGGGGGTTTCAGTATAAATAGTATCCAGTATAAATAGTATCCCCACTTTCTGGAAATTTAGTGCTTTAAATTCCCACTGTCGCTGTCTTTCTCATTTGTTCTTTCTCATTCCTACTCTGTTAAGTGTTATATCAATTTACTTAACTATCTTCTTCTTCGCTAGACCAGTCACCTACCTTTTTTCTTGAAAACTCTTCCAGGACAAAACTCCTCGATCATTTGTGTGTGAGGTCTGTTGGATCAGCTCGGGAATATTGGACACTTTCTGCCAGGTGGTCACTGGGGCTTCCTATGATGTTATTATTTGGCAATGTAGGCATTTAATATGTATGTATTTTGTTGATATTTTATAATGATGATTGTATTCTATTTTGTTTTTGTAAATGGGGGTTCGATAAATTAGAGTACAGCCTCAGTGTTTCCTGCATGGGATGTCTTTATTTTAAAGTGACCGGCTGGTGGAGTGCGTTCAGTGTTACCACTGGGGTTGTTTCGGTAGATCTTTTATGCGGAGCAGGGGTCAGTCCTCTTTCAGCGAAGTTGTCTTGATTTTGTGGTTTTGATTTGGCTTGGAAGAGTCCGCTGGACTTAAAGCAATAACCATGTAATGTACTCTGTTCTATCAATCTACTATACTATCTTCTTTTTCGCTAGACCAGTCACCTACCTTTTTTCTTGAAAACTCTTCTGGGACAAAACTCATTTGTGTGTGAGGTCTGTTGGATCGGCTTGGAAATATTGGATGTTTTATGTTAAATAATCACTGGGGCTTCCTATGATGCTATTATTTGGCAATGTAGGCATTTGATATGTATGTGTTTTGTTGATATTAATTTGTTGTTTTTGTTTTGTTGATTTGTTTTTTTAAAATGGTTGGGGGAAGGTGAGTGGGGTCAAAGTTTAGAAACTGTAACATGTTAAACATGCCTTGTTGGTCAAATAATGTATATCATGGATTGGAGGAAATTTTGAACATAACATATATTATAAATGCCTGCATCGTTTTGGATACGAATAGAAAACAGAATTTATATATATATATATATATATATATATATATATATATATATATATATATATATATATATATATATATCTGTATATCTATATTATATATATATAGGTGCTACAGAATACTTCTGGGCATTTCCTATACCCAGCACATCACCAACGACGAAGTCCAAAAGACCATCACACAAGCCATTGGACAACACGATGACCTTGCTCACAGTGGTGAAAAAACGGAAACTCCGATGGTATGGCCACGTCACCAGATCATCAGGTCTTGCAAAGACCATCCTGCAAGGCACATTACAAGGAGGTAGAAGAAGAGGGAGACTAAAAAAAGAGGTGGGAGGACAACATTCCAGAATGGACTGGTTTGACACTGAGCGAAACAATCAGGGTTGCTGAGGACAGGGAAAGATTATGTTGGTTAAACGATCATCTGTGGTGCCCCTACGACCTCCGAGTTACGGGAAAGGATATATATATATCTATTGATATAGATATATATATAGAGATCTGTTTTTATACTGGAAGTACTTGGAGATTTGCTGATTGTTTGGAAACTTGCTATGTATGGTCTAGTGCGTGTAGTGTGGGGTGTCTGTGGAAGAGAAAGTTAATGTTATGTTTTACTGCACCACAGTGCTACATGTAGTGTTGATGTGATATGATAATGCACATGTTGTATTGTATTTTAGTTTTACTCCTATTACCTGTACTATTGTCTTTGTTTTTGTTGATGGGAAATTGTCAGGCCACACACTACTACATTTCCTTGTCACTTATGCGGACAATAAATATATCTTGAAGTGGTCCTGATTCGGCTCTTTGCAATCTGCTGGACCCACAATGACTAACTAAATATATGTTGAATGTTGATAGGCATCAAGGTGAAAGTCAATGTTGCTTTTTCTCTTTTTGATGAAGTTTTTGTTTAGCTCCACTGTAAGGAATTGACTTACATAATAGTTTCGTTCAACTCTCCATTCTAGTGAAAAATGGTTTACGTCATTGTCGTAGATGCTGACGCAAATTTCGGCATTTCCGGTTTTCGTTATAATGATTTGAAGAGAATGGTCATGTGGCTGTAGACCTGTGTGTTTGTTGATGTAATATTTTTGTACAGCCCTCTTTGGAGGTACGTAGACCAATAGATAATACATAGAATAAGTACGTGGATATTAAGGGATAATAATATTATTATTATCCCTTAATATATATATATATATATATTTCCATCAAAATCTATATTATTATTAATAATATAGATTTTGATGGAAATATATTTAGAATAGGGACTTGAATAGTCAAGGTCATAAAATGGAGAAAATGACCGTTGTTTTGCCCTAAGAAGAGCGGTGAATGTTCATTATGAATAGATTTAAGGTGGAAATAATATTATGGCATAATGTTAAGGATTTTGTTCACATCATCTGTTTTAGGGTTTTTATGTTGGATGTAAATCAAGGGAAAATCATGCTGTAATCAGTTCATTGACATTGAGGAGCCGCTAATCATCATCGTGTCATATAGGACTGCCATCTTCATCGTACATTGACTGTGCCACTGAGACGGGATCATCTGACATTCATACAAGTTCTACATAATTCTGCCGCCTTCATCATCCTGAAAATTTGTGTTATGATTTAGTATTGTCGTGTCATGTCGTCTTCGTAAAGAATAAATGAATGTATGAATGAAGTATTCAATCAAAAACAAAAAGTCTTTTGTTTATCATTCCAGTTTCTGTATTATATATATATAACGAACGCTGCTTCGTTACATCCACCACCTACACTTTTATTTGGCATACAATGTAAATGGTTCCCAAAGGAACATGCAAGTCATATGGGCCTTGCACTTCTTGTTAAAAATTATTTTTGTGAGGGATACTTCTCACTCGTGCATTTTTAAGTTAAGTGTGACAGTCTTCGTCAGGATTTTAATGCACTGACTGTCATTGTTTTTCTTGATAATTTTCTATCACACTTCTGTTGTTGTGTTTTGAGAATTTTGCATTTCATAAAATTCCTATCACAGAATTGTTATGTTGACTGGCAGTAAAAAAATGTTTAGGTTTACATTTGCATCTCAATTATGTTTTGTTTTCATCAAGTTTAACTTATTTAAATGTCATAGGAATAAATATTTGCAGAGCCTAAAAACTTATTGCTGTGTTGACCTGAACAGGTGTGAATGTGTATATGTTGATATTGTGTAAACAAAGCAGAATACCCAAGGCAGAAAAAAACAGTAACATGGTACTTGTATTGTTTTTTTAAACTCTATTTGTACTCTTTCCCTACACACTCTTTCACTTGTACTCATCATACACACAAAGTGCACCAGTACAATTAATGTTTCTATTCACACTTTTCTGCTATCCTATGCACCAACGGGAATCCCCTCTATGAAAAATACTTCCGTTTTTTTTTCTCCGCGTGTTTTAGTGAGTTATTTCCAAATATTCAAGAATAATAACATATGTCACTGGCCACCTGTATCGTACCCTCACATATTTTTATTTTTTTTGCTGCAGTTTATTATCCCTTTCTATCGCCAGTGGCGCGCCTAAACCCTACCTACCTAACATTATTTGTGAATTTTTGAAAAATATTCGGAAAAACATAACGCCCAGATGCTGGCTCGAACCCACACCTGTCAGGCGCCATTGGTTTCTGGCTTGTGGACAAGGCAAGTTAGTCCCGCCTTAGCCCACTTGGCCACAACGCTAGCCTAACATAGTCAGTTACTTCGTGTTTTGTGAAGGTTGCGACGGCGAAGCTATGGAAAACTACAAGAGTTTTCAGGTCCTGTTTCACTTTCTGTCGATGATCGACGCACCTCCGAAGTCGCCACAAATACAGGCCTCTACGATTGTTTTTTGCATTCTTTCACTGAGCATGTACTTCCTCCACAGTTTTTATACTTATCCCACTCGTTTTCTGGCTCTAACAATCGTCGTTTTCGGCAATTTGCCATATTTAAAAGTCACGCATCAAGCTTTGATAAAAGCAAAACAAGCCAAACCGGAACTTGGTTTCATATAACCTCGTTTTAATTTATAATGGCGATACCCACGAGTTTTTATGAGAGGTGCCGGAAAGTTGTGAATAACACCAACACCCAAACCAAGAAGTCCAAATATTAATATATACGCTGAGCTCACACATGCACTTAGCACACACAAAATACATTGACATGTACACCAAGAAACTGATCGTCACACGCATTGCACCACACACCAGCTGGAGTAAAAGTTAGTCATTGTTTATAGGGTCTGCGCAATGCAAAGAGCTAAAGCAGGACCACAACTTGGTTGAAAGAGGGCTCGCCCCTGATCCATATAAAAGATCTGCTAAAACAACCCTAGTGGTAACACCGAAGTCACTCCACCAGCCAGTCACTTTACAATAAAGGTATCCCATGCATGGGACACAGAGGCTGTACTCTAATTGATTGAACCTCCGTTTACAAAAACAAAATAAAATATAAAAAGCATTATTCAATATTAATAAAACATAATGCATATAAAATGCCTATATTGCTAAATAATAATACCATAGAAAGTCTTCGTGACCATTTGGCAGAAATGAGGAGAGAGGAGAAGACTTCTTATACCCAGCACATCACCAACATAAGAAATCCTACAGACCATCACACACGCTATTGGACAACACGATGACCTGCTCACAGTGGTGAAGAAACTGAAACTCCGATGGTATGGCCACGTCACCAGGGCATCAGACCTTCCAAAGACCATCCTGCAAGGCATGGTGCAAGGAGGCAGAAGAAGAGGCAGACAGAAAAAGAAGTGGGAGGACAATATTCGAGAATGGACTGGCTTGACACCAAGCGAAGCCATGAGGGTTGCTGAGGACAGAGAAAGATGGACTACGCTGGTTAAATGATCATTTGTGGTGCCCCAACGACCTTGAGTTATGGGATAGGCTAGGATAAGATAGGATATGATAGTTCACTTAGTTTATATGTTTTTAGCCCATCCAGCTATCACGGGTCCTGATTCTTGTATGGTGAGTTAAAGAGAAGGTTAGAATAGGTTACATTACATTACATAATTGTTGCTTTAGGTCCAGCGGACTCTTCCGAGCCAAATCAGGACCGGACAACCCCCAATCCGCATAAAAGATCTGCTGAAACAACCCTAGTGGGAAAACTGAATGCCCTCCACCAGCCAGTCACTTTACAATAAAGACATCCCACGCAGGGGACAGCTGAGGCTTCACCCCAACTTATCGAACCCCAGTTTACACAAACAAAATAGAATACAAACATCATTATAAATTATCAACAAAACACATACATATAAAATGCCTACATTGCTAAATAATAACATCATAGGAAGCCCTAGTGACCACCTGGCAGAAAGCGTCCAATATTCCCAAGCTGATCCAACAGACTTCATACACAAACAAGGAGTCTTGTCCCGGAAGAGTTTTCAAGAAAAAAGGTAGGAGACTGGTCTAGCGAAGAAGAAGATAGTATAGCAGATTGATAGAACAGAGCAGGAATGAGAAAGAGCAAATGAGAAAGACAGCGACAGTGGGAATTTAAAGCACTAAATTTCCAGAAAGTGGGGATACTATTTATACTGAAACCCCAGGCACCCCAACGGGGGTGGTTAGAATAGGTGGGGCCGATCTGAATGCTTCAGTGTATACGGTATTGATTTTAAAATGTGAATAGCTAACATTAACACCACAAACAGTTAACACTTTAACATGGAGCTCATCGAAAAATTCATGAACAATAAAAATATAATTATAGTTGTTTAGTTATTATTCATTGCTTACAGGATCCAGCA
The DNA here is from genome assembly GCA_036898135.1 of Oncomelania hupensis. Lineage (NCBI taxonomy): Eukaryota > Metazoa > Mollusca > Gastropoda > Littorinimorpha > Pomatiopsidae > Oncomelania > Oncomelania hupensis. Next base: position 40,288,503 of record CM072520.1, on the reverse strand, counting down.
AACTGCAAAGAGCCGAATCAGCACTACAAAATCAAGACCACAACTTCACTGAAAGATGACTCGCCCCTGATCTGCATAAAGATCTGCTGAAACAACCCTAGTGGTAACACTGAAGGCACTCCACAGCCAGTCACTTTACAATAAAGACATCCCACGCAGGGGATGCTGAGGCTATACTCTAATTTATCGAATTACATTACATTACACGATTATTGCTTTAGGTCCAGCGGATTCTTTCAAGCCAAATCAGGACCAGACAACCCCTGATCCGCATAAAAGATCTGCTGAAACAACCCTAGAGGTAAAACTGAAGGCTCTCCACCAGCCAGTCACTTTACAATAAAGACATCCCACGCAGGGGACGCTGAGGCTATACTCTAATTTATTGAACCCCCGTTTACAAAAACAAAATAGAATACAAACATCATAATAAATTATCAACAAAACACATACATATAAAATGCCTACATTGCTAAATAATAACATCATAGGAAGCCCTAGAGACCACCTGGCAGAAAGCGTCCAATAATCCCAAGCTGATCCAACAGACCTCACACACAAATAAGGAGTCTTGTCCCGGAAGAGTTTTCAAGAAAAAAGGTAAGTGACTGGTCTAGCAAAGAAAAAGATAGTATAGCAGATTGGTAGAATAGAGCAGGAATGAGAAAAAACAAATTTATGCTGGGTGTGTTCTTGTTACCAGCACTCACCCGTCTAGGACATGAGCGTCAGGATCTTTCAAGTCCGTTATGATGGAATGTATGCGACACACAGACTGGACCTCGGTTTATACTCTCGTCCGAAGGAGTAGGAAACGGGAGTAAAGTGTATTTCCCAGGGACACAACACAATGGCTTGGGCAGGGCTCGAACTCGGGATCTTCAGATCCGCAAGCCAAAGCCCTACCATTAGAACACCGTGCCTCCGTCATAGGAAGCCCCAGTGGCCACCTGGCAGAAAGCGTCCAATATTCCCAAGCTGATCCAACAGACCTCACACACAAATGAGGAGTTTTGTCCCAGACGAGTTTTTAAGAAAAAAGGTAGGTGACTGGTCTGGCGAAGAAGAAGATAGTATAGTAGATTGATAGAATAGAGTAGGAATGAGAAAGAACAAAGGAGAAAGACAGCGACAGTGGGAATTTAAAGCACTAAATTTCCAGAAAGTGAGGATACTATTTATACTGAAACCCCCAGCACCCACACGGGGGAATAAAAATGATATGGTGATTTACAGAGAAGCTATAAGAACAGACAATTGCATGAAGCTCTTGGAACCGGAAAAATCCGCAAACAAGCTGCTCTGTTGTTTAAGCCACAGGGTTTAAAAGCTGGGGAAAAAGTCGCTGCATATAGTTCGAAATGTATGGTACAGCGAAAGTTGATTTATGCCCCAAAAACAGTGACCATGGGATGACCTTGACCTTAGGATTACCTTGACCTTCACATAACCTTTGATGCTCATATATGATCAAATAGCCCAATGTTGATGCATACTACCAGGTCAAATATAGAGCCATTCCACGGTACAATGATACATTTTTTAAATGTTTTTGTAAGGCCTATAATGACCAGGATCATCACAAAAACATAACATATATGGAAGATCAATCTATTAACTCTACATACAAGTTTATCTGTCATAGTTTAGGGTAAAGGTCAATTCAAAGTAACTAAATGAACTGACTTAGGACAGCTCCAGTGACCTCGACCTTGCAGCAAGGTTGACCAAATTTGTGTCCCATGTATGTCTCATTTACATCTATCATGCCCAAAGAATCATAAGCAATATTAAAAACATAGGGACAATAAAATTGTGAGAAAAATTTTCATTTTTAAAAACTAATATTTGCTGATCCTGTGACCTTGACCATTTTTGAGGTCTCATGGATGTACACCATCCTAACAAGTTTGGTGTGATACATAAAATACCTTCCGAGTACTTGGCCACTTTAAAGCACAGATAGATGGACAGCGGACTGAAAGGATTTATTTTTATTAACTATCATTTTTGCACTATTTAGGGCTCATCTTGCACTGATGTGCAGAAATGGAAAAATTAATTAATACATAGACTGACATTGCTATGCATGTGATTCAAAAAGTCTTCACTATAACATGGTGAATAATAACCATCAAAAAGTCTTCAATCTCACACAAAGAAAAATTCACCCACAATTGTTTGTCATTATCAACTAGATTTGCACATAAGAGAATTGAATAAAAGGACATGCATATCATGAATAGTTTGTATAATAAAATAAAGAAAGTGCTGATACAAACAAAGCAAAATATGAAAACCAGCATAATTAGGAATGAGTGCTAACACTATCACAGTGGAAAACTTACCAAGTTTGGTTGTGATAGTTAAATAGGTTATGAGATATTAATCTACTTGCAAGTTTTGCACAGACAGACGCTGGATGACAGATTTTTACAAAAAAATATTTTAATGTCATTTTTGAACTATTTAGGACATCTTGCACAGATCTGCAAAAAATTTGAAAAAAATTGTTGGGGGGTTATGGAGGACAGGATGGTGGTGAAAACATAGACTAGCATTGCTATGCATGCGAGTCAAAAATCATACAGATGTATGACATTCAACAAAATGGGATTAAAATATACAACAATAGGGATGTATGAGATTCGACAAAATGGGATTAAAATATACAACACATCATCTCAAACAAAACAAAGTTACTGAAACATGTTAGTTACACATTACTTAAAGCACTACATTTCCACAAAGTGTGAATACTATTTATACAGAAAACTGGGGAGTTGTCTAAAATCACAAATAGCTGTTAAATTAACACCTAAAGCTATTTCTGTAATAAATAATGTATCACTCAAATTATTCTCTTACTGAGACCTTAATCAAAAACTATACAAGCTGCAAAAATGTGTCACACTATGATAATGAAAACTAAACGTCTCAATAGTTAATCACCACATATCTGTCAAGTAAAATAAATTACGAAGGAAACGTTGATATCTTCTAAATGAACGTGCCGAGTCATTTCACTGTGATGGTAACAAATGTCCATACACATTTTTATGTGCATTTAATTTGCCCAAATGTTTATAATACTATCACCAACACTGGCAACAAACAACAAAACACAACAAAAAAGCCTTTAGCAGTGCTGAAAGCATGATATGTACACAACAGTGGTCTACTTAACATTACCAACTTTGATCACCCCCCTCCACACAGCATTTTAACATTCACAGTGAGTGTTGCCCCACTGAAAAAATATAAGCTTACAACAAACAAGAAACTCTTTCAAAGAATTTAAATAAATAAAATGTGTAGTTTGTGTGCCTATTAATAGCAACAGCTGTGGGCTAGCCAGCATTGCGGAGCTAAAACTAGCAGCTACCAAAGAGGGTAACATTACATTACATTACATTACATAATTGTTGCTTTAGGTCCAGCGGACTCTTCCGAGCCAAATCAGGACCGGACAACCCCCCATCCGCATAAAAGATCTGCTGAAACAACCCTAGTGGGAAAACTGAATGCCCTCCACCGGCCAGTCACTTTACAATAAAGACATCCCACGCGGGGGACGGCTGAGGGTTTACCTCAACTGATTGATTGATTGATTTATTGTTGCTTTAGGTCCAGCGGACTCTTCCGAGCCAAATCAGGACCGGACAACCCCCGATCCGCATAAAAGATCTGCTGAAACAACCCCAGTGGGAAAATTGAATGCCCTCCAACGGCCAGTCACTTTACAATAAAGACATCCCACGCGGGGGACGGCTGAGGGTTGACCTCAACTACGCGAACACCCCGGTTACAAAAACAAAATAGAATACAAACATCATTATAAATCATCAAAAAAACACATACATATAAAATGCCTATAGTGCTAAATACTAACATCATAGGAAGCCCTAGTGACCACCCAGCAGAAAGCGTCCAACACTCCCAAGCTGATCCAACAGACCTCATACACAAACAAGGAGTCTTGTAAGCAAAAAAGGTAGGTCATTGATCTAGCGAAGAAGAAGATAGTATAGCAGAGTGATAGGACAGAGCAGGAATGGGTAAGAGTAAATGAGGAAGATAGCGACAGTGGGAATTTAAAGCACTAAATTTCCATAAAGTGGGGATACTATTTATACTGAAACCCCCGGCACTCCAACGGGGGTACTGTTGCCGCAGTGAATCTGTCATGCCTACAAAGGCAAGACAGGTTTTCAACTGGGGCTTTCACTTTTCCCTTTATAGGTTAGAACAATCTACAGTGACAAGATTGCTCATGACCCCAAGGGGTGATACAAACAATGGCTCATAAGGTTTTTTGATTTAGGTTGATAAAATAGACCCTACCATTCCCTGCTCCAGACACCAAAGGCACATTCCTCAGTTTCGTGGTTCACTCACAAATAGGATCAAAGGTCACACGGTTATGGTATTCCATGTACCGTTAATCAGGGGAAATCGCTCAAAACCAACATTGCAAATTCACATGTTAGCAGTTGGTTTGAGCAATGCATGTCCACTTTTTAACTGAGTAATGTGATAAACAAAGCACATTTTAAGGTACACAGGTTTTCACCAAAAGTAAACGAAGCCGTCAAAAATTGGGGCCTTTTAAATATCATTATTATAATGTCTTCAATATCAACACAACATCAACAAAACCTTCAATTGATAATAAACTGTCAAAAGGTGTCAAATTACAGGTGAGAAAATGTTTAATATTGTTCATTAAAACACAATCAAAGCCAAATTAAGCACTTAAATAAGGAAGAGGGTATAGTGGATGTTTAATAATGTTAAGGCTGAACATTAATAATGTCAAGGCTAAACATTGAGACAATAGTGGTTGTTCCTCTTTTTACTTTCCTTCCTTTATATTTTTTGCTATTCAATCTTCCATCTGCTCTTGTTTTGGATGAGGGAGGAGCGGAGGGGAGGAGTCAATTGTTCTTTTTCTACATATATGTTATAGGAAGAATGGGAATACTATTGACACTAATCACTGGATTTTACCCTGTAGCTGTTTTACAGTGTTGCTTGCAATTTTAATTCATCTGATGATTGATTGATTGATTGTTGCTTTAGGTCCAGCGGACTCTTCCGAGCCAAATCAGGACCGGACAACCCCCGATCCGCATAAAAGATCTGCTGAAACAACCCTAGTGGGAAAATTGAATGCCCTCCACCGGCCAGTCACTTTACAATAAAGACATCCCACGCAGGGGACGGCTGAGGCTTTACCCCAACTAATCAAACCCCCGGTTACAAAAACAAAATAGAATACAAACATCATTATAAATTATCAACAAAACACATCATATAAAATGCCTATATTGCTAAATAATAACATCATAGGAAGCCCTAGTGACCACCCGGCAGAAAGCGTCCAACATTCCCAAGCTGATCCAACAGACCTCATACACAAACAAGGAGTCTTGTCCAGGAAGAGTTTTCAAGAAAAAAGGTAGGTCACTGATCTAGCGAAGAAGAAGATAGTATAGCAGATTGATAGGACACAGCAGGAATGAGAAAGAGCAAATGAGAAAGACAGCGACAGTGGGAATTTAAAGCACTAAATTTCCAGAAAGTGGGGGTACTATTTATACTGAAACCCCCGGCACTCCAACGGGGGTACTGTTGCCGCAGTGAATCGTTCATGTCTATAAAGGAAAGACAGGTTTTCAACTGGGGCTTTCACTTTTCCCTGTATAGGTTAGAACAATCTACAATGGCAAGATTGCTCATGACCCCAAGGGGTAATTCATCTGATGATCTATGGCAATTCAAATAAACATTAGTACCATTACGTCTGAATCGTGCTATATTTTCAGTCTGCCTGCAACATATACATTAAACATCTGCTGATGTGAAAACAATACTGTACAAGATTGCCTTATCATCTTCATCAATACAAAATGTATCTAACATTTACTTCAAATTCCACGATAATTATGAACATTATCGAGTTACCTTTCTGTGTGTTTGTATGTGTGTGCGTGAGTATGTGTGTTTGTGTGTGAGTGAGAGAGAGAGAGAGAGAGAGAGAGTATTAGCATTTAATGATTGTAGCTTGTGATATATACTATATATGCATGTCCATTGTTTTATATTGTATAGGTCCAGTGTCATTACGCTTAATGTTGCAACGCTATCTGCAAGATCTTTTAACTGCTCTTAAAAGGTGTAGTGTGGGGGATGTGTGAGTGACAGTTTATCCATATCGGGGCAATTTCCATTTGCAATGTATGTTGTCATCTGGCTGAATACATTCTGTATTTTATTACAATCATGATGTAATGATCTAAGCCTATCTTCCAGCCTTATGTTACCACTACAGTGGAACCTCTCACAACGACCCCCCTCTATAACGACTCCCCCGCTACAACGACCCATTTTATTTTAACCGATGTATTTCCTTATATTGCTGTCATCAGTATAGCGACTCCCTCGCTATAACGTCTAACGACCGATCGTTGCAGACCGTATAGCGACTTTCTCGGCATGACTGCACAATAAAAACTGTCTACGATCTTGTTCAGCACAGTCAGACAGGTACCTATATGTGAAACGCCAGCCGATAAAGTAATCTTCTATAAGTTTGACGTCATCTTGTAACGTCACATTCTAGATTCTACTCGTTTGGGGTTTGCATTTTACTTTATTCACATCACGAGCGCGGCACTGAGAAGAAGCAAAGAAAGCGTGATGGGATGATGGAGTCTACAAAGAAAAGAAAATTTTTATCTCTGGAAGATCGAGTTAATGTTGTAAACAGACACAAAAAAGGAGAGACTGCCATTGCGATCGCAAAGAGTCTTAAAGTTGGAAAAACACAAATTCAAGGAATTATCCGAGACAAAGATGACATTCTTAAAAGGTGGGAAAGTGGTGATAATGCCGTTCGTACGCGATCAAAACGGAGGAAGACAACATACTCGGAAGTAAATAAGAAAGTTTGGGATTGGTTTCTGGATGCTAGAAGAAAGAATATTCCGATCACTGGCAAATTGATTCAAGAAAAGGCCATTATGCTCTCTGTAAAGACCCCTCTCTATAAAGACCCCTCTCTATAAAGACCGATTTTTGTCAACATTTTCAAGGTCGTTGTAGAGAGGTTCCACTGTATCATAGCATCCTCCTTCTCCTTTATAACATTTGCATAATAAACAATATCTCTTTCATTTTTAAACCTATAATATCATCATCATCATTATCATCATCATTATCATCATCACCATCATCTTCATCCACATCATCTTTATATCCATTAATCAATCACATTAATATAGTAATCAGTCTATCTTTCATCTTCATCAGAATCAATCATGATGCGAGCTGTACGTCTACCAGTTGAAGGGGAATGTGGTGTGTTACTGACAGACTCAACATTCTCATAAATCCTTGACGATACGAAATTCTCGTATGGAACATCATCGAGTGTGGGTCTTGGTCGGCTGAAGGGGCTAGGTAGTCGGCGGACAGAGCCATGGGCTGATAGGTGGGTGGTTTTAAGTGCTGCGTGGGTGATGGGAGCAATGTGTGGGAGTTGTTCTTGTTCCACCTCAGCCTGTTTCATTGATCTCTTCTTCTTCCTGCGCTTCTCTCTCTTCTTCTCCTTTTCCTCAGTGCCATGGTCACTCATATGTACCGACTTCTTCTTGACCCTGTCCAACAGATGATGATAATGTTCAAAGATGCAACATCAGGCATCAGCAAAAATTCCAATAATTCCAGTAATATAGATAAATAAATAAATAATATTAGTGTGACACGAGTTTTGACGCACGCTAAAATTATGCTGAGTCAAGATGTATATAGTGTACAGTTTCATATCGATGAGAGTGCTGTGCGCAAAATATGAATCAGTGGTTTGTATTGCATAGTCACTAGTGTATACTAGGAATTTAGGTTTTTCATGTGCTTTACGCATAGCTCGATAGCTGACAATAACTGAACGGAATTCTGTGCCTTGAACTGTGGGCTGGAAGCGGCGTTGAAGTTAGTAGAGTCAAGGCGATACTGATTGTGTTGGGGCGACATTTTGGACAGACTGTGACTGCCACTATGATAGAATAAGTGTAGGGTCGTTTATAAGGGTTGTGTTTTGTGTTTGGAACCACCCGAGGTCTTGTTCCTTAAGAAGGGCAAGAATGACCAGTGTGCTGTTGCAATTACTTTAGAGAAGTACTTTTATAGTAACTGAGGAGGATTTTTGCTGCCACAGTGCTGTGTGCTCGCTGTGTTGAGCAACTTCCTAAGGGAGTGTGCCCTTCGTTTAGAGACCGCCCAAGGTCTGGCAATCTCACCGATGCCAGGATGACCTACGAGCATACTAAGACAGTAACAATCTGCAGACTGTGTTGTGTTGTGTTGTGGTGTGGTGTTGTGTGTGTCTGTAACTTCACAGGGCGGGAACTGAAGATTGGGCTTACTATTGTTCTACCTATCTATGTTCTACTACTTCTGCTTCTGTTACTCCATCTATGTTCCACGTTCTATGTACTACGTTCCACACTCTACGTTCTACCTCTACTTCTACCTGCGAGAGGAGGCAAGACGACTTGCTTGTGGGACCACTGCTACTTGGGTCGCGGTACTCAGGGCCTCACACACACTCTCAATTATACACACATTACACGCAAATAAAACATACCAAATACCTAGTGAACATTTAAAACAGTGACTCTTTACAACCTATGTTACAGCATGTGGTGCCAACTTCAGACGATTTAGATAAGTTTGAATTGAATAACGTACAGTTATACTGTGTATAAAGAGTTTCATATTAATTAAATACATTTCTTCAAATCTTGGTGATTGTATACATAAGCCATCAGTTGCATTACTTGATCTTTATTTTCATATTGTTATACCTTGATTGTGTTGGCACCTTGTGTCCAATGTCAAAGGGGTTACGGATTAGACAAGGGAGGTAATTGTTGGATAATTGTTGGGGTTGTGGGACTGGCTAAGGGTTGGGGTAGGGGTAGATTTCCCATTTTCCTGTGTGGTTATGTGTTCAATAAAAGAGTGTAAATGTTCATCTGGCATTTGTGTTAGTATTTTAGTTTGAGTTTGAATCCTATCACTCGCTGTTTCAGCTGAAGTAACTGAGCCCATTCGGGTGATGTGACAATTAGGAGTGTATAGTGAAGTGAAGAGGGAGGGTTAAGGCAGAAGAGAGAGAATGTACAGGTTTATAAATGTGTCAACGTTATTTATACAACAATAATGGATGCATGAAGGTGGGTGGGGAGGAGGTGTGTGGAGACCAGCAGACAGCTAGCCAGAGGCTTCTTGCTGTATTAACAATGTATACATTACTACAAAAAGGATATATATGTACTGTATGTTTGTGTATGTGTGTGCGGGAGAGATAGAAAGAGAGAGAGAGAGAGAGAGAGAGAGAGAGAGAGAGAGAGAGAGAGAGGTTGTATTTAGCTTGCTGTTGTACTGAGGAGAGGGGTGTTCTATTGTCTCGTTGTATTATTATCTTTTGCATGTATGCACTGTGACACAACAAATTTTCCCTTATTTTTGTGGAATAAAGATTTCTTGACTTGACTTGAGCACAATTAACTAACCGCCCATCCATCCATCACCAACACACCCCAAAATACCTATCCCCGTAAAAGTCAGATGAAGATGCCATCAATCAAAACTATGTACAGTAAAACCTCCGTTTTGAGACCCTCTCTTTAACAACTTCCTCCAACATACGGCCGAAAAAAAATTCACAGATGCTTTGTACTATATAAACGACCTCTCTTAAACGACCACCTCTAAAACGCGACTTGCGACCTTCAAATAATTAAATTTTACGACCTAGCATCTGAAAAATTCAGATTCCAAAGCCAGGCTGGAGAATAGCTGAAGAAAAAAACCTCTGAAATCCGGTCGGGGTCCAGGGGCGAAGCCCCAGTGGGAGGTCTGGGGGGCGAAGCCCCCCTGAAGCTGAAAGTTTTATAGCATTTAAAACCCCAAAAGTATGCTTTTTGTGAGAGATAAAGTTGGATGTTTTTCATAATATTCATGCATTCATAGATAGACATTATTTTTTATATTATTATTAAGACTAATGTTCACATACACACAAAAAAACCTGTTACTTGGGAAAAAAACACTGAATAGGTTTGTGTCAACATATGCAAGATTATGGCAACTGTCACAAACAAGCTTGCTTCCTAGTATTAAAATCTAACAAAAAAAAAAGAAAGCAAATCAATACTCTATTTGAAAAATGATGATAAGGTGCTCTGTTTTTTTTAAGTTACAGCTTGCTTAGTATTAGTGCAAAATCTCTTGGCTGGAGGTCTGTCATCAGCTTTTTTTTGCTCTTTTTAGGAGGGCTTATGTTTCAATTAGTCTTCTTTACGAAGACGCACAAATGTGCTGTGAAAGCACTGACTAGCTGCACAACGATACCAGGTAAGAGTTTGTTTGCTTAGTGTGGAACCACTAAGCAAACAAACTCTTACCTGGTATCGTTGTGCAGCTAGTCAGTGCTTTCACAGCACAAGTGTGCTTCTTCGTAAAGAAGTGCTCAGTGAGCGCTGTAATGCCACGATTAGTGTATCTAATTTCTTTGTTGCACGTGATGCAACGAGCCATGCCTGCAGCATCAACTTTTCGAAAATGAGAGCCGATATGCTGCTCGACTCCCTCCACTTTTACCACTTTCGACGTCCAATCCCAATTCCATTTGTTGGCGATGTCTCCCTCTTGAAAATCTTATCCCCGGTTAATATTCCGCGATGCGCACGACATTTCTGTAACTTCTCACACTCAAAGGGACCATGTGAAAGAACATGCTGGGCGGAAATACTTCGTGGTGTGCGCCCAATTATCAACACGCGCTTCTACCGGAAATGGTACAGAGTCAGGCAAAACGTTGGAATGGGTTTGCGGAGCGAACATATGTGGTTAATTTATTATTTGCGTCTCCTTTTTTTTTTCCTGGGAACAAATTTTTAAACCTCGGAAAGTAAGTTAGTTAACCTCGCAAACTCGAGTATCCGAGGAGAATTCTCCAGCCTGAAAGCAATACTATATTTGTGCGCTTGAAGAAAACAGTTTCATTTACAACTTTTAACAGTAGATGATGTATTAAAGCTGACCAGATTTGCCCTGAGCAGGGGCCTGTCAAATCTTGCCGACACCATGTCTGGTGTTCAAAGTGGCATACTAAGAGAACATGCACGTATGGGGGGATCATGCAAACAAACAGAAATAACCGCTTTCTTTCACACAAAAAACACCAATTATTCAATGATTGAATAAAAATAATTACAACAATATTAATGGGGTTATCTTATATATAGTTATAACTCCAAACATGCACTCAGCACTTACATACACTTTTAAACAACTATCATACCAACATTGATTTTTTATTTTGTACATAATGAGGAACAGGAAGATATTGACTGTATTTGTTGTGAGACAGAGTTTAATCTACATTTTTGAAAGATGATAGATGTTCCCTATACGTAATGGTATGTGTACTTTTTGTACATGTATTTATTTTACCTAATTAATTTTCTAAATGTCTTTTTTGAAAATGTCATACCTCCTTTTTAAGACCCCTCCAATTTAAGACCTCGTTTTAATGGCAATTTAAAGGTCGTAAAACTGAGGTTTTACTGCCCAATCAACACTGTATGAGACCTTTAGATATCTTCAATTCATCAATAATTGTGTTCACTGCAAAACTGTGTTCATTATTTTAACCATTTTAGCCCTAAATACAAATTTTCATGAGTAAACATCGTTTATGTCAGCATGCAAGGATACACAACTGAAAATGCTAGGGGAACAATAACCAAGTCAGTCATCATCATCATCATCATCATCATCATCATCATCATCATCATCATCATCATCATCATCATCATCATTATCATCATCATCATCATCATCATCATCATCAATATCAATTGTTATTCCTTTCATTGTTATTCTTTCTGTTTTGAAAAGCCAGAGGTCACTTTCCATATGTAATTGTTTAGGATGAAGAAAATGTCTTATGTGTTCTGTCTTATTTGCTAGGCAATTCAAGCTCATTATTGGAAAATAAATGAATTATTTAAAAAATAATTGTTACAAACTTCTAGCTCGAACAGTATTAGAAATAACTGGGTAACACTTATACATTTTTGAAAGGTACTTTAATTTCCTACACAAATATGCTATTTTAAAAAAGGTTTTTAGTCCCCTTGTTTTTAAAAAAAAAAAGAAGTATTTATTCATTTATTTTCCGTCAGTCCAATTGAGATATTAGCCCTGTGGGCTCGGGCACTGAGTACACCCAATGTTTCCCGGCGTGTCATAAAAGGCAACTAACAGGAGTGATGTCAGCATGGCATCACTGGGCGAAAGTCTTCTACACAGAAGTCACCAGCCAGGATGGAGGAACCTCACTTTACTAAAGGTTCAACGACCACGTGCTCAGCTCAGGGCCAAGGCTTGTGAATTTCGACTGTGGCCAACAGCCTAAATAGGTCCCACCAGACCTTCCTTGCCCAAGAGACACCGTATGATGAAAAGAACCATTCACTCCAAACCGGATTGGTCGTCGCCTGGGTCACCAAAAACCGGGCTTTCCGTTGGCCACCAGGACGAAGGTGATAAGTGTGCTACTACTGGACAACTTAGCAGGATCCTCACGAGAAACAACATCGTCATAGGAACTTGGTATGTAAGGACCCTAACAGTGGCAGGAAAATTAGAAGAAATGGCCACGCGCTGGACCACTACAGATGGAACATTTTAGGTATCAGTGAACTGCGCTGGAAAGGCCTAGGAGAAACAATGACCAACAAAGGCCACACGCTTTATTTCAGCGGTAGAGATGACAGGCACGAATACAGAGTTGGATTCTTGGTCCACAAAGACATTCTAACCACTGTCATGGGTTGCCGCCCAGTCTCCAGTAGACTCATTACCATCCGTCTGGGAGCAGTCCCTTTCAACATCACCATCATTCAGACCTATGCCCCAACATCAGACTATGACAACAGCGACAACAGAGGATTTCTGGACTATTTAGGACTCATCTCGCACAGATTTGCAAATATCTGGATTTTTTTTTTTTTTTTTTTTTTTTTTGGGGGGGGGGGGGGGGGGTGTTAGAATGGGGAGTACATAGACACATTGCTATGCATGTGAGTCAAAAATTCATAATGATGATGATAAGGTAACACATCATTGGCATATTTCATCACACTATTGTATGATAAGGCCTCATAAGCAGTCAAAGGGTTAAAGAATGGCTACATTTGTTCCATTCAGTTTTCTCCTCAAAGATGGGAAAATGAGTATGCACTCCCTACATTATCACTTATAATCACACATAGGTCAGATGTTAAACAGACTTGGGAATCACAAAATGAAGTAGTACACGTACATCCCGTTCAGCTTCTCTTCAAAGATGGGGATCTGTAGAGAGATGTTGGTGTGGACACTGCCTTCCTCCACAGAATCTTCCAGAAGTTCCTGTTGATCTTTACGTGAGCGAAGCTCTGACAGGTTGTAGCTGGCAAACTTCACTCTAGTCTCTCCAAACCTTTATAATCAATCATTTAATCAAACAATCCATCATTCAATTTAAAATTCATTAGAATTAAAATATTAATTACATTATGGCTCTTCAAACTGTAATACACCAACTGTGTGACACAATCACACAATAGCAAACTTTGTTACATTACATTACATTACATTTTGGAACAAGTTATTTGAACTAGCTATGAACAACAGACAAAATATTCCATTACTTTTCATTGGTAAGTCTTATTTAGGCACGGTTGGTGTTTTTTTTTAACCAATAATGTGATTCCAATACAAGTTTATAATAATTTTCAACTGTATAATAACTGACCTGTCAACGTAATGCCATCCAGTCTTCTCTTCTGGTTTCACCTTAGTCACCAAACATGGACCTACAATATCCAACAAATATCAATTATAAACAAGTTTAAAATGATTTCCCATAACAAAATGAATGGCAATCCATTTTCCTTTTGTCTAACCATTTATTTTATTAATGTAATCACTTTTATCTAGAGCTTTTCCAGCCCAACAGCTGCTCAAGGAACTAGCCGATAAAGGATCTAACGTCCCCAGCAAACCAGCCCGATCGGGGCCCCACTCGGGCCGCATAGGGCATCCCGACTTTTGTCGGGTTTTAGTAGGGACCCACATAGCACTACAAAAACCCGATGCGTAGCGGAGTCGAGAAATGTGGATGCGTAACGATTTGCCCTCCCGTCTGCCGCCCGATTCTGCCCCACCACAAAGCCATGCTGCGCACACGCTAACATAGGCCTACTCTCGCTTCTAATTGGCTAAACTGTCTGGAATGTTTCGTCTGCTTCACATATGCTGCGGCGTATGTATGTGAAAAATATTTATACAAACTCAATTCAGCAAGATATCATTATTTAATTGTGCTTATAATTCTTAATTTTTATCATACAATATGTAAAATATTGTTAAAGTGTTTCTTTTAACTATTGTATTTATTTATACATTATAAGGCCAAGGGTAAATTTCCGTGCCCATTACTGCTGGTCTTTTCCGGTTGTACTTCTTCTACAGTTGCATGTGCTCGGATATTGTGTTTGCCTGCGAAAACCTATTCCGCTGTGGTTGTTTTTTTTGGCTTTGCTTTTCGTTTATGTATTTACACACGATTTCGATAGCGACGAAGATCACGTTAATATAGGCTATATCGTTATCGAAATGGTGTGTAAATACTTAAGTGGGGACACACCAAGGACTTCCGAAAACAAAAACGCCTGTGCCAACAGTCCCTATTAACACCAGACATCTCAATTCTTTCTTCATGCAATCACATATCATAAACAATATGTGGGATATGATTTTAGGGTAAATCAGCATTGGCCAGGGATGGGGCATTATCGGGGTTGTTTCTGATTTAAGTTGGGTTACAATAGGGTTGGTGTTGGGTATCCTGACGTATGCCCGATCTTTGCCGGAATCGGTTTACCGTTCGGCAAAGGTTGGGTTACGGTCGGGTAAGTTTTGGGTACCCCGACGATCGCCCAATCTTTATCGAAAGTCGGGCTACTATATGGCGAACGTGGGGTTACGATCGGGTAAGTTTCGGGTAGCCCAACGATCGCCCGATCTTTGCCCGAATCAGGCCCGAGTCGGTTCCAATTTCCATTTGCCCGATCGGGCCCCGAAATTGTGGTTAGCTGGGTCACCTGTGGAACCCATTGCAACCTTTACGCACATAGCCTAATGCCCAAATGACTGAGCACAATCCTGGGTGATTGGGGATGGGGAGAAGGAACCTAGTGTGTGTTGGTTGTATTTGTGTAGCCTGCACTCACCTGTGTGATAATGAATGCATGTATGCACAGACTATTATCAGTATATATTCTCATCCGGAGGGCCTATGCTTGACCTACTCAGGCCTATGCTTGACCTACTCAGGTCTCACTAACCTGCATAGCATGCAAAGTGTTGGTGCACAGCATGGTTTCCTCAACCATGGGACACTTTGAGAGAAACAGCATTGACAACAACTTGGGCTTAGAAGACAGTGCTCCTGCCAACTGCATGGTCACATGCTGGATACAGTGGCACCAACGAAGTACCTATCGAGTCACACTCCAGAAGAAGATCAGCTGGGACCATGTTGATGCCATCGCTACCAAGGCCAGCAAAAATCTCAGGTTCCTGCAGTGGAACCTAAGAATCGCTTTCACTGAACTGTGGGAAGAGGCGTACATGGTCTATGTCCAACCCATCCTAGAATATGCCAGTTCAGTATGAGACACTCACGCTCAGAGGAAAATTGAGAATATCAGGGCAATACAGCAATTGGCAGCACACTTAGTTCTGAACTGCTACCACAACACCTCTTGTGTGAGCGCAATGATTGACTGGGATGGTCCACTCTCAAGTGCTGAATAAAGAAAGTCAGACTGTGCATGCTGAGGAAAACCAGGAATGGACAAGTCTGGATATAACACAGCAAACTAAAGCCAGCGTCTGCCCACAGCCGCAGAGGTCATGACCAGAAGTTCCCGCGATCCAGTAAAGGGCAGACTACAGGAAGTTCTCCTTCCCCCAGACCATGAGGGACTGGAACGCACTCTCCACAGAAGAAGCCAGCGTCCCTTGCACGTAAAGCACACAGCCACTCCGTCAACTCTCACCTCCCTCCCCTCCTATATATATATATATTTTTTTTTCCTTTTAAAAAAAAAGAATTATTATTAATTTTTAACATTTTTCTTATTCATAATCTTTTTTTCTGTTGGTGCAACGATTTGTGGATCTGGAACAGCATTAGGCAGTGGTAGGGGCTGGTACTCAAGCTCCAGTTTACTGTGGCTGGAATCCATGCATGAAGTCCAGCAGCTTGCAAAGAGCCGAATCAGGACCATAACTTAGTTGAAAGAGGACTCACTCCTGATCTGTATAAAAGAACTGCTGAAAAAACCCTAATGATAACACTGAAGGCACTCCACCAGCCAGTCACTTTACAATAAAGGCATACCACACAAGGGATGCTGAGGCTATACTCTAATTTATCGAACCCTGTTTACAAAAATAAAATAGAATATAAACATCATTATAAAATATTAACAAATTGCATTATTATAAAATGCCTACATTACTAAATAAAAATACCACAGAAAGCCCCAGGACCATTTGGCAGAAAAGTGTCCAATATCCTCAAGCTGACCCAACAGACTTCATACACAAATGAGGAGTTTTGAAAGAGTTTTTTTTAAAAAGGTAAGTAACTGGTCTAGCAAAGAAGATGGTAGATTGATAGAACCAAAGAGCTTATTACGGAAAGAGAGGGAACTTCCATTATGTCCTATACAAAAATGCGAGACGCTCTCACGGATTATTTCCCTTTGCTCGGGCTGGCTATATTTCACCATCTGCTATATGAATGATTTGTGCGTGGTAACTTATTGAGCCTATGCCATTGCAAAAGAACATTTTTATGGCAACGTTTGCAAAAACCAAACTTTTAACCATCATTATTATTAACATTCCGCTACTGCGGTCTTTTTTAAAAATGTTTACTTATTGACATTTATTAGGTGCTTTTATGCTGCTTATGTGCGTATGTCATAGGTTCGTTTTCTGCCCTGGAATTTATTATTTTTTAATCAACGACAGATATTTTACAATTAAAATATGCATGACAGACTGTTTCATTTATCCGAAACTGTAAATCCGTAATCGTGACAGAGAGAGAGAGAGAGAGAGAGAGAGAGAGAGAGAGAGAGAGAGAGAGAGAGAGAGAGTGAGAGAGAGAGAGAGAGAGAGAGAGAGAGCTCTGTCATTCAATCAATTAATCACAATAAAGCACAATAACAAAATGTTTCACTAATAGTGTGAATTTAATTTATATCAGGTGCCACCCTACCCCCCAACCCTCTCACCTCCCACATCACTGGCTTAATAACATCAGTCACTTCATGGAAAATAATTAATTAATCAGACAGAACAATCAGAACCTACTGGCTAGACTACAACATTCCACGCAATATAGATCTAATGCGCAGAAATTCACAGATCAGAACAATGACTGAGTTTCTACATTACTTTTTTTTTCCCGTTTACACTCAAACGAAAAGGGATTACAACAGATCAAGGATCATTTTTGTGCCTAGGTAAGGGGTTATCTTGCACAGTATTTGATCACGAGGAGAAAACAGACTTAGTCTAATTTAACAATCTGACATATACTTTTGAAATATAAGCACAAATATAGTCAAACAACCTAGCAATAACGTAAACAGTGAGCGACCTGTTGAACGTAAACTGTCAGCAAGCAAACTGTTTTGGATTTAGCACATAGGTATAACATGAATCATTCAAGCCGCTCTCCGATTGTTTTAACGCTAACAACACTGCAGCGGTCTTAGTTTAGGCCTACATAAACACAAAAAAATGAAGTTTTTCAATTGCAATTTACGTTTCTTTGTCTCTTCGAAATTTGAAAAAGGGCTTGCCAACACAACTTTTCTTGTATCTGGCATTATGGCAATTGATAGCTGTGCAAAAGTCACCGCCCTGTTTCACTCTGTCGCCTTTTGACTTTCTGCCACGAGCCATTTTCAGCATGTCGACAAGGGAGCATAACTCTTACATTTCGTCTCGCGGTTCTGTACCAAGTTCCCCCTCTTTCTATCATAAGCTCTTTGATAGAACTTAGTAGGAGCGAGAAAGAACAAAGGAGAAAGACAGCAACAGTGGGAATTTAAAGCACAAAATTTTCACAAAGTGGGGATACTATTTATACAGAATTCTCCATCATCCCCACCCTACTTGGGTAATAATTTATATGGCTCTGAGACGGGTTTGTCGGTCCAAAGGATCCTCGTTTTTGGTCATGTCTGATTCGCTGTTGATGCTTCGCGTTCTTTTCACAAGAGGGGTGTATCCATTGCAAAATCAAAGGTATAATGGGTAAAACAGGAATAGATGAAATATCATTATTACAAATGAATTTGTTAAAATATTACTTTATAATTTTGTACTGGTTGAAGCTACAACAAATTTCAAGCTCGTTTTGGAAAATCTACATTAGCGTCAATAAAACTTCCATCTGAAACAGAATTTGGGACATAAACTTATGACAACATATTTTGCAAGTGATTTTTTTTTTTCAAGAAACTATAACAAGCAAGCTTCTTTAAATGATTTTAATATAGAATGTACTGGAACACCTAATGCTATTTTCACTGCTTTACTGTCAATGCAGCAATGAAATTGGTGTTGAAAAGAAAATACTTCTTATCCATAACTAAATACTGGCCTCATTAATGATATTGCCAAATGAAATAATGTATTTGTGTCTTGACTTTCATGACTGTACACAAAGTAATTGTTAGAAATTTAATCTTTTACTAGCTTATGATATTGAATATGATAATTCCATTTTAATTTTGGAGTGATGTATACCAAAAATCTTCTTTTGCTTATAATTTAGAATTGTAGTTCTAATTTAGGTAAATATGCACCATTTTTGAACATTACTCATTAGGCAGTTTTTTTCTTCAGATAACTAAGACCATTTTCTATCATAAATAAATGTAATTTATTTAGTTTGATCTGATATAGCCTTTGCATGTAGTATACAAATATTTTGCACATATTTTTCCTTAATTAAATAATAATCCAAATAGTACAGCATCTGCATATTGCACAACATTAGTATGTTTTGACATAACTTTCAGAAGATCCTAAATAAGATTATAAAATAAAATTGGAGCAACTATAGAGCCTTGTGGCATAACCATGTCAATCTTTTAAAAAGAAGAATATATCTTACAAATGCGGGTAATATATACCACCAAGATAAAAATTATTTCAAATAATGAAACAATATTCCACATATTCCTATTTTTTCAATTTGTAAAATAAACAGGCATGCCAGATACTATCATATGCTATGCGTTAAAAAAAAAGTAACTAACGTAGTTTTTCTTTGAGAAAGCTGCTTTTTATATGTGAGGTTAGTTTAACTAAATGATCAGCAGTACATCTTCCTTTTGTAAAACCTTCTTGATTTAATTGAAAAATATAATTTTTCTCACAATAATTAAGCACTCTATTAAAAATAATCTTTTGCAATAATTTGCCAGCTTGTGATGTTAATGCTATTGGTCTGTAGCTGTCTAGTGAAGATCTTGTCTTGCCCTTGTTTTAGAAGTAGAATTACAACTGACCTTCCAGATATCAGGAAGAGTTCCATTTAACCCACAATATTGGTAAAATGAGTGAAGTAACTTTCCAAGTATCAGGCAAATGGATCAATATTTGGTAATAAATGCCATCAATACCAATAGCACATTAATTAGATTTAAAAGAATTCAAACTTTTAAAAATGCATCATACATATTGACTTTTCAGGAGTGATATTCATATTCTTCTTTTTCTTCTTCATTGAATCTGTTTTTTCTTCAGCAGCCATTATTATTCGTGTACGATGAAATAAACTATAGCAAAAGTTGTATTATGCCAAAAAATAGTGACGTTAAGCTGAACTTCAATTAGCTTGACTTTTGGATGGCACTGACATGACCTCTGATGTTCATGTGTGATCAAATCCCAATGTTGATGGACTGTGGGTCACATACAGTAATTCCACTGTACCATGACAATTTTTGTTATGTTTTTGGTAAGGCCTTCAAAATCAATGCAAACATGCTACATATATGAAAGATCAAACTATTCGTATTATCTCTAAACAAGTTTGGACTTTTTAAATTTAGGGTCAAGGTCATTTTAAAGTACCCAAATGAAACGATGTTGGATAGCTCCACTGACCTTGACTTTGGAGAGAGGTTCACTGAATTTGCATAGTAGGTGTGTCTCATTGGTATCTAACAAGCATCAAAAGTCATGTTCAGTCAATCAATCATCAATTTTCAGAAAAATGAAATTTTGTGAAAAATTGTCATTTTTTAGACTAACATTTGTTGACCCTGTGACCTTAACCTCGAAGTGAAGTAATTCATTCACTGATCATTTTTGAGCTCACACACCATCCTACTGTTTGGTTGTCATAGATGAAGTAGGTTCAAATTAAGCCACTTGGAAGTTTACACAGATGGACAGATGGATGGACACACACACACACAAATTTAATATCATTTTTGGACTCATCACAAAAATTTGCAAAAAATTGAATTTTGTTCTGTTGTTTTGTTCTTATGGGGGGTACATAGCTTCACATTGCTGCATGCATGTGAACTCCCCTATATGCCCAGTGTGTCCGGGGACACAAATTTACTGCATGTGAGTTACAAAATGTAAAGGTGTCCTTACAATACTTGACAAGGTGTTGTCTGAAGCACAAGAAGAGGACAAGCAAGATGAGAGCTATGAGTAGAATGATTCCCAGCACTATCAGCACAATCTCCGGCCATGCCAGTACATCTGAAGATGTGCTGGCACCCACACTCGCTGTAATAAACAACACAACAATACCAGTTTAGCTACACAACAAATAGTAGAAAGGATTAAAATGAATCATAGAATCATAAACAGAATTCCCCATTTGCCCTTAACCCTTTTCATGACAAACAAGCAACTTGGGCTCAAATATGTTAGTTCTATGCTGGAAAAACTGAATGCACCAAACATTCACATCTAAATGCTAAACTCAAGAGAGGAAGATGGTGAAAAGATAGAAGGAGAAAGAGAGGAGAGAGAGAAGGAAACAGTATGGAATTAGCCCGATATTGTCCTTTGGAGAGTATTGACAATATAAACTATCAGGTATTAATTAAAAGCTTTGATGATCAACGATGAACAACAATGAACCATGAGGTACCAAGTCTTCACACATTGGAAAATAGAAAGCTCACCTATTTGTGGACAGCTTATAAGAATCAAAAAGCTATACAATTGACCAAAATCAAGAACAACACACCGTTGATCAACTGATCATACAGGCCAAATGAGAAGAAAAGAGCTACTAACGTGTGGCAGCAGTCGTAGCGGCAGTGATGGTGGTGGTAGGATTGAGAGAACAAGAGCTTTTAGCAGTAGAACCTTCCCCGGCAGTACTTTCTTCATACGTACAACTGTTACACAGGTAAGAGCCAGGGTTTTCTGCGTAAAACCCTACTGGACAAAGCTGGCAAAGATTCTCTGTCAAGTTGAAATAGCTGCCAAACTTGCATGTCTCTGCAGCAGAACAATTAACAAATCTTGAATGAATGGACAAAAATAAATCACAACTTTTGCCTTTCTTGTCCCCAACTTTATTTTTCTTAATGAAAAAAAATTGCTTTGATTGTGTTGAATCCCAAAATAATGTTGCAAGTACCAAAATGCAATTAGGTATCATTGATTACAAAGTTAAAGCATAATGAAATATATACACCTAAAAGCAACAGCAAGAAACTTACGCGTGCACTCAGTGATGGCTCTAGCTGGTTCACCGGACCGAGTGGTAAAACCAGAGGGACAGGACTTGCATGGCATGGAGGTTGAAGTCCCTTGCAGTCCAATCTCATCTAAATAAGTGCCGACAGGGCATGCGCTACATCCCCCTGTGGCTGTGTTGTAGTAGTGACCCAGACTGCAGGCAACTACAATGACAAAACACATCAAATCATGCATGGCCTAGTCATTCAACACCGATTGCATTGTCAATCCTACAAAGAGTTGTTAATTTTTCATATTTTTGGGGCTGCACTTTATTGAAAACAGCAAACCATGCTATCTCCTATATGTAAATAAAATGAGCATATAGCTGGCAACATTCTGCACAGAAACAATGTGTTTGCAACTGAAAACTGCATGAAGCGGTCCACACTGATATTTGACTTATTCACCAATGTTGACCTGTGATCATTGTATGTCTGCATGTCTTACATAACAAAACATTTTCCTTCCATGTTGTTCATGCAAAATAACAAAAACGTCTTTTTATCAGTTACATTACAATACATATACATTACATGATCATTGCTTTAGGTCCAGCGGACTCTTCCAAGCCAAATCAGGACTGGACAACCCCCAATCCGCATAAAAGATCTGCTAAAACAACCCTAGTGGTAAAACTGAAAGCTCTCCACCAGCCAGTCACTTTATAATAAAGACATCCCAAGCAGGGGACGCTGAGGCTGTACTCTAATTTATAGAACCCCGGTTTACAAAACAAAATAGAATACAAACATCATTATAAAACATCAACAAAACACATACATATAAAATGCCTACATTGCTAAATAATAACATCATTGGAAGCCATAGTGACCACCTGGCAGAAAGCGTCCAATATTCCCAAGCTGATCCATCAGACCTCATACACAAATAAGAAATCTCGTCCAGGAAGAGTTTTCAAGAAAAAAGGTAGGTGACTGGTCTGGCGAAGAAGAAGATAGTATAGCAGATTGATAGAACAGAGCAGGAATGAGAAAGAGCAAATGAGAAAGACAGCGACAGTGGGAATTTAAAGCACTAAATTTCCAGAAAGTGGGGATACTATTTATACTGAAACCCCCAGCACCCCAACGGGGGTTATCAGTTATTTGGCAATTTTTAGAACCCAGCTTCTACAGAATAAACCTAGCCAAATATATTGTTGGTGCAGTACATCTATTCATGGCAACTATGATTGAAAGTTAATTGCTTAGCACCAACTCTATGCTTAGAAATTTAAAAAAATACAAATAAATAAATAAATAAATCACCACAACAGTCATTGAGCAAAATCTTTTCTGCAGGACACTGCTTGCTGGTGGTAATTGTTAGTGATGATCGTTCTGCCACGGCATATGTCTGCACAAATATACAACAAAATGTTTACTTCAAATTCTTTTGTTAAAATCATACAGCTCTGAACCCAGCTAACCACAATTTCGGGGCCCGATCGGGCAAATGGAAATTGGAACCGACTCGGGCCCGATTCGGGCAAAGATCGGGCGATCTTCGGGCTACCCGAAACTTACCCGATCGTAACCCCACGTTCGCCAAACAGTAGCCCGACTTTCGAAAAAGATTGGGCAATCGTCGGGGTACCCAAAACTTACCCGACCGTAACCCAACCTTTGCCGAACGGTAACCCGATTCCGGCAAAGATCGGGCATAGTCTACGTCAGGATACCCAACACCAACCCTATTGTAACCCAACTTAAACCAGAAACAACCCCGATAATGCCCCATCCCTGGCCAATGCTGATTTACCCTAAAATCATATCCCACATATTGTTTATGATATGTGATTGCATGAAGAAAGAATTGAGATGTCTGGTGTTAATAGGGACTGTCGGCACAGGCGATTTTGTTTTTGGAAGTCCTTGGTGTGTCCCCACTTAAGTATTTACACACCATTTCGATAACGATATAGCCTATATTAACGTGATCTTCGTCGCTATCGAAATCGTGTGTAAATACATAAACGAAAGGCAAAGCCCCAAAAAACAACCAGAGCGGAATAGGTTTTCGCAGGCAAACACAATATCCAAGCACATGCAACTGTAGAAGAAAACTGTAGAAAATTGGCGCCTAAGTACAACCGGAAAAGACCAGCAGTAATGGGCATGGAAATTTACCCTTGGCTTATAATGTATAAATAAATACAATAGTTAAAAGAAACACTTTAACAATATTTTACATATTGTATGATAAAAATTAAGAATTATAAGCACAATTAAATGATATGATATCTTGCTGAATTGATTTTATATAAATATTTTTCACATACGTACGCCGCAGCGTATGTGAAGCAGACGAAACATTCCAGACAGTTTAGCCAATTAGAAGCGAGAGTAGGCCTATGTTAGCGTGTGCGCAGCGTGGCTTTGTGGTGGGGCAGAATCGGGCGGCACACGGGAGGGCAAATCGTTACGCATCCACATTTCTCTACTCCGCTACGCATCGGGTTTTTGTAGGGCTATGTGGGTCCCTACTAAAACCCGACAAAAGTCGGGATGCCCTATGCGGCCTGAGTGGGGCCCAGATCGGGCTGGTTTGCTGGGAAACCTATTATAATGATATTAACACCAAATGACCTTTCCCCTCAGTCAACAAGCTCAGTTCTGTGAACTAAGTAGATCGTTATTATAAATGGAAAGGAAATACACTTTTAGTTTCAAATGTACAATTACTGCATCCAGTACCATCATTAAGGGAGGGAGGAAACCGTAGTAACCAAACAGAACCCTTAGTGACAGGGTAAGTCTCATAGTCCTTAAAATAAAATATGGGTTGACAGAAAAAAACTCAGTAGGACTGGTTTATTTCTGAATCTGTTTACTCAGCATGAAAATAATAACTCACATAAGAGAAGATATTATCATCGATGGCAGCTACAGTCAGTACCTCGGTCACACTTTTCAAGACAGAGTTGTCAAACTTGCTCAACACCTCCCTGAACACAAAAGCCACAAAATAAAATGTAGGTATCTGGTAACATACCTTAATAACATTAAATAAATCATTACACAAATCTGCATGGCCTGTAATTTTTTTCTTCTTCTCTGGTTAGTATTTTGTCAATGTCTTTACATGAATCAACTGGTTATAAAATAATTCAGCGGCCATCAATGGAAACATAATAAAGGATAGTGGAACACTTCCCAGTTTAAATGATCCATCAGTTCTCCAAACCTAAACTTTCCACTCATTGCAACAAAATTATTGTCTATTTGGATCTCTCTCTCACTACCTACCTAACCGCCTCTCTCTCTCTCTCCCCCTCTCTGACCCACTGCAAAAATGAAAATCCTCTCTGAAAAATTATTCTTTTTTGTTATTAAATGCTATCACCGGTATTGCACCACAAAATCTTGATGGCTTTCACAATAACATATTTCAGATGAAAGAATGTAACAATGTACACAGCAGAAAAATATAACACTGACTCACTGTAAGCCAGGGAGTGTGATAGTAACAGTGACCAAATTGGGCAAATTGGGTGGACAAGTAACTTGCACGCTGATGCTGTTGCATGTTGTGCCACACAGCCCATCCTGCCACTGTGTGTTCAGAGAAGTCAGGGAGGACTGGATACTACTTGGCAGCTGGCTCTGACCATTGGTGCACACCGATGATGATGTCACGCTGAAATTCAGCCCCAGCACTACCTGCTGCAGTGGGGTTTCGCAGGCTGTGGACACAAAAATAATACAAGTAATTATAAATAAATAAATAAATAAATAGCAAAACTGTCAATTATTCCAAGAAGGAGAGGGGAAAGAGATAATAAAATGCATATACCACTGCTGTCCACAACAGAGTATGCATATTATCTTCAAGAGACACTCCAAATAAAAATAAAGGGATAAAAAGAAGAACTATAGAAATAATGCAGTTTGCATTTCATTTTGGTTAGAGATGTGTCTAAATGCTTTTGCTTGGCGGAGTAACAATTGGAGCAAACTAGGTCACTAAGAACACTCAGCGATGTCCAAGAACGATAACTCCAAGAGATCCCATTGATGGAGTTACACCATTTCCTCCGTGACCAGTACTAGCGAGATAACCTCATTCAATAAACATTTTTGCCACCAGTTACTTCCCTTGATATCTTTGCACATGGCAGGGTTAATTACTTCAGGCTGATCATGTCACACCTCTTTTAAAGGAGCTTCACTGGCGCCCTGTTAAGTTCTGAATTGAATACAATATTGCTGTCCTAGCTTTCCGTCACTTTGACCAGTCACTTCCACCATATCTGTCTGAGGTACTCACTATCTACACTACAAATCGTTCTTTGTGCTCATCAGATGAAAAACTTTTGAAAACGCCCGAACATCGGCTTAAAACAATTGGCGAGCAGTCTTTTAGTTTTCAAGCACCCAAGGTTTGGAATGCGCTGCCTGCAGTTTAAGATATTGTACAGACCTTGTTTCCTTCAAGAGCTGCTTAAAAACACACTTGTTCTGCAAGGTGTTTTCTGTGTAAATAATAAGAACATTAATAAGAGAGTGAGTGTTCAAAATCTATCACGTTCGCACACACAATATTTAATAATAAACATTAGAAATAGCTGAGAAGTATATGTTAACTGTTAGGACTTTTTGTGTGTGTATATATTATGATTAAATACATGATCAGATAAAAACTAATCAGGAAAATAACACATCATATTGTATCTCATACACAGACACACACACACACACATGCACACACATGTACACACACACTTAAATAACAAAATTTCGTCTTTTTTTTCAATATTTTATTTTAAAATCTCTTGTGAATGATGTTGGACATAATGCAGTGCTCATACCCCGCACCCAATAGGTGGCACAGCTCAGATGATTTCATAGGTGTCTGAACTGAACAACGTCCGACTATTGGTTGTATTTTTCATAATGCCGGCCTCAGAAGTGCACTCAGCCTTGGATGAAAGGAATCATGACCCAGCTACGCCTACGGCCATGGGGGGTTTGGCTAATCTTTTTCACCCGCCCAAGCCGGTCTGCTTCCTTTCGACGTTCCTCTGATAGAGGTCAACGAAGCAGAAGCTATAATATAGAGAATGACAACTTTTCAACAGGCGCAAGCCAGGCAAACCCTCAGCCACCGCCACTTCAGCTCCCTTGGTTCTTTTCCTGTGGGAGCCAGATTAGCCAACTTCCTCCATCATTGGATGGATCTTTTCCCACATCCCCTGCGGGTCTGCCAAGTAGTAGAAACAGGAGATAATATAGTTCACTTCATCTCCTCCTCTGTCTTCCAGTCCTCACCGATCTTGGTCCCCAAAGACCCTACTCGCACTATGGCTCTAAGACAGGAAGTAGGTGTTCTGTTAAAACAGTCAACAGAAGTCATGCAGGATACTTCTACTCCATCTGTTTGTGGCCCCCAAGCCAGGAGGGTGTCGCAGACCTGTCATAGATCTTTCTGTTTTAAACACTTTTATTGGTGCCCCTCACTTCACAATGGAGACAGCTCAGGCACTCCAAGCTTGTGCAACCTCGAGAGTTTGCAGTTTTACTGGACCTCTCTGATGCATATCTGCATGTTCCCATGCATTGTTTGGCTCTGAAGTTTTTATGCTTCACAATCGATGGGAATGTGTTTGCATTTCGAGCCCTCCTTTTCAGCAATCTCAGTCGGATCCCTGGGTTTTCAATCGAATCATGGACACAGCCGTTGCCTCTGTACATCAAAGTGACTTTGTCAAAGATTTCAAATTACCTAGGCATCTGTTACAGAAGAACATAGACCCATTGGTGCTTTCACAAGACAGTCTTTCTCAGTGCCTCCTTCAGGAACTAGGCTTCATTGTCAATCTTCTAAAGTCAGATCTTCCAGCCCAAGACTTCGTCCATTTAGGCATGAGATTCAGGACAAACATAGGGATAGTGCAACTTCTTGAAGACCATATTGTAAAGCTTCTATAGAAGCCATTCACTCACTACTAATGAAATTGTCGATCATGCCCAGAGAGGTTGCCAAAGTCAAAGGCATAATTATGTGCAGCAGCAGAAGAGTTTATTCCCATAGGTCATCTTAGAGTGCAACCCATTCAGTGTGCCCTAACAGACCTTTGGTGTCGATCTAGAATCCACCTGGGATGGGGAACATATCTGATGCCAGTTCCAAAACGTGCTCACTCCATTGGACTTGGGAAGAGCAAGAGCTTCACATAAACAAGCTAGAGCTGTTAGCAGTCTTTAGAGCGGTAAGCTTCTGGAAAGATAACCTTCGGGGTCATGCCATCATGGTGCTCTCAGACAATTCCACTGTAGTAGCTTACCTTCGGAAGCAAACAGGGACTCACATGCGCAGCCTTTGCCAGCTGGCCACAGGTCTTCTGGTCCTGCGTGACTGCCAATATTCATGTGATAGTCAGACCTTCCGGGATATCTCAGTCCTAGCCAATGGTTTGTCCCATTCACAAGCCCTTCCCACAGTGGTCCCTGAATCAAGCAGTGTTTGACATGGTTCTACACTGATTTCCCTCCCTGATGGTAGATGCGTTTCACACATAGTGGAAGCTCTGCTGTTTGTTTCCCCAACAGCTCTTGCGGTATACGCATTGGCTTTCAGACTGGTTCTATGTCAATCTTTATGCCTTCCTTGGAATCCCTACAATGGAACAAATCTTGTATCACTCCTCACCAGGAAGTTGCCCATTCGGTGGGATCTCCTTGGCCAACCAAATTCAGACTTGGTACATTCTGATCCAGAATCTCTAAATCTTCATGTCTTCTGTCTGTATGGCAAGCAATTCAGCACAGGGGATTCTCACATGAAGCAGCGGAGGAGTCCCTAGCGAGAGAGGATCTTGTGCCTTACCATTAGACTACCGTGCCTTGGGGTTTCAACCTGCTGAGTATTATTTTCAGGAGGACCTTGCTGAGATGGCTGATGAGGCTGACGGTGTGGTAATTTTCACACTCCTGAAGGTTACCTTTTTTGGGAAGAGTGATGCCAAGCGACTGGTCCATGGTGTAGGCCACTCCCTACTCTGCCAGATCTTGTTACAGCTAATGGTGAGGGTGTCAATCATCGCTTCTCCTCCTGCTTGAAGCACTTCCTCGGGTATGTTGTCCACTCCTGCTGACTTCCCTTTCTTAAGCGACTGCACTGCTTCCCCAACTTCTTCTCAGAGAGATTTCTTCTTCTTCTCTGTTCTCAGGACATGCTAGAACTGATGGGTCTCCATTTGGTATGTGGTTGTAAAGGTCAGAGCAGTACTCTGTCCATCTATCCAAGACTTCTTGTTCTTCTGTAAGGCTTGCTTTGGATCGTGGAGACCTTGGGCTGTTTAACACTTGTCAGCCGCTTCACAGTCTGGTAGGCCTTCTTGCTGTTGTTCTTGGTCAGACTGTTCTCTATTTCCTGGCATTGATCTTCTATCCAGTTCTCCTTTGCTGTGCTCATGCCTTTTTGGATGTCATTGTTGATTTTTAGGTAGGCATCAGCTACCTGTGAGGTTTTCTTTTTCTTTTTCATCTTTCTTTATTTATGACACAGCTCCAAAAGTTCAGGTGTGATCCACTGCTTCTTCTTTGGCCTGTGCTTGCCAAGGGTCTCAGTGGCAGCATCTGTCACAGCTGAGTTGAAGGTGGCAGTCATGGTGTTGATATCTATTTCAACAGCTCCCAAAATGAGCAGTGGTGCAAAATTCCCTCCAATTGTGGCCTGAAATTTTTCTGCCACCTCCGGGTCTTGCAGTTTGTCCAGGTCGAACTTCAGTCTAGTGCACTTTGCTGTGTTTACTCTCTTCTAGTGGAGCCGGAAAAACATCATCACGAGATTGTAGTCACTTCCGATGTCTGCTCCTGGAAAAGTGCGTGTCCTGCCAATGTTGATGCTTGATCTGAAGAGTTTCTTGACCACGATGTAGTCGACCTGGTTGTGATGCTCCCCGCCAGGACTGTGCCATGTCCATCATCTGGGTTTTTTGTAAAGATCAAGGGTGCTTGCCAATATCAGATTGTTGTATCTGGGAAACTCCAGACCCCTGTCATTTGTCTCGTTGTTGGCATTTCAGTCACCTTGCACTATGACTATGTCCTTCTTCGGCACTTGGTCAAGGACAGCCTGTAGATTTTCATAGAAATCCTCCACTTCGCTGTCATCATAGTCTGATGTTGGGGCATAGGCCTGGATGATGGTGATATTAAAAGGGACTGCTCTCAGACGGATGGTAATGAGTCTACTGGAGACTGGGCGCAAACCCATGACAGTGGCTAGAATCTTCTTGGGGACCAAGAATCCAACGCCGTGTTCGTGCCTGTCATCTCTACCGCTGAAATAAAGCTTGTGGCCTTTGTCGGTCGTTTTTTCACCTAGGCCTTTCCAGCGCAGTTCGCTGATACCTAAAACGTTTCATCGATAGTGGGCCAGCTCGTGGGCCAGTTATTCTAATTTTCCTTCGCCATTAGGGTTTTGACATTCCAGGTTCCTATGACGATGTTGTTTCTCAAGTGGATCTTGCTAAGTTGTCCATCAGTAGCATACTTATCACCTCCATCCTGGTGGCCAATGGAAGGTGCGGTCCTTGGTGACCCTGGCGACGACCAATCCGGTATGGAGTGATAGGTTCTATTCATCATGCAGTTTGTCTTGAGCAAGAAAGACCTGGCAGGGCCCAATTCTCTCCAGGCTGTTGGCCACAGCCGATATCCATGAATACAGTATGGCTCACCTTGGCCCCGAGCAAGTGGTCGCTGAACCTGTAGTAACATGAGGTTCCTCCGTCCTGGCCGGTGACTTCTGTGTAGAAGACTTTTGCCCAGTGATGTCATGTCATGCTGACATCACCACTGTTAGTCGCCTGCTCTTATGACATGCCGGGAAATGTTGGGTCTGTTCTATTCATTGCCCGAACCCAAAGAAAAATTTACTAAAATTAATAAAAACAAAAATGCTGAAAATGTAATGTTCAGAATTGTTGTCTCTCAACTCTATTCAATGCTTGCTCATGAATGTACATGTAATAGAAAGGAAAGACTTGTGGTGCAAGGTTGGGTTGAAAAATGGTATATTTTAATTAATACATTAATGTATAATTATGTGTTCGTGCCAAGTTGGATGGTGTTGGATATGTTTAGTATAGATGGTGGATCGTTACACATACGAGACACAACACGCAACAAATAACTGGGCCAATAAAACAAAATACAGGTATTAGGCTGCATTTAATGAACACATCAGAAGATCAAGCACAAAGATGGAAAATACACTCCTCCACCCACATCAAACTCCAACAGTGTCTGACACTTCTTTTCTTGTCTAATTCTCTCGCACAAGCTTTTTCACTTGGTTTCAATTTCCGAAACGGCATGTTGATGATGACAAGAAGGCACAGGTAAACAGGAACAGGAATTCTCAAACTAGTAACTAAGAGCGCCATTCTCAAATCACTTGAGATTATTAAAACCTCTATTTGAGCAATTTGATGATAATATGCTTTGGGAATAAAAATCGTCAGCTGAAAATAACGTAAAACAAAACCTAACCCCCCCAACCCCAAAACCCATCATCCCTCCCCTCCAAATTTCTCACGGGTCCTGGGGCTTCAAAATTAACGGTTTTCCATTAATTAACGGAAAAATCTCATGTCTGCTTTTATATGCCGCCATTGTTTTCACTCATAAGTTTCCATATCAACAAAAATAGAACGTATTACGCATACGCACACTTGGCATTGCGACCTTGACAAATTTTGGAGCAAGCAGAAAGGCTCTATGGTGACAAGAGTACCTAGTGAGTACACTTGCACCAAAACTTTTTCACATATGTGTTGACTGTTTTCCTGGACACGCCACCAGAAATCGGGATCCCAAGACACTCAATGTATATTTGCAATTTTCAGGACAAATATGGCCCCTCCGGGATGGTTAGCAGGCCTGCTAAAATAGGCTTCCTGAGCTAGGCAACCTCCATTCCTGCTAAATCCGCTGGAAGATTCCACTCATTAATCATATGGCCCAAAAGGATGGATATGAGGCAGCTGAGGAAAGTGGCAACAAGTACATGGGCCCTGACCTCATTAGACCCACTCATGAGCTGAGAGCCCTGGCAAGCTAACCTTTTATGAGGGGGCGGGCTCTGAGAGACATCATCACTGCTGTTGGATGTTCCTCTGACTCAACCTTCGGGCGGTTTTACCTAAATCACATGCCACCTCAGAATGCTTCCAAAGCTCTATCTGGACAGTGCTTCAGGATTCCCACCACAATTGAACCTGCCCTACACTACATCTCACCAGCTTCTTTCTTAACTCTGATTGTTCCTGTCAACTTGTACTTTAGGTATGTTAACATGCAAGTTCTGTTCTCATACCTTTTGTTCCGCTACATTAATACAGTGGAACCTCTATACAACGACCTTGAAAATGTTGACAAAAATCGGTCTTTATAGAGAGGGGTCTTTATAGAGAGGGGTCTTTACAGAGAGCATAATGGCCTTTTCTTGAATCAATTTGCCAGTGATCGGAATATTCTTTCTTCTAGCATCCAGAAACCAATCCCAAACTTTCTCATTTACTTCCGAGTATGTTGTCTTCCTCCATTTTGATCGCGTATGATCGGCATTATCACCACTTTCCCACCTTTTAAGAATGTCATCTTTGTCTCGGATAATTCCTTGAATTTGTGTTTTTCCAACTTTAAGACTCTTTGCGATCGCAATGGCAGTCTCTCCTTTTTTGTGTCTGTTTACAACATTAACTCGATCTTCCAGAGATAACAATTTTCTTTCCTTTGTAGACTCCATCATCCCATCACGCTTTCTTTGCTTCTTCTCAGTGCCGCGCTCGTGATGTGAATAAAGTGAAATGCAAACCCCAAACGAGTAGAATCTAGAATGTGACGTTACAAGATGACGTCAAACTTATAGAAGATTACTTTATCGGCTGGCGTGTCACATATAGGTACCTGCCTGACTGTGCTGAACAAGATCGTAGACAGTTTTTATTGTGCAGTCATGCCGAGAAAGTCGCTATACGGTCTGCAAAGATCGGTCGTTAGACGTTATAGCGAGGGAGTCGCTATACTGATGACAGCAATATAAGGAAATACATCGGTTAAAATAAAATGGGTCGTTGTAGCGGGGGAGTCGTTATAGAGGGGGGTCATTGTGAGAGGTTCCACTGTACTACTAATTTTAGAGTGCTGGTCTGTGTATTATTTTAGAGATCGGATCTCTTACCCTCCACCTCTTTTGGATTCAGCATATAGTACATAGCACTAACCAAAATAAAAGGAAATTTTCCAATTGTAAAATTATAGTTTTAGTGGAGTTAGAGATGTGTACTATCAAAGTCCCTCCCTGCCTCTCCACTGAGGGTGTCTTGAGGTGTTAATGGTAGCTAAAAATTGACTGAGGTTAATACCCCACCCCATCCCCAGCAGCCTACATGTCACAAGGTCAGTGGTGTAGTGCCACCTACGGGATCTCTCAGAGTTATTGGTTTTGGTCAACACGAAGCGTTCTTAGAGACTAAGTTTGTTTTGATTATTACTCCTCCAATCAAGAGTTTAGCATATAATACACATCTCTAACCTCACAAAAACTAATTTTACATGGAGACATTTCCCTTTCATGGTTTACTATTTTGTCAAACAATATTTTGCCTTGTTCTCATAAGTTGAAGAAGAGATGAACCTACAATAAACACATTTTGTTGTTTATTAAAAAACTATATTTTGATCATCACAAAATGTAACTCATCTTTCCATATTGTCTACAATTACTTCTCAAACATCTCTAATAAAATTTCTTCATCAAAACTAAACCTTCCCACTACCAAAAGCATGGAGTTAGTATGGCCACATAACATCCAATTTCAAAATACTGATGCAACAAACAAGAAATTTATAACAGTAGGAGTCATCTGCATGTCTGTTGGGTTTGTGTGCTTATACACTTAACTCAACAAGAGATAACCCTTACACCACCAATGTCGCATTAATGCAACTGTAGGGAGAGTACCAAAGTCACATTTCTGTGAGGAGACTGACTGACTGACTGACTGAGACTTTATTGGTCTATCAAATTTGCATATAAATTTGCATTTCGGCATGGGAGTGAACAAACTGTAGTCACTAGTGGCCGAGTTCTCTCCATGGGTCATCTGGCACAGAAATGCAACGTCTGCGCTCAGCTTTACACAGATTCTAGTGAATATCTGATGTTGTACTGTGTGTAGGTGCACAAACACTCTGAGGTTCCAGACAGCTTGCATCGGGAATGTCTGTGATTTCAAACAGTTGCCGGTGAAAGGATTAAAAACAGCACAACTAATTGCCCTAATGCACACACATACTCACACACACACACACGCACACATTTAAAACATATTTCCCCCCACAAGATACCAATGCACACCTCACACCGACAGCAAATGTCTTACAACATAAAGGTAAAATAAATACTCACTACTACAAGCAGGGAATCGGTATGGCAGGTTGCGCCATGCCATGTCATACATGCCATATGTCCCACAACTGACAAATAAGGGCAAAGGTTGGGGGTTGGTGTAGTCAGTTTTACAGGTCATCTCGCAACGAAGTAGTCCTTGACTGGTGGTTACACATGAATGACTACCAAAGTGTGTGGGTTCTGGTTGACTGCAAGATGTACCTACAAAAAAGAGATACCAGGGAATATCATCAAACTAATGAAAGGCATATTTAGAGGTGCTGAACGCACTTGCCCAGTCACCAAATGCAAATAAAATTCATGGAGGCCACCTAAATTCTGCACTCCCCCCCCCCCAACAATCTGTTTTTCTGACTCATCCTTACCCATTTTCACTTTATACTTTATCAAGTTTTACGCAGTCAAAATGATGTGCAATACACACTCTTATCATGTGCAGACAAATTTTAGTTTCTTTTGTGGGACAGTTGTTTAAAGGGTTAGTTAACATTCTGGCTGATTATAGGCTTTGGCTGGCTGACTAGTCCAGCAGATGTGTTGAAAATTCTGGCTTTTAGCACCTATGTATATTTCATTATTTTCATTGTGCGTGCTTCAGCTTGTGACTTGGCATAAACAACGTTACTGCGATGTATTATAAGAAAATGCTATACTCACTTAATTCTCAATAGCCTGACTCCAAAAATAGATTTTAGGGACAGTCACTTGTAAAATTGTATTAATAACCACTACTGTGTACAGGAGGTCCAACTAATAACAAGACTGCAGGACTTGTAATGATCCGATAATGATGTTCATTTTTCTTTTTCAATAACTCCGTTTTCTTCAGTATACCTGATGTGTTCAAGACAAACAAAAATAAAGAAATCATCGATGCATTAAAAAATTACAAACATAAAAATGTAAAAAGAGAGTGTGTGTGTGTGGAGAGAGAGAGAGAGAGAGAGAGAGAGAGAGAGAGAGAGAGAGAGAGGGAGAGAGAGGGAGAGGGAGAGAGAGGGAGAGAGAGAAAGAGATAGATAGATAGATAGATAGATAGATAGATAGATAGATAGATAGATAGATAGATAGATAGATAGATAGATAGATAGATAGGTAGGTAGATAGATAGATAGATAGATAGATAGATAGATAGATAGATAGATAGATAGATATAAACTAAAATAAAAAAGAAGAAATCAGTACATACGTCTGTTATCCAGAACAAAGGAGCAGACTGCTGCATCACCATCGCTGTCTTTCTGAGTGTATGTTATGCCATAGTAATCCCAGCCCATCTGTGTGTCTGAAACCATGATCAGTCATCATTTAGTTGAACCTTCACCCATGTCGCATTTTACTTTGCATCAACTGATGATACAGGTCTTACATGACCCATGCGTTTTATAGAACCCTAAACATATATATACTCTTCAACCGATGATACGGGTCTTCCACGACTCGTAGGTTTTATAGGGCCTTGGAGTGGTTTATTCTGCAACTTATAATGCAGATCTTCCATGACCCATACTCTATATCAGGAAGACAGTATCATATTATGCATTTCCAAGTTGTTTCCAACAAAAATGGCAGCCCAAGGAGAGTGTTTGACTCACTTCTTCTTCTCTTCTTGGGTTGAACAGCCATAATGTTGAACGTTGAACTTTTGAATTCCAAAGCCCAAATTAATCTTCTAGCATCTAAATTAATGTACATTTAGTTCTGAGTGTGGGTGTGGATTGGTGGTGGGTGGGGGGAATAGGGTGTGCCATTGTAGAATGTGTGTGTGGGGTTGGGGGTAAGTGAGGGGGGTGGATGGGGTAATGGGTGAATGTTGTATAGCAGTATGACATATAGATATATATAAAATATTCATTTTACTTAACATCATAATTGTCACAAATGCTTGGATGTAATTTGCTGAGTTATGACATACTTAATTAGTAGATTGAATGAACTTGTTCTAGTCACATAACATGTAACTTATTATTGTAATGATTCTAACCATTGTTATGGTACTCTTAAATGTAATCTAGTTATGAGATAGGCAACCTGCTCAGTTGTGTCCTTGCTGTTGTTGGTTGATTTTTTTTTTAAATACTAATATGTTTTAAGAATTTTGTTACTGCATTGTAATATGTAATTGACTGTTGACTGTCCATGTACAGGTAAATATAGAATGTTCTAGTCATGCCTCTACCTTTTAAGCACTGCCATTATAATCATGTTTAGGCCGTGATATGTATAGTTTAAGACAACACTTAACTTGTGCTGTCATTAGACTATTTTTTGTGTGTGAGTGTGTGTATGTGCTTTTTCTGCATGAATGTAAAATTATTAGTTATTATTGATGTGGGGTTTAGATTGTGAATGTCTGTATTTGATTGGAATTTAAGGTTTCTGCTGTGTCATTAGAAATGAATGTGTCTCTGCTAGTTGTGTATATAAAATGGATATAATTTTATTGCATGCTTCTTGCGGATGACGAGCCAAAGACAAATTTCTGTATGTGATGAACATCAGCCAATAAAGTTATATTGTATTGTATTGTATTGAATCATTTGCTGCTGTAGGTTAATTGCTACTAGTGCCATGGTTTTCTCTGGTGTGTGTGTATGTGGGTGGGTGTGTGTGTGTGTGTGTGTGTGAAGCTACTTGATGTAGGCACAACTATATGCGATGGAGCTGCTGGACTTAGCCTATGCATTCTAGCCACAGCAAGTTAAGGCCTGAGAACCAGCCCTAGTACAGCCTAATGCCAGCAGAGTCAGGGTTGTGGGCTTCTTCGGTGGAGAGGGTGTTCTATATAGTCCCTGATAGACCTGGGGAAGAAGAAGAATTTCCTGTAGCCTGTCCTGCACTGGATCCGTTGGAACTGCTGGTCATGACCGCTGCGGCTGCGGGCAGATGCGGGCTTGTAGCTTGCTGGGTCGTACCTGGACTTGTCTATTTTTGATTTTTTTCAGCATGCACAGTCTGGCTTTCTTTTATCAGGACTTGAGCATGGACCATATCAGACAGTCAATCATGGCACTCACATTAGAGATGTTGTGGTAGCGGTTCAGAATAAAGCTCACCGCCCGTCACTGTATTGCCTCGATCTTCTCAATGTTCCTCTGAGTGTGAGCTGGCGTATTCCAGGATGAGCCGGACAGACCATGTATGCCTTTTCCTGCAGTTCAGTGGAAGCTATCTTCAGGTTCGAACGCAGGGATTCGAGAGCTTTGCTGGCCTTTGCAGCGATGGCATCAACATATTATTGGTCAAAGCTGATCTTCTTCTGGGGTGTGACTCCCAGGTACTTTGTTGATGCCACCATATCCAGCGTGTGACAGTGCAGATGGTAGGAGCCTGGCCTGGGTGGAACTGCGTGTCCCAGCTTGCACCTCATTCTGTCAAGAAGTGTAGGTCATTTTGTAGCTGGGATGGGTCTTCCTGGCAAGTGATGATTCTGTAGATGGCAGTGTTGCCAGCAAATAGTTTGGACAGTGATAAAAGGGTCATTGGAGGTCATTGATACACCAGGAAGAGGTAAGGACCTAGTACTGAGCCTTGGGGGACTTCGGACCTCAGTGTATCCTGACTGAACGCCTTCCACATCAAACTGAGGCCTCTCTGCTAGGAAGCTCTATCCATTGCAGGATGTTGCCCTGGATCCCTTAACATCACAGTTTGTGGAGAAGCAGGCTATAGTTGACTCAGTCGAAGGCCTTGGCTAAGTCCTTGACAAGAATATATCTGTTTAGAGGCCTTCGAGCTTCTTTTATTTTGTAGACCAGGTCACTAGCCTTAGGAGCTGCGTCTTGCAGGAGCGCTGTCTTCTAAACCCATGTTGTTGTGAGCAAAGGATGCTTTTTCTCTCAAAGTGTCCCATTGTTGAGGAAATCATGATGTACTAAAACACTTTGCATTCTAAAGATATTGAAAAGTGTGGGATAAGTAGCCCTATGCTTGCTTGTTGCCTATTCAACACGATATCGTTTAGTAACCAAAAAGAAAACCTGGGCCTACATTACTATTTGGACTAGATCTACCATTAAATTGAATTTGATGTCATTTTGAAAAAAAAAATCTTAAGATGTAGGCTATCAGCGACAAAGTGAAAACAAAGTTGCACTGACACATGCAAAACAGACACAGACAGGTACACAAACAATCTTTGAGGCATGTAGAAAGCGGAGGAAGTTGTATGCCCAAATACATGCACTTCTGGTGTATGGATGGTGTGTGTGTGTGTGTGTGTGTGTGTGTGTGTGTGTGAGAGAGAGAGAGAGAGAGAGAGAGAGAGAGAGAGAGAGGGGGGGAACTGGTTAAGGCTTTTCATCTGCTAGAGAAATTTAAGATAGAATAAGACAACTTTATTATCTCTTTCAAGAAATCACAGTATCGTTGAATTTGTTGTTCCGCTTCTGGTCTGGAGATGCCGCACATGCTGGGCCAACTCCTTTTTCACCAATTAGGCACCTCCCAGGAGGAGGTGTACAGGTCAAGTGCATCTTACAGTAGGTTTTCTACCATCTTTCCTTCTCTGTATCCATCTTTCACATAAACGTGTTCTTAGTAACATGTTATTGTCAGTCATACACATGCACAAAATATTCACCTTATTTTCATCTGTTATATTATTAACTGTTTTAACTTCAAACTTGCATGAACTTTTAGTGATTTTTGTATGCACTTGGAATATGTGACAGATGAAAAAAACTGTTAATATAAACTAATAGTAACATTTTTTTGTAAAATGTCCTGGTGCAGCGAATTGTGGACCTGGTACATTATTAGGCTTTACTGGGGCTGGTACTCATGCCTCGGCTTGCTGTGGTTGGAATGCATTTGTGAAGACCAGCAGCTCCATATGGTTGTGCCTATTGCAAGTAGGACTAGATTATCCTATATATATATATTTTTTTCTCTCTCTCTCTCTCTTTCAACTCACCACGGAAAACACAGCAACCACCTTGTAACAACCAATAGCAGCAAATAAATCAACGTACTGATTGCGACTGCTCAACCCAAGAAGTGTGGGCTACACTTAGCTTGTCATAAAATCTTCCTTAATTTACTTATAACAGTGACTGACAAGCGCATATACATCTCTCTCGTAGTCTCTACACTGCTCTGTTTATTAAGGACTAGCGGTGACAGGTCCATAGTTAATAAGTTAGTTAGTTATTCATTGCTTACAGGGTCCAGCGGACTGCAAAGAGCTAGCCTAATCAGGACCACAAAATCAAGACCACAACTTGGCTAAAAGAGGACTCACCCCTGATCCACATAAAAGATCTGCTGAAACAACCCTAGTGGCAACACTGAAGGCACTCCACCAGCCGGTCACTTAACAATAAAGGCATCCCAAGCAGGGGACGCTGAGACTATACTCTAATTTATCGAACCCCCATTTACAAAAACAAAATAAATACAAACATCCTCATAAAATATCCACAAAACACATACATATAAAATGTCTACATTGCTAAATAATAATATTATACTCCATAGGAAGCCCTAGTGACCATTTGGCAGAAAGCGTCCAATATTCCCAAGCTGATACAACAGACCTCACACACAAATGAGGAGTTTTGTCTCGGAAGAGTTTTCAAGAAAAAAGATAGGTGACTGGTCTAGCAAAAGAAAATAGTATGGTAGATTGATAGAACAGAGTAGGAATGAGAAAGAACAAATGAGAAAGACATTGACAGTGGAAATTTAAAGGACCTAATGCTATTATCCTATTAAAGGTTTCGACTTCGACTTCTCATAAATAAACTTATAAGCACACATACACACATGTCAGCCTGATAATGATCAGATCTATGTTATGATGATACTGATAACTATGCATCTGCAGTATGTATTCTTTCTACTTTCTCATACAATCCATTCACACTAGATTATGTTCAGATTAATAAATTTTATAAAAAGCTAAAAGTGGCTTAGGATGGCTTAACCCTCAAATAAACAAATTTTGAAGCACCCAAAAAGCTAAAATTGGACATTCTCCTGAGAAAAAAATTCACGCCGGATATCACACATTTTTTCCCGAGCCTTTCAGATGCATTTTTCCATTAACGCTATTTCACAATTCAAATAATTTTGTTAGTTGTAGACAAACATAACCTACTGCCTGAATTATAGTTGGAAGTGACAGCATCTCTAGATAAAAAGGTAGGCAAAGTCCAAGAAGGAGTAGAACTTCGCTCTGAAACCACTGCCTGGTAGTCTGGACATGACGACACCACTGGTCTGGCTAGCACTGAAATAAATAACAAAGATTCAATAGATGTTACACACATTGCATTGAATATCCATTGATAACAACATGTACTACCATTCTTTACTGTCAAACAATGCACACAAAGGTCACTGACACATAATAAGATTATAAAAAAGTTAGGCACAAAACTGTCCTCAATGTTACCACTGTCTAATATCAAAGATATGAACAGATGTTAAATTAAGTAAATAAATAAATAAATGTGGCAAAAATATTCCAAGCCACAATTGGAGGGAAATTTGCACCACTGCTCATTTTGAGAGTTGGTGAAGTAGATGACCACCATTTTCAACTCAGCTGTGACAGATGCCACCACTACCCACAAGCACTGCCCAAAGAAGAACGTGGATCACACGTGAACTTTTGGACCTGTGTGATAAACGAAGAGAGATGAAAAAGAAAAATAACACCTCACAGGGAGCTGATGCCTACAAGAAAATCAACAATGATATCCGAAACAGCATGCGCACAGCAAAGGAGAACTGGTTGTTGTTGTAGCAATTTTTTTTTAACATAAGTTGTACTGATGTAACATAAACAATTTACTAAATTTACCATGCGCACATCATAGATATTTTCCACATTATCAAATCATACAAATCATCAAACTACTGACATACACATACACTTTTAACAATAAACATTCCCTTATAACAATTAGTTCACATTAAGAAACAATTAAAAAAAATAAATAAATATAAAGTGGACCCTTTCAACTTCACCTGTGAAGAACGAAGTACTTATAAATGCCATTTTGCGTCTTACAACTGGAAAACTGGATTGAAGAGCAACGTCAAGAAATAGAGAACAGTCTGAACAAGAACAACAGCAAGAAGACCTACCTGACCCTGAAGCGGCTGACAAGTTTTAAACAGCCCAACGTCTCCAAGATCCAAAGCAAGTTCTTACAGAAGAACAAGAAGTCTTGGATAGATGGACAGGGTACTGATCTGACCTTTACAACCACACACCAAAAGTAAACCCATCAAATCTAGGATGTCCCCAGAACAGAGAAGATGAAGAAATCCTCCCAATTCTCAAAGAAGAAGTTTGAGTCTGGCATGCAGCTCTGTGGGCAACCATGAGAGTGTACAACATCAGCCCTAACATTATTGAAGCCATCAAAAGCCTGTATGACAAAACCACCAGTGCAGTCCTCCACAACAGCACCATCGGGAAGTGGTTTAGAACAACAATTGGTGTGTGTCAAGGATGCCTACATTTCCAACACTCTTCAACATCTTCCTAGAGCGCATCATGTCAGATGCCCTTGCAGATCATGAAGGCACAGTCAGCATAGGGCGTATAGCAATCCCCAATCTCCGTTTTGCAGATGACATTGACGGATTGGCTGGAGAGCAGCTGGTACAGAGGCTTGATACCAACTCCAGAGCCTATGTAAAGGAAATAAGTGCAGAAAAGAACACAATGATGACCAAGAACACCAATGGCATCAACATGGACATCAAAGTCCAAGGCCAATCCCTCAACACAGTGCATAGCTTTAAATATTTAGGAGCCATTGTATCAGACAATGGGTCCCGCCAAGAAGTCCTCTCCATGATCGCACAAACAACTGCTGCCCTGACAATGTTGAAGTCCATTTGGAAAGTCAGGACCATCAGTCTACATTCCAAGATGAAGCTGCTGCGCTCCCTTGTCATCTCCATCTTCCTATACGCTTGCAAAATATGGACACCAACAGCAGATCTACAATGAAGAATACAAAGCATGAAGATGAGGTGCTACAGAAGACTCCTGGGCATTTCCTATACCCAGCACATCACCAACAACGAAGTCATACAGACCATTGGACAACACAATGACCTGCTCACAGTGGTGAAGAAACGGAAACTCCGATGGTATCGCCACGTCACCAGAGCATCAGGCCTTGCTAAGACCATCCTGCAAGGCACGGTGCAAGGAGGCAGAAGATGAGGGAGACCGAAAAAGAGGTGGGAAGACAACATTCGAGAATGGACTGGCTTGACACTGAATGAAGCCATGAGGATTGCTGAGGACAGAGAAAGATGAAGTACGCTGGTTAAACGATCATCTGTGGTGCCCCAACGACCTTCATGTTTCGGGATAGGATAGGATAGGAAATAAATAAATGTTACCAGTATATTCATAATGGAATTATTGTGAGAAAAGTGAATCAAATGTCAACAAGTATCTAAACTGTAACTATTTCAAGTCCCTTATTCTACAATCACCGTTTTTCTACTTTAAATGTATCATATTATTTCTTAACCGCAATAATAAAAACTGCAATAGGTCTTCCAATTGTTC
This sequence comes from Oncomelania hupensis, assembly GCA_036898135.1. Classification (NCBI taxonomy): domain Eukaryota; kingdom Metazoa; phylum Mollusca; class Gastropoda; order Littorinimorpha; family Pomatiopsidae; genus Oncomelania; species Oncomelania hupensis. The sequence continues at coordinate 40,245,593 of CM072520.1, read as the reverse complement.
TAAAAAATTACTTTGATCAATGGAGCGGCACATATCTGAGGTGCGACACTGCCCACTGGTCAGCTGACTCTTGTAATCCACTGCAGCACCAACACCTTTTAGCAAGTCTTTCACCAACAGCAGCTGAGAGTAGGAAGGTGTAAAGTCGATGTCAGAGTACAGGCGCGTGACATCAGCAGCAGCTAGAGCAGATGTAGAGATGTGAAGGCGACTCAACCTGCCAATCATGCTGCCTGTCCTGTCTATGATGTTGCGGTTGACATCATACGTTCCTCCTAGTACAACCCAACCACTGAAAACAGAAATGACACAATATGCTAATGGAAAAATTCTTCATACATAACCTAAGCAACCAGTGCGCATGTACATTTGTGTGTGTCATTATTCTTTGTGCATATGTGCCTGTCGTTATTCTGTGTGCACAAGTGTGCATGTACATTTGTGTGTGTCAGTATTCTTTATGAATGAGTGTACATGTGTGTGTCAGTATTCTTTGTGGGTGATAACGCATTTACATTTGTGTGTGTCAGTAGTATTATTATTATTAATATGAACATTTTGAAACGCCTAAACTTGACAGCTCTAATCGTGTATAATAAATATACAATAACACACACAAAGTCAAAGCATTGTAACAATGACATTAATAAGCAAATTTTTTTTAAGTAACCCATATGGAAGGCAATGACAGTAGACAGAAAATTACTGATAAATACAATCAGGATAAAAAAATACAAAAACAATATATGGGAGAGCAAGAAATTGCTGACAATGAACAAATATGTAACAATAAAGAAATGATATATGGTGATGAATGATGGAATTATCCAAATTCTCTCTCTCTCTCTCTCTCTCTCTCTCTCTCTCTCTCTCTCTCTCTCTCTCTCTCTCTCTCTCTCTCTCTCTCTCTCTCTCTCTCTCTTCGTTTCTGTCACTCTCAGACACACACATACACACACCAAGCAGGGGTAATGATTAGCTTAAGGAAGATAGACGGTGAGTTACTGAGGGAACAGACTGTCTTAGTTTTGAAAATCTGCAAAGATTGAGAGTCTGATGGAATGATGGAGATGATTCCAGGTAGTAAGGGCATGATAAGCGAATGCACGTTGATGTGCGAGGAATTCTGAAGATTCGATTATCAGAGGAGAAGCGAAGCTGGTGAGAGGGTGTATAGTTGTAGTAGGTCAGAAAGATAGCTGATATTGAAGCAAAAGGATGCAGCCTTGTAGTTAATTTTTTGTTGAACAGGAAGTCAATGCAAGGATTAAAATATTCACAGTTAAACTCTTGGAGTAGCCTGTCTTTATTGCTGCATAACTTACAGTTATTATTCGCCAACAAACTACAAATGTAAGTTTAAACACACACTGGTGCCCAGCTGACAGTCCCTTTTCACCAATAAAGTTCAAATTTAGTTTTAAAAATTTTCATACATTCAGATGCACAACCCAAAGCTTGAAACAGTGTTTTCATTGGCAATGGTTTAGTGATTATGTTTGAAGAATTTAGAGAGATTCGTTTGTTTGTGACTGTCAGTTTCTCTAAACAGGTTTTTGAGGTGCTTTACCAACACTGATTGTAACGAACGCATTTCGTACACGTTTGTATAAATCAATGTTATGACGTCACTAGCGTTAGGCCGGAAGTTTCCATGTCGAAATGAAATTATTAGAGTGAGTTGTTTTTATTCAGAGAGTACATGCCAGTTGAAGGGAAAAGACGTGTTCTTTGGAGCTCTAGGAAATCGGGATTCTTCAAGTGGAATAGCGTAGCTGTATCTAGAATACAGGTATTTTTTGTTATTATTATCAGTATTTATATTATAGTAGAGCTATTCATACAATAATGGAAAGTATTGCTTTTTATGAATTATTGTGATTAGAGTGCAGAGGAATCCATTGTTTGAAGGAAGTACGGTAACTCATGTAAATACCGTATTTGGTCATGTAATTATTATATGTGATACAGTTTATAATTATGATGCCATGTTGTATTCATTCATATGTGAAGATATGGGGCTGAAATAGGAATGTAATTCAGTTGTATAATTTATATCTAATGATGAATGAATGTACAGTAATGTTATAAATTGAAAAGTGAGCTGTGATTGTAAAGTTTGGCTCAAAGTCCATTGTGTTATAGGCTACACAATGTGTGTACAGTGTTAAAGTGGCTATAGATACTGTCATAAGAATTGTGACAATTGTATCAGTGTGGAGGCATAGATAAAATATTCTATGAAGGAAATGATCTTTGAGCGCTCTGAAATATAATAATGTGTCAAAGACGCATATAGTCTCTTTAAGAATAAGATCACAAATTTATAATTGTATAAATGTTGTATACAGTGGCTGGTTCGGAGTGTAAACTTCCTGGTGTGTGGCTGATGGAGCTGTCCTTGTGACATCATCTACGAGACCGGATGTGGACACCATCAACGCCTTCATCTCTCCTTCGTCCAACCATCACTGGTGCAGACGTGCAGCAACTGTGGCGAAGTAAATCTCCAGACCTAAGCTACGGGATCACCTGCAGTTTTCCCCAAGGGTAGCCTCTGTTTCCTAGCGTCGGCTGAGTATTCCGCGTCTAGTGATGGTCTGTGAAACTGTGAGTACAGTCATGAAAAATTAATACTGAGAGATCAGGAATCTCCATCAAGCCGTCGGTGTGCCATTATTGACTGTGACGACACCAGAGCAATGTGAAGAGGCGAGTGACGTCTCAAGAAAGGGATAACGACCTCCATGTTAGCCATTGACTGAATAAGTGCTGGATTTGTATATTAGCCTATACGCCACTTATTGATTATCTGAAACTTGCGATTGTGATGCTACGAATTGTATGATTTAATGTTATTGTTATATATGGTTGAATCAGAAATAGTGTAACAGAATGGCAAAGAGAGGAAACTGTGTAGTCTTTGTCCTTGGTTGTAAGCACGTGTGTGGTGGTGGATGAGAATTTAGAGTAAACAGAGATAGAGCATGCACCTTTAGACTGAACGTCAGAAAGCCACACGCACACACTCATTCCATTAGATTATTCGTAGTTATATATATAAATATTTATTATACCACAAAAATCTCTACGTTACACCGATTGAATGCTGGTTGCAGCACACTGGCTTCACAGATTGAGTAGCAGCAAAACTGACTGAAGGTTGAAAGATGCACACTGACTTCACAGATTGTGCATCTGCAACACTGGCTGAAGGTTGAGTGCTGCACAGTTGTCTCACAGTTGCATGAGATTGCTTAGATTTTTTTTAACCCTCAGCAAGTTCTCCATTGCTCATATTTGATTTCTGACTGGCATACTGTACAAAATTAAGGCTGTTCCGTTTTTTGAGGTCTTCCTCAAATGTTATCCTAGTCGTTCATCACCCACTTCTTTTTCTATCCATTCCCACCTCCATGCAGTTTCCACGCCTTTATCATCAACTGTCTCGCCACACTCAACAATGTGTCACATCCATTTTACCGGCTACAATTCAGACATGCGCATGTGCAGTTTTGTGTTTCTGTTTGACTTGAGGACACGCACAAAACACTTTTTTATTGGAGAAAACTCGTCAGTTTATTTTGTACCATGGAAAAGCAAACTGTTTTCAGAGGAAATATTTTTTACAATAGCGGAAGAACTGCGGAAAATTACAAGCACTGTGTTATGCAATATCTTTATGTTTTTCACACCTATATAAGTATTTCAAGGGCAATAAGTCACCCAATGCCCAAGCAGTATCCAGTCTGCTCTTGAACGCCTATTCTGTTGGAGAGAAGGAATTATTGTGTCAGATATGCTGTAGATTTATATTTATATGCAAGAATCATATTCCTAAATTTTCTTATCCCCATTAAGTTCAATGTACTATTGAGTCTGCTAACTTTTCCTCAGAACACAGCAGCAGAAAGAGGTTTTAGTAAGCTGCTGTGGTTTTCATTGTTGCCTTATTGAGGCCCCTTACCAAGGTTGTTGCCTAACCTGAGGAAAACTCTCTCTTGTTGCAAGATAAATAATATTTGTTTTATGCTCACATCGCTCATTGTTTTTCTTGCGTTAACTGATAACATTTCATTTTATGGTCTACTTCTATTTGCATAGTTACTTTACTCTTACTCAAGTTGTATCCCATCCACCTTTGTGCAATTTTTCCATTACCTGTGGAATGTAAGCTGTAGCTGACCTATTCATGTGCATGGAACAGATGGTCTTCTTATTCCTCCCATCTTAGCTTCCTTTGTTATTCAATTTCTTTCTACAAATCTGTAAATATTTGGGATTTATCTTTTGAGACAGTCTTAAGTGCACAACTATTTTAGTTTTGGTGTATTGAGTCACAATTTTGAAGTGCATTATTGTGTTAGCATAAAGTGTACTAGGTCTGTGAAAACTGTGTTCAAAGCCACCATTGGAAGTGCATACAGACAAAATTTTATTTTATTGTATTGTTTATGTTATTTTGGATTTTTGTGATGGGTTTAGGATTGTAGGGAAAAGGAGTTAATTTAATATTGTTATTCAACCATCGTTTATGAAAATTCATTTTCTGATCATTACGTTTGTTGCTTAATTTTCTTGTTGTTTGATTTTAAAACCTTTTAGTTAAATCGTGTAAATCTGTGTTTAGTGTTAAGACTGAATAGGAAGAGGGATGTTTGATCCGCACACACATAACAGCACACCGTTTTGAGGAGGAAGTCACATACAGCAGGCATACAAACACATAATACACAGTGACACAAAAAGTATTGTGACACGTACTATGTCACATACATTCATCTCCTCCAAATCCTGGACCTTGGGTCTAGGAAACCAGCTCACTTTCAACTGAGCTACCAGGCCAACTCGTTTACTGATTGAGGAACAACTAACATTTGTGTCCCTTGTTATTCAATTTTGTTCGTTTGTTGATGCCAAGTGTTGCACTGCAACATTTACTACTATACTGTGCACTGCACCCAAAGACAAAAAAGATAAGATAACTGCATGTTTAGTACAACAATCTTTACTACAACAATCTTTACTATAAAACTCTTTACTGGTTATTGTTCTATATTTTTACTCTTACATACTTCCCCAGATCGATGTTCTGTGCTTTCTCACGTCCAAATCCATATCATAGGAAGTGGGAAGGCCTCAAAGATATGTATTTATTAGCTACTGCCTAAACATAGGGTTGGAAAAACTGTTTCTAGTCACATGAGTACGCAAAAAGGAAAACAATGTACTTGAAATTTGGATACTTACAACTTGTCAAGTCGTACAGATTGTGCATAGAAGGAAGTGTTGGCTCCAATCTGGTTGTCAATGTACACAGTTGCCTGCCCTTTGCTACCATCCCATGTCAAAACGACGTGATGCCAAAATCCATCATCAATGGCTGGAGACACGGCTAGAGTCTTTGTACCCTGGAATTCCATCATTACTAAATCTCGCTGCATGATCACCAATCGACTGGAGGTAGTTACGGAGTTTGAACTGGAAAATAGAAACAAACACAAAATAATAATTTACCTAAAATTTTATTAATTAACATTAAAGGAAATTACAAGCACAAACACCCAGAAATTTCTATTGTCATCAGTCTCATTGTATGACTGCCTGGTATTAATCTTGCACCGCTTATTAATCTCTGTTGCTGTAGCTTTCTGTCGGAAGAAGACTACTGGTTTGAACACCCAAAACTGGCAGCTGGAACACTTAGAGACCTTAATATAAAAGTACATGCTTTGATACTTAGATATGGGCGCCTGGGCTAATTTCCTACTTGGAAAACAATGAAAATTTAAATAATTGAAATAAATAAACAAATAATCAGACTATACACAGATAGTAAGTACCCTGTTGCCCAAAAATTTAAGTCACCACATCTCATGGTATGACCTCCAAATGACAGGCACTAGTTCAGAAATGTTTTTCCCCAAAAATCCAGTTGTAGGATATAGTACATTAGTTAACAATAAAGAGGAAAATCTCAACAAAATTTTGCTTTGGATACAGACTTGATCACATTGCTGCAATTATGCAGGAAGAAAATCTGGAAACTTTTCGTTGCTGCATGCTTGGGGACCAATAACATATTTGTAACTTGCTTGTATGTTAGATTTGGCTTTCCTCACATGTATGAAGGTCAAAGGTAAATACATATGTTGTGTTCATTCTTTTAGAAAGATAAATGTGTATTATGCTATGTAGGTATTGCATATTACTTACCTCAGTCCATACAGTGTGAGAACAGTGGCAGGGGAGGTACGTTCAGTAAAGCGTATCCAAGTAGAAATAGTGAGGGCTGTGGAATCAAGCTGCCAGATAAACGATTCAGACTCCACAAAGTTAGCATTTGGCAGCAGCACTAGATCAAAGTTCTGTGACAGATCTGAAAAATGGAAAAACAGCAATGACATTAAGCTGAGGAATTTTTCAATCACAGGTCATAGTCAAGTTTTAATGATCATACACTAACCTACAAAGTTTGGTTGTGATAGATGTGTGACAGGTTGTGGAAAAGGAGGAGAAGAATGTACGTGTAAAGTAAAGTTGGATACTGCAACACTCGTCTTCTTTTATAAAAATTTAATTAGTCCAGTTAAAACAGCAGTACATCTGGAAAAGAAAAACAATGACCAACACTCAGTCCCAGAAGTCACAGTAACATTATAATTTATCAATCATATCTATGTATTAAAATTAATTTCATACCATGTATCTTTCACACCAATATTATCATTGTATTTCAAAATCTTTACTGCCATGGTGGCCTAATGGTAGGGCTTTGGCTCGCGGATCTGAAGGTCCCGGGTTCGAGCCCAGGCCGGGGCATTGTGTTGAGTGCTTGGGAAATACACTTTACTCCCGTTTCCTACTCCTTCGGATGAGAGTATAACCCGAGGTCTAGTCTGTGTCGCATGCATTCCATCATAACGGACATTAAAGATCCTGACGCTCATGTCCTATACAGGTGAGTTCCTGTGACAAGAACATACCCCATGTATCTTGGGTAAAGCGCTTCACTTGGGGCTGCTGTACTTTCGAAAAGGAAAGTGCCCGAATTTCACTTCGGTGATAATAAAGTTGTTAAAATAAAAAAAATAAAATAAATAAAAACATGACAACATCATGACTGTTACGTTGGAGACGCGTGCGATGGTAGGCTTACGTGTGAAACGCATGCGATAGTAGGCTTGCGTGTGTGACGCGCGCGATAGATGCGATCGTTTTGTTTTGCTAAGCATGCAATAACAGAGTGTATTTATCTTTGATTTGATTTTGCGTTATTAGAAGAAACTTTGTATAACGTTGGTAATTTTAGTTGGTCAATATTATTTGAGAATTGTCTAGTTTTGGTTGTTTACTATCGATCGAAGCATATGGATAATTCTAGTGGTAACTATAGAAGCTTCCATCCCAAATAATGTTGTATGATGTGAGACAGTGATGATGAAATTACTTCTGATTGGTTGTGGTGGGTTATGCGGGGATATTCTCGCCTGTTCTGGAGTATGTAGAGACTATATAAGTGCCACACTGTTTCAAAATAAGTGAGAGTTGAAAGTAGAGAGGGCTGTTGTGTTAGAGTTGAGAAAGTTGTAAAAAGTGGAAAGTTGATAGTCGAGAATTGTAAAGTGAAAAGCGATTGAACGATTGTATGCAGTTGTTGATGTATGATGAATAAAAGTGGAAAACTTCAACCGACGACTCCTGCCTTGTTGATGATTAAACGGGTTGCGTGGATAAACGAATCTGAGTTACACCTATCAGGATTTCAAGCATCGGGGCTGAATCAACTACTGATAGAGAAAAACACCAACATCAAGTGTAACAATGACCCAATAATAATACTCTCTTCAACACTACTTTAATCAAACCTAGTCAATGAAATATTTACAACCCAACATTCAATTCCTTATCAATGATCACAAAACTATCACAATATACCTCTTTATGCACACTATCTACAGTATTTGCAACATAGTCAACATACCTAAGAACACATCCAAACTATTAAATATTATAAATCACCATTACCAAATTATTACCAATTATCCTGCCACAATCGCACACACACATACACACACACACAAACACACATAGCGAACAGGTCAGTTGATGATGCAGTCGCTCTTGGCCTGCACTTCATCCTGCAGCATTTGGAGACCCCACGTACCTATGCCAGAGTTTTGTTTATTGACTACTCCAGTGCTTTCAACACGATCATCCCTCACAAGCTTTTTGACAAACTCTCCCAACTCAATGTTCACCCCTCTATCTGTCACTGGATTCTTGACTTTCTTCTAGACCGTCCTCAGGTCGTCAGACTCAACAACTCAATCTCTGGCTCTGTAACACTGAACACTGGCGCTCCACAAGGATGCGTTCTCTCTCCACTACTCTTCACTCTGTTCACAAATGACTGTGTATCTGCAACCCCGTTTGTGAAAATGTTGAAATTTTCAGATGACACTACCCTCGAAGGTCTGATCTCTGATACGGACGAGACTGCGTATCGGGAAGAGGTTCGGAGAATGGTTGGCTGGTGCTCGGACAACGACCTGGAACTAAACGTCTCGAAGACAAAAGAGGTTGTGATCGACTTTCGCCGAACAAAGGTCCCGGTATTGCCCCTTGTCATCAATGGGGAAACTGTTGAGCAGGTCGACTCGTTCAAATTTCTCGGTTCCGTCATCTCGAGCGACCTGAGTTGGAATAATAACACCACGTCTATTGTAAAAAAGTGCCAACAGCGTCTCCACTTTCTGAGACAGCTGCGAAAGTTTGGTATGTCTAGTAAAATTATGGCACAGTTCTATCGCGCGGTGATAGAGAGCATTTTGTGCTTCTCTATCACTGTCTGGTACGGCAGCACAACCGCGATAGAAAAGAAACAGCTCGAGCACATTGTTAAGACTGCCTCCAAAATAACTGGTTGCGACTTTCAATCTGTCGCCTCCATTTCCACAACGCGAATGAAACGGAAAACGGAAAAAACAGTCTGCGATCCATCACACCCAGCCAACAGTCTCTTCGAGCTTCTGCCCTCTGGCCGTCGATTCCGTGCTTTAAGAGCCAGAACTTCTCGATTCAGAAACAGTTTCTTCCCAGACGCTGTCCTCAGTACATCACCAAACATGGAATGATCTGTATAAACTGAAAACTCATAACCACTGCTTGATTTGTACCTTTGTAAAATAGGAGTATGCTATGCTGTGTGTGTCTGTGTGTGTGTGTGCGGGTGTGTGTTTGTGGTGTGTTGTGTTGTGTTATGGTGTGTGTAGATTTGGATGTGAAGCCTAACATTCTTAATAATTCTCATTTTATTTAATGCTGTTAAATTGTTTTTTTGCTGTATTTTGTTTTAATGCTGTATTTTGTTTTATTGCAGGGTGTGTTTGACTCCATAACTTTATATGACTGATGAGTGATGTATGTCTAACACTGTGTTTACCTATCCTTTAGTGCTGTATATATGTTGTATGCCAATGAAATGTATGACACGATGAATGCATGTGTGACTGTGCAAGAAAGGATGTATTTCATTGTCGCCATGCCACACCAAAATCCTTGTAACGTTTTTACTTGGTTAATAAATATTCTTATCTTATCTTATCTTATCTTATATATATACATAAACCAGACTGCACTCTGATTTAAACAGCAATAAATTATTTCAATTACCTTAACTTACCATTATCATATAATGTTCATATATCTAAATAATCCCCTACCAAATGTTTATAATACCATTATTACCTTTAAATACCACTTTCTCTATTCACATGTACTTGTTCATCTCACTCATACAATAGCCAGTATTTCACTTTCGACACTTACAAATGTAATACAGTAACCTGCCGTCTGGCATGCACGTGTGTCTTATGGCTCACCACAAGGTTGAAAGCCATGTTAACAAGCAATTGAAGAAATACCCTCCTGATAAGAAAACAACTTTCATTGGAAGACAGATAGCCAAACAGACAAAACTTGTGACTTTTGACAAATCATGTCTGTCACGGACAGACCACATCTTATCCATTGTAGTTTGTACTCATCCCTCCTTTCCGAATGGGTGCAATATTCATTCAATATTCAGCTCCTCTGTCCCAGTTACAGAGTAAGTGCACTATAATCAATTTCCACCATCAGTGGCAGTGTGAACTATGGCCCTATCATGTGACCTTGACTGCGTGCACTGAGTTGTAACGATGGTGCTCCAAGCGCTAACAGCTCAAAGCGTTACTATAAGCACACAACATGTAATAGGTCCACGCATATCCACAGACACAGCCACTTTCCCTCATGATCATACATGAACTAACTATGAACCATTTCATAACTTTATACAACAAATACATTTCACAAAAACAACCGGCTACAACAACTTTCACACCACCATTAACCCAACCTGTATTACTTACTTGGCAATTGCAACCTCCACTCTATTCAGTTTACTACAATCTTACAACTTTAACATTAAGGCTAAAATACTTGTCAATTTAAAACATTTTCTCTTCTATAGCTAGTGTTGGACAAGGAGTGATTAATAAAATATATATTTTCTCCTCATAGAATTTGCGTGAGTACAAAAATTCAAAAACTAAAATTCAATTCCCTAATTAATTTATAATATTTAAATCCTACTTATTTTTGTATCATAACTATTTATTATCAATGAATTATTTATTTGTTAATATAAATTCGCTTTTTTATTTCTTATTCTCCATTTCCTTATTATTTATTTTATTTTATTTAACTAGCAAAATCCAACATTTTAAGAAACAATGTTAACATACAATCACAAGTACCTGAAATTGGCACTCTCTCACACATGAAATATGTTCTTGTGCAAAAACTCTGGAAACTGATTTTTTTCACACTGCTGCATGCTTTGGAGTCAAATAGGTATTACCTTTGTAACAGCCATCTCCAATCTTGTTGTTAGCACAGACACACGTGTAAGAGTTGAGTCCATCCACACACACAGAGTTTGCAGGGCAGTGTGCTCCAACACAATCATCATTATTGAACTGGCACAAATTGCCACTGTAACCTGTTCCAAAATAAAATGGTAAAGGCAAAGTTGTCACATACATTTAGATCCAGAAAGAAGACTGGATCCAGAGAGAAGACTTTGGGGCCAGCATCATGAGGCAGTTCCCATCTCCTCTCCCTTGCTGCTTTACTTTCCCCAGTTCTAAATACAGCCAGGCATTCTCTCATCTACCATGCAGTGGATAGCCTGAGGTGTTGTTTGTATGTCCTTTAGTTCTTTCTGTCATTCAATAGTCCTATCCAAGTTAGTAACCAGGCTCAATTCAATGACGCTTAACCTCAAAACAATAGAAAATAGTCCATCCATGGTACATAGTCAGAAAATAGTAGGACTAGAAGGGCAAAGCCCATATGACTCACATGCTCCTTATGGAACTTGAAAATGCGTGCCCAGAAAAAAACCAAAATGAAATGGTAGCATTAAAATGCAAATTAATACCGAATTTCATCTTTCTATGCTCACACCGACTCAACCAAAGCTTTTAGGTTTTGAAGCTAGTTCAGCCAGGCTAGCTATAAATAGCTTTGCCAGTGCTCTTCTTTCCTATCCTTTCACTGAAAGGGAGGGTGTAGGCAAGCTATAAATAGCCCGCAGCCAGCAAAATGTGGGATAACCTAAGAGTGCTATTCACATAGGCATTGAGCTGCTGTGTGCTCTTGACCTTGAGATAACATTGATCTCCAGAACCAAATACACTCATGTATTATCAAATAAAGAACAGCAAACGTATAATGAAAAAAACACAAAAAACGGTGATCTTGGGATGACCTTGACCTTTAGTGACCTTGACCTTGAGATGATCTTGACCCTCACGTGATCTCTCATGCATGTCTGATCAAATAACCCAATGTTGTAGCATACTATGGGTTAAACAGCCATTTCACTGTTCAATTACCTATTTTTGGTATGTTTTTGCAAGGCCTAAAAGGACCTTGAACTTTCAAGATCAACACAAAACTGAACAAATATGAAAAATGAATCTATTATCTCTAAGTAAAACAAGTTTGGACGAAATCTCTCATAATTTAGGGTCAAGGTCACTTCAAAGTATATCTATACAAACCGACTTTGGACAGCCCAGTGACCTTGACCTTGGAGTGAGGTAGATACAATTTGCTTAATATGTGTGTCTCATTGATATTTATCATGCATCAAAGAATCATATTTATTAGAAAGGAAGTGAAGTCTTTCATTCACTGATCATCTTCGAGATCTCATGGGTATACACCATCTTACCATTAAGTTTGGTTGTGATAGTTAAAACACCAAGCCACTTTAAAGTTTTTGCATAAACAGACGGCGGACAGCGAGCAAACAGACAGATGCACAGACATTGTTTTTTAATATCATTTTTGAACTATTTAGGACATCTGGCACAAATTTGCGAAAATCTGGATACAGTTTTTGGGTAGGTGAGTACATCGACATACGTTGCTATGCATGTGAGTCAAAAATTATGTCCTTTTAATCCCTTCATTGCCAATGTTGCATTAATGCAACTGCAGAGAGTGGTGCTGAAGTCACATTCCTGTGACCAGACTACCAAAAGGAGAGAACATTCTAGTCACTAGTCTGTGTTCTCCCATATGGGTCATCTGCCACAGAAATGCGACTTCTGCAATCATCCCTATACAGACTCTAGTGAATATTTGATGTTGTTTCCTGTGTAAGCGCTTGAACACTGAGGTCTGAAAAGCCTGGTGCTGGGAATGTCTGTGATTCCAGACAACCATCGGTGAAAGGTTAAAATCATTTTTAAATGAACAATAACTGTACTAGGTAACATTTGTACTTTTTAACAAACAAGTTAACAACTTGGAAATACCAGTCCTGTATATTTTTTCATTAAAATATCCTTGTGAAAGTTTTATGTGCCACATATTGGGTTATTTTAAGAAAATCATTCACACATCTTAATATAATGTTAAAAAAAACACATAATACATTATTAACCTTCGCTACACGTTATTGGTAGAAAACTTCACAGTGCATTACATTTTTATTCCTTGTTTGTTAGAATTGTTTGCTCAAAATTACACCAATGCCCTAGTAATGACACAAGGGACATACCTGTGCATTTTAAATAAATAGAATTTTCTTTAATTCAAAGTTAATAAAGTGTAGATTTCTGTACCTTTATTTACACATTGTGGACAGAAAACCCCAAATCAGGCGAAGAAGATAATATTTCCATTTTGGGTAGAAAACTACACAAACATTTTTATGCAAAGAATCCCGCAATTCATAATTATGACCAAGATGAAAGACATCAAAGCCGCATTGGCAAAGGAAGAGTAAGCATTCGTGTGTGTGTGTGTTTGTGAAAGTGCATGAACTTTGTTAGAGGCTCCAGTGACATAATATTTTTCAATCTAGTCACATGTGTGTAAAAGTGTACTATGTTAGACCTTTAGGGATACCGTTAACCAATTAATGTTATGACTTAATTTGTAGCTTAATTTAGTGAGTTAAGGAATAACAGTTGTTTATAAAAGGACAGTAGGCTTTGCTCTTCTTTTCCATAAGAAACTGCTTCAGTTGCAAAAAGACAATTTCACTTTGGATTGACCGACTTCTTTTTATTTTACAAAACAAAATCTGATATTTAAAAAAAAATCCAAGTACTTACCCACAGGACAAGAGCACTGTATAGAGCCCCCAACCTCAGAACAATTTCCACCATTCTGACAGCTTGTACTTTGACATTTTACACTGGAAACTTGACAATAGGTACCTGTGTATCCTGTATCATAAAATAAATAAATAAATGTGATATTCTTTTTACTGCATGTAACTGGTATTAGTCAATTATCCCTTTTTAAACAAAGTGAAGTTGAGATGTAAGCATCTTTACTACATCAGAACATGATAAAAAAAATTTTTTTAAAGCTGCTGCTAGTGTTCTGCTGCTGCTGCTGCTGCTGCTGCTGCTGCTAATGATAATAACATTTACCTGTAGGACAACTACAGCTAGCTTGGTTGTTGCCGTCAGTCCTGCATGTACTACCAGCAATCACACATGGGTTGGCCACAGTACACATGTTGTAGGGAATTTCGCACTGATTACCACGATAGCCTGGTTTACATCTGCACAAATCACAACACATTTATAATTATTAATTGTTTATTATAATTTCATAGCAAACATGCAGTACTGTAGGAAAATGTCAGTTGCCCTTTTTGTATATAACATACAGGGCTTGACAATTTGGACTGGAAGCAAGTACACTGTTGCCAAGGTATTTTTAACTCATGGTCAGTCACGCTGTGGCAGTCCATTTGTCTGTCTGTCGTTTGGTCGATTGCTTCAAATTTCACTCTTTTTATTTTTACCCAAAAACATTTTGTGCCTTACCTCAAGAATGACAAAAAACAATGTTGATTATTTTTACAATGCAGATACCCATTTTTACTATGTAGATACTCAGCCTTTTGTGTCACTCACCTTTTCTCTTTTTCAAAGGTCAAGGCTATTTTGTTGTAACAGAGTATACACTTTATTACTAAATGCATTGTAGTCATGTGCACCGATTGTGTACCTACTTGCAAACGGTACCAGTGTCAGTATTCACACAAGTTCCACCATTGGCGCATGGCTGGCTTAGACAGTAGTTTGTCATTCTTTCACAAGTCGGTCCCTCAAAGCCATCTGGGCAAGTACAGAAATAAGAATTGCCTGAATCCGTACAGGTTGCCCCATGTCGACAAGGGTAGGATGCACAGTTTGTCTGGCCATACTGAAATGAAGAAAACAAAATGTAAATTGTACATTGTGAAAAAAAGATTAAAGAATATCCAGTGCTTAAGCCCAGGTCTGACAACGAACATTTTGATTGCAATCATAGAGATAATCCTGACTTGAGTCACGGTTTTCATGAGACTATCACCGAGTCATCTCAGTCAAATCAGTTTGCAGCATGATTTGCAATGATTTTCCATGTTTAAAATATGCCCTAATTTCGATGAACTGATTGCTAGTTATTCAGCATGGGAACCAATGAAACGTGCTACTTTGATCACGTGATCATGTGAAAATGGCCAATAATTCTAAGACTGGCCCACTAGGAATGGAGTGTTAAAAACACCTGTGTAGTAATAGAGATACAATCACATACATGAATGTTTATGGGATGTCGTCTTTTTCTCTGAACTTAGCAAATGACATGCTACCATGAATGCAAAAATTCTCCATTGATGCTTTTCACACATTTTGACATTTTCGGCGCAGCAAGGGTAAAAAACTCATGCTTTTGTTTATGAGCAGTAACTGTGAGCATGTTTACCAAAATCAAACATTTTAGTGTGACTACTGATGATTTGCAGCATCAATCCTCCTATTCAAAACATGACTCGCAAACATTTACTGTCATTGTGATTGCAATCAAAATGTTTGTCGTCAGACCTAAGCTTTAGCCTTTAGCTGTCACCAAAATAGATTATTCCCTCAGCACCACATTTATTACTAATCTCACTCATTCCTCTTATATTTTTGTCAATAACATTTCTGACAAGCATGTAGCAAGATAGTCAAACATGCACCAATTGGGCATGATTTGCATGTGCCTATAATAACACACATATAATCAATTCATTTACCTGCCTGCTTCAACAGCATGTTTTTAAAACTTCCATACAAAGATGCATTCTACACTAATACCTATATGGATTACTTCCCTAAACAGGTTCTGATGTGTCAATATTTGTTTGGCAGACTTACAACTAAGCATGTTCTTTTTAGTTTGTAATGGATGGTTGCCATAATGCATTGGTGTGCTTCAATGGGTCAGTGTTCCCGATTACGCACAGTAGTGTGTCAATTACGCACATAATATGAAAAATGGCGCAGAAAACGCATACATTTTTTTCGAATAGCTGAAGTCAAAAATACGACAAATGAGTGGTGAACTAATTCACGGCATAGTCAGAATCAGAACCCAACTGAGACTGCCATTGCAGACGATTAAAGATTGTGTCGGGAGTTGTAGTCCTTAAAAACCGCATGCGCGCGCATTGTAAACTTCCTCCAAGCAATCCATTCACCAAACAGAAGAAATCTTCGTGAATCCATTCTTTGATTCTATCATACACGATCATGTCAATTCTGACTTGGTTGACTGGGCCCAAAACCCGCTCGTCCACAGCAACATCAAGTACAGATCCTGTCATTATCGAAAATATGGAAGCTGTTGTGCAAGGTGCTCTGAAGGAGTTTGCAGCAACCAAGCGACTCAGGCTTAAATAAACATTTAATACATGTTTTAATTTTTTGGTTTTATATGATTATGATAACTAATGTGACGCTTTAACAAAGTAAAAAAAAAAAGAAAAAAAAAGAGGCTTGGACTTGTTTTTGTTTTTTGTTTTTCGATTTGGGAACTCTCAAAATTTGCACAAGGACTCTTAAAATTTTATACCTGGGAGTCCCAAGGACTCTCTCTTTTTTTTTTTTGGTGGAGGGAACACTGATGGGTTGTTGTACTCCAAATAATATAAATGTACACAAAATTTGCGCTGGGCTGTGAGCAAATGCATTACAACACACTGCAAATCATAAATGAAAGAAGGACAGAATCAACAAAGCAGCATTATCAAAACAAACTCACCGTGCAGTTGACGCCATAGTAGCCAGGTAGACAAGTACAAGAATAACCACGGTAGTAGTCTGTACAGCGCTGTGTGCCATACGGGTTACATGGGTTGTTGTTGCTGCTGCACTGGTCAAATGCATCTTGGCACAACAAACCTGGCACAAACAAAATCAAATAGCTAAATACTTCATGTTACTGTTGTTCTAGTGCCATCCTAAAACAAAAGTAACAGCTTTGCCGATAAAAAGTAAAAAAATAATTAACAACGTAAAAAACACGTACACATTTTAAAACATGGCAAAAACAACTCTGAAAACAAACTTGCAACATGGGTTTTATAGTGATGTCTGTTATTCATCCTAAACAGCTTTGTTTTACTGTCCAATGAACACTAACATAAGCTTTGCCAGCTTCAGTGCCAGAAAGTTATGCTACAAGCCACGTTTCAGCCTTGGCACCTCCCAAGCAGCACTAATAAAAAGCAAAACTGTCTGTTGTCATCCTACATCTAACATGCACTTGCGCTTATTTCTACTACACTACTAAAAGCTTTTGTTTGGCACATGATAGCATAAGCATCATTTGATTGGCATGATAGCGTTAGCATCATTTGATTGGCATGATAGCATAAGCATCATTTGATTGGCATGATAGCATAAGCATCATTTCATTGGCATGATAGCGTAAGCAACATTTGATTGGCATGATAGCATAAGCATCATTTGATTGGCATGATAGCGTAAGCATCATTTGATTGGCATGATAGCGTTAGCATCATTTGATTGGCATGATAGCGTAAGCAACATTTGATTGGCATGATAGCATAAGCATCATTTCATTGGCATGATAGCATAAGCAGGAGGACACAATTTTATTGCTGGAGGTTAAGCAAAAACAAGCCCAGTTAGTACTTGGATGTAAATTGGTGTCATCAAAAATATTAAGAAGAAAAACATCAGACAACTATCACCATTCTGCTAGGAATATTGGTACTTATGGTGGTAATGGTGGTGGCGGTGGTTTCATTATTTTTTGTTTTGTTTTTTTGATGAAGCAACAAGGAAGTGGGCATTTCTCACCAAGCTGGGCCCAAAATATGAGATCCCTAATGTCTATATGAGATCCCTAATGTCTAGGCCTATATGAGATCCCTAATGTCTATATGAGATCCCTAATGTCTATATGAGATCCCTAATGTCTATATGAGATCCCTAATGTCTTTATGAGATTCCTAATGTCTTTTTCCCTACAATAATAAAGTTACAACAAAAGTTTTGCCTTTACTAAATGCCAGATAAAAGTTGTTGAGAACCATGATGGCAAACCTTTAAAATGTATACCCATTCACACCCAAAACCAATATTTTCAAAAGAGTTAATTTTCACGAGGCTGTTCTGTTTCAGTTTAATCGTAAAGAAGCAAAAAGAAAAGATGGAACAATTGGCCACTATCTGAACTACAGTAAAACCTGCGAGGAGGGGCCCTCTTTAGAACAGACACCTCCACCCTAGGAACACTTTCCCTCGGCACCGATTAGTTTTCAACACAAAGTGCCTTCTGATCAGCGGCAGGGTTTATACTCATATTGTTGTAAAAAATTCAAGGAGTTTTCAAGGAGATTTCAAGGAGTTTTTTAAAAAATTCAAGGAGTTTTTAAAAATAGTAAATGCACATAATAATTGATAAATAGTCAAATTAACAAAATAAAGGATAAATCTTTTACCCAGTGATATCCATAAATTGTTTGCAGTCATGAATCTGATGGTGATACTGATGTTGATATTGATTATGAAATCCACACACATAAATATTGCATGTCGATGAAGTTGCAGTTATGATGATGATGCAGATATGGAGTCTATACACAAATAATAATTGTGAAACATGTTGTCCTTAGATACAAGTTAGACAACTGTAAAAAGTCAGAAAGATGTACCACCACTGGCTAATAATACAGATAAATGAATTTTCAGTTATTTTAGTTTTTCCATCCCTTCATCAATCTGACGGGAAATCTTTATTTTATAATAATAATAATAATATTATTATTTTTATTATTATTATTATTATTATTATTATTATTATTATTATTATTATTATTATTATATTATTAAATCTTCTCCAGCTGGATCTTTATTTCCTTAGATTTGCTCCTCAGCGCATTTGACTGGATTAAACACACAATTGCCTCCAGGCATTTTTACCGATTCATTCAGCAAACAAGCACGGAAAAACGAAGGATGTACGGAAACCGACAAATGAGCGTGCGCGCGACAGCAAGGGAATGAACAATTTCCAGTGGAGGTTACTTCCCTTATCATTAGCAGACGACTAAATTTACGAATGTCGAACAGTTGACAACACAAATAATATTATAATTTTTGTTTTATAAATTTTTATTTTTCAATGTTTTTTTTTTTTTTTCAAAATTTGACAATAAAATCTTTAGGTCAAGCAATGGATAGATACACTGGTTGAAACTTCAAGGAGTTTTCAAGGAGCTGAGGCAATTTGGCATTTTTCAAGGAGATTCAAGGGCCCTTGAACAAGACATCCAAAATTCAAGGAGATTCAAGGAGGTTCAAGGAGAGTACGAACCCTGAGCGGACACCTCTCTAACGTGGACACAGACAGTCTAAATCAGTCCCGATCATAAATTTTCCCTTCAAGGAGCGAACAGCTTGAATTCCGAGTTAGCTCCCCTACACTGAGCGAGCAAGTGAAAGTTTATAATTATTGGCACACGTGAGCGAATCTTCCAGTGCCTATTGATCAGGCGTGGGAGGTTACGATAAAACCAGCACAGAGCAGTACATACCAGTAAAATCCAGTTCGAACCAGTATAGGAGCAGCGTACTAGTGTATGTAAACCTATACATGTACATGTCCCTTCCCTGTCTTCAGAAGACACCTGCAATGAAGGGACACTTTTGTCTTTCCCCAAAGGTGTCCCCTCCTCGCAGGTTCTACTGTATCTGCAACTACCTGCTAAAATGTAATCAAATCTGCATGTGCAATTCTGAGATTGAAAAAAAAGGTGTTTAGAAAACAATGGACATCAGTGATTTTAACTTTTGAGAACTATGAAATATGAATTATATTAAAGACTGAATAGCTGAAGTATTAACATAGTAAAAAAAAGGTATTCAAACAGAAAAGTAAAACCGACAACTGACTGACCAACGGACCAATACAGAATAATTGGCAAGGAGTTAAGTACTTGCACACCAAAAATCATCAAAATCGATTCAGCTTTCGGGGGATGTAGAGCAAAGCGTGTTTAGCAAACAACTGACCCCACTGACCTTAACCTTTGAAGCAGAAATGTTCCTATGGAGTTTGATCAAAATCTGTTCCACTGTTCTTGAGATATGGAGATAGAACACCAAATGTTGGCTTGTTCAGATTTTTGACTATGTATAAATCTGACAATACAAAAGGCAAGCAATTCCAATGTATTTCCAAACTTAACTGGAACAAATATTTTATTTAAAAGTGCAAATGTTTGTGAGCCTGTTCTGTGACGATTTTATCCTACAGAAGTAAAATGAAAACATGTAACTGACCCCTCCTTGAACTATATGCAAACCAAAATTTAAAGGAATCATTTCAACCTATTTTGAAGTATGGTGCATGTTAAGACAATAGAATTACCTCCCTTGTAACTCTCGTGCGAGGAGGCGCACTTGGCGAGAACGTAATAAAGAAGCAAAACAGTTGCTCTGTGTCCTGGCTCAGTTATTACAAATTGGCGACGAGCATATGATTTATAACCCACTCTGGACCTGCAGTGCTTGTACATAAAGTGACAGAGTAGCAGTAGGTACCCTCTATAAATTCACAGGTTAGTTGTTCCTGGAAATTAGAGGCGTTTTTTGTGCTTCAGTGTTAGATCTAGAAGCAGTGACGCACTGTGACGTTTGTGCTGTGACGTTTGCGTAATCTATTTTTCGCCCGAAAAAAAAAAAAGTCTTCTACATGAATAATATGGCGCAGAAAGACACTTTCAATGAATTCAACCCCTCAGTTGAAGACTTTGATTGCTACACTGAGAGACTTGGAATGTACTTTGAAGCTAATGACATTGCTGATGATAAAAAGAAGAGCGTGTTTCTTTCTGTTATTGGTGCCAAGTATTACAGTTTGCTGCGCTCTCTTTGTTCACCGGATGCTCCTGCTTCAAAGACTTATGATGAATTAGTTACAATTCTGAAGGCGCATGTGTCACCCAAACCACTAGTCATTGGTGAAAGGTTCAAGTTTCACAATAAGTGTCAATCTGTAACCGAGAAGGTGAATGATTTTGCAGCAGAACTGAGACGTTTGGCTTCTACGTGTGATTTTGCCCAGTTTCTTCAAGATGCACTGAGAGACAGGTTCGTCTGTGGTCTGTCTAATGCCGCCATCCAGAAAAAACTGTTGTCTGAGAAAGAGCTTACCTTTACGAAAGCAATAGAGATTGCTCAAGCAATGGAAGCAGCTGCTACTCATTCAGCTACCCTCCATAGTCAGGGTGTGGATCGTTTAGATTCATCAGATGTAAAAATTGTCCACAAAAGTGCTGCAGCACGGGTTTCATCATCGGTTAGTGCTAAACCTAATGAAACTCAAAGGTGTTATCGATGCGGCAGGCAACATTCATCTATTGATTGTCCCTACAAGCTTTACAGATGCAATCACTGCAAGAAATTGGGACACCTCTCTGCCGTCTGCCGTTCTAGAGGAAAGGATATTTCGTCAAGAAATAAATTTGTGTTCAGTGACATGGATCAAAATGAGCAAGTGAACCATAGTTCACCATCAAAGAGTGTCAGTGAACCATACATGATTCGTCTCACCGTCGAAGGCAAACAAGTAGCTTTTGAAATAGATACTGGTGCATCAGTATCTCTGATGAGTGAGCAACAATTCCACAAAACCTTTGGTAAGAAGAATTTGCCTCTAGAGCCATGCAACACAGCACTCAGAACATACACAGGGTCACAGATACCAGTTCTTGGACAGGCTACAGTTCTTGCTTCACACAACGAGAAGTCTGCCCTTCTGCCCATCATAGTGGTTGGTGGAAAGGGGCCTAATCTACTGGGCAGAAACTGGATCCGGGGATTAGAGATGGAAACAGCTGTCCTGGTGCATCATGTGACTGAGAAACCATCATGCCAAGCGGAAATCAATAGGTTTCCCAACTTGTTCAAAGAAGAGCTAGGACACGTCAAGTCGTTCCCTGTCACTCTTCATGTGGAAGAGGGCTGTACACCCAAGTTCTACAAAGCTAGAACTGTACCTTACGCACTACGCAACAAGGTTGATGCTGAACTTCAGCGATTGGAAGATGAGGGCATTATTGAATCAGTGAAACATTCTAACTGGGCGGCACCAATAGTCCCTGTTCTAAAGTCTGATGGAACCGTTAGACTTTGTGGTGATTACAAAGTCACAGTGAACACAGTGGCTAAAGCTGATATTTATCCACTGCCTCGCATTGAAGACCTCTTCAATAAGGTTGCTGGTGGTAAAACATTCACCAAGCTTGACTTGACCCATGCCTACCAGCAACTGCCGCTCACAGAGGCTTCTAAAGATCTCACCACAATTAACACGCCGAAGGGACTGTTCAGGTACAATCGCTTACCTTTCGGTGTCTCAGCAGCTCCTGCCATCTTCCAAAGAACGATGGACTGCTTGCTGCAAGATATCCCGCAAGTAGCTGTGTTTCAAGATGATATTCTCATAACTGGAAGCACAGATGAGAGTCATGTCATTCACCTCAGGGAAGTTCTTCGCAGACTTGATGCAGAAGGTTTCCGATTGAAGAAAGGAAAATGTGAGTTTATGCTTCCAGAGGTTACATACCTCGGGCACAGAATCACAGCAGATGGAATTCAACCTACAACAGATAAAGTGAAAGCAGTCCAAGATGCCCCTATTCCTAAAAATGCTTCTGAGCTGAAGTCCTTCCTTGGACTAGTCAACTTCTACGGGAAGTTTCTTCCACACCTTTCAACTGTCTTGTCTCCATTGAATAGTCTCCTTCGTAAAGGAGTTGTCTTCAGATGGGGGGATCAACAGAGTCAAGCTTTCAAAAAGGTGAAAGAAATGTTGTCGTCAGCTGACTTGTTGGCTCACTTCAATCCAGACATGGAAGTCACCTTGTCCTGTGATGCTTCATCAGTGGGTCTAGGAGCTGTTCTAGCCCACAGACTACCTGACGGGACAGAGCGCCCCATTGCATATGCCTCCAGATCTTTGAACAAAGCAGAACGGAACTATTCCAACATTGAAAGAGAAGCTCTTGCTGTAACGTTCGGGGTAAAGAGGTTCCGTGACTACATCTTTGGGCGTCACTTCTGGCTTTACTCTGACCATAAGCCCCTTATGACATTGTTCAATGAACACAAGCCTGTTCCTACAGACGTGTCTCCAAGAATTCAAAGATGGGCGATGCAGCTGTCTGGGTACACCTACACAATAAGCTACAAGCCAAGTTCATGCATGACACATGCAGATGCCTTGAGCAGGCTGCCAATGCCAGCCACCAGTTCAGAAACAGAAACCCCAGAGGAACTGGTCTTCTTGATGGATCATTTGAACACTATTCCCGTCACTGCAGCTGACATTAAAAGAGAGACTGATATTGATCCAGTGTTATCTCGTGTTAAGAAGTACACCCTATCAGGATGGCCTTCAGAATTTCCCAAGGCATATCAAACGGAGCTGAAATTGTATAAGGCTCACGAGATGGAGTTTAGTGTAGAGAATGGGTGTGTTCTGTTCAGAACCAGGGTTGTTATACCCCAAGCCTGCAAGAAGGCTATGTTGGAAGATCTTCATTCCTCTCATCCAGGTGTAAACAAAATGAAATGCCTGGCCCGTTCCTACGTTTGGTGGCCCGGTATTGATCATGATATAGAAGTAACAGTACGTGAATGTGAAGCCTGCCAGCAAGTACGTCATATGCCAGAAAAAGCTCCACTGCACCCTTGGGAATGGCCAGACAAGCCTTGGTCTCGACTCCATATTGACTTTGCTGGACCATTCATGGGTCACATGTTTCTTGTGGTGGTGGACTCACACTCAAAATGGACTGAAGTCCGATTGATGACAAACATCACTGCTGAGAAAACTTCTTGCTGTCTTAGAGAGCTCTTCGCAACACATGGTTTGCCAGACACCATTGTATCAGACAATGGTCCCACCTTCACTTGTGGTGACTTTAAAAGGTTCATGCAGGAGAACGGCATTCGTCACGTGCTGGTTTCTCCATATCACCCAGCATCGAACGGACTTGCTGAAAGATCCGTACAGACATTTAAAGAGTCAATGAAGAAAATGTCACCTAGGCTGCCTATTCATCAGAAACTGGCATTGTTTCACCTGAATCAACATACTACGCCTCATACAACTACAGGTGTTCCACCTGCGGAACTGTTGATGAAGCGTTGTCTCAAGACACGTCTTGATTTGGTACGACCCAATCTGACCAGCAAGGTAGCTGAAGCACAAGCTAAACAGAAGTTTTATCATGACCGTGGTACAAAAGACAGACACTTTGAAATTGGGGACAGAGTGTATGTCCACAACTTTGGATCTGGTCAGACTTGGCTCCAAGGGAAGGTTGTAGAAGTCACTGGTCCTTTGTCCTACAGAGTCAAGCTCCAAGATTGCCGAGTTGTGCGTCGCCATCTTGACCAGATTCGCAGATGCTGGGTAGCAGAAAAGCAAGAACAAACCCCTCCTTTTGCCACGACTTCTGATTTGTCTCTTCCATTTGAGGATCCCTCAGAAGTTACGCCCCAAACCTTGGCTCTTGCTAATCCTGCACCAGACAAGTCCGATGTTGCTTCTGCCCCAGAGCCGGCTGTACCTGAGGTCTCGGGTGGCGCGTGTCCAGCCACAGCTGCGTGTTCCAGATCTCCACGTTCTACCAGTGGTCTACAAAGCAGAAGTCTCCCACTACGAACGGGCTCGCCTAATGATGTTCCAGAAGGAAGTTCCAGTTCGCGCCTGAGCCTTGGAGAATCCGCCCCACAGCTGGCTGAGTTCAACCGACCTGCTTCTGCTTTAGCTGACCGCCCAAAAAGAACACGTAAACCTCCGGACAGACTGAACTTGTAAATCGTTTGATATGTGTTCAAATTCACGATCTAATTATTTTTACCAGAAGACTGGACGTTTTCTTTTCGTATTCTTTTGTAGTTGAAATATTTCCTGATGGACGTTGTTGATTTTTATTATTTTACCCAGGGATCTCAGAGACAGTAGTTTTAGTTTATATTGCAAGCATTTGAATTACTGCTTATTAGTTTTATTGTTCACTGTTAACTTAGTTAAAACTTAAAAGGAGGAGTGTTAAGACAATAGAATTACCTCCCTTGTAACTCTCGTGCGAGGAGGCGCACTTGGCGAGAACGTAATAAAGAAGCAAAACAGTTGCTCTGTGTCCTGGCTCAGTTATTACAGTGCAAAACGTGTGTTTAGAGAAAGAGAAGAACCTCAACGACTTTGACCATTGAGAGTGCAAATATGAATTAAATAAAAGGTTCAGCAGTAGTTAAAGAATTTGCATAATAAATGCAATCAAAATCTGTCAACTCATTTTCGTGTTTTGAACAGAAAAGTCAGATTTAGTCAGAAGGATTAACTGACTGACTTTTAAACTGAATGATTCGCTGTTGAAGTATCTGTATACCAAAAATAATTAAAATTGGTCAAGTAATTTTTTTAAAATATACTGCAAAACATGTTTAGCAAGAAACTGACCCCAATGACCCTGACTTTGAGGTAGATAAATACAACAGCGCTGGAGATTGGCCACTAACTTAGGTAATTTTCCTATGTAAGTTTTATCAAAATGTGTTTAGCGGTTCTTGAGATATGAGTCATGACAAGCAACAGACCAACCAACACTTGGGTCATTCTGATTCCTAACTATTTCGAAGTATTTCCAGATAAGTATGGTAAATAAAAAATTCAAACTCACCTGATGTATCAGCAGGACAGTCACAGCGATATCCATTGACTAGGTCCACACAGATTCCACCATTCTGACAGGGCTTGGTAGCACAGTCATCTATGTTGTGTTGGCAGTTAGCGCCTTCATAGCCAATGTAACAGTAGCATTGGTAGCTGTTGCCGCTTCGAACACACGTAGCATTATTTTTACATGGAGAAGACTGGCAAGCATCTACCCCAACCACAGTGCATACTCCACTCACTGCACACATAATAGTAATATATCTAGTCAATCTTCATTGGATTAAATATTAATTCAAACAAGGCATCAACAAGTGAGAATCAGTCTCACAAAATATTATTATTGTGAAATTTTTAAGTTTTTAAAATGTTACAACAGCCTGTTCCAAATGAAACTGCATTAGGGTTCTATTTAATGTTCTCAGGCATCTATACATCAAACTGACACTATGCATGTTCTCAAAATTTCTACACCCTCTCGCGAAGCTTCTATTGACAGTAAACAGGCAAATCTAGATAATTCTCCAATAATATCGACCAACTAAAATTATCAACGTTATACAAAGCTTCATCTAACCACAACGCAAACTCAAATCAAAGGTAAATAAACTCTATTATTGAATACTTTGCAAATCGAAACGATTAGATCTATCGTGCGCGTTTCAGACATACTATCCTTCGTAAAACGTACTGATGGGCTTTTTTACAGACCGCATCTGTGTTATCCTGGAATGATAATTTATCATCAACAACAGTGCCAAAATATTTCAAACTGATGACCTGTTCTACCGCCTCATTATCAATAATGATGGTGTGTTGTTTTGGGTTCTCCTATTATCCAAAATAAGTTCTTTTGTTTTTGAAATGTTGAGATTGAAAAAGCTTTCTTTAAACCAAGTATTCAGAACTTATATCTGGAAAAAGTACATGCCAGACATTCTTTGCCTCTGAATCAGGCGACCAGGGCCATGTCATCAGCAAACTTGATAAGTGTCAGAAATGAGCTTGAACAGGAAATGTCATTCGTATAAACAGAAAACAAAAACCTTACCATTAGTGTAGCCTTGGTTACAGTAGCAGCGTGCTAAGCCCTGGGTGTAGATATCAACACAGGATGCATATGGTCCACATTGCACATTGGTGCACTGATCTGTGCGGATCTCACAACTAGATCCGGAGTATCCAGGCAGACATGAACATATGACCTGACTGCCTGGCCCATCCTGACATTGGCCACCGTTCTGACATGGGCTGGACTGGCAGTAAGCTGAAGAAAAGATAGTATTAAACTAAGGCTCAAAGTATATGGAAAACAATCACAAAGAATACCAAATCTGTATTGTCCCCATAAAACATAAAAGAAATGTTCATGCTCTTAAAGCTTAGTTTCTTCCTGAAAGTCTTATTTTATTCTGTTCTTTATAGCTGATTTTCTATTTCTTCCCTTTCTCATCTCTTTCTCTCCTCTTTGTCGTTAGTTCATGTGCCTGTTATTTGCGCTGTGTAAAAGTAAATTGTATCTTATTCTCCCCTCCCCCTCACTTCACTCCTCTCTCACTTAGAATGTGACCAGCATTTAAAATTTTGATACACAATGCCCGATCACAGAAGTTAAATATGATGGCAAGACATTTAAATGTATTGTAAATTTTGTTGGTATAATGTGTCTCCGATTTATAATAACAAAGAAAGCACAAATAAAACATTGCATGACAGGCCATTAATCTGCAAGCAAAACACTCATTAAAATCAAATAAGCCAATGTTTAGATAAAGCACAAAATAGTGTTTAGTAAATGATGAAGCACAATGACCTTGATTTTTCAGAAAATGCAAATACCAATGATGTATCATGTGTAACAAACGCATTTCGTATACGTTTGTATAAATAGATGTTATGACGCCACTAGCGTTAGGCCGGAGGTTTGCGTGTCGAAATAAAAATATTAGAGTGAGCTGATTTTATTCAGAGAGTACATGCCAGTTGAAGGGAATGGACATGTTCTTTGGAGCTCTAGGAAATCAGGATTCTTCTATTGGAATAGTGTAGCTGTTTCTAGAATACAGGTATTTATTATTATCAGTATTTATAATAGGCTGTAAAGCTATTAATACGAAAATGGAAAGTGTTGCTTTTTATGAATTATTGTGATTGGAGTGCAGAAGAATCCATTGTTTGAAGGAAGTACAGTAACTCATGTAAATACCGTATTTGGTCATGTAATTATTATATGTGATACAGTTTATAATTATGATGCCATGTTGCATTCATTCATATGTGAAGATGGGGCTGAAATAGAAATGTAATTCAGTTGTATAATTTATATCTAATGATGAATGAATGTGCAGTAATATGTTATAAATTGAAAGTGAGCTGTGATTATAAAGTTTGGCTCATAGCCCATTGTGTTATAGGCTACACAATGTGTGTACGGTGTTAAAGTGGCTATAGGTATTGTCATAAGAATTGTGACAATAGTGACTATATCAGTGTGGAGGCATAGAGAAGATACTCTACGAAAGAGAGGGATTTTCAAGCACTCTGAAATATAATAATGTGTCAAAGACGCATATAGTCTCTTTAAGCATAAGAGAACAAATTTACGATTGTATAAATGTTGTATACACCGGCCAGTTCGGAGTGGAAACTTCCTGGTATGTGGCTGATGGAGCTGTCCTTGTGACATCCATCTACGAGACCGGATGTGGACACCATCAACGCCTTCATCTCTCCTTTGACCAACCATCATTGGTGCAGATGTGCAGCAACGGGTGGGCAAAGTAAATCTCCAGACCTAAGCTACGGGATCACCTGCAGTGTTCCCCAAGGGTAGCTATCTGTTCCTAACGTCAGCTGAGAATACCGCGACTAGTGATTGTCTGTGAAACAGTGAGTAAAGTCATTGATATTTATTACTGAGAGATCGGAATCTCCGTCAAGTCGTCAGTGTGTCATTATTGACTGTGACAACGTCAGAACAACGTGTAGAGGCTAGTGAGGTCTCAAGAAAGAGACAATGGCCTCCGTATTAGCCACTAACTGAATAAGTGCTGTGATTTGTATATTAGCCTATAAGCCACTTATTGAGTATCTGTGTGATCTTGCTTATATGATGCTTACAAACTGTATGATTTAATGTTTAACGTTTATGAAGAGAAGAGAGATAACCGCATGGTCTTTGTCCCTGTTTGTAAGCACGTGTGTGGTGGTGGATGAGAATTTAGAGTAAACAGAGATAGAGCATGCACCTTTAGACTGAACGTCAGAAAGCCACACGCACACACTAATTTCATTAGACTATTCATAGTTATATATATAAGAGTTTAATTTAACACAAAACTCGCACGTTACAACATGCTTAGCAGTAGTTAAAGTATCCGCCAAATAAATATGATGACTTTTGGTGGTTATTCTTGAGATAAGGCAGAAAGTATGTTTTTTCACTAAACAGTGAAAATCTGAGCAACTGACCAACTTACTATAACCAACAACCGGACTGCAATTGAAGGATAGCCCAAGATTTGAGGCATATAACAACAACAAATCAACCAAATTGCTTAAGCTGTTTTTGAGATATTAGCAACAAAATGACAACAGTGATCTTGACCTCTGTGGTAAAGCAAATATGAAAGCACTGAAGGCAGGCCACTAACACGGCCCGTTCTGGCCACTAACATAAGCAATGTTCCTATGGTCAAAATCCATTTGGCGTTTCATGAGATATCCATCCGATGGACTGACAGATAGATGGATAGACAGACAGATTGACCATCTGGCTTGTTCCGATTCCCCCCAACTATTTCAAAGTATTACCAGATTTGGAAAGGAAACTCAACTTGCAATAATTGGACAATGGATTTCATCTTCATACACCTGACATTTCATTTGTGAGAACTTCCATCACATCATTGCTAAATGTAAAAACTATCATCACAGGTTATATTTGGGCTTCATCAGAAACATGAAATGTAAACTGCGGAGACTGAAAAGTTTAGGCCATGACATTTAACAAGAGGTTTTCTTTATTTCAAAGTTCAGGAAAAAATAAGAAGGTAGAAGAAAGAATACAAATAGTGCTGACATTTATCAGTCTGGCAGGAATCTCCTTCATAACCCTCTGCACACTGGCACTTGCGACGAATGCTGTTGTAGTTGACACAGGTACCGCCATTCAGACATCCACTGGTCTGACATGGCTGTCGCATCTCTGTACAACTGTTGACAATACAACACAATACCATACAATACAATACAACACAACACAATACAACACAACACGTATGTACAGTGACCAATAATAAATAAATGTAAGATTAAAAACATGCAGTAGACTCATTTATAAGGTAGATGTTATAATAATAATATTTGGAAACTACCCCAAAATATCACAGGCAAGCTTTTAAGGTCTAGATCTCTCTCTCTCTCTCTCTTTCTCTCTCTCACACACACAATACAATACAATGCATTACAATTCAACGCAATACAAAACAATATAATACAATACAATGCCATATAATACAATGCAATACCATACAATATAAATCTTAGGTTGTCAGTATCAGACACTGACAGTTGAGACCGCCCAAAGAGTTGTTGCAACACTTAAACAGTTATGCACATGAACTGAAATTTTTGCTAGCAACCACAACTAAGTACCTAAAGAAAGAAGATGGTACATACTCGCTGCCAGGCAGACCAAAGGCATGTGTGTATTTGGAAAAGGAGGGACAGAGGCAAATGTGGTTGCCAACTCGATCTTGACAAGAGCCAAAATTGGAACAAGGGGAAGCAATACAGTTGTTCTCATCATCCTTTTCACAGTTACGACCTGATGTCTGAGCTGCAATTAAATTAATAACACAATGAAGTAATGAGGAGACGAACAAGAAGACAAAACTAAAAGTAAATATGAGTGCTTTCACAAAGAAAACAAACTTAAAAAAAAAAATCATATAAATATCACGAGCTCCGAAAGCTTTGTAGCAGTTTGTTAACTTTAAAATACTGGAAAATGTACTATCAAATTTACTATCATTACAACTAAAGCACTTACCAACAGTGCAAATGCACTCATAGTCTGTGGTGTCCTTGTTGACACAGAAAGCACCGTTGAAACAAGGACTGGAGTCACAGGGTCTGATACGAGTCTGGCAGTTCCTGCCTGTGTTGCCTAAAAGAAGCAAAAGCCATAATAAATAGCAACACTATTCCTACTAAGCAATTCAGGACTGCTTTCCTCTTCCCAAGTAAGCTCTGGCTGCTGGAGCTGCATGTGGTGATTGTTAGAAAATTAACACCTAGTTTTCTTTTGCAAACTTATTTACAAATCTGAAGAAGACATCCTTGGACTCATTGATCTTATGTGAACATGAGATGGGTTTAGTTCTCTCAACTCTGTCACTCTCAGTCACTTGACTCTTTCAGTAAACACTTGGAAGACGTATTTGTTCATCAAATACTCTTTAATCTTCACTGCCTGTAATTTTCAATCTACATATGTACCTTCCAATCTTCCCCACCTCTTCACCGGCGATTTCATTGTGGTGAATGGTGCTCGGAAGTGCTTTATTTTTAGACAGTTTGCTGGAATTGTCTGCATCCTGACCTATGTGCTTTCTACCACAAGCATCTATATTTGCAATCCTGCTGAGATCTGCATTCATCCAGATATTAGGCATACAATGATCCTGTAAGTGATGGAAAGATGAATATTATCCAATCAAAATACGCAAAAAGGGCATGTTCTAAAACTAGCGACCAATCAATGGAAATCTTGTCAAGCGTTTGCTTATCGCCTACGAATAAAAAACAGGTCTGCAAAATAATAAAAAGCTGAGTTTTAGAGAAGTGTCAGGTATGATTTGCCATCAGTAAGTGAGGTTCAATCCTGAATTGCCTCGTTTTCTCCACCCAAGGTGGAGGGTAAACGGGTCTAGAATTTCATTATCTGTTTAGATGCACAAATCCTCTACTTATAACAGACTTTCTTTAGTACCGAAATACTTCAGGAATCATCCTATAAGTTAAACCAATTAGTGAATTCAAAATCCAAACGCATGGTGTCAAAATTATGCCATTTTATAGGAATAATTTTTTCACTTTTTCAGTAATGACACACAGTTCTCTTTTGTCCCCATTTTGAATTCATACATTTTTAGTTAATATTTAACTGTATTTTGGGGGGGACTATTTTTCTTGTGAACAGTACCTTTTCTAAAATTATCTACTGATTTTTTTGATGTTCTTTTTTCAGACTCAGTGCTCATATGTCAATGTTGTATGTAAGATTCCTGTATATTATTTTGTGACTCTTGTTTACTTTTTTGTTTCCACAACACCTCTCCACCTTTGTGGCTATAATGTTGCAATTATTTTGTATTTAATAAAAGAACAAACTTCCGAGTTCTTAATGCTGAGAGATTGGGAACTTTTTATGCAAAGTCTTCTGAAAACAAATGGCATGTATCATCATGTATGCAGAATTGCATAGAAGGCCTTTTGCTTATAAAACCCGTATGGTAGTACATACCTGATGGGCATATACAGGAATAACCGTGGTTGACAACCAAGCAAGTGCCGTTGACACAGGGATTGGGGTTACACACAGTGGGAGCTGAAACGGACAAATCAACACTACTACTTTTTTTTAACACTACCGATACAGTCAATTTTTCATTCTACATGTACCTGCTAACAATGTCAACAGAAACAAAATTACAAATTCCTTTAAAAACACTCTTTTACACACGTTCGGATAACACTTGGAGCATTTTTATGGCCTGGTTGTAAATATCTCCAATTTCTTTACAGGTCATGTTTTACTTACATTCTTCACTTAACTCCCTCGACTCAACAAATATTTAAACTACCAGACAAACAATAGCACCAGTTGTCTTTAGAAACCAGTGTAAAACATGTAAACAAATAAAACAATATTATTACAAATTGTTCTCAGAAATTGTTTCATGAAGCAACATCGATCCCAGTTAATACTTGGATGGGTTACCATGCTTGGAAGGCAATCATCAAAAAAAGAATAAAATAAACATACAAAACACCCCAGTCCACTCAGCTGTGAATTGGTACCTGGCTCCACTTAAAACTGAGGAAGGTAAAGCAGAGAGTGAGGAGAGGGGCACTGCCCTCAGTAAGGTGGCTCAGAGAAAAGAGGTCCCAAACACCTCTCTCCCTTACAGCTGATTATGGGAATCCTATCCGATCGTTTAACTAACATACTCCATCTTTCTCTGTCCTCAGCAATCCTCATGGCTTGGTCAAGGACAGCTTGCAGATGTTTATAGACATCCTTGACTTCGCTGTTGTCATAGTCTGATGTTGGGGCATAGGCCTGGATGATGGTGATGTTAAAAAGGGCTGCTCTCAGACGGATGGTAATGGGTCTACTGGAGACAGGGCAGCAACCCATGACAGTGGTTAGAATGTCTTTGTGGACCAAGAATCCAACGCTGTTTTTGTGCCTGTCATCTCTCCAACTGAAATAAATCTTGTAGCCTTTGTCAGTCGTTGTTTCCTAGGCCTTTCTAGCACAGTTCACTGGTACCTAAAATGTTCCATTGATAGTTGTCCAGCTTGTGGGCCAGTTCAATTTTCCCTCCACAGTTAGGGTCCTGACATTCCAGGTTCCTACGAAGATGTTGTCTCTTGTGCAGATCTTGCTAAGCACTACATTTCCAGAAAGTGGGGATACTATTTATATAGACACCCCCCGATACCCTTACAGGGGGCGAAAGGGGGGGAGGGGTGTTACTACAGCACTTTTCCACTACAAGAGCTGCTCAAGGCGCTGGCAGACACAGGATCTAACTCAAATTGCCTGATTGATTGATTGATTTATTGTTGCTTTAGGTCTAGCGGACTCCTCCGAGCCAAATCAGGACCGGACAACCCCCGATCCGCATAAAATATCTGCTGAAACAACCCTAGTGGGAAAATTGAACGCCCTCCACCGGCCAGTCACTTTACAATAAAGACATCCCACGCGGGGGACGGCTGAGGGTTTACCTCAACTACGCGAACCCCCGGTTACAAAAACAAAATAGAATACAACCATCATTACAAATCATCAACGAAACATATACATATAAAATGCCTATATTGCTAAATACTAACATCATAGGAAGCCCTAGTGACCACCCAGCAGAAAGCGTCCAACACTCCCAAGCTGATCCAACAGACCTCATACACAAACAAGGAGTCTTGTCCAGGAAGAGTTTTCAAGAAAAAAGGTAGGTCATTGATCTAGCGAAGAAGAAGATAGTATAGCAGAGTGATAGGACAGAGCAGGAATGGGAAAGAGTATATGAGGAAGATAACAACAGTGGGAATTTAAAGCACTAAATTTCCATAAAGTGGGGATACTATTTATACTAAAACCCCCGGCACTCCAACGGGGGTACTGTTGCCGCAGTGAATTAGTCATGCCTACAAAGGCAAGACAGGTTTTCAACTGGGGCTTTCACTGTTCCCTTTATAGGTTAGAACAATCTACAGTGGCAAGATTGCTCATGACCCCAAGGGGTTCAAATTGCCTGAGGAAGCAACTCAGTCGTAGGCACATTGTCTCCCACACAACTGAGCACAATCCTGGGCCACTGGGATGGGGGAGAAAGGAACTAGTGCTTGCTGGGTGTAGTTATCTCACCCACATTCACCCGTCTACAATAGAAGCATCTGGATCTAAAGTCTGTGTGATGGAATGCATGCCTGCACAGACTAGACCTCAGTTTATGCTCTCATTTGAAGTACAGACATTATCCTAATAATAACAATAATGATAATAATAATTTTTCAGTAAGCACTAGCATCCACATACTGAAAAACAGATGGAGCTGTGAATTAGTGCAAAACTGATCATCATTGGGATAGCTGCATAATCATATACTAATGCCATGCACAGTTCTAAATTCTATACATATTGCTGCCCTCCTATAAATACACATGCAAAACGTCTTACCAGCATCAACACACTGAGAAGCTTGAGTAGAACTGCGTTGTAGCGTAGTCTGGTCACTGGGACATTCCACACATGTGTTTGTGCCATTCTGTGACTGGAAGAAACCCAGTGGACAGGCGGTACAGGGTGTAAACCCATCATATGAATAGGTCCCTGGGCCACAGGCCACTGGAACAGAAAAAAGAAACATGGCGTAAAATACAATATTACAGAATAAAGAATTCAATATGGACAAGTTTCAAGACATTGTATAAAATAAGGGAGACATTACATTACATTACATTATTATTGCTTTAGGTCCAGCGGACTCTTCCGAGCCAAATCAGGACCGGACAACCCCTGATCCGCATAAAAGATCTGCTGAAACAACCCTAGTGGTAAAACCGAAAGCTCTCCACCAGCCAGTCACTTTACAATAATGACATCCAACGCAGGGGACGGCTGAGACTTCACCCCAACTTATCGAACCCCTGTTTACAAAAACAAAATAGAATACAAACATCATTATAAATTATCAACAAAACACATACATATAAAATGCCTACATTGCTAAATAATAACATCATTGGAAGCCCTAGTGACCACCTGGCAGAAAGCGTCCAATATTCCCAAGCTGATCCAACAGACCTCATACACAAACAAGGAGTCTTGTCCCGGAAGAGTTTTCAAGAAAAAAGGTAGGAGACTGGTCTAGCGAAGAAGATGATAATATAGCAGATTGATAGAAAAGAGCAGGAATGAGAAAGAGCAAATGAGAAAGACAGCGACAGTGGGAAATAAAAGCACTAAATTTCCAGAAAGTGGGGATACTATTTATACTGAAACCCCCGGCACCCCAACGGGGGTATAAGGGAGACAATAAGTTTGTGTAAAACATGTGATAAATGTGTGGCCTAAAGAGAAGGGACTGGAGTTTATTGACAGCATGTTGGATCTCATCCTTATTAGACGCTGTCCTCCATGGAATGAAGAAGTTATAGCAAAGATCCATCTATCTCCCCTTCTCTGTTGCCAATGGTGTGCACTTGTGGATGTGTGCCACAGAAACAGAGGGCCATTTTGCTGTGTTCTCAGCTCCTCAGTGTTTGGTGAATATCAACGGACTGATTTTCATAAGGGTGAGAAGACATCAGAATGAAGTAAGGAAAAACACATTCATGCAATAAAATTATCCACAATTTGACTGGTTGGCAACAGAAAAAAAATATAGGTGTAGCGATTCACAGTTATATCCAATTCTCAACACATTATTTTTCAATTAAAAGCACATTCTTCCAGCTCTTGGTCATTTCAACCACAGAAATGTTTTTCTCAAATTTTGAACAATTTCATAAAATCAGTTCTATGAGATTTGTTATTGGCCACATCTGCATATAAAAAAAAAACCTTTAGCAGTTAAAAAAAAAAAACATAGTAAAAACTAGCAGTTTTGTCCAAATCCAGTTTACACAAAAAGGTAATCAAAATGTTCAGAAACTTTGCAGACATAATCTTCATTACCATATTGTTACACTTCTGAAGGGGTGAGGGTTTATGCTGCATACTGTCTGTCTGTATGTGTCTGCAGTGTTTACAGTCCAAATGATTCAAAACTTAATCAATATGTTTTTCAATGGTGTTACACGTTTTTTTTTTAATCAATAGTTGATTCAGCCCCGATTCTTGAATCTTGATAAGTGTAACTCAGATTCATTTATCCACACAGCCTGTTCATTCAGCACCATGGCAGGAGTTGTCGTATAAACACAGCAGATCTACAATGAAGAAAACAAAGCATGGAGATGAGGTGCTACTTCTGGGCATTTCCTATACCCAGCACATCACCAAAGACGAAGTCCGACAGACCATCACACAAGCCATTGGACAACACGATGACATGCTCACAGAAATGTAAACTCCGATGGTATGACCACATCACTGGAGCATCAGGCCTTGCAAAGACCATCCTGCAAGGCATGGTGCAAGGAGGCAGAAGAAGAGGGAGACAAAAGTAAGAGGTGGGAGGACAACATTCGAGAATAAACTGGCTTGACACTGAGTGAAGCCATGAGGGTTGCTGAGGACAGAGAAAGATGGAGTACGCTGGTTAAACTATCATCTGTGGTGCCTCAACAATTTTCGAGTTATGGGATAGGATAGGACAGGACATGGAATGATAGAAGTAATTATTAGACAGAAACAAACTAATTACACTAACAGTAAGAATACAAACATGTAATGCCTAAGACAAACAAGAACTAAAAATAACCAATACATTCACTCATTTTCTCACCCAAAATGAATCATAAACATTATACTAGACCTAGTTGACATAATAGCAGACAACTTATTTGCATGTCAACGTCAAGTTCTAGAGCTGCTGCAGTCACTTTTCTTTCCTGCCAGCTAGTCATTCTTTTCGGGGGAACATTTCTCCTCTTCCACTCTTTCTTTTAAAACTACCCTAATTCTCATTTTTAAAGTTGTTTTCATCAAATAAAACAAACACTGAGAGCCCAGTAATAGGCACACTGTTCACAGTTACAGCAGTTTGCTTCATGTTGTAATCATGAGTTTTCATGTTCACAATAATATCCTATCTATCCTATCCTATCCCGTAGGTCGTATGGGTACCACAGTTGATCGTTTAACCAGCGTACTCCATCTTTCTCTGTCCTCTGCAACCCTTATAGGCTCTGGAGGTGGTGTCAAGCCTCTGTACCAGCTGTTCAAGTTCTTGTTCTTCTTCAGTCAATCCATCAATGTCATCCGCATACCCCCTATGCTGACTGTGCCTTTGTGATCTGCAAGAGCATCTGACATGATGCGCTCTATGAATAATAATAATGTTTAAATTATTAATTATTTTAAATTATCACAATAATATATAAATATTAATAAATACCGTTCCAATTAAAGTTTTGTGCAATAACTCAGCATGTTCAAAGGATTTTACTATCACTTCTTCAGATTTAGACATGATATTGAAATCTTTTGAATAATAACAAATGTGACATGATGAATACTTGCATATAAATACAAATGCCCACAACAATGTGCAAATCAAAGTACGCAGCCTTCTTAAAAGCAATTGTGACTTACGTCTGCAGCTTGCAATGCTTCCTTGTGCATCACCCCTAGTGAAAGTGTTGGCAGGGCAAGGCGCACAGAAGGTTCTGTTAAGAGAGTACATGTGATCAGGACAGGGTCGGCATGGAGCATCTCCAGTACTTGACACATAGCCATAGGCACAGTGCACTGAAAACAAAGAATAAATAATTATGTAACCCAGAAGTACTGCACTTTGACTCTCCATTTCCCTGTTTAAAAAGGCTCTCCAATCAATGGGTTACATTTACTCATCCTGAGAATGGGGACATAGAAAAAAGGTTGTAGCGTCGTGGCAAAATGCAGGAATGCTTAATACCAAACCAAACTTTGTCTATTATTATTGCTGTTATATTGTTAACATTATTATTATTATTATTATTATTATTATTATTATTATTATTATTATTATTATTATTATTATTATTATTATTGTTGTTATTATTATTATTATTGTTGTTGTTGTTATTATCATTAAAACTTAAAAAACTTACAATAGCAGTCCTCAACAGATCGTGCAGCCAGTTTCTGAGAGCGAGTGCCACTGGGACAGAACTGACACGTGCCTGTAGTGTTGTCGAAATAGGATCCAATACTGCAAGCCGAACATTTGGCACCACCAGTACTGACATAGCCTGCCTTACATGACACTGAAAATTAAAAACTAATTAATTCAATAATTAAAAACAGAAATTCATATCAAGTGTGATTGAGTGTTCCTATGGTGAATGCTGAGCATTTTGTACCATGTAAAATGAAATAAAAAAATAATGCAATACTGTATTTATTGTGCTCATAAAAAGCAAGATAGGCATTGATCTGTAGTCTAAACAGATTCAATACCACGTCATACTAGCATATAAATATAGCCTGCTTTACATGTCACTGAAATTATAAAAGTCATCAAGTATAACTAAAACACAGCACATAGTTTTAGGCATGCCTATTAAGAGCAGTGAAGAAATACAAACTAACGTTGAATCTTGGACTGCCAGAAATGAGGCACAAGGCACACTGTGATAAAAACAACAACTGTCCTCTCAAGCAACAAATGTCAAAATAAACAATTCCATATTGTTGAAGTTTTTAGCACACACATATTTTACAAAAGGTTGTTAGGTACAATAATATTGTGAGCTCACAATCTTAGTACAGCATCACACAAATTAATCCAGCTCCTTATAACCAACACTGTAACGCCAAAAAATTGAGAAAAAAACACTGTTATGTAGCTTTAATACTGTAAGGAGAAAATTAAATATATTTCTAACACAGAAATCAACAAATACACTTACAGCACTCAAACTTTCCAGTACTGGTTTCAACCCTGGATTCTTCATTGATACGACAGTTTACACTGTCCTGGGTGATCATGACGTAACGGACAATTTCTGATGCTGGACAGTTGTTCTGAGCGCTCAGAGATCGGATGGACTGCAAACTGTTCGAGACTGTGCTGAAAGCTGCCTTCACAGTGGACACACACTGACTGATGGCTGATTCACTGTTAGGATTGGAGCTGAAGTCCAGTCTGAATGTTGCATAGGCCTGCACAAAATACACATACAATAGACCATGGAAATACGAGGGGAAACAACTTTGGCCTGCTTGCCCGCATGTTGCGCCCAGAGTTGTCTAATGTGAGGCAAACATTCTTTGCAAACGAACACAGTTTTTCGCCTACAATTTCTGCTCTGTCCTCCATCAAGCCTTCCTGATCAATCGAAAGGATGATGATTTCAGTTGCAATCCTGGCTAGCTCCACTAGTTTGGCCTTGCTTCGCCCTGCAACTTCCACCCCCCTTTCCTGAAGAAAAGCTTAAGGTTAATTGTAGATTATAGTCACACCATATGGGAACGTATATGTTCCCGGCAATCTGTCACGGCTGAATCTTTTTTCACTGAAACTGACCTTTCAGTGAAAGCAGTAAGCTATTTTTAACCAAGCGCAGCCAGCGCGCTTTAGAACAAGACGCGGGCTGGCACAGTGCCAACCCACGCTACATGCATTCTGGCATCACAAAGAGCTAGCGAACATGGAATATTTAGCTCATTCTCTGTAACTGTGTGCTCAAAAAGTTATCGTTTTATGTGAAATATCATTTGTATTGTGGTAATCTTTTGCATTTAGTTACTTTCATATCTGTGTTTTGTGTTAGCATAAACTAAACCTCAGAATTCGATTTGGTTTGTGTTATATTTAAGTCGATTTGGTCACCCCCGCCCTCCCTCTGCCCGCACCCCTTGTTTCCGGTATAAGACCACCTCTATTATAAGACCGTTTTTTCTCAAATTTTGGACGGTCGTATACCAGAGGTTCCACTGTAATATTAATAATAATAATAATAATAGTAATAATTTGTGCAGCAACCAGAACACTCTTGATTTTATTGAATTCTATAAACAATATTTGTAACTAAAAGAAAGAACAACCAACCCCATTAGCGTAGGAGGTGATAATGACAGGGTTGCTGTTTGCAGCAGAGGAAACAGTGACAGGCGGTGAGGTGATGCTGCACTGCGTTGTCAGTGCATTTGTCAGTGACAACATAGAAGCTGTCAGCTGCGTCAGATAGTTGGACTGACATGCTGCTGATGGAGAAGTCAGAGTCCGGTAATCCATCTGGAAAGCCACCCGGTAGTTGGTGTAGTAGACAGCTAGTAAATATTGACAAAGTCATATTGTTGATTGTAATAGTTTGTACACAAATGTGATGGTAAGAAAGGCTGGTGAAAAGTAGTCTTGTGTAGAAGTAAAGATCTGAATGACTATCCCAGGCTGAAGGGTATAACAACATTCTTGCAAAAGTTTTGTTGGTTATTTTTTAGTCTAAAGGTCAAGTCAGTGAGAAAGTACCGATAGTGAGCTCCCTTTCTTCATTATATATGTAGAGTTTTGAACACAACTGTTACAACAACAAAAAGAAAGCAAATTAGTCATTTGTCAGGTACCATTGAATGAATTAATAGTTGGTAGTTATACTCATTGGTTGTTTGGGTTACCTCCCTTCTCTCGCAGCACTGAACTGTATGAAATAATGAAACCAAAATATATGAATTATTTTGTTAAGTCTAACATATTTCATTTAGCTCACCAGTACAAACGGGAACAGCGCGATCCCAGTCACTGCCTGGTGTACAGAAGAGAGAGATGATGTTGGTTTCTGGGAAGTCATAGAAACGGTAGCCCAACTGACAACTGACGTCACAACGATAACCACCGTTCATCTGCAGTTTGCATGTCACATCACCATGAGTGACGTACAGACTCCAAGGTACACACAGAGGGGCTGTAACATATGTTTCACGCATCAGTAAAACACATTTTTCAAACATTATTTTCACAGATAATTTCACCTAAATAACTAACACTAAACTGAAGTTTGCGTATCCGA
Source organism: Oncomelania hupensis (assembly GCA_036898135.1). Classification (NCBI taxonomy): domain Eukaryota; kingdom Metazoa; phylum Mollusca; class Gastropoda; order Littorinimorpha; family Pomatiopsidae; genus Oncomelania; species Oncomelania hupensis. Next base: position 40,204,526 of record CM072520.1, on the reverse strand, counting down.
GTGACATACAAACTCTAAAGCACAAAAAAATGTAATAAAATAATAAAATAACACAGGCACATACACAAACAAAAACTACAACTCACCGGAAACTTTCACCTGCACCAGACACATGTCACTGTTGCCGGATGGATCAGTACCAGTAATTCTCACTGTGTAAGTTTCCCCAATGCTGTAGCGATCAATGACTAAAGGGTTGACAGAATATGTCAATGACACAATGCCAGAATTCTCAGCCTGAGAGACTATGAATGCTTGTGGGTCATACACAGAGCGTTGATTTTCTGTATTGATGGTCTGTGATACTGAACTATTGCACCGCAGCTCTGGTGGAGATTGGTCTGAAAGTCATAAAGTACATTAAAATTTAGTTTTTGCATACTGGCATTCTGCAACTACAGAACTAAACTGTCAATTTTTCCCCTACAGAATTGTAAGATATTTCTGTTTATAGTCTAATACAGGAACACACAATACAATGCAATTCAACTTTATTTGCTGATAATAATCAGAAATTGTCAATGGATAGAAGCTAAGAACCAAGTATACACTTAACTATGAAATATTATTCAACAATAATCTAAAAAGAGAAATAGCCCTCTATAAAAAATCTGAATGCGCAAAAATATCATTCTTAATTAAACAGAATTTGAGGAGAGTTTGTGGTACTGAGAGTGAATGGAGAAAGTATTTATTGGCTGTATATATAGGTGCTTTAATTCGCCATCCATGGGAGAGCACTGTCTATTTAAATTTATAAATTTTGATAAAATTGCACCTTTTAATAAAGTTCCGTCTACAAACACATGAAATAGATGTTGGTGCTGTAGGTATTTCTCACAGATTATTATCATCCTCATCAGCCTTCCCAGCAAAGTCTTCTTGAAAATAATACTCAACAGGTTGAAACCTCAAGCTGAACAAATCATAGCTGAAGACCAAGCAGGATTCAAGGTAGGGCGAAGTACCACTGAGCAAGTTTTCAACCTCAGAATAATTTGTGAGAAATACCTACCTCCTGACTTAAAGAAGATTCAAAGATAATATCATTTCTTTTCTCTCATGTTGGTTATCCTAAATCTGTTCTGAGTACTCTTGACTTGGTACAATTCTATTGTGTTGTGCATATTGTAGATTTCTTACATTTCTTATGTAAAGCATGGTAAAACTTCCAAGGATTGATGGAGAGGATATTACTTTTGCTTAAGAAAAGAACATCCTCTCAACTAACCTTTGATCCTAATGGTGACAACACAAGACCCAATATTGCCAGCATGATCTCGAGCAATGTAGGATACTTGAAGGTTGGTCTGAATGATGTCACTGACATGGTAGTTGTTTGGCATGATGGAGAGGTTGCTGACCATCACATTGTCACTTGCAATGGGCTCAGAGTAATATGCGCTGGTAAGGTAAGCTACCTCACGCACTGATGTTGGGCAGTTGGCAAAGCTTGGTGGTTCTGTATCTGTAATAATTTTAAAACTAAAATTAACCAAAAGGGCAAATCCCATATAACTCACATCCTCCTTAGGAAATCAATTTACACTATTCTATATGAAAAACTAGAAGGGTAAACCATGTGACTTGCATGCTAATTCTGGAACTTGCAATATTTTTCATCAAAATGAGTACCCAGAAAAATTGAAATAAAATGGTGGAATCAAAATGCAAATACAGACTTCGATCTTGAGACAATTTCTGACCTTGAGATGACCTTGACTTCTGGATCCAAATGGACACTCGGGCATGATGAAATAAATTATTGCAAAAGTTGTATTATGTCCAAAAACCAGTGACCTGGAGATAACCTTGACTTGCGATGACATTGACCTTGGGATGACCTTGACCTTTATCTGACCTCTGATGCTCATGTATGATCAAAGAACCCATATATATTTATATTATATATATATAAGATTAAGATATGATTACTTACAACAAGTCTGAACTTTTTATCTCATATTTTGGGGTCAAGGCCACTTCAAAGTACCCATATGAACCAAATTTAAGCTGAACTAGTGACTTTGACCTTGGAGAGAGGTTGACCAAATTTACATGGTAGGTGTGTCTCGTTTGTTATCTATCATGTCTCAATCAATCATTATTTCAATATCAATAAGAGAAAAATTGTGTAAACAATTTTAAAATTTTAAAATAATAAATAATAATAATTTAATTAAAATTCATGTTTGCTTCTCGCATCATATCAAACACATCGGGCAAATGAACATCATCTTAAAAATCATACTATAAGAGTCATAATGTAACGCGCGGGTTTTGCATTAAATTAAATATTTATATATATAACTATGAATAATCTAATGAAATGAATGTGTGCGTGTGGCTTTCTGACGTTCAGTCTAAAGGTGCATGTTCTATCTGTGTTTGCTCTACTCTTCCATCCACCAACACACACACGCTTACAAACAAGGACAAAGACTACACAGTTATCTCTCTTTGCCCTTCTGTTTCGCTATTGGCACTCATTCATGCATATATAGCAACATTAAATCATACAATTCTTATCATCATATATACAAGTTCACACAGATAGTCAAGAAGTGGCTTATAGGCTAATACACAAATCACAGCACTTATTCAGTCAGTGGCTAATACGGAGGTCATTGTCTTTTTCTTGAGACGTCACTTGCCTCTACACATTATTCTGATGTTGTTACAGTCAATAATGACACACTGACGACTTGACGGAGATTCCTGATCTCTCAGTAATAAATATCAATGACTTTACTCACTGTTTCACAGACAATCACTAGACGCGGTATTCACAGCCAATGCTAGGATCAGATAGCTACCCTTGGGGAACACTGCAGGTGATCTCGTAGCTTAGGTCTGGAGACTTACTTCGCCCACCGTTGCTGCATGTCTGCACAAGTGATGGTTGGTTGAAGGAGAGATGATGGCGTTGATGGTGACCACATCCGGTCTTGTAGATGGACGTCACAAGGACAGTTCCATCAGCCACATACCAGGAAGTTTCCACTCCGAACCAGCCGCTGTATACAACATTTATACAATCATAAATTTGTGCTCTTATGCTTAAAGAGACTATGTGCGTCTTTGACACATTATTAAATTTCAGAGCGCTCGAAGATCATTTCCTTTGTAGAATATCTTCTCTATGCCTCCACACTGATACAGTCAATATTGTCACAATTCGTATGACAATACCTATAGCCACTTTAACACCGTACACACATTGTGTAGCCTATAACACAATGGGCTATTAGCCAAACTTTATTATCACAGCTCACTTCCAATTCATAACACATTACTGCACATTCATTCATCATTAGATATAAATTATACAACTGAATTACATTTATATTTCAGCCCCATATCTTCACATATGAATGAATACAACATGGCATCATAATTATAAACTGTAGCACATATAATAATTACATAACCAAATACGGTATTTACATGAGTTACCATACTTCCTTCAAACAATGGATTCTTCTGCACTCCAATCACAATAATTCATAAAAAGCAATACTTTCCATTTTCGTATGAATAGCTTCACAGCTTACTATAAATACCAGTGTTTCCCACAGCTTTTTATTCAGAGAGTCCCAAGGACTCTCAGGTGAAAAATTTCAAAAGTCCCCTTACAAAATTTGAGAGTCCCCTTACAATTCTTACATTTACCTTGATTTTGATTACCAACAACATCATGGACACACAAATACGCCTCAAAGTCAAACAAGGCTTAGTTTTCAATGCAACTTTATTGAAAATTATGAATAGCCATAAAACAAGCAACACACAGGAATACTGTTCTGATAAATGTTACAAAGGAATCCATCATTGACTAGAAGAACCTTAAAATCACATAAAATGACCATAGAACAAACATGAAATGGTCATACAACAATTTACACACATAAATCTGCATGTACTGACAAATTGTCTCTGTAAAAGCAGTTAGTGTTGGAGGGGACTAAGTCGATGACCAGAAGAAAAAAAAAAAGAGACAAAAAAATCTGTTCAACTGCGTATTACAGACAAGATTATCATTGCCTAGTCTAGGGAGAATTGAAAATGATGATTCAACATTCAACGATTGCATCGTCTTCCGCATTTCTGCGGGTTATCGTTTTCCATAGCCATGTGTCGAGCGACATGTTTAAGCTTTTCGGAAGCAAACAAAAAGGTTGCGCGTGCGTGTCAGCGCGGTCAGTGGGTAGGGGAGATCACCGCGCTTACTCGACTCGGGCGCACGATAGCTCAGAGGTGCCAGGATACATAAAGGCAGTAAAAAAACAACGTTGCGTCCCTTGTGACGCACCATTTTTTTTCCCATGCATCCTTTTTCAGTTTTTGTGCGTCTCTGACGCACACATGTGCGTTTTGGGAAACACTGAATACTGATAATAATAAATACCTGTATTCTAGATACAGCTACACTATTCCAATAGAAGAATCCCGCTTTCATAGAGCTCCAAAGAACACGTCTTTTCCCTTCAACTGGTATGAACTCTCTGAATAAAATCAGCTCATTCTAATATTTTTATTTCGACACGCAAACCTCCGGCCTAACGCTAGTGACGTCATAACATCTATTTATACAAAGTATATGAAATGCGTTCGTTACACATGACCTGCCAAAAATACACTGCATTAACATATAAATATTACAATAAAAAGAGGAATTAAAATATGCAAACATCTGTTGACTCCGGAACCTTGACCTTGAAGTGAACACGGCTGAAACTTCCTTCACTGAAAGTAAACTTTCAGCCACCAGCTGTAAGCTATTTTTAGCCACAAAACCCATGCACAGCCAGCATCTCGGATCTGACTACAAGCAGTTCAGCCAGTGATATGGGACAGCACAAGGGTTTTTTATAGGCATAGCCTGAAAGTATTGCTTATGAACAGCCGTGTCATTCAGAATCATTCATTAATCATTTTTGATGTCTCTTATACACCATCATACCAAGTTTGTTTGTGATAGATGAATTAGGTTCCAAGTACTTAGTCTCTTTAAAGTTTTGTACAATCGGATGGCGAACAAAACGGATGGCAAAAAAATGTTTTTAATAAACATCATTTTTGGACTATTTACAGCTCATCTCGCACAGATTTGCAAAAATCTGGAGAACATTTTTTTTTTAGGGGGAGGAGGAGGGGGAGGGTGGGTTGAGTACTCACTGCACACATGTGGGTAAATGATTCCCGGCGTAGGTGAAGCTCTAAAAACTAAATTTAAAAAGCAAACAAATATTGACTTTGACATAAGATGATCTTGACATCCATTTAACCATGAACATAGGTAACATCATATTAAAAATTGTATAATGAATGCCATATTCACTTTGAAATGACCTTGATCTTGAGATTAACGATCTTTCGGTTACCTTTCATTCTTATGTATGATAAAATAAACCAATGTTGATGCAATTTGAGTAAAATATATCCATTCCACTGGAAGATGACAAATTGGTGACATTTTTTGTAAGGCCTAAAATGACCATGGCATTCAAAATCGAAGCAAAAAACTGAACATATATGAATGATCAGTCTGGTCTTTAAGAGGAATTAAATAAAAAAACTTGATTCTTAAAAATTGTATAGTCTTCACAATAGTTATATTAGATATCCCCCCCCCCCCCCAATCCTCACCCAACCACCCCAACCCCACTTTCCACTCCACCCAAAAAAATAAAAATGTTACTTACAAAAAGTGTGCACTTTTTATCTCATAGTTTAGGGTCAAGGCCACTTCAAAGTACCAATATAAACCAACTAGAAAGCTCGGTGCTCTTGACCAAGCAAGGCTGACCAAACTTGCACTGTAGATGTGTCTAATTGATATGTATTATGCAATAATCATGTCTATGATCAATCACAGAAATAATTCAAATCTTGCACTTTTTTTTTTTCTTACATCTTCACCATATGTGACCTTGACATTGAGGATGTTCAATCACTGATAGTTTTGGAGCTCTCATGGAGATACATCATACCACGTTTAGTTTAGATAGCTTCAATAAGTTTTGAATAATTCATAGTCAACAGCTATAGCTTACATTGAAGGGCTGTCAGAAGCAAAACCCTTTGAACTCCATCAGAGACCCACATTTCCAATACTTCAGCGTATATCATCAAAATCAATATCTCCACTAATTACAAACAATGTTGTTGATACCTGTACATGTGTGAAACTAAACATGTCCTGTACCAATATTGCACATTGCAGTCAAAAACTTCACTGGAAACTTACCCAAAACTGGGTGTGGAATGTGGGGGATTTTGGTCTTTACATACACTCACATTGCTACACACATGATGGGAGTCAAAAATTGTCCAAGAAGAAGCACAAGGAAACACTATACAATAGCTTGCTTAAGTCAGAAAAGAAAGAGCTACAAGATAGAAAAATAAATTTTTTTCACTCATGCTTTCTCATACGCTAAGCAAAAGTGTTACTATATGAATGCCATTACTGCAATGAGGATGGGCAAAAAAGATTTAATTCTTTGAAATCCAGAAGAATGAGAGGAGACTTAATATGAGCAACTGAACTAAACTGAACTGCCTACCTGAACAATTCGAGGCAGTGCCATTCCACGCCAGTTTGCCAGTAGAGGGGTTGTATTCACAGTACAATGGATGTAGGTTTGTAACAGTGAATCCATTTCTTGTACAGCGGTAGGACACATAGGAAAACTCTTCATACGTTGTGGCCACCTGTTGAGTACCAGGCGGCGTACCGGGATCTGGGCAGGTAGGACCTGCAAAGCATGAACAATCATTACCGTGATCCCTTAACTACAAATCCATGGATACACCGATTCCTCATAATTTGTTCATTTGTACTTTGCTGCACTCTCATCTGAACAATGAATGATCAATGCCTGTGCTGCTGACCGCTAATAAATGAATCTCTGATGCATGTGTGTGAGAACAGATGCCACTTACTCAAATAAAATAACTTTTTTCCAAATCCACTCAACACAGGCAGGGTCCATTTTATAGTGAGGTAGAAAACATTCTGACGCCACAACTTGATGACATAAATAATGTGTGATCCCGTGAAGTTAGAGATGCGGTTGGACCTATAGATTGTTGAGCACCACTGTAACATTTCCTTCTCTTACATCTAGTTACACTTTAAAAATTAGGCTTATTTTGATTGAAAGACTGACATTATCTTACCTTCACAGCGAAGGTCCCCAAAGTCCCACTGCCCATCAGCACCGCAAGTGACGACCTCATTGTTGTTGATGTTGCTGCTGCCGGCCCTTACAAATAGTGGTGTGCGACAATTGAAAGTGAACTGGGCGCTGTAGGAGGTGGATGTTATTGAATAAGGCAGGCTGCCAGGCAGGCGTTTTGGCACACCACAGTCCACCCCTGTTATATACATCTCATGCAATAACATGCACTATGCAAGCATTATTATTCTGCTGCCAACTTTGATCTATTAGAGGTAACTCAAGCCCTTTCAGAGTTTGTGTCTCTGTACACAGCGCAGACATACAGGACAATCGTGGACATCCTATCCTATCCTATCCCATAACTAGGAGGTCGCAGGAGCACCACAGATGATCGTTTGACCAGCGTACTCCATCTTTCCTTGTCCTCAACAACCTTTATATTGTTTCGCTCAGTGTCAAACCAGACCATTCTCGAATGTTGTCCTCCCACCTCTTTTTCGGTATCCCTCTTCTTGTACCTCCTTGCACTGTGCCTTGCAGGATGGTCTTTGCAAGACCTGATGATCTGGTGACGTGGCCATACCATCGGATTTTCCGTTTTTTCGCCCCTGTGAGCAGGTCATCGTGTTGTCCAATGGCTTGTGTGATGGTCTGTCAGACTTCGTCGTTGATGGTGTGCTGGGTATAGGAAATGCCAAGAAGTCTTCTGTAGCACCTCATCTCCATGCTTTGTAGTCTTCGTTGGAGATCTGCTGTGAGGGTCCATGTTTCGCAAGCATATAAGAAGATAGAGATGACAAGGGAGCGCAGCATTCTTTACCTTGGAATGTAGACTGATGGTCCTGTCTTTCCACATTGGCTTCAACCTCGCCAGGGCAGCAGTTGTTTGTGCGATCCTGTAGAGGACTTCCTGTCGGGACCCATTGTCTGATACAATGGCTCCTAAATATTTGAAGCTATGCACTGTGTTGAGGGATTGGCCTTGGACTTTGATGTCCGTGTTGATGCCATTGGTGTTGTTGGTCATCATTTTGGTCTTCTCTGCACTTATTTCCATTCCATAGGCTCTGGAGGTGGTGTCAAGCCTCTGTACCAGCTGTTCAAGTTCTTGTTCCTCTCCAGCCAATCTATCAATGTCATCTGCAAAACAAAGGTTGGAGATTGCTCTTCCCCTTATGCTGATTGTGCCTTCGTGATCTGCAAGGGCATTGACATGATGCACTCTAGGTAGATGTTGAAGAGTGTTGGAGAGAGTAGACATCCTTATTTTGGTCTTCTCTGCACTAATTTCCATTCCAAAGGCTGTGAAGGTGCATGGTGTCAAACCTCTTTATCAGCTGTTCAAGTTCTTGTTCCTCTCCAGACAATCCATCAATGTCATCCGCAAAATGGAGGTTGGAGATTGCTCTACCCCTTATACTGACTTTACCTTCCTGATCTGCAAAGGCATCTGAAATGCTGCGCTCTAAGAAGATGTTGAAGAGTGTTGGAGAGAGTAGGCATCCTTGACGCACACCGATTGTTGTTCTGAACCAGTTTCCGATGGCGCTGTTGTGGAGGACTGCACTGGTAGTCTTGTCATACAGGCTTTTGATGACTTCAATAATTTTTTGGGCTGATGTTGTACACTCTCATGGTTGCCCGTAGAGCTGCATGCCAGACTGGGTCAAACGCCTTCTTGAAGTCTACGAACACACAATATAGATGTTGTTGATGCTGTAGGTATTTCTCGCAGATTATTCTGAGGTTGAAAATCTGTTCAGTGGTACTTCGCCCTGCCTTGAATCCTGCTTGCTCTTCGATCAGCTATGATTTGTTCAGCTTGGGGTTTCAACCTGTTGAGTATTATTTTGAGGAGGACCTTGCTGGGATGGCTGAGACTGATGGTGCTGTAATTTTCACATTCCTGAAAGTTACCTTTTTCGGGAAGGGTGATGACAAAAAAATCGTGGACATAGCATTTATTTATTTAATCATTCTTATTATAGAGCTTTTCCAGCTCAAGAGCTGCTCAAGGTGCTGGGCGATAAAGAATTAAACTCAATTAAGCTGCCCAAGGCACCCACTTGCAGCCTTTGGGTGCATAGTCTGATGACCAGACCACTGGGTACAATCATGGGCAACCGGGGATGGGCAAGATGGGACCTAGTGCATGCATTTGTTAGCCAGCACTCATCCGTCTATTCTATTTAGCAAGTTGTAAGAGGCGATTAACAGGGATGATGTCAGCAATACGGACATCAAAGTCCAAGGCCAATCCCTCAACACAGTGCATAGCTTCAAATATTTAGGAGCCATTGTATCAGACAATGGGTCCCGACAGGAAGTCCTCTCCAGGATCGCACAAACAACTGCTGCCCTGACAAGGTTGAAGCCCATTTGGAAAGACAGAACCATCAGTCTACATTCCAAAGTAAGACTGCTGCGCTCCCTTGTCATCTCCATCTTCCTATATGCTTGCGAAGCATGGACCCTCACAGCAGATCTCCAACGAAGAATACAAAGCATGGAGATGAGGTGCTACAGAAGACTTCTGGGCATTTCCTATACCCAACACATCACCAACGACGAAGTCTGACAGACCATCACACAAGCCATTGGACAACACGATGACCTGCTAACAGTGGTGAAGAAACGGAAACTCCGATGGTATGGCCACGCCACCAGATCATCAGGCCTTGCAAAGACTATTCTGCAAGGCACAGTGCAAGGAGGTAGAAGAAGAGGGAGACCGAAAAAGAGGTGGGAGGACAACATTCGAGAATGGACTGGTTTGACACTGAGCGAAGCCATCAGGGCTGCTGAGGACAGAGAAAGATGGAGTATGCTGGTTAAACAATCATCTGTGGTGCCCCTACGACCTTCGGGTTACGGGACAGGATAGGATAGGATAGGATGTCAGCATGGCATCACAGTGCGAAAGTCTTCTACACAGAAGCCACCTGCCAAGACGGAGGAACCTCACGTTACTTTAGGTTCAATGACCCCGTGCTCGGGGACAAGGCGAGCCACACTGTACTCATGGATTTTGGCTTTTGCCAACAGCCTGGAGAGCTTTCAGGTCTTTCTTGCCCAAGACAAGTGAATGGTTCTTTTCATCATATGGTGTATATGATGAAAAGAACCATTCACTCCATAACGAAACGATCGTCACCTGTGTCACCAAGGACCACGCCTTCCTTGGTCACCAGGATGGGGGTGATAAGTGTGCCACTTATGGACAACTTACCAAGTTCCGCATGAGAGACAATATCATCATATAAGAACCTGGAATATCGGGACCCTGTGGAAGGAAAATTAGAAGAACTGACCCACGAGCTGGACCACTATATCGATGGAACAGGTATCAGCGACTGCCCTGGAGAGGCCTATAGTGTGACGTTTTTTTTTATTGTTGCTGGGCTCTGCACAATGGACTGCTATAACCCTCTCGTCTTCTTCTATGGGGATCGCTAGTAAATCACCCTGTGAATTACCTTAATACATTTATTTGTTTAGCTCGGTCTGTGTTTAGGCTGGGGTACAGAGATAGATAGAAAAAATTGTAAAAGATCACTGTCACACTAGCTTTCACACGGCTATGAAACATATGTAGTCCAGCCACTTGATAACAGTAAATATCACACATTTATTTCTTCTACTCTATACACGATCTTCGAAGTACGAAATTAACTTAAAAGTTCAATTGTCAATGCGAATGGTTCGCTCACAGATAGGTTTATGCAGTTACTTTCTCATCATAGGGCACTGGATACTTTCTGCCCTAATGGTCAGAGTTCTTGAAGATTGGACTACTGTGGTCCTTTGTTACAGGTTTGGTGCACTGAGTACTTTGTACTTAACTCAGTGTTCGAAGAGCTGTGCTGTGGTGGAATCTGTGGAGAGATTTCTGCTCAAGTCTAACTGTGTACTGCTCGGCGTGTGACTGCAGAATGAATCTCCTACCTTTCTCCTTGAATCAGCCAGAACTGGTTCTAACCTACCCTAGCTGTGTTCTCATTGGCTGAACAAAGCGAAGCGGCCTAAATAAGCTGCGATGATGTCATTACACGGCACTGCGCATCAAGCGAGCAGTGTGTGTACACATCAGTTAAACCTTCATCGTCTGCTATAGACTAACAGTAACCTTCTAAGCCTACACTGACCAAGCAAGGCAAAATCTTAAAATGTGCGGGGTAAAACTATGCTCTTGTTACATCTAGGTGAAACAATGACTGACAAAGGCCACAAAATTTATTTCAGCTGGAGAGATGACAGGCACGAACATGGCTTTGGATTCTTGGTCCACAAAGATATTCTATCCACTGTCATGGGTTGCCGCCCAGTCTCCAGTAGACTCATTACCTTCTGTCTTAGAGCAGCCCATTTCAACATCACCATCATCCAGGCCTATGCCCCAACATCAGACTATGACGACAGCAAAGTCGATTTCTATGAAAATCTGCAAGCTGTCCTTGACCAAGTGCTGAGGAAGAAAATAGTTATAGTGCAAGGCGACTGGAATGTCATTGTTGAATCAATTTTTATTCATCAAATTATAACTTAAGTTGTACTGGAATGTCAAAGTTGGCCAAGATGCGTACCACAACTGGGGAGACACATGTGGACCCCACTGCAACAACAAGATAAATGACAGAGGTCTGAGTCTTGGAGTTTGCCAGATACAACAATCTGATACTGGCAAACATGCTTGGTCTCCATAAACAATCCAAACAATGGACCTCCCAGCAGGGAGCATCACAACCAGATTGACTATATCATGGTCAAGAAATGCTTCATCTCAAGCGTCATCATTGGCATGACATGCCCTTTTCCAGGAGCAGACATTGGAAGTGACCACAATCTCGTGATGATGCCTTTGCAGCAAAGTGCACTAGACTGAATTAAGTTCGACCTGGGCAAACTGCAAGATCCGGAGGTGGCAGAAATATTCCAAGCCACAACTGGAGGAAAATTTGCACCACTGCTCATTTTGGGAGCTGATAAAGTAGAAGTCAACACCATGACCACCACCTTCAAATCAGATGCTGCCACTGAGATCCTTGGCAAGCATTGCCAAAAGAAGAAACTGTGGATCACGCATGTCCTGAGAACAGAGAAGAAGAAGAAATCCTCCCAATTCTCCGAGAAAAAGTTGCAATCGCTAAAGAAGGGGAAGTCAGCGGGAGTGGACAACATACCCGCAGAATTGCTACAAGCAGGAGGAGAAGTGATGACTGACGCCCTCATAATTATCTGTAATAAGATCTGGCAGTGTGGGGAGTGGCCTACACCATGGACCCAGACGCTTATCACTCTTCCCAAAAGGTAACCTTCAGGAGTGTGAAAACTACCACACCATCGCTCATCAGCCATCCCAGCAAAGTCCTCCTAAAAATAATACTCAACAGGTTGAAACCTCATAATTATCTGTAATAAGATCTGGCAGTGTGGGGAGTGGCCTACACCATGGACCCAGACGCTTATCACTCTTCCCAAAAGGTAACCTTCAGGAGTGTGAAAACTACCACACCATCGCTCATCAGCCATCCCAGCAAAGTCCTCCTAAAAATAATACTCAACAGGTTGAAACCCCAAGCTGAACAAATCTGTCACGTCACCCGAATGGGATCAGTGACATCAGCTCAAAACAACAAGTGGAGGGATGCAACTCAACTAAAAAAAACGAACACAAATGCCAGATGAACATTTAACACTTTTATTCCACACACACTACACGGAAAATGGGGAATCTTACCCTACCTCAACCCTTATCCGGACCCCCACCCACCCACCCACAATTAACAACAATTACCTCCCTTGCCTAATCTGTAACCCCTTTGACACTGGACACAAGATGCCAACACAATCAAGATACAATAATAATATGCAATAAAACTGAAATAATACAACTGATGGCTTAAGCATACAAAACAAAGTCTTGAAGAAATGTATTTAGTTAATAATTGACACTTTATACACAGATTATCTGTCAGGTCTCCAACATAGGTTTAATTAAATTGTCTGCAAGTAATACTTCAAGGAAAATCACCAAGTGATGCAACCTATTGCAGACTATAGAAAATCACTGTTTATATCTGTTTAAGTGCGTGTAATGTACGTATGATTGAGGGTGTATCTAAAGCCCTGCGTACTGCGACCCAAGTAGAAGCGGTTACCCAAGCATGTCTTTTCTTGCCTCCTCCAACAGGTGGAAGTAGAAGTGGAACGGAGTAAGCAGCACGAAGTACATAGAACGAAGAACGAAGTATGTAGAATGACGAACGAAGTATGAAGACGAAGTATGTAGAACGAAGAACGAAATATGAAGACGGAGCAACAGAAGCAGAAGTAGTGGAACAAAGACAGGTAGTACAATGGTAGTAGAAATCGTAGGCCCAATCTGATCAACAAATAAACCGTCTTAATAAACTACCTCAACATGTAAACAATACATGGGAAATAACTCCTTCTGCCGTCCGCCATCTTGACCTGTTTATTTATGCATCATAACATTTCATAATCTTTCTATAATTTGTATTAACATCCCATGAATATGATTATTTAAACAAATATAAATGCATATTATGATTCAATTTCTAATCAACAATCTTGATTCATCCTCTCTCTCTCTCTCATATTCATCACCCCTCTGGCATACTATAATACATCTTCACCCCTCTCTCATATTCATCACTCCTCTAGCATGCTATAATACATCGTCACTCATGACCTCAATTTGGCAACAACTTCAATAACATTATTCCTTTTTACAAACCAGCAAGAAAATCATATAAAAATGCTATTTATCAAAATATATAACTTTCCCCTCAACCATTATCATTAAATCACGTACGCATGCTCGAAGTGTATAGCCACTAAGGAACCAGAATACTGGGCATCAACTCACCTTCAGTTTCCCAGCCTGTGAAGATACAGACACACTGACACCACAACACAACACAACGCAACACAACACAACACTGTCTGTAGAGAGTAGGTGGTTCGTTACTGTCTCATTATGATTATGGGTCACCATAGCACTACCCCTTGGGGTCATGAGCAATCTTGCCACTGTAGATTGTTCAAACCTATAAAGGAAAAAGTGAAAGCCCCAGTTGAAAACCTGTCTTTCCTTTGTAGGCAAGACAGATTCACTGCGGCAACAGTACCCCCGTTGGAGTGCCGGGGGTTTTCAGTATAAATAGTATCCCCACTTTATGGAAATTTAGTGCTTTAAATTCCCACTGTCGCTGTCTTCCTCATTTACTCTTTCCTATTCCTGCTCTGTCTTATCACTCTGCTATACTATCTTCTTCTTCGCTAGATCAATGACCTACCTTTTTTCTTGAAAACTCTTCCTGGACAAGACTCCTTGTTTGTGTATGAGGTCTGTTGGATCAGCTTGGGAGTGTTGGACGCTTTCTGCCGGGTGGTCACTAGGGCTTCCTATGATTGTATTATTTAGCACTATAGGCATTTTATATGTATGTGTTTTGTTGATGATTTATAATGATGTTTGTATTCTATTTTGTTTTTGTAACCGGGGGTTCGAGTAGTTGGGGTAAAGCCTCAGCCGTCCCCTGCATGGGATGTCTTTATTGTAAAGTGACTGGCCGGTGGAGGGCATTCAATTTTCCCACTAGGGTTTTTTCGGCAGATCTTTTATGCGGATTGGGGGTTGTCCGGTCCTGATTTGGCTTGGAAGAGTCCGCTGGACCTAAAGCAACAATCAATCAATCAAAAAAAAAAAAAACTAGCACTTGCGAAATGCTAGGTCTTAAGAGGTCTCTAACACAAGAGCACACACCCTTAGGACATCACTCAACACAGAGATCACACAGCACTGTGGCAGCAAAAGTCCTCAATTACTATAAATTTACTTTTCTATAATAATTGTCACAACTTGTTGGTCATTCTTGTCCGGATTAAGGCACAAGACTTTGGGTGGTTCCAAACACAAAACGCAAACCTTAGAAACGAACCCTACACTTTTCCTATTGTAGCCGCGCAGGCTACAAGAATTTCTGACCATACGATATGTAGGCCGTGTACTCTGTCTCTGTTATTTTTAAACTAACTGTATGCAATAACTTGAGATATACTTTTCAGATCCCTTAAAGCATATAACCGTTACTGTAGATGTAGCATTAAATTTTTTTATTAGATATACAAACTTTATTTGTGATTTATGTAGCAGTTTTGAATGAGAGCGTGATGTTTAGAATAGCGCGATGCATATCACGTTGATAAAGACACCGCGCTGTTGTGGACTAAGCCGCACCAGATATTGGACCGGGCGGTCGTAACGGCTCTTCCTGCGCACCTACAACACATGATAAGAATATAACTTGTGAATGATACTATAGCAAAGATTTTCCACTGTAACACCTTAAGTGCGATATTTTCCGATGCCTTAGTTCATTCTCTAACAGTATATACTTAAATTAAATATTAGTTTTATAGGGACATACACATTGGAAGAGAAACAGGAAAAAGCTGTCAGAAGGGTCTAGAAGTAATTGTTGTTGATGTGTTAGGTGTTTTTTAGTTTAGTTCGTCATAGTCGGAACCCATAATAGTAACCATGCCATATAGTATATCGTTGGAAAGAGGAGACGTTGTACTTTCTTTGTCATTATTATTATTTATAATTGTATTAAATAAAAGAGTTATTATGAGTTTAGAGTCGTGACACTCTTAAGAGCAGCAGCCAACTCCCTCTTAAATTGCGTATTATTTTTATTTCGTAGCAGATATGTCCGATATTATTATATTAGTAGAAAGGTCGTATCTCCGCAGTTACGCCAATATATCATTTGTTTATTATTCGTTAATGTTTCACACACTATACGGAAAATAAAGATTAGCAACTAACACAAATTAGCGAGAGAGGCAAACATTTTGGAGCGCTCGCGACACACGTAAGCACCGTTTTCGCTGTGGAGAGCGGGGCCCTAATAAAAGCATGACCGTGCAAATATTTCGGGGCAGAACACAGCACAGGGCACAATGCAGCACATAAGAGTTGTTATCTCCTTGAGCACAGCCTTTGCTCTCTTAGTATGATGTACTTCCAATAAAACTTTTCAACGGTCACCAATGGACTGGCGTTGGGGAGAGAGAGAGAATGTGTGAGTGAGAATTCTCCACCATAGCCTCCATCACATCACATCATCTTCTCTCCAAAACACCACCATCCAACACCACTACACTATGATAGTGGAAGTTACAGTCTCTCCAATAGTCATCTTACCACAAAGACTACTGCTCCAACTCGGCCACTTCTACTGCTTTTCCCAATCCACAGTTCAAGGCACAGAGCTCCGTTCAACTATTAATGGCCATCAAGCACGTGAAAAACCTAATTCCTGACATACACTATGCATTCCAAAACGCTGATTCAAACTTTGCACATCCCACTCTCGGAGATATGAAACTATATGTACTATATAAACTCCAACACAACATAAAATTAGCGTGCATCAGAACTCATGTCGTCACAAAATCATAGCTGAAGAACAAACAGGACAACAATCGCATGCGTCAAGGATGCGTCAAGGAAGGATTCCATCACCCACACACAGCCACAACCTCCAAGCCAATCTCAAACAGATAACCGCATTTGTATATGTACCAGAACTCTCATGACATGACATTTCTCACAATTACCAAAACACTAATTTTACAAATACTCAAACAAATGCCTTAATGATAAAAGCCAAACACGCTTCTTTATACACTTGTACGCATCTGCATCTGTGCACTACATGCACAAATATACAAACATAAATGTAAGCGCACCATACACACCTTAACATAATTATACCTCCCCCACCCTCCAATCGGAACGGAAAACGATGCTTAACGTCCTATTGCATGAGCGTTAAGGACGATCACCACGTCGCCACCCTGACAACAATGACCATCATCATCATATCAAAAATCAAACCTATATATACATACATAAAGCACAAAACACATCCATGAGATATTTCAATCAAAAACTAAAACAACCATCACCACTGAGAAAGTAGCTGCCCATGTCATGGCAGGTGTTTGAATGAGCTCTCTGAATTAGCGTAAACTTGGCAAATGTTGAGCGTTATTGTTCACAGTCACTTCTGTAATTGTGCATCGAATTTGTGGTGGAGGTGTGTGTTCGTTTTATTGATGAATTTCATGTGCACATGAAATGGCTACGTAATTTTGAGCAAGTTGGAAAGACTTGGGCTAAGGTAAACTACTGCGAACGATTGATGCGGTGTTCTGTTTACCACAAGAGGGTTGTAACGGTGTAACGCTTCTTGTTTTCTGTGCTACTTTGTTCTGCACAGATGTCCAAGGTATGTGGAAAGTCAAAACGCTCACTCTTTAACTCACCTTTTCCTACAAAGACGAATTCTATGAAAGTTAAGTCCAATTCAAGTGTAATGGAAGACAAAATGGCAAATGATGTTGAAAAGGTAGTTGTGCATCATTGTGATATTGTAGCAGTAAAAAAGACCATTGTGAATAAAGTCAACGAGGCTTTTTAAATTTTCAAGTCTAATGAATTATTGAAGATCCAGGCTGATACCGATGCTTGCTACTGCCGTATCCACGGTGGTGGGTGAAGTAGTGATGGGGGTGCTCGACGAGTTTGAATCACGTGTGGCATCAATTAATTATTAGTCCACCACAACCACCCCCTTCACAGCCAGTCTATGAGAAGGCTTTGGCCGCCATGTGAGTATTGACATACAAAAACGACCATCTGCAGCAGTACTCACGCCGAGAGTCGATTCGCATATTCAGTATTCCGCATGATGACGGGGAGACTGCAGAGAAGGTGGAGGATGTCATCCATGTCTTCAAGGATGAGGGTGTTGACTTCAAAGTTACTGACATCGCTGCATCGCAACACACTGGCAGAGGTCCTCGCCCAAGCCTTGTGAAGTTTGTCTCAAGGCAGAAGAGGAATGAATTAATGAAGGTGATAAAGAACCTGAAGGGTAAAGATGGGTATGACTATTCATCAATGATGACATCACCCCAATACCTGTGAGAATGCTGAGGTTCATCAAAAGACTGAACTACAGTGCCTACTGTGCCTGGACAGTTGAGGGAAGGATCTACTGCACCAAGAAGTCGCCAACAGGTCTGGCAACTGACAATCGTCCATGACCAATAGTCATCAAACCCCAAATAACCTATTCAAGCTGGAATTAAGTGACTATCGTCGACTACAAAGCTTTGGGTCTGAGTCACCTAGCAGAGCTGGTTGGTTGCACAGCGGTGAGGTTGTCCATTCCAGTGACAACTAATGGTGCCCAGATGGGTGTGGTATTTTGCTTTCTTCTCAGCATCAGGTTTTTGTAAGCGAAAGCTTAAAGCTTAGTTTCTGTGAAAATGAAGAAGGTAATTTTTACTGTAGTCTTGTTGATAAGCTCGTTGAACAGAATGGCGGTAATAATTTGGAGGTGACATATTGCTTTGTTATTAACAGCTCCTTAAATTTTGTTCTCTGACCAAGAATGACATTAGAAACACAAACAAACTTGATGAACAACAACATCAACAATATGGAAACTACACAAAAACAAAAAAACGCCTCTTACAGAACTGACACATTCTATGGATATTAACAATATTCAATATCAAGATATCAACACTGAATATAACTTTGATGAATATAAGTGTGAGAATGATACTGATTTTGTTTTGATGCATAATACGAGGGTCTGTCACAAAGTCAACGTTGGCACCAAGTTGCCCACAGCTCCCTGTGTTTTGAACTGTATCCAGCCTTGTGCTACAACAGACTGAAAATGAAAGACAAAATCTATGTTTATCATGGCAATCTTGGGACTAATTATAAGGACTTGAATATTGATGTTGGTGATTGTGGTGATGTATTTCATGCTGATGTTGATGATGCAAATTGTCCTAGCAGATTATCTCTATATGCTGTTTTTTCCATCATTTACCAATAGTTTTATGAATTTACTATTTATAGTGTGTGTGTGTGTGTGTGTGTGTGTGTGTGTGTGTGTGATTGCACGTGTGTGTGATTGTACGTGTGTTGTCAAGCGCGGCGAGCTCGCTTTCCTTACCGTTTGCGAGGTACCGCGCGATACAAATGTACTGTATTATTATTATTATTATTACTGTTTGGGATCCCTAATAATATAGTTTATAATTATGAGCATAATTATGAGCACATTAATGATGATGAAGCTGATGGTGGTAGTAACAAGGATGTCTTTGTCAAAATTGTTATTGGGTGTGTTACGTTTGCGACGCGCACGATAGATCCGATCATTTTGTTTTGCAAAGCATGCAATAATAGAATGTAATTACCTTTGATTTAATTTTGCGTTGTTGTTAGAAGAAGCTTGGTATAATGTTGATAGTTTTTGTTGGTCGATATTATTGGAGAATTCTCTAGAGTTGCTTGTTTACTAATACTATCGATCAAATCTTCACAATAAATGTAGATAGCTGAGAAAATTCTTGCACTGTAAAGAAAGTTGTATGATGTAAGACAGTGATGACGAAGTTTATTCCGATTGGTTGTAATGTGTCAGGCTTCAACCTTGGCAGGGCAGCAGTTGACTGCAGTTAAACTCTGATAAAACTGAAATGATGCTCATTTCTCCCAAATCTCTCCTATATTCACCATATTTTCCAAAATCTGTTGCACTCAATGGAACCGCCATCATGTTAAAGATTTCCCATTCTGCGTGGCACAAGAATAGTAATTCCAGAATGTTTGCATTCCACAGTTGTAAATATAGCTCATGAAGGACACCAAGGTATTGTAAAAACGAAAGAAAGATTGCGCACAAAAGTATGGTGGCCTGCAATGGATAAAGATGCAGAAAAATGTGTATGTTCTTGTCAACAATGTCAATTAGTTAGTCACCCAGACCATTTTGAACCTTTGATTCGAACCAAATTCCCAGATGGACCATGGGAGGATCTTGCAGTAGATATTTTGGGTCCACTCCCAATTGGAGTATCCATCTTGGTTGTTGTTGATTATTATAGCCGTTTCTTTGAGACTGCTATATTGCGCACAACTACAACGCGATGCATGATTGAGGCACTAGGAAGCAATTTTGCAAGACACGGACTTCCAGTCTCGCTGAAATCAGACAACGGACCGCAATTCATTTCAACAGGATTCACCTGGTTAAACGATCATCTGCGGTGCCCCTACCATCTCTGAGTTACAGGATAGGATAGGATAGGATAGGTAATATACACATTTCTTTCCGTACTGGTCCAATGTAAACTTTAAAGCGGATAACATTTCAGAGATATGTCTTGTGATGCCTATGGAGCAGTCCTTTTTGTGTCGTTCATTGTTTAGTTTTTTTAATGTCTGTAATCCCCCCCTTGCCAATTTCTCTGCCTCTTTTGGCTAAAATGACCCTGGGCTATGAGCCTCATTTCATGCTTGGAATTGTGTGTGGTTATGTTAATACAAGGACAAAGGTCCAAAGTTAAAAAAAATCAAACCCAGCTCCCAGTATCCTGCCAGCAAAATGTTGCAACAATAAAATACATACCACTAATCACTTCTCTCACTGAAACAAGTATTTTTCTTAACAATTATCATGACTGCTTTATTGCAATAAGTGGTAGAAATAACGAGACAACCATTTATTTGTACAAGTCATTAATATTATAAAACTAAGAACAAGAACCAAACAAGGAAGATATGAATGTAAAATAAAGAAGACAACAGAAATAAAACTAATACTGGTTCTGGTGTGAAAACATACTCTGTAGTCAGTTAAATTCAGTACAATAATTAACAATTTCAACAACAATAATAATTATAACTCTAATGTAAAGCAGAAATAAGGGCATTGGCTAAAAGTAAAAATAAAGAAAATGAAATAAATTATTGATTAATCGATTTTTACCTGTGACATCACAGCGTAGTAAATTTGTATCAATACGGTAGGAGAGACTGGATTTATCCCAGGTGCAGCGTGACTGCAGCAGCCGCGGTTGCACACCCATCAAGTTGCAACTGACGGTCACATACTCCAGATATTTTGTTGGTGTCTGTGGTGTTACTGTGCCCATGGCAACCACAGGCACTGGACAGGTAGCAACTGTAGAAGAAAGAATATATCATTTGTTATAATTGGAATTAAAGAGAAAGATTACGCAAATAGGCCAAGACTGTCCTCAGAGTTTGAGGTCACACATACAATCTCTCTCATAAACACATGCACATTTGCACACATCAAACACACAAATAATTTACAAAGGACCTAAAAACCAAAATTTTTAAGGTCATGCTGCAGTTATACTAGAATTTTTACTAGCCTGTTCGCAACATTAAACTGAATGTGTTTAATTTGTCTCCAGGCGATGAGAGATAGTGCATGCTTGGGAGCTCAGTTGGCTCAGTGGTGAATGCAATGGCCAAACAATGGAAGCAATGAATGTCAAGCCATAACAATGCAACCCGTACAGGCAGTGGTTCCAAGTTGACTGATCCTATCCTATCCTATCCTATCCTGTAACTCGAAGGTCGTATGGGCACCACAGATGATCGTTTAACCAGCGTACTCCATCTTTCCCTGTCCTCAGCAACCCTGATGGATTTGCTCAGTGTCAAACCAGTCCATTCTCGAATGTTGTCCTCAAACCTCTTTTTTGGTCTCCCTCTTCTTCTACCTCCTTGCACTGTGCCTTACAGGATGGTCTTTGCAAGACCTGATAATCTGGTGACATTGGAGTTTCCGTTTTTTTCACCACTGTGAGCAGGTCATCGTGTTATCCAATGGCCTGTATGATGGTCTGTCGGACTTCGCTGTGGCCATGGTGTTGACATCTACTTCACCAGCTCCAAAAATGAGCAGTGGTGCAAATTTCCCTCCAATTGTGGCATGAAATATTTCTGCCACCTCCAGGTCTTGCAGTTTGTCCAGGTTGAACTTCAGTCTAGTGCATTTTGTTATGTTTACTCTCTTCAAGTGAAGCCAGAAAGACATCATCATGAGATCGTGGTCACTTCCGATGTCTGCTCCTGGAAAAGTGCGTGTCCTGCCAATGTTGATGCTTGATCTGAAGCGTTTCTTGACCATGATGTAATAATAATAATACGGTAGATTTATATAGCGTGGTACCCCAACAAACATGGGCTCGCCACGCTTTACAATGCACTAAAAAAGCAATAGTATTAAAACAAAATAAAATATGTAAAACAAAAACATGCATAGTAAAAACTTCTAAACCAGAAGTTAATTAACAGTACACACACAGACACACACTCACACAGACGCACGTAGTCGATCTGGTTGTGATGCTGCCCGCTGGGACTGTGCCAAGCGTGTCTACCAGTATCAGATTGTTGCATCTGGGGAAACTCCAAGAGTCTGAGACCTCTTTCATTTGTCTCATTGTTGCAGTGGGGTCCACATGTGTCTCCCCAGTTGTGGTGCGCATCTTGGCCAACCTTGGCATTCCAGTTGCCTTTAACTATGATTATGTCCTTCTTCAGCACTTGGTCAAGGACAGCCTGTAGATTTTCATAGAAAGCCTCCACTTCGCTGTCATCACAGTCTGATGTTGGGGAATAGGTCTGGATGATGGTGATGTTGAAAGGGGCTGCTCTCAGATGGATGGTAATGAGTCTACTGGAGACTGGGCGGCAACCCATGACAGTGGCTAGAATGTTCTTGTGGACCAAGAATCCAACTCCGTGTTCGTGCTTGTCATCTCTACCGCTGAAATAAAGCTTGTGGCCCCTTTGATGGTCATTGTTTCACCTATGCCTTTCCAGCGCAGTTCGCTGATCCCTAAAACGTTCCATCGATAGTGGTCCATCTCATGAGCTAGTTCTTCTAATTTTCCCTCCACATTTAGGGTCCCGACATTCCAGGTTCCTATGATGATGTTATTTCTGGTGCGGATCTTGCTAAGTTGTCCATCAGTAGCACACTTATCACTTATCCTGGTGGCCAACGGAAGGCGCGGTCCTTGTTGACCTGGGCAACGACCGATCAGGTATGGAGTAAATGGTTTTATTCATCATGCAGTGTGTCTTGGGCGAGAAAGACCTGGCAGGGCCCAATCCTCTCCAGGCTGTATCCACGGATACAGTGTGGCTCGCCTTGGCCCCGAGCACGTGGTCATTGAACCTGTAGTAACATGAGGTTCCTCCGTCCTGGCCGGTGACTTCTGTGTAGAAAACTTTTGCCCAGTGATGCCGTGCTGACATCACCCCTGTTAGTCCCCTCTTACGACAAGTCGGGAAACGTTGGGCCTATTCTAATCAGTGCCCGAACCCACAGGGTAAAAAAAAAAGACAGGAAACAGTTTAGGCATTGAATGTCAAGCAATAACATGACAGGTATGTGTGGTCAGAGGTTCCCACACAGGTGGATGACCTACAGTATCTCAAAAACAAAAACCATATGACTCACATGCTCCTTATGGAACATAAAAATGAGTGCCCAGAAAAAAAACACAAAATGAAACGGTGGCATTAAAATGCAAAGTAATACTGACTTTGATCTTTATATACTTTTGACCTTGAGATAATATTGATCTCCAGTTCAAAATACACTCATATACTATCAAATAAAGTACAGAAAAAATTTATTGTATTATGCACACAAAAAAAAAGATCTTTGGACAACCTTGACCTTCAGTGACCTTGACTGTCACACCTCAACAGTGCGTACACAAGTGTGTGCTAATCACACAAGAAGAATAGTCTTTGCAAGGCCTGATGCTCTGGTGACGTGGCCAAACCATCGGAGTTTCTGTTTCCTTACCACTGTGAGCATGTCATCGTGTTGTCAAATGGCTTGTGTGATGGTCTGTATGGCAGAAGTTGTTTGTACAATCCTGGAGAGGACTTCCTGTTCGGACCCATTGTCTGATACAATGGCTCCTAAATATTTGAGGCTATGTACCGTGCTGAGGGACTGGCCATTTGTGTTGGTTATCATTTTGGCCCACACAATCCATCATTGAATCTTGACCAGTTTAGGGTGAGGAAGCAACACTAATAATAATAATAATAATAATAATACTGGATGCTATATACACGCCTTTCCCTAAATCAATCAGGCTTAAAGCGCGGCAATCTGCACCAACATAAAACCCCTGTCTCATCCACCCTCACATACACACAACAAATACACATCCATCACTCAAACAGGTGGTATAAAGGCAGGGAGATCGCTATTGGAAGACGGATAGAAACTCTTTTTTTTTTGGTTTGAAATATTTATATTGACTGCGTCCAGTACCATTATTGAAGGGAAGGAGGGAGGAAACCGGAGTACCCGTAGAAAACCCTCTGTGACCTCAATAGTCTCGTACCTAAGTCACATACGTTCGCCCCTTGCGGGAATCGAGCCTGCAACCTTTGGCATAGAAAACCGGCGACTAATCCACTGCTCCACGAGGCCACTAACAAAACAATGCACGTTTCTAATTACACTATTTACAAAATCAGCAATAAACTTTAATACATCCTCTCTGTACTTCACATTCCGTTCTCTATAGCAGAGAAAACTTACCACAGATTGGGGAGCATATGATAGCATTTTCAGAGTGTGTCAGGAACTTGGGGGAGTTGTTCGATTCTTCCTTGCCAATGAAAGAACAAGTTTCTAAAGTATGTCAACTAGCTAATTATGAGCTACGTAGAATTTCAGGCATCCGCAGATACCTCACCACTGATGCAACTAAGACTCTTGTAGTCTCTTTCGTGCTCTCGCGATTGGACTATGGAAATAGTCTACTTGTGGGAGCCCCAAAGTCCCTTACAAAGAAACTTCAAAAAGTTCAAAATTCAGCAGCACGCTTCTGGATTTGAAGTAGTTGTAAGACTGAAGACTTTTGTAGTTTTCCATAGCTTTCGCCATCGCAACCTTCACAAAACACGAAGTAGTTGACTATGTGAGGGTACGATACTGGTGGTCAGTGACACATGTTGTTTTCCCACTGTATACTTGACTGTCACAACTGGGACATCAAATCCATCAGGCATTCTCTGCAACACTTTCTCTTTATGCTCCCACCAACGCTTTCTCATGTGATTCGACATATTCTTGAATATTTGGAAATAACTCACTCAAAACACTCGGATAAACAATACGCAGAGAAAGAAACCGGAAGTATGTTTCACGGTAACGGAAAGAGTTACCCCTCTTACATAAGGGGATTCCTGTTGGTGCATAGGATAGCAGAAAAGTGTGAATTGGGAGAAAAAAAAAAAATTGTATCAGTGCAAGCATTCAAAAGTCAGCATGATTTATGTGTTTACTCTCATTCAGCAACTTAAGTGCTCTTAGCACACCTGAATACATCAAAAATATTTAAATTTACTTACCAACACAGATAGGAAAAGCACTGCTCCAAGTGCCATCACCCTGGCATGTCAGACTTGTGGATCCTTGTGCAGTGTATCCAAGGTTACACAGGTAGGCAATGGTCATTCCCACTGTATAGGATTTAACCACTTCACCCAATAATGCACCCCTGGTGATGGACTCTGCAGGTGTTGGACATTCTAGTGCCTCTGGACACAGGCACAACAAATTTTATAAATACATCAAATTAAATCTGAAATAAAAAATAAAATAAAATAAATGTATTGTTATTTGGTACTAATACCTGGTAATTTGCTTTTAATCTAAGGCTGTATTTATGTAATAAGAAAGTTAAAAAATGAAAAAATAAAAAGAAACAAAGTAAAAATAATGGGATATGTTATATTCTGTGTGTGTTTATTGAGCAAAATGTGCACACTTGCTAAAAAAAAAAAAATCAAATTTTCACATTCCTAAAAATCCGTAAACATCCTAAATGCACTTGCAGAGATGTTTTGATTGACAGAACTTACGATTCTGAATACAAGTGTGATTGATGTAGTAGAGGTTCCATGGCTGTAGTCCTGTCTCAGTGCTGGGGATGTTGATGCCATACTGACCGTTGTAGGTGAAGAGGTGTGAACTACCCACACAGTCACACTTGTAGCTGCCAGGTGTGTTGATACACACTCCACTCACACTGTCACAGTTCCCTTTGTTGATGCCGCACTCATCCACATCTGTCCACATACAAAACACATCTGTGTCTACATCAGGGTGGAGAACAACTGAATCAAGAAATCTCTGAAATCCAGCTGGGGCCCAGGGGCTTCCTTAGGCCCCGGTGGGGTCCAGGGGCCAAGCCCTGGTAGGGGGTCCATGGGGGCTTCGCCCCCTGGAAGAAAATTAATTTATGCAATTTTGAAAGTAATTTAGGGCCTCTCCTGAAAGCAAAAAGCACAAAGTAAACATGAATAGAAACAACAACAAAAAAGAATGTTTTATGCACATGCCTTTCAAAAAGGTTAAGAATCTTGACTTGTATGCCTAAATCTCGGAACTCAATATTTTTTCTCGGAACTCAATATTTTTTTCTCGGAAATGCAAATGCCTTCCGCAGAAATCCACGGATCCGAGGACAATTCTCCACCCTGCTACATTGACCATGCAATAATAGTAACATACTGACGGTATGTGGGATAGATCATGTCAGCACAGCAGTGTTGCAGTCCTTTTCTGATTACACATTCATTCACATCTGTATACTCACAAACCACATCTTTATTTATGAAAATAAATCCACATAGAAAAACATAACATGTCATAGGTGTGTTCAGGCATAATGCAAACGCTATCAGTTCTCCTTGTTCATCTCATACTCATCCACATCTGTGGAATTAAAACACATTGCCACATTTGTCTGTGTTCACATCTGTTTTTGCAATGTCTGAATTGAAACGTTTGTTTTATTATATTTAAGTGTGCATGGTTCATGTGATAAATGTCATTGATAATGCTTGTGTAATTTCTGTGATGTGTCTAATGCATGTATGAGCATGTATGTGTATGTTTTCGCATGTCTTTTGTGTGGGTGTGTGTCTAACCATGTCCTTGTATGTATGTTGATGGCAATACTGGATAGTGTCCAGCAACTTTGGACGGGGTAGGGTTGAAAATATCCATTGGATTATACTCATCTATGTAAACAACACTAACTGGCCTTGAAAAGGAATATTTACTTTAATATATTGACTGGAAATGATCTGATCTCCACTATATCGAGATTATTACCTGCACAGGTGTGTCCATCAGAAAGTAGGTAGTATCCAGGTTGACAGGTGCAGTAGTAACTCCCCACTGTGTCCACACAACCATGACTGCAGGTGGTAACCAGGCATTCATTTATATCTAAAACATAGCCAACCAAAGTGATGATGATGATAATGATGATGAAGATGATGGTGACAGTGTTGATGAAAAGGAGAGGCAGAAGGGTATGGCTACTACACTGGCCAAATTGCAATGGTATTTAAATCTATAATGTACCTACTATGATGGTAGGAGTGGTGGTAATAATTTTGAGTTAGTTAGTCATTATTTATAGGGTCCAGCAGACTGCAAAGAGCCAAATCATGACCACAACTTGGCTGAAAGGGGACCCACCTCTGATCTGTATAAAAGATCTGCTGAAACAATAACGGTAAAACTGAAGGTACTCCACCAGAGGCAACTTTACAATAAAGGCATCACATGCAGGGGACCTGAGGCGGTACTCTAATTTATCGAACCCCCATTTACAAAAACAAAATAATATATAACATCATTCCTATCATATTCTATTCTATCTTGTAACTCAAAGGTCTTTGGGACACCACAGATGATCGTTTAACCAGCGTACTCCATCTTTCTCTGTTCTCAGCAACCCTCATGGCTTCGTACAGTGTCAAACCAGTCCATTCTCGAATGTTGTCCTCCCACCTCTTTTTCGGTCTCCCTCTTCTTCTGCCTCCTTGCACCGTGCCTTGCAGGATGGTTTTTGCAAGGCCTGATGCTCTGGTGACGTGGCCATAGACATCATTATAAAATATTAACAAAACACATACCTATAAAATGCCTACATTGCTAAATAATAATACCATAGAAAGCCCTTGGCAGAAAGTGTCCAATATCCCTAAGCTGACCCAACAGATCCCATATACAAATGAGGAGTTTTGGGAGAGTTTTCAAGAAAAAAGGTAGGTTAGCTGACTGATCTAGCGAAGAAGATAGTAGATTGATAGAACAGATTAGGAAAGAGAAAGAACAAATGAGAATGACAGAAACAGTGGCATTAAATTTCCACAAAGTGGGGATACTATTTATACACAAACCCAAGGCACCCCCATGCAGGGGTTGGGGGTGGGAAGGGGAGGAAGGGTGAATGGGAGTGAGAATTTTGAGGAGCAGGCGGAAAAGGATCAGAAAGATGCCTGCACCACACACACACACACACACACACACACACACACACCCACACACACACACACACATCGATAACTTTATTACAACCAAAACTGTTAGCTTTAACATTGTATATACTCAGCACAGTTCATCAATTACGCTATCCCATCCTGAATCTTCTTACACAACCTTTTAGAGCCGATCATGACACTGGTTGATAGGTACCGAGTGAGACTTTTGCTTTGCTGAGTGTGATAGTCCAATGAGCTGCAGTCCAGACACAAACTTCATGTGCACCAGCCCTACAGAGCCAATCATCAAAACTAGGATTTTTGTTCGGAATTCTCCATCATTTAGAGATTTGCACAAAGATATTCACATCTGAAATTTCTGGTTATAGCAGGTGTTTATAAAAGAATTGTAAGGTTTTGGCCACTTCCACAATAAATAATAGGCTATTAATATGATCTACAATACAACTTTCAGGTTTGTTGCTGGCTAGTCACTACTGAAGTTCTGAAACTGCACACTTTTGTCACAGAAAACGCTACAGTAATCGGTGACTAAAGCTTTCTTCACCTCCTTCAATGCCATCAACCACCTTATCATGGCCTTTCAATATAGTCCCTATAGTTCTTTACATCCGTTCGGTGTGTGTGAGTTTGAATCTGCATGAAAATTACAGAGCGGGCACCTATCTGGGTTGTCAGGGTAATAAGTGTGGATAACACTATGGGTTTCTAGCAGTTGTAGCTACCCCTTACAAAACTAACCAAGTCATCATTGATATTTTTTTGGCCAAATGTCCAGTCATATCCTGGCATAGCCTGGCGCTGAAAGCCTCCCTGTCGCTAAAGCTGCTGCCAATGGTCAAGGTTTTTCTCCGTCTCCATCCTCTTGACGGCACTATACACCAACCATGGGTCAGTAAAGCACAGCTGTATGAATATATGTCATCTTCTGATGCTTGAAGTAAGCATACAAGTCATTGGTTCATCGTGTTCCAGTTGAATGTGGAGCCTCATGCACAGCTGGTTCAGTTTCATGAACATTATTCACACACACACACACACATACATTCAATATTATACTCACTGTTACAAGAGGGGGGAGAGGAGCGGCCACACTGGAAGTTGGCAGAAGAGTTGAGATAGAATCCGGGCTTACAGACCACACTGACTGTCTGTCCATCCACTACATTGACTGATGGCGACACTGTCCCATTGGCAACATAAGGCACAGCGCATGTGGTACCTGATTAAAACACATACCACACATACTGTTTCTGAAGTGGAATATTCAAAGCCCAGAATCAGAACAGACAGAGGCGATTGATCTGTTGTTGCAACTGATATTTATTAGACCCAAAGACAGGATTGTCGGTCACAGCAGATGTTACATAAGAGTAAAAGAAAAACTAGAAGAGCAAATTCTATACAACTCACATGCTCCTTATGGAACTTGCAATATTTAACATGAAAATGAGTGCCCAGAAAAAGAAGAAAAAAAATGAAACAGTGGCATTAAAATGCAAATACTGACTTTTATGGTTGTGCGTCACTACCGCGAGCGTCACAACCCGCGTGCGTCACAACCGCGTGTAACACTACCGCGTGTGTAACACTACCGCGAGTAACAGTACCGCGTGTAACACTTCCGCATGTGTAACACTATCTCATGTGAAACACTACCGCAAGTAGCACTACCGCGTGTAACACTTCCGCGTGTGTTCCACTAACGAGAGAGAGAGAGAGAGAGAGAGAGAGAGAGAGAGAGAGAGAGAGAGAGAGAGAGAGAGAGAAGGAGAGAGAGAGGGAAGGAGAGAGAGAGTTGTTGTTGTTGTTGTTGTTGTTGTTCTTCTTCTTCTTCTTCTTCTTCTCCTCCTCCCTTTCATCCTCCTCCTCCTCCTCTTCTTCTTCTTCTTCTTCTTCTTCTTCTTCTTCTTCTTCTTCTTCTTCTTCTTCTTCTTCTTCTTCTTCTTCCTTTTACATCTTCTTTTTATTCTTCTAAAATAATAACTGCCATGTGACAGACAGACAGACAGATGGACACACGCGCATGCAAGCGTGCACGCATGCACGCACATACAAAATGCATATAATTTTCGAGGATTTTTAATTTAAAAAACATAATTGTATTAAAAGCAATATGAATTAAAAATAAAAATGAACAATAAAAAGATACAAATTTCTTTCTTTGTCTCTCTCTCTCTCTCTCTCTCTCTCTCTCTCTCTCTCTCTCTCTCTGATTTTCTCTCTCAAGTGTCTCAAAGTTTTGAAATGCCTGAACGCTAACTCAATGCTTCTCGTGCCTGAACACTAAACAGATTTGAGCGCGTGTTCACACACTCAATTTCTTTTTTCTTTTTTTTCGTGATATAAGACACACGCGGAAGTCTTACACGCGGTAGTGCTACCCGCGGTAGTGTTACACAAGCGATAGTGTTACACACGTGGAAGTGTTACACGCGGTACTGTTACTCGCGGTTGTGTTACACTCGCGATAGTCTTACAAGCGGTAGTGTTACACGCGGTAGTGACGCTCGCGGTAGTGACCAGCACCCGACTTTTATCTTTCAATGCTCTTGACCTTGAGATGACTTTGCCCTCCGGCTCCAAATACACTCATGTAAGATCAAACAAACTACAGCAAAAGTATTAGGCAAAAAATCACAGTGACCTTGGGATGACTATGACATTCATGTGACCTCTGATACACATGTATGATTAAATAACACATCTAAAAAAATACAGTAAAAAATACAGCAATTCCACTGTACGATGACAAATATTTTAATATTTTTGTAAGGTCTAAAATGACTTTGAACTATGGGTTTTTCTCTTCTTGGGGAAAACTTCTCCCCTGTTATGAGGTATGTAAACTGTTAATTGTGTGGCATTTTTGAAGATTGTTAAAATACAAAAACAGTATGAGAATTTTTATTGAATTGTTTTTGTGTAAGTTGAACAGTTAGAAGTACTAGTTAAGGGTTTAAGATGATGGTGCTTAAATTGTTTAGTTTGATTGAGTCTTATTTGCCTCTGTTCGTGTATTCTATTGTTTATAAAACAAAAGGAAGAAATAGTTATCTTTCCTCTGTTTGTTCCCTGCTCTCAATTGGAAATTATTGTGGTAGGTTGAGACCACGTGGTCGGTCAGTCATTGAATGTAAGTACCAGACTATAGCAATGATCCTAGTATGTACATGTAGTTAAGAGATTGTGGATTGTTTCTATTCTTTATTTTTGACACATATGTCTTGTTGTATATTTGGGTGGACGTTTTCTGTTTTATTTAGCTGAGGTCTTAAAATGATATTGTTAGTGGTTGGTCCTGCAATGGAGTTGTTCATACTAGTATGTGCAAATTACAGGATGCTGAACCATTGTTTGGCTAGAGGTGACTAAGACACCACCATGGGTATCTAAGGGTCCGTCACCCTGAGGTTGGTGTTTTGTGCCTTTGTATGGCTTTAATTTTATTTCATGATGTGATGATTGTTTTAATTTTGTTTTATGTTATGATGTATGACTGTATGTATTACTGAATCCAGCTATAAGCGTTGGATTGCTTATCTCCACATAAGATTGTTTATGTGTTTCTGGGGCCACCGAATTATGCTGGAACCATTTCTTATGCCATTATGAATTCAGCACAACCTCTGTATTCATGATTGATGTTTATGCCCTAAATGGATGTTGGGTGTGATTACACTAATGCTTGAATCCTTACTGTATTCATGCATTATAGTCTTTTTGCATTATTATAAATGTCTGAATTCAGTATTTGCTGAATTCCTATTGTTCTTTTTTTGTATGATAAATACTTGAACCCAGAATGACTGCTGTGTCCTGATCAATGTTATATGATCGGTGCTAATTCAGGTAACGAATTTCTGGTCAAGATCGGTTTTCTTTTTTTGACATTATTATGTAATGAATGTTTACTTATTTTTGTATGTAATTATGTGTCATTGTTATGTTGTTACAGGTTGCTTGAGGTTGTTGCTGTTGCTTGCTGGTTTGCTTGCTTGTTTGTTCATTCGCTGAGTTTTGCCTGAAAATAAAATGGACAGAGGACTCAGTGATTCTTCCTTCTTCTCCTTCTTCCTCTGCGGACCCCTTCTGCCGCACCATCTCTCCCTATCCTATCACATTACTAGTGACAGTCAGTCTAAAGCAAACATCCTCCTAAATCAGTCTTCACCAAGCTAGCCACCATGCACCTACCCTCTTTGAAGCCTGCCACTGCCCCCTTCACATAACAGAGCCAGAAGTAGCCAAACTCCTAAAAAAACTGAAACCAAACAAAACCCCTGGACCTGACAGCATCCCAAATTATCCTAAAGGCCCTGGCTGACGACATTGCCCCTGCCCTCACTTGCATTTTCCAGAGATCAATCAGCTCTGGCAAACTCCTGCTGGACTGGCTTGGAGCAAACATCTCCTGTACCTTTAAGAAGGGGACCGCCAATACCCAGCAAACTACCACATGATATTTCTGACCTCCCTTGCAAAATCCTGGAGCACATTATCTGTGGCCACATCATGAACACCACAACATACTGGCCAACCTAAACCACGGCTTCCATTCTGGTTTCTCTACAAAACCCCAACTTTTAACCACCACCAATGACCTCCTCACTTCCTATGACAAAGGCAACCAGATCTAAAATGGCAATCCTTGATTCTCCAAGGCTTTTGACACTATCCCACACAACCTACTTCTCCACAAACTGTCAAACTATGGCATCACTGGCTACCTCCACTCCTGGCTTTCACCCTTCTTAACCCAACATACTTTGCAGATGGTGGAGAGAAATCAGATATAGCCTGCACATGCACGATAGTTTCGAACGTTTTCTGTTGCAAAGCATACAATAATAGCATGTATTTACCTTTGACTTTGATTCTGTGCTGTTGCTAGAAAAACTTTGTATAATGCTGATAATTTCCATCAATCAATATTGTTATAGTATCGTTTAGAATTTTCTGGAATTACTTGTTTATTATCGCTCTAAGTTTCCAGATCTATCTGGCGATAGCTTGTAAACTAAGGAATGTTCTATAACAAAAGATAGTGCATAGTTCCGGTGATGAGTTTAATTTTGATTGGGCGTTATTGCGTCATTCTGGTATGTTCTAAGCTGTACTAGATTGCAGAGGTTGTAAAAAAGGGACTGAGTGATTTTTGGAAAGAAATCTTGTAAGCAGTTGTTGATGTTTGCTGAATAAAGTTGGAAAACCTTGTTGCTGAGTGAATAGGCTGCGTAGATAAACGAATTCAAATGACAAATATTAAGATTCAAGCATCAGAGCTGAATTAACTATTGATAAATCGTGAAACACAGCTACAGTTGACTCCGGGGTTCCCTAGGGTACAGTTTTGGGCCCCATGCTTTTCCTCTGGCACATCAATGACCTCCCAAGCAGTAAAATCATATGAGCATATTTGTGGACGATTGCCTCATCTTCAGAGAGATAAATAGCTTCAACAACCACAACACCTTCCAAGCGGACCTGAAGTCTCTCAAAACTTGGGCGGATAAGTGGGGCATGAGATTCAATGCTTTTAAATGCACACCATGAGCAATTTGATCCCACAAAGTAGCTTCATGTACTTCCTCAACAATACCATCCTCCAACAAGTCTCCAACAACCCATACTTAGGCATCCTCTTTTCTGACCACCTTAAATGGTCACGCCACATAAACAAGATCCCCAGGAGAGACAACTATATTCTGTGTTTCATTCATAAAATCTGCACCACTGCCCAACCTCTTGCAAACGCATCGCATATTTTACAGTGGTCCGCCTCCCACTAGAATACAGCACAACCGCTTGGGACTCCTACCTTAAGATATCGAGAAACTGGAACGAATTCAACCAAATGCAGTTCACTTCATGGCAAGACAATACAGGTCAAGTAAACCAGGCTTGGTCACCAGCCTACTGAAAAGATTTGACATCCCCTCCCTCCAAGATAGGCAACTCCACTTAACATTCCTCTATAAGGTGGTCGGGTGTCTGGTGCCGGCTATGCCAGCAGATTCTTTTCTGTTTCCACAGCAACCAGGCCATCCGATCAGACCTAAACATTCCACTTCAGCGGACTTCATCTCAAGCAACCCCACTGAAAATTACATTAAGAATGACAACAACAGATGTTTCACAGTGCCACAGTTCAACAGAGCAATACAATCATCAGTGCCTGGAACCATCTGGATAATTCAGTTGTTAACTCAACATCTATCA
Organism: Oncomelania hupensis; assembly: GCA_036898135.1. Classification (NCBI taxonomy): domain Eukaryota; kingdom Metazoa; phylum Mollusca; class Gastropoda; order Littorinimorpha; family Pomatiopsidae; genus Oncomelania; species Oncomelania hupensis. Next base: position 40,169,831 of record CM072520.1, on the reverse strand, counting down.
AGAGCTACACAACTGCCTTAGCATCTGCTAGGAGCTGTCAACAAATAGCAGCATACACCTCCCACTGTTGCGCCTATGCCAGTTTATGGATGTAGCAACGTACCTCACCAAGACCAGAACAGATTCTCTGTGCAGCTTTGTGGCCACCTGAAACTGTTGAAAATCTTTCAACCATTCGGCCCGCTCATGAGTAACTCAGTTTGAACGAAAATTTCTCAGGTGGATCAAACTTTGTCATCCCAGATTCTGCTCTCTGCTTTTTTTTAGTTCACTTCTGGCACCAAATCAGAATAGGTGGAGGCAACCGATCATCTGTTGTTACAACTGATATCTATTAGACTCAAAGACAGGTGTAGCCTGTCATAGCAGATCGGTCACAGCAGATGTTACATAAAAGTACAAGACAAACAGGGGGCATCATTCTTGGCATTGTTGACAATCTCCATGGTAAGGACTAATGGAGTTCAGTCTCTTAACATTCAGAAAGCTAAATGTAAGTTAAAATTCATTGCCTACGAAAAGCTGGGAGCCCACCCCCCCTGAAAAGCAACCGTTTTCTATGTCATCCCCTTTTCATAACAAACGATATTTGTGTCAAGTTTCACTAACTGCAGCAGTCCTCCATCATTCAAAAACATTTTTTGTTAGTTCAGCTTTACTTGTGTGAAAGTTGTTAATGACTAGTGTGCATTCTTGTGTACTATCTGCCAACTGAGTTACAAAATAAATTGTCCGCTTCTTACAAGATTGACTTTAAGATCATAAAGAGCACAATGAGATGTATCTTCACTGGAAATTTGACAGTAAATGGACTCAATTTGTAAGATCCTGACAAGTATAAGTCATGAAGAACCAAACAAAGAAGATAAAGAAACATAATTCGGCTCTTTGCAGTCCGCTGGACCCTGTAAGCAATGAATAACTAACTAACCTTGTATGTTTTCATAATTTTTATACATTTATGACAATTGTAACTGTTTTATTGATACATTTCTTTTTTTGACTTTAAACATAGTAATACACATAATAATCTACTCACGCTGGCAAGAAGGTATGGTGTCAGACCACTGCCCATTCAGGCAGATGAGGTTGGGAGAGCCATACAGTTCATACAGGGGGTCTGTGCATGTGAAGTTAGCCACAGACCCATACTGATAGCCATTGCCCGCTGTATACAACACTTTTCCATTTAGAGGAGTCTGGATGGCCGGGCACATCTGTATAGCTGCAATGACAAAAAAAAAAAAATCAGATACAAATGAAGCGAAAAGCAGATGTGCTGTGTCATTCCACTGCTCATGTGTTCTGTATATTTTTTTACCTTCTTGCATACTCGGATGAACCGCGAAACAATTCATCAATGAATACACATGCATGCAAATAGAATTATAATAAATTAGTCTATTAATGCATTGTGCATATGGCGGTCCAGCAGTCCAAAATACCAACTTTTACCCAAAATCAATTTCATTTTATAAATCAGTTTGCCAGTAGCGTAAAGTATTTATGATGCAGATGAATCAGCAAACTATTCCAACAAAGTTCCAGATGGCATCGTAGTGGAGGAGAAATATATTATCACTGTATTGGAGGTTGCGTGGCATTAGTTCATGCCTTGCAATTTATTTGTCCCAAATCACAACATTTTAGCAATCTTCGCTCGTTACATAATCATTGCTTATTCTCATTACACATCCCAAGGGCATCCCATGACCCAGTGCAACATTTTGGCTCTGAAAATAATGAGTAACAGTGACACATACATGCATATATGGCTTGCACATATGCACTATAATAACTCTATAACATTATTTTCCAACATTGTTATTTTTATCTAGAGTAGCATGAAAAGACCCAGAATTCTTACATTTGCTGCAGTTGGTAAAACAGAGACATAATCCTATATTCAGAGCTGCCAACCCCTAAAAAAAATTTTAGTAGCAAACAAAGAAAAATATCAGTAGTTTCAGCTCAATTTCAGTAGCAAATGTACGAACAAGAATTTTCACATGATAAAATGAGCATTATTTAAAATGTTGATATTAGCTTAAATAAAAACCAAACACCAACACAAAAAGCATTAACTTTCAAATATTTATTTTTAAAATGATAGAAATGTTCCTGAAAAAAAAAAAAAGTTTTAACATTTTGTTCGGAAAAGCTAACCCAATGGCTCACTACCTGTACTAATGGCATGGATACTGCATTGGTTTAAAACCAAATTGTTAAAGCTGCTATTTATATTTTAAAAAAACAAAAAAAAACATTGTCAGTTATAGCGACGAATGTAGTAGGAAAATTTAATAAGTGCGCGAGGAAACACCATACGCGGCGAGGAATCGCGATTAATCGCGAGTCCTCGCGTGTAATCGCCTGAAGGAAACACGGGGATCACAGGACATGACCGTGGTCTCTCTCTCTCTCTCTCTCAGTCTACCGCGCAGTGGCTGCTGAGCTAAAAATAGCGCACACGCAAAGCGCTATACGAAAGTCTATGATATTGACGAAAGCCTAGTAGGCCTACGTCTCTCGCGGCTTTGTTTCGATACTTGTAAAAAAATAGGTATGCTTTGAAATTTTTCTTCCGTAGTATTTCTTGAAATGGCGTAGTTGCGGAATTAAAGAACATTTTCCGGAGAAACTACGGACGTTCCGTAGGGGTTGGCAGCTCTGTATATTACAAGAGTAGGTGACTGAAGAATGCAGGAATGCTAGGTTATTTTATTATTGTCATTACTTACAATAACACAAAGGAGAGACATCCCAGGACCCAGTATTCCTGCATTTGATGGGTGTGGAAAAGGTAAGTTGGTAGCCTGTGTTACACACGTAGGTGGCCAAATCCCCAGAATAAGGCCCTGTGACAGACCTCAGATACCCATTGCTTATATCCAGGGGAGGTCCGCAGTATACAGCTGGTAGATAACAAAATGAAAATAAGAAATAACTGGTTGTAAAATGTTATCTTTAACTGCATTATTTTGACTGAATTCATACACTTTCATAACAGCAAATGCCAATATCCCTTAAGTCTGTGTACAAGGACAGCTAACTGAAAATAACTGCATGACCAGCATATTCATTCTGTAATCAAATAAACTTGTATAGTACAATTTACAGCTCTAAGAGCTGTTCAAAACACAAATAACCCCTGCATTTCTAGAATGGTCTGTACCATATGTCTGATAATGAAAAAAGACAAAGCAAAAATCATATTTTGTAATTGGTGGAAGATGTTCAAATTGCTAGCATCAACAGGCACAAAAAAATATCATGGGTGCCAGATCATATGAAAGTGCATCACCATAGTTGTGGAACAGACTACCACAATCACTGAGTTTGCCTCAAAGAAGGCATTCAACAAGCAACTAAAAACCTTCCTGAGTACCCATACAGGCCCTTTTTTTTCCATCTTCTTATTTTTCTGTAATTATATTTCTGAGTGCATTGAGCATGCTACCATAGCACAGAGAAATTGCTCTATACAAGTGTTCAAAATAAACATCAAACTGCTTACACATGACCCCTATATATAGGACATACATCAGAAAAATGATTGTAACTCAAATCTATCCTCTACTGAAAACCAAAACAATTTTTTAAAATGTACTTTCAACTTGTTTAAGCATTAATGTTGTCTCTGTGGTCACAACCACTATATCCATGCATGATACAAATATTTCACTATCAACAGCAAAGTATCCTCGTACTTCCACAAACCCTTGCCAAGCAGTACAACAAACACACAAATATAAACCAGCAAACACAAAAAGCAACAACCATGCCTGTATAACATACAATTGTGCATGCATCTAATTTGATTGTATCGTTGAACAACCACAATACTACTGCAATACTTGAAGTAGGACTTTTGTGATATGATGTGCTGTTCACTAAAAGTCAACAGCATCATTGCTTGCTGACCCAATATTCGATCGCAAATTGTCTAAAGCAGTTGTGCCTGCTGACCGAATAGTTGATCACCAGTTTTCACTATTATTAGCTGAGAAATCAATTCTGAACTAAAAAAAAAACCACAAATAATATAATAGACCTGTGCGTCTGATATCAAGTCATGGATGACAGAAAATAAAACTATGCTTGAACGATGACAAGACTGAAGCACTGTTGATCAAGAAAAAGAGCACAATTCTTTCAGATGGTGAACCACACTCAATACAAATTGGCAATTCCGACGTTCCTTTCAGCACCTCTGCTCCTAACCTATGATTCATTATGACATCTGACACACCTCTTGACACTCACATCTCCAACACATGTAAATCTGCATATTTTGAACTTCGCAAAATCAGTTCTATTCGCTCTTGTCTTTCACAACAAACAACGATGTCACAAAACTGATGTTACCCGGTGATCACTACTTGTGAAGGACTTCCTTGACTTTCATGACTTACCCCAGAAAGTGGTTTTATTTCAATTAAAAAAACCTAAGGAACGCCATTTCTTTCCATCACTTCACAAACACATAACATTTTTCCAAGTTTTGATTCTTTTATTATATTCTGTTTTTTTTTTTTTCGAAACGATATAATCGGAATGTTATTTTGACGATACGTCCCATTGTGTTTACCGGATTAAAGTTCTCTTCACTTGAATATTTAACTTATCTGTGATTAAAGTCTTCCTTGCTGTTGTTGACAAATGAAAAAAAAGGATTAAGGCTGAGTTGGAGGAAAAGTTCATCGGAGATGGAACTTGACGCTGATGTCACTGTTAGATCTAGTGACTGTCCATGACCCATCAGAGACATCTGTAGCCATCGTTGAAATACAGTCTCATCGTAGGATCAATCACCCCGATCATGAACATAGACATCAGAGAAGAATCCAATGCAGTCTCGAAGATGAGATGGTTACGGAAACCCAAACCAAAAACACCTGCTGAACAAAACTAGTCTTAGATATTTGCATGAAAAATATTTCCATACAAACCTAAACTTATCCACATGGCCGTGCTTGGAAAAACCCATTATGATTAATCAACACATCAGTCCCCTGAAAACCAAATGCATTCAAATGAACAAACTATTTTACTCTGGAAAACAAATGCATTCAAATGAACAAACTATCTTACTCCTCTGGAAAACAAATGTATTCAATGAACAAACTATCTCACTTATCAATCTCCTATAGGGAAATTATCTTGAATGAAGAAAAATCAAAATATTTACCCTGCGGTGCAAGAATTCGGCTAAGACAAATCAAACGCTGAGGAACAACTGATTTCCTGGCCCAGCCACGTCTGACATCATTCAGCGGCAAGCTTAACTATTGTTGGCATCCAATTCGTCAAGTTGCCCCGGAGCTTGGGTTATGTCCTCCTTGTCCCATCTAGATCTTCCTCCCAACTGATCTTTCGACTGTTTATTTAACCGATTCTGCCTCGAATCTATTTCACCTAGGCTACCACACTTTTTACCACTGGAATAGCCAATGAGAACATCACAAAGCAAAAAGAACCTATCACCTCAAATATTACATTTATAAAATTAATAGTTTACAATATCTTTGTTCTCCCTAAAATTTTATTATCAGAACTAATCTCCATCTTTCACACAAAAGAATTATCAATAAAATTCATCCATTTCATTCTTTCTAAAACTAAACATTGAACACAAAAATGGCGATTGACACTAACAAAACTGACGTCATATCCCTAACATTGCCACAGGCGCCCAATACAAAAGTTTGCACTTGGAAAAATAAAAATACTCGCGAGCTTTTCGTTTCACGACACACGATTATCTTAGTTTGCTCTTTTGTTCTTTCAAAACTGGATTACTGCAATTCTTTTCTTGCAGGCTGCTCCCAAGATCTTCTCTACAAACTTCAAAAAGTACAAAATGCAGCTGCACGCCTTGTTCTCAAGGCTTGCAGAAGAGATCATGTCACTCCCCTACTACGTTCCTTGCACTGGTTGCCCATATCTGCACGTATAGAATATAAACTTTCCACACTCTGCTTCAACTTTTTCTTCGGCACTTCCCCTGCATACTTTTCTGACATGCTCATTCCCTACGTACCACGCAGACAGCTCCGTTCCGCATCAGACCAACGCACCTTCATCATCCCACGTGTCAAAAAAAACCCTATGGAGAACGCACCTTTGCTTTCTGTGCATACACTCAATGGAATTCCCTTCCACACAATATTCGCCATGCGCAAACACAACAAGCGTTTAAACGACAACTAAAAACATATCTTTTCCATAAACTCCTTCTATAGCTCCTTCTCAATAACACACATGAATTAATCTCATCATCAGTCTAGTATGCACACATGTCATGGCGCTCCATGCATGGGCAATGGATTCGCTTTTTAATGGTGTTCGCTTTTTGTAATTGTTATAAGTGTTGGTTGCCTTTTACAAGTTAGTAATAGTTTTAGTTGCCTTTTTATGTTTTTCAATGTAATATTTTTATTGAATGTTTTTTTTTTTACATTATGTTGTACATTTTTAGTGAATTTATTCAGACTTTATATACCTACTGTTGATGTGTAGTATAAATGGTGTATGAATGTGTCAAGCGCGGAGAGCACAGCCACAAGTGGCTGTGGTGCGGCGCTATATAAATCTACATTTATTATTATTATTTATTATTAAATGGAAAGCTCAAAATATTAGCTTTTTAATATTGATAAGGGATTAACATCCTTTTTCATCGGTGTGTGGCTCCCCGCTTTTCCCTATCTCACTCCACAACCATTGCACACGCCTGAAGAGCTACCAGGGAAATGGATGAAAAAGATGCAGCCACATGCCCTTAAGGTCAAAATTATAATGGACCATCCATCTGCCTCCCTTTCTCCATTTCTCTCTTTTGGATTTAAAATAAATACTTTATAAAAACTAAAATAAATGTTAGAAAACCAAACTTTTTATTTCTTTTAAAAAAGCATAATTATTTGAGCAGAAATTTAAAGTTTCAAAAATACACAAATATTTCTAATAGTTCAAGCTATCATTTAATTTTGTGTATTTTTAGATTTACATGGCAAAATGATTTCACAGTGCAATAACTCGCAGCATTTAAAAGGTTAAAAGCAAGTGAGCTGCATACTCACAAAGCTGGCCTTGAAAGAATAGGGTCCCCCTACAGCCTCTCTGACCACAACAAATTATGAGAAAGCCTTAATTTACCTTTACCTGCTGCAACATTGTAAATATAGGCATTATTTTGAAGGAAATGATTTAACGCATCCCACTCCATAATCCCGGGATGCTCTGCACTGCATGTTAGAATCCTAAAATTCAACCACTACTCATTCCTGAAGTGAAGCAAAAAAGCATTCCACACAAAATAAAACAAAACAAAACCAATCCATTTAAACAGCCAAAACAATTTCTTCCTGTAAAATGTGGCCAAAATCTCACTTCAAAAATCCACCCAAAATGTAGTTCTTCCACACCTTGACCTTTAAGCCAAATCCAATATTCTCTAATATATAACTTGAAACAGATACCAAGAAAATTTGTCCCTTTCCAACATCAGGATCTTAAAACCTGAATATAAACCTTTTCAAAAACCCAAAGCCAACATTTCTAGAGTGTTACCTGTGAAATTGCCATAATCTGTTTCCCAAAACAAGATTGTCAACAAATCCAACATTACAATAAATGAGGCTGTAGCAGAATTTAAAATCAAAATAAAAACTACAAGGATAAGTTAGGTTTACATAATAAACATGATAAGATTTATCCATCTTAATTATACTTTTGTTTTTACTATTACTTTTAGCTTGAATAAACGAAAAAGGAGTTTTTTTACATTCACAAATAATTTTTAAATCTTACGTGTGCAAGTAGGAAAAGGGTCCCGACTCCACTGGCCATTTTCTTCACAATATACATCCACTGAACTTTGACCTGTGTCAGTCCCAATGAAGACGTATTCACTGGCACACTGCACCCCCACAAACTGTCCGTAATGCGCGCTGTACTGCTGAGCTAATGTGGCATCAATGATAGTGGCGCAGCCGGCATTAAACCGAGCACTAAACCCCACCGCTCTGCCATTTGCACCTGTTGTCATGGAGATGGTGCTACGGCCATTTTGTGAAAAAATGGTCGATGGGCCAATGGATCCTGTGTACCCAGAACCTGTGTGCACATTGGTGTTGTTGGCTGTCACCTAAACACATTAAAAAAAAAAACACATGATGAGGAGGAGGGATATGTCAATGAAGAGATGGCTCGTGAAGCCCAGATGTAACTCGAAACTGAGGCAAACCTTCTTCTCACAACGTGTGATCGAGAGATGGAACAATCTGCCTGCAGCCAGGCGTTGTGGAAGCAACGTCAGTGAACGCCTTCAAGAATAGACTAGATGAACATATGCACGAACACATTCATAGTTTAGAAGAGCCTCCCACAGTTGTTAGATCTGATCAAAAGATCAGTAGCCTTCACACAAACAAAAAGTTTTTAGATTAGGCCCCGGTCAAAAGACCGGGTTTGCTGTCTTAGTTACGAGAAATATTGACAACAGACTCGGCGACAGGCCCCAGAAGCCTAACGCTACGCCGATGCAACTATACTATACTATACTAAAACCAATTCCCCGCCAGACCCCCTCTTTGTAAGACTATTTCTAATTCGGATAAGCCACACTCTGCCAAAAAATAGATAACTCAAAAACGGACATCTCAAACGTGATTCTGACAGATAAGCCAAACTCTAAACACTGTTTTTTTTTTCGTTTTTTTTTTTTGTTTTTATTTTTTAAAAAAAAAACACTTTGGGAAGACATATTTCGTCACGACTATAATTATCCTACGGAAACGAACGCGCCACCTGTTTATGAGGGAGAAACTGATGACTTTTGCCACATGTTTTGCAGGCGCCATTGTTTAGACAGAAAGAGTGGTAAGTTTGCTTGCGTGAATTAGGTGGTGGTTTCAAGGTTAGTGAGGGGATGGCCGAGGAAGGGGCACAGGGGAGAGGCAGGTCGAAAGGTAATGTGCACGCCGTTCTGGCGGATGTCATGCCCTGTTCTCTTTTTACTTTCAGCGTTGAAAGATTAAGCCAGAAGATTAGTGGCTGCGGAGGATGGTTGCGGGCATCTCGCAATTTGCAGCATATCACCTAGCGTGTGTTGTCTTGTCTTGCCGTATATGCCCACAATCAATCGTGTTGGTCATTATGGCACTTTTTACCAAGGTGCATGCTTTGCGTGTTCTTGTTACCGGCACTCACCCGTCTAGAACATGAGCGTCAGGATCTTTAAAGCCTGTTATGATGGAATGTATGCGACAGACTATACCTCGGTTTATACTCTCATCTGAATGAGTAGGAAACGGGAGTAAAGTGTCTTTCCCAAGGACACAACACAATGCCCCGGCCTGGGCTTGAACCCGGGACCTTCCGATCCGCAAGCCAACGCTCTAACCATTCGGCCACTGTGCCTCCCCAGGGTCCAGGGCCCAGTTTGAGTGCTCAGATTGCTAGTGTGTGTCTAGCCTAGCATGCAGTATTAAAATTTAACGAATACTGTAAGCTTAACGTTTTCGTGTCTGGGTAAGTGACCTCAGCCGAATTTTGTTGTCTTTTTGGGCCGTCTAAAGGTTTCGTTTTCTTTTTGTTCTAACTAGCAGTTGTTCTTTGCTTAGGCCTTTGAAAGGGAATCTTTGCTTTGTTTCTGAGATTTGTCACTGTTTTCACCATTTATTTTTTTTTACAGTTGGCTTTGAGGTATTAATAAAGCCCCACTGAAAAAACACTTGTAAGTTGTCACTGTTTTGATCTTATTCATTTAAACACACACACACACACACACACACACACACACAAAACGCACAGAGTGAGAGACAGAGATAGAAAGAAAGAGAGAGAGAAAGAAAGGGAGAGAGAGAGAGAAAGAGAGAGAGAGAGAGAGAGAGAGAGAGAGAGAGAGAGAGAGATTCCAAGTGATTTTACAACTTATCCTGAAAAAAAACTCGCTTAAGCCGAACTCTAGGGTAATTTCTCGGGAAAAGGTTGGCTTGTCCGAACTCGGATATGCACAAACTCTGATAAGCGAAACTATTTTTCATTCCCCGGGCGAGTTCAGCTTAAGCGTGTTTGTATCCTTGGGTGGCTCTTGCTGTGCAGAATCCTTTGGGGATGCCATTGGGTTATGCAGGACAAGGCAACACGATGTTTGTTCTCCCCGGCTGACAATTCGCCTTCTGCTTTTGGTGGTGAGTGGGACTACATTGTCGGCAGGAATTTTATGCAGGTTGGTGGCAGCGACTTGTGTTGAAGTGTCGTGGCACTAGTAGGCGGCAACCTGGTTTACTACCAACCACGCTTCACCGCCTTGAAGTGCAAATATTTTTATGTCCCTCCTTTGAGGGAGAAAATGAAAATAACAGCTCAAGTTGGGCCGTGTTCTCAAGGTGGTGACTGAGAGACGGGAATTAAATGCTCCGCTGGGCTACATTAATAACTTAGAAAAAATTGAAATTTTGTTAAAAATTGTCATTTTTTTAAACTAACTTTTGTTGACCTTGTTATCTTGACCTTGAAATGAAGTCATTCATTCATCGATCATTTATGAGGTCTCATAGATATACACCATCTTACCAAGTTTGGTTGCGATGGTTGAAATAGTTTCTGAGATATTAATCCACTTTGAAGTTTTGCACACCCACATGGAAGATGGCTGAAAGCAGACGGTGGACAGACGGACAGCGGACAGACAGAAGGACGGACAGACACAAAAAAAGGTTTATGTCATTTAGGGACTATTTAGGACTAATTTCGCACAGATTTGCAAAAACCGGGAAACTATTTAGGAGGGGGGAATACATAGATTCACATTGTTATGCATGCGAGTCAAAAATGCTAACAATGTTAACAATTACAACAACAATGATGATGACCTTGACAATAACTACAATACAGTGGAACCTCCGGTATAAGACCGTCCAAAATCTGAGAAAAAACGGTCTTATAATAAAGGTGGTCTTATACTGGAAAAAGAGGAGGAGGGGGTGAGGTCAGGGTCAGAGGGGTATGTAGTCATAACTTTTTATCTTTTATGATAAGCTGAATTTGGGTCTTTCCAACGTCTAAACTTCTAGCAATAGACCTTTTTCTCCATTTTCACTTCTTTCAATCACTTTCAGTTTCATTCTCTCTGCCAAACTCAAGTTTTCTCTTGCATGACGCCAATTTGACAAGTCAGAGTAGGCGAGTAATGTCCCTTACTTGCGTGAGTAATGTCCCTGACTTGCGAACCGGAAATAGCAAACAGCAGGTGTACACCAACATGAGAGAAAAAAAACGAAAGGTCCAGTCAATAAATTAACTGATATCTATTTAACTTGCATAAGACGGTCGTATAAAGGGCTTAAGACACGGTTGCTGGTCGCATAAACGAGGTTGTCGCATACCAGAGGTCATTTATTATTGGAAGTGAATCGGTCAAAAGTTTTCAGGTCCCATAACCGAGGGAGTCGTATACAAGAGAGACCTCCTATCCTATCCCTAAACTCAGGGGTCGTAGGGACACCACAGATGATCGTTTAACCAGCATACTCCATCTTTCCCTGTCCTCAGCAACCCTGATTGTTTCGCTCAGTGTCAAACCAGTCCATTCTCGAATGTTGTCCTGCCACCTCTTTTTCGGTCTCCCTCTTCTTCTACCTCCCTGCACTGTCCCTGCTACATAAACTACCATACTGCAATAAAAAATATCATGTACATGATAGTCATGAAGATGTTATCACCTGCAAGAAATCTTTGCCATCCTCAAAAGCGAAAAGGTTGTCAAAGTTCAAGGTGAGAGTTCGTCCAGTGGGCACTTGTAGGGTCCATGTACATTGCAGGTTGTTAGGATAGAGACCTGTCTGATAGCCAGGAGACACAACACGTCCAGTGCTGGCTGTTAGTGTCAGCTGGCAACCTGACAAATGAAACAAAATGGAAGCCATTAAAAATGTATTTCCAGACAATGTTTGTGTGTGTGTGTTTGTGTGTGTGTGTTTGGACTCGTTTACATGGCGTTATTTGGGCAAACTAGTGAACATCTACATATAACTTGTTTTGAAAGCCCTCGTTGTTTTGTTGTCAAACCAATGATCCATTAGGGTTAGGGCTGTGTTAGGGTAAGGGTTAGAGTAAGTGTTAGGGTAAGGTATAGGGTTAGAACATTTAAAAGTACTTTAAAAGGGGACGAAATATGACCCATTGTTAACACAACATATGTGGCGTTTCAGGAAAGTCATAATAACGCAGTGAAAACAAGTTTGCGCGTGTGTGTTTGTTTGTGTGTATGTGTGTGTGCACTTGTATAAACGTACAAATGAGTACCAGACCTTGCCTTTCTTACCTACAAATGGGTTCTCACCTACAAGCTGGTGCTGTGAAAAAGAAGATCCACAATGTCTCTCGCCAAAATCCTACTCTCAAGCCTTTCTCTTGCACATACTATGATATCATAATATACACTCTATGTGGGATGAAAATTTATTTGTCTTGTACGATTGTATTGTACCTCAACTTCTACAGAATTGCGTAACCTCACTTTAAATACAACATGAACAAACCATACCTGTTTGATATGCAAATAAAAATCCTCGGTGGATGCTGTAATGGTTTGAAGTAAACTGCACCAGTACAGTGTTCTGAGTGGACAAAATTATTTTCTGACCATCAGCAGTGATCATTGCAGTTGCCGTAACTTGGGTGTCAGTCATAGTGGCCAGAACATTTGATGAACATGATGGGCCATCATAAATTATAACTGAATCACCAGGAGCTAGATCAAGGTCCAGAATCTGAAAATAGTAGGAAATAAATGGTAAAAAACAACACCAGAATACTATAAAACAAAATTGTTCTTTTCCAGAAAATATGGCGCTAAACAGTAAAAGCAAAATGCCAAAATATTACTATATTACTGTCAAGAAGTGAGTTGGCAAACATTTACATCTGTGTATACATCAGTGTTTATAGAGTTAGGACACAAGCATCAGCTGTTGACATAGGCACATGTATGTATTCGCTTTGCGTGGGTACTATATTTCCTAGTTCATTAATATTTTGGTAATGAGACTCAGCTATATAAAGATTGTTTGGAGAACAGCTGTTCTAGAGGGGCCGGGTAGCTCAGTTGGTAAGAGCGTCTTGCTAGTAACCGAAAGGTCGCTGGTTCGAATCCCAGATTGGTCAACGTGTGATCATATTATTTTCCCCTTTACCAACAACTGGCCCGCTGGTGTCAGTATAAATCGGTCCAGTAGTCACCTATATGCGAAAGTGTCGTGTGACTATAATCTACAAACAACAACAGCTGTTCTTGTATGCATCTGAGAGTGTCTGTGATTCATTGGATGGATGAAATAGTGCTAGGATAGAGTATTAGTGGAATGAAAGATAGATTGTGAAAAAAGAGTGAATGCTATTTTGTGTCACTTGGAAATATTATTACTGTGTAGGCTATTTCTGTTTTTCACTGTGGTGATTCTGTTTATGACAGACACAGTAATTTGAATATTTATATTTTATGATTTACTTGTTGGAAATATAATATTGAAACTAATTTTGTAAATGCATAAAATATTCCGTTTTATTATTCTACCACCTTGGGTGTGAAAGAAGAGAACCATAAAATTAGCAAAAGGTATATTGGTGTTGTGTTCCAACTGCTGTGTATTTTACGTTTTCAGTGTTTCAAGTTTATCTCTCTGCCTCACCTTGTGTAATTGTATAAGAAAGGCCTTTTGATGAATGTGTGTATATGTGAAATTGGAACATTAAAAACTGTTTACAAACTAATATCAAGTTTGTAAGAATCTTCTGAGAATAAAGCTAATTATTTTATAATACGCACAAAGAAGTTTATGACACTTACACAAAATGTAATGCTAAAGGCAATGGAGATCTACATGATCCATCATTTGCTTTGTGCATTTTTTATCATCGAATGGAAGTATGCATGAAATGTGCCAACCAATCATTGCAAACACTCAAAAGGTGTATAATATAAATAAAAGTATAAGTATACTGATGTGACATAATAAAAGACATTCATTAATCTTGTACAATATATATATATATATATATATATATATATATATATATATATATATATATATATATATATATATATATATATATATATATATATATATATATATATATATATATATATATATATATATATATATATATATATATATATATACATGTATATGTATGTATTATGAAATACAAATTTCTCTTGCTTGGGAACAATACTTACATGCAGTGTGATAATCTGCTGTCCATAACCCTGTATGGTCCAGGTGGCAACTGAATCACCCACATAGTACAGTGGGTACAGTGGGGTGAAAAAACGTTTCACTGTGGAAGTAGCATACAGCTTGCCTCCTTCCCCAGGTACTGATGCTAGTTCTGCAAAGTATAAACAGCAAAAAAAAAAAAAATCACCAATTAGAATCAATCTTATTGTTTATATTTCACAGAAATATTGCATTGAATGAACAAGGTGAAATGGAGACCACACAAAAAATACACACGAAACCTAACAATAATCACATCTTCAAAAACCAGGACATCAGAATTCAAACAAGAGGGAACAGTGGGAAAAAAAAAAACATACTAAAATATAGTGATTCTCAGTTTTGCAGTCCTGTAGTCTTCTCCTATTAATTGAAACACCCCACACACACCCTCTCCAGGCCACTCCAAATACAATACTGATAATCAACTTACTGGGCAGACCAGCAAATCCAGGACAAGTTTTGACATACAGTATACAGCATGTGTCACTGTGGGTCTTGGGCATGTAGTTGTAGCGTGAGCACTGCTGTGTGAAACGGTTGAAACTGTACGCCACACACTGGACATTGTTGCTACACTGCTGGCCACAAGCTGTGACCTCAAGTGTCTGTGTGTTGTCTGCCAACTCTCCATCCGCTGCTCTCACTCCCACACGGTCCATCAAGGAGCACTGAAACTCTGTCAGGCGTGAGCATCAAGTATAAAAGTTGTAAAAATAAGAATTTTCCAAAAATTGCAGCAAATGAATGAGATAGCTACTTTACATGATCCTTCAGTAAACAGATGAACAATTTTCTGAAAACCCTTCTGCCTATGGACCCACTTTTAACTTCTTCGCAGCATCACTTTCACTGTTGCTGTCACAACTTTGGAGTAAAAGCCTTCAAGAACGCAGTTTTAATACTCTGGAGAATGTATACAAGAAGAAAAATATCTAATAACGATATTCTTGTGCCTGTTCTTTTCAGCGAACTTCCCAGCTTCAGTAATTTAACTGTTGAAGACTATTGTAACAAATAACCATAATAAACAAAACAATAGTCAGAGACTAACTTAAAGCAAATACAAACCTTATGCACACTCACATATGGTCCCATGACTGAAGAAATCAACAAACATGAAGTACAACTGGGACTCTGTTTTAGAATCTGTCTATTGCTAATGTACACCAAGACACTAATAAATATAACTATTGAAAAGAACCTGTCTAGTGTATATTTAAAAAAAAAAAAAAAGAAATACATCCTTATAAAAGAAGAGAACCCACCTGACTGCCATGTAAGCTGAAAGCCACTATCCTGGTAACTACCGTCAGATAAAAAGCGGATGATGGCAGCATTGTTTTCGCTGACAATTAGTCCTCCGCCACTGTTGCCAGACACTCGACGCAGCAATGTGCTGGATGACAATGTTCTGCTGCCAACCCACACCTCCACATAGTCCACATCTTTCTCTGTGTTCAGCGCCACAAACTGACATAAAAAGCAAAGTCATTCTGATATTCTGGTTGATATTTGACAATACCATTATCCTATCCAATCCAATCTGTTTACTTGTGAATGCTCATGGCATTGGCGAAATCAGTTACTTCTGTGAAAAGATATTTTGAAAGGCTGTGCATTCATTTACTAGGATCATTCCACCCTGTCAGAAAGACCAAGCATATGTATGCTTTTTTCAATGCCACAAGCTGAAGTCAATGACAAATAGAGGGATGGTGCACATAGAAAGGTCAACTCTTGCAGACATTTTCTAATTTCAAATATCACGTTGTTGTGAAGACAATAAATTGAACTGCAGAGACATTCAGGAGCTGTCTTGTCTACCCACTAATAACTTATGGAGAGAATTGTACAGTTAATCTTTTTTTGCAACAGGAACCCACTGCTATGCCCAAAAAAGGCTAAGGTCACGTGATTTTTGCCTGTTCTTGCAACTACATTGCCATATTCTGCACTTCCTGCAGACAGCAGACTTGTGCACTGTTACATTATTCGTTATTTCAATGTAATAACTTTTATATAGCGCTTTTCCAGCTCAAGAGCCACTCAAGGCACTGGCCAATACAGGATCTAACTCAAGCCACTAGAGGCTCCCACTTGCAGCCTTTGGGCACATAGTCTGATGCCCCAACAACTGAGCACAATCCTGGCTAACCATGGATGGGGAGAAGGGACCTAGTGCATGCTGGGTGTATTTGTAGCCGCACCCGTGTGTGCACAGACTAGACCTCATTTATACTATCCAAAGGAGTAGAAGCGCAGTCTCAGTTTTTTTGTTTGTTATTTTTTTAATTCCAGGCTGTTAACGTCGTTTGAACCACTGCCTATAGGCTGCAATGTTATCGTCTGACATTCCAGTACATGGCATACACCACTGCGCTAACTACGCTCCATAATCTAATCATTGGTGACAAACATTATCAGGCAATGACACAAAGATTCTGTTTGATCAAAAGCTTTGAACACAAAAAAATATAAAAATGTGCTGAAGCACAAAATCCTAACAAAATGACCACAGACAAATACTGTCAAACAGTTTTTGACACTGAACACTGAAAAGTAACAAAAATTTCCTGCACCTGAATCAGCAGACGTGAACCAATTGTGCCTTCAATGACCCACTGGCATGTCTGAGTAGGAAGATAACTTCCAGACAAAGGATAACTGATTGAACCCTGCTTCTCTGTTAGGTAGTAGGAACAGCGAGCTAAAACAAAACCCAAAATACCCATTTGCAATTATATATGAAGGTCGCCAAAGCAAATGTTAGATAAAGAAAGATGCACATGCATGCATGTACATACATGTACACACACAAACAAAGATACACATATGTTCACACATACAGTGTGCACACACCACACTGTCACATATAATATGACATTGTAATATGTGATTTAAAGTCAGTAAGATAAATTATACTTGTTTAAATACACGTGTGTTTCTTTGAGATTTGTGTTACTAACATGCAGAGTGGTCTATATAAGGTGCTAACCGTCGAGTGTAACCTAGCACCGCTACTGCCAAGGAATAAACTTCTTTCCATGTAGTCCATGCATTACATTACATTACATGATTATTGCTTTAGGTCCAGCAGATTCTTCCGAGCCAAATCAGGACCGGACAACCCCTGATCCGCATAAAAGATCTGCTGAAACAACCCTAGTGGTAAAACTGAAAGCTCTCCACCAGCCAGTCATTTTACAATAAAGACATCCCACGCAGGGGACGCTGAGGCTGTACTCTAATTTATCGAACCCCCGTTTACAAAAACAAAATAGAATACAAACATCATTATAAATTATCAACAAAACACATACATTGTATACATTGCTAAATAATAACATCATAGGAAGCCATAGTGACCACCTGGCAGAAAGCGTCCAATATTCCCAAGCTGATCCAACAGACCTCACACACAAATAAGGAGTCTTGTCCCGGAAGAGTTTTCAAGAAAAAAGGTAGGTGACTGGTCTAGCGAAGAAGAAGATAGTATAGCAGATTGATAGAACAGATCAGGAATGAGAAAAAGCAAATGAGAAAGACAGCGACAGTGGGAATTTAAAGCACTAAATTTCCAGAAAGTGGGGATACTATTTATACTGAAACCCCTGGCACCCCAAATGGGGTCGTGTAGTCCATGCAGAACATGAGTTTTGAAAGAGAGGTGAGAGATGTTACTTGCAAGCGCAATAAAAATTGTCACTTCTTAGCCATCTACCACAGTGGAAAGACGTAGCCATATGTTGATGGTTTTCACTAGGTGTAGCAAACTTCTCTGTCAAGGACAGAGTCTGAGGAATTGTCTGTAGGATACCGTTTTTTAGGCATAAATAACTGTCAGGACTGTTAAAGGAGATATTTCTCTGGCAAAAATATTGTAGAGCTCAACAGCAAACCATCACAGTTTCTAACACCAAAGCAAATTGTTGGACAGTAACAGCATGGTCATGTCAATGTCAATTAAGTGACAGTTGTGTCAGGGTAGGATAAAGTAGGCCTGAACTGACAGTTCAACATGAGTGCGTTTGGATATTTTTTATAATTCTACATAATATTTTAAGATTCCGGGTTCCATTGCCTATCCATCTTCATCTCAACTGACCAACCAGAGGGGCACTGTGAGACAAAAGTGTGGACTGTGCAGGACACATGCCTCAATTCAGCTTGTGGTAGCTTTCGTCATGTCCCCGTCTTCACAATCATATCACCAGGGACTACTTCGCTTCACCACACACATAACATCTATGTGGCTGCAAACATTGCTGAAGCAAGAAGTAATTCCGGTCCCACCAAAGGATGAAAACATTAATCTGATCTGCAATTTGGAGAAATGGGGATAAAAACAAACAAAAAAAAAAACACTTTCATTACAAAATATTTTGGAAATTTTGTTCAGCTTTAACTGAATACACTGTTCTGTAGAATTTTCTATGAAAACATACTTGTGTAAATAATAATTGAAGGAAAATTTAACTTCGTTTTGCTTATCTTTCAATACTTTAGTCTATACTTAACTTTTTGGAACGAGATGGAGGGTAGTCACTTTACCAAAACTCTCCATGTGACACAAATTAAAGTTGCTCTTGCCACAGAATAAGAGTAAATAATTATTGTCATTTATTGTCATTCAACTCCGCCAAGGACGGTCCCAAGCCCGGCTGCAAAACGAGGAGGATTGGGCATGGGGTTAGCACTCCACCCCCGTAAAAAATGCTATGCTACAGAAACGTCAACAACAGAAGAAAGAGAAAACTTTATCCTGGGATCATGAAGATCTTTTGATGCATTGTTGTGAAAGCCGAGAGGAAGCCACAGAGCCGACTATCCTTCTGTCAACCAGGAGAACTACCATCGGCACATGGAATGTCAGGACCATGTAGGAGTCGGGAAAGAGAACACAGGTAGCAGCTGAGATGAGGAATAATGACCTGTCCGTGTTAGGCATCAGCGAGACACAAGCTGGACAGAGGCGACTGATGACAGGAGTGCTATTGCTGTACTCCAGACATGAAGAAAGCGATGCACCCCACACGCAGGGAGTAGGCTTCATGTTGTCCAATCAGTCACAGAGGGCACTGATAGGATGGGCCCGGGTCCCACATCTCCAAGATCATCGCAGCATCCTTCTGTACCAAGATGAGGAAGATCAAGATGAGAGAATATTAAAGACCATTTCCATAGCAGACCACAGAAGATCATCGAGACCTACCCAGACAAGAACATCACCATCCTCATGGAAAAATATTCGGTCTGACAACACCGGATACAAACCATGGGCACCCACGCCTAATGAATGAAAATGGAGAGAAATTTGCGGACCTCGGTGCACTCAACAACCTGGTCATCGGAGGCAGCATCTTTCCTCACAAGCGGATCCACAAGAGTACGTAAAATAATTGGTATCTCCAGACAATGTGACAGAGAACTAGATCGACCATATCTGCATTAGCAAGAAATTTCAAAGATCCCTGCAAGATGTTAGAGTGAGAAGAGGAGCAGACGTGGCATCCGACCATCACTTGGTGGTGGCGAGATTGAAGCTGAAGCTGAAGAGGACCCAGATACATTCGTCAGGCAGAAGAATGAAGTACAACATCAGCCTTCTGAAAGACTATCCTATCATATCCTATCCTATCCTGTCCCGTAACACGGAGGTCGTAGGGCCACCACAGATGATCGTTTAACCAGCATACTCCATCTTTCTCTGTCCTCAGCAGCCCTGATGGCTTCGCTCAGTGTTTGAAAGACCCCCAAGACAAAATAACAGTTTAGCCTGGCGCTGAGGAACAGGTTCGAAGTGCTTCAGGAATTATTTGAAAACGAAGAAGACAGTGCAATCAATAAGTAGCAGAAAGTGAAAGAGACACTAATAAGATCATCATGCCAAGTAGTGGGGCTAAAGAAACGTCAACAGAAAGAGTGGATCACAGCAGAAACCTTGGTCAAGATAGAAGAAAGAAAGAAGAAAGCAACAGTCAACAACAGCAGAACCGGAGCATCAAAGGCCAAGGTCAAAGAAGACTACACAGGAGCCCATAGAGGTGAAAAGAAGCATCAAGAAAGATAAGAAGGCCTACGTCAACAGACTGGCAGCTGAAGCGGAACAGGCAGCGTACAGCGGCAATATGAAACAGTTATACGACACCACCAAGCAACTCTCCGGAAAGTTCAGCAAGCCAGAAAGACCTGTTAAGGATAAGCAGAAAAACACCATGAACAGTCTAGACCAGCAGTTGAACAAATGGGCTGAAAACTTTGAGGATCTCCTAAATAGACCAGCACCAACGAATCCTCCAGTCATTGAACCAGCCAATGTGGATCTTCCGATCAACTGTGAGAAACTGACCAGAGAAGAGATCAGGAAGACCATCCCCTGATGAAGAACGGAAAGACCACTAGACCTGACGACATCTCAGCAGAGTCGCTAAAAGCAGACCTGGATGCATCAGTGGAGATGCTGTATCCACTCTTTGAGATGATCTGGGAGGAAGGATGTTCCGGCAGACTGGAAGGAAGGTTACCTTATCACGCTTCCAAAGAAAAGTGACCTCAGCCACTGTAACAACTACAGGGGCATCACACTTCTATCTGTGCCTGGGAAGGTCTTCAACCTGGTCCTTTTGGAGAGGATGAATGATACTGTCGACCCACAGTTACGAGGCGAGCAGGCAGGCTTCCGGCAGAAAAGATCCTTCACAGACCAGATTGCAACGCTCTGCATCATAGTTGAGCAGTCCCTGGAATGGAACTCGACGTTGTATATCAACTTCGTTGACTATGAACAGGCGTTTAACACCGTGTGTTACACTTTTTGTTGGTTTTATCAGTAGTTGATTCGCCCCAATGCTTGAATCCTGATAAGTGTAACTCGGATTCGTTTATCCACGCAACCTGTTCACTCAGCAACAAGGCAGGAGTCGTTGTATGAAGTTTTCCAACTTTATTCAGCGTACATCAACAACTGTATACAATTGCTCAATCGCTTTTCACTTTTTCTCTCTCTCTTCTTCAGACACAGTGCATCAATTATATAGTTTTTCTAGACTCCAGATAACGTCAGAACATTCCAGCGTGACACATTACAACCAATCAAAATAAAATCACCGTCTTACGTCATACAACTTTCCTTACAGTCCAAGAATTTCTCAGCTGTTACTCCATTTATCGCGAAGCTTCGATCGATAGTAAACAAGCAACTCTAGAGAATTCTCCAATAATATCGACCAACGAAAATTATCAACGTTATACAAAGCTTCTTCTAACAACAATGCAAACTCAAATCAAAGGTAACTACACTCTGTTATTGAATGCTTTGCAAAACAAAACGATCGGATCTATCGTGCGCGTCCCACACGTACTATCGTGCGCGTTGCAAACGTAACATAACCCCTTACACAAGAAGAAATTTACTTAATTTCTTTCAACAACGTTGAGACGCAATGAGTAAACAAAGTCCGGAATTAAAACGTATTTCAGTCTGTCTGGATATTGTCAATGTTCTCAGTTCATTCACACAGTCAATGTTCTTTCATCCGCAAGGAAACGACGCCCTCGTCCGTTAGGGTTGTCATCGGCCCAGGGTCAAAGATAGTGATCTCGTGGGCTTTCCTGGAGTCAGTGCGTCCTCTATTGCTTCCTTCTTCCATTGAATGTCCGATGAAGTCGATGTTGTCAGTTCCCAGAATGCACTTACTGGGTCTCACGGTCAGGTTAGCTTCAGTTAGACGGTGAAAAAGCTCCCTCAAGGTCTGCAGATGCTCTTCCCAGGTGTGAATATGGACTAGCAGGTCGTCCCAGTAACACATGACGTTGTCCATCCCTTTGAGCATCTTCCTCATCCCTCTCTTCAGGGTAACTCCGCTGTTGACCATGCCAAAAGGCATCCTCAGGCATTCGTACGTCCCATCAGGAGTTACAAAAGTAGTCTTTGGTATGTCCTGTTGACGCACAGGAACTTGCCAATAACCCTTGCTGAGTCAATCTTCGAGAATATTTTACTCCCCGAAAATTGGCAGAAGAGGTCTGCTGCAGTAGGCATCGGCTCGGGGTCGAAGACGGTGATCTTATTAACCTTCCTGTAGTCGATGCATACTCTGTTGCTCCCGTCCTTCTTCCTCACGACCACGACAGGGGACGCGTAGGGGGAATTGGACTCCCTGATGATGCCCAATCTTTAGCATTTCATCGATGTCTTCCTTCAAGGATTCACAGGCAGTGAAAGGGATCGAGAAGGGTTAGGATCGAAAGGGAATATTTGAAGTGAGGTGGACTTCATGTTCGACCAAAGTCGTAGAGCCTGGGACATCGCTGAAGTTATGGGGAAACTCGCCTAAAAGGTCCTTGAGCTCAATCTTTTGACCTTCGGTCAAGCATGGTCCTAGCTTAACATCCTCGATGCCTTCTTTGCTGTGGAAGTCTCCCAGTTCCAACAGTTCCTCGCTGTCAAAGCTGTCGTCGATCACAGCTGCTGTTGCTGCATATACAGTCTCTGATGGCCGTTCCACGTACAGCTTAAGGAGGTTGGCGTAGTATATCTTGAAATGCTGGCCGACCCTCACCTTGTAGTCGTTCATCCCCACCACGGTCTCTACTTCGTACGGGCCTTTCCACTGCGTCAGCAATTTATTGTGGTCGGTAGGTAGCAGCACCAGCACTGTGTTGCCAGGTTTGAACTTCTTGTTCACAGCCCTACGATCGTAGTAGTGCTTTCCACAATCCTGGGACTTCTTCAGGTTTTCTCTGGCTATCTCGAGAGTCTGCTCCAGCTTCTCCCGTTGCTCAAACACATACTGGTAGCTGTTCTTCACCTCTGGAGTCTCTACTTCTTTCGTCCACAGTTCTTTCAGGATGTGCATCGGCCCTCGGATATGGTTCTTCCGTACAACAGCTCGAACAGAGAAAAGCCGGTGGACTCCTGCGGCACTTCTCTGTAGGCGAACAGTAAGGAGTTGATGTAGCGATGCCATTGTCTGGGTTGCTCGCTGCACAGTTTCTTCAGGGTGGACTTAAGCGTAGCATTGAACTTTTCGACGAGCCGGTAGCACATTGGATGGTAAGGTGTCGTAGTTAAATGCCGGATGCTCAGCAGTCTGTTGACCTCCTTCATGCAGTCAGAGACGAACTGTGTCCCGAGGTCTGTCAGAATTTCTTCAGGCACACCAAGTCTACTGAACATGTCCACCAGCGCCTCTGCTACAGTTTTAGTGTCAATTTTCTTCAGTGGCACTGCTTCTGGGTACCGAGTCGCATAGTCCAATAAAGTCAGTACCCACGGATGACCTTCTTCACTCGGAGGTTTTATTTCGCCGATTAAGTCTAAGGCCACCCTCTTGAAAGGTCGGTCGATCAAAGGCATCCTCTTTAGGGACCCTTCCTCGAGGTATGGTCTTCTGGCAAATGTCACATGATCGGCAGAAACGGCTGACGTCTGCATGAAGTCCTGGCCAGTAGAACACCGCCTGGATTCTGCCCGACGTCTTCTTGATGCCTAGGTGACCTCCCAGGATGGAGTCGTGAGCTACTTCCATCCAGGTGAAACAGCCTCTTGGATGCCCTTCCCTGGAAGGTGGCGTGGAGTGAGTCTGTCTCTGGCTCGTTTGACTTCCCTGGATCTGGTTCCCATGGTTTCCAGTCTTCTGAAAACGTTTGGTCACCTTGGGTGGCCACAGCGTCTTCCCGTGAGCGATGAGATAGGCCTATCTTTCAGCAGCCTCAGTCACATCTTTAAGCGTCTGCAGCTTTTGTAATTCTAAGTGGGTCGCCAGGTCCTTGTGACAGGCATTGAGAAATTGTTCCTTCACGATCAGGTCATGGAGACTGTCGTAAGACTTCCCTTTGCCTGATAATTCCACCCACTTGTGTAGATATGACGACAGGCGCTCCACAAACTGCTTTGGCGTCTCGTCTGACAAAGGCTGGCATTCACGGAAGAGTTTACGGTAGCCCTTCTCTGTAGGGGCGCGTCCACATGACGAGCTGCGCTTTGAGCTAGCGGTGGCGTAGCGCTGGACGAGCTTTGAGCTTTGAGCGGTGGGTGGCCACACCAAAAACGTCAAAAAGCTAGCGGCTAGCTAGCTGGACAGCTGGCTGTAAGCTAGGTGACAGCTTGGGTGGCCACATGACAAGCTTTTACAACTAGCTGCCTGCGAGCGTGATGCTAGCTGTCGTTCAGAAGTTTATTATCTGTGGTTTTGCAAGACATTGCAGACCCGCAACTAAAATTTATTTCTCTTGAAGTTGGAGCCTACAGGAAAGAGAGTGATGGCATATTATCCAGGTTTCAGATGAAAATCTGCCTTGAAGGGAATGCAGTAAATATGTCCCACTACCAAATTCCAACATTCACCTTTCCTATTTTTTGGGTAGGTAACCCAGCCTATCACCCAAACCATACCTAATAACACGCATCAACACAGTCGATATCATCTTCAATTATCGCCATTCTATGGCAAGCCGTTGTGTAGAATGCGGGTTTGTAGTGCTTGCTGGAAAATGGTGAGTGCTGAAAACAGCAATCTGCACAACGTGACCACTGCTGACAACATTGTGCTAGCACTGTTGCCTTGCACAATGCAGTCACCCATCATTAGGGCGCTGATATAAAAAAAGGACACGGAGATCTGGGATGATACTCAAGTCCGTGGCGAACAGGACAGACGGATGGGGTGTTACTCAGGTCGTCCTAGGACAATACTTAGCATGGGTGAGAGTACAGCTGGTTGAGTATTTTGTCAGGGTTGGTGCAGTGAACTGGAAGGAAAGCTACAGTTAATATAACTTTGCTGAACTAACTGACGGCAGTGATAATGAAGGATCAGACTCTCGTGACTTTAGTTTTCCCATGTTCATATACGTCACAAAGCTTGTGATTTTAAATCTAAAGTTGGTCACTTTTCTTTTAAGATCAAATGGAATGTACTATTTAAAAAAAATAAAACAAAGGGTGCAGATTTAAAAAAGATGGACCTGCAATCATGCACTCCACCCAAATGTTGGTCATTTACTGTTCAGACTGTAGTCTTGCGGCAGCCACGTAGTCCCGGTCTGTTGTTCGCTCACGAAGCAACTCTTCGGCGACTACACGCCCTTGCAGTCAACCCGAATCTATCGGGGATGTAATCCCAGTATGTTGGCCCCTCCCAACACAACTCGTTGGCGGCTACCCTCGATGACTGCCTCTCGTAACGTTGACTCGCTTGTTGTCGCAGTTGAACCCTTGGCTATGGCGTAGATCGCGGCTTGGCCACTCAAAATGTTACACTCGTTGTTGGTTTTATCAGTAGTTGATTTGCCCCGATGCTTGAATCCTGATAAGTGTAACTCGGATTCGTCGTATGAAGTTTTCCAACTTTATTCAGCGTACATCAACAACTGCATACAATCGCTCAATTGCTTTTCACTTTTTCTCTCTCGCTTCTTCAGTTAGTTAGTTATTTAGATTAACGGGGACGATACCTTATCTCTTCTTCAGACACAGTGCATCAACTATATAGTTTTTTCTAGACTCCAGATAATGTCAGAACATTCCAGCGTGACATATTACAACCAATCAAAATAAACTTCGTCAAGAATGCTTTGCAAAACAAAATGATCGGATCTATCGTGCGCGTCCCACACGTACTATCGTGCGCGTCGTAAACGTAACAGCGTGAATCAAGATACCCTTTGGAAGCTCCTTCGACACTACGGCATCCCAGCCAAGATGGTCAATCTGATCAGGAACTCCTATGACGGCATGTCCTGCAGAGTTATCCATGGAGGACAGCTCACAGACAACTTCCAGGTGAAAACCGGAGTCCGACAAGGGTGCTTGTTGTTGCCTTTCCTCTTCCTCTTCGCCATAGACTGGATTATGAAGACGTCCACC
Source organism: Oncomelania hupensis (assembly GCA_036898135.1). Lineage (NCBI taxonomy): Eukaryota > Metazoa > Mollusca > Gastropoda > Littorinimorpha > Pomatiopsidae > Oncomelania > Oncomelania hupensis. The sequence goes on along the minus strand of CM072520.1, from coordinate 40,143,671 downwards.
AGCGAAAGTAGGAACGGAATCCAGTGGAGTCTGTGGAGCCAGCTCGATGACCCGGACTTCGCTGACGACCTTGCTCTTCTTTCCCATAGCCGACAGCAAATGCAAGAAAAGACAAATACAGTGGCGGCCACATCGTCGGAGCTCGGCCTCAACATCCACAATGACCAGAGCAAGATCAACTCCATCAGTACCGAACCAGTCACACTGAATGGAAGTCCCCTGGAAGAAGTGCAGTCCTTCACCTACCTGGGTAGCATCATTGACCAGCAGGACGGCACAGATACGGACGTCAAGGCTAGGATCTGCAAAGCAAGAGCTGTCTTCATTCAGCTCAAGAACATCTGGACCAGAGAGTTGTCTTTGGCCACCAAGATCCGAGTGTTCAACTCCAATGTGAAGTCAGTCTTACTGTATGGAGCAGAGACATGGAGGACAACCAAGACCACCATCAGGAAAGTCCAGACCTTCATCAGCAGCTGGCTCAGAAGGATTCTCCAGATCCGCTGGACCAACACCATCAGCAATGCCAACCTTTGGGAAAAGACCCGCCAACTCCCTGCTGAAGATGAAATCAGGAAAAAGAGGTGGGGCTGGATGGGGCATACCCTATGCAAACCAGCGACGAACGTCACCCGGCAGGCACTGAAGTGGAACCCCCAGGGAAAGCGAAAGAGAGGCTGTCCAAGGAACACCTGGCGACGTGACCTGAGGCCAACACCACCAAGATTGGTTACACCTGGTGTCAGCTAGAAAGACACAGGACAGAGGACACTGGAGAGCTGTTGTTGACGGCCCATACCCTGGCAGGGATGATGGGCATTAAGTAAGTGTTGTCATTCAGCAAACTGCAGTCAGCTTGACTTACAAGGTCCTATCCTATCCTATCCAGTAACTCGGAGGTCGTTGGAGCACCACAGATGATTGTTTATCCAGAGCACTCCATCTTTCTCTGTCCTCAGCAACCCTCATTGTTTCGCTTAGTGTCAAGCCAGTCCATTCTCGAATGCTGTCCTCCCACCTCTTTTTCTGTCTCCTTCTTCTTCTACCTCCTTGCACTGTGCCTTGCAGGACGGTTTTTGCAAGGTCTGATGATCTGTTGACGTGATCATACCATCGGAGTTTCGGTTTCTTCACCATTGTGAGCAGGTCATCGTGTTGTCCAATGGCTTGTGTGATGGTCTGTCGGACTTCATCATTGATGATGTGCTGGGTATAGCAAATGCCCAGAAGCCTTCTATAGCACATCATCTCCATGCTTTGTATTCTTCATTGTAGATCTGCTGTGAGGGTCCATGTTTCCCAAGCGTATAGGAAGATGAAGATGACAAGGGAGCGCAGCAGCCTTACCTTGAAATATATACTGATGGTATTATCTTTCCAAATGGGCTTCAACATTGCCAGGGCAGCAGTTTGTTGTGCGATCCTGGAGAGGAATTCCTGTCGAGACCCATTGTCTGATACAATGGCTCCTAAATATATGCGCTGTGTTGAGGGATTGGCCTTGGACATTGATGTTCATGTTGATGCCATTCGTGTTGTTGGTCATCATTTTGGTCTTCTCTGCACTTATTTCCATTCCATAAGCTCTGGAGGTGGTGTCAAGCCTCTGTACCTGCTGTTCAAGTTCTTGTTCATCTCCAGCCAATCCATCAATGTCATCCGCAAAACGAAGATTGGAGATTGCTCTACCCCCTATGCTGACTGTGCCTTCATGATCTGCAAGAGCATCTGACATGATGCGCTCTAGGAAGATGTTGAAGAGTGTTGGAGAGAGTAGGCATCCTTGACGCACCCCGATTGTTGTTCTGAACCAGTTCCCGATGGCGCTGTTGTGGAGGACTGCACTGGTAGCCTTGTCATACAGGCTTTTGATGACTTCAATAATTTTAGGGCTGATGTTGTACACTTTCATTGTTGCCCATAGAGCTACATGCCAGACTCGGTCAAACGCCTCCTTCAAGTCTACGAACACATGATATAGATGTTGTTGGTGCTGCAGGTATTTCTCGCAGATTATTCTGAGATTTCTTTGTACCAGCTGTTCCTCTCCAGCCAATCCATCAATGTCATTCGCAAAACGGAGGTTGGAGATTGCTCTACCCCCAATGCTGACCGTGCCTTCGTGATTTCCAAGGGCATCTGACATGATGCGCTTCAGGAAGATGTTGAAGAGTGTTGGAGGGAGTAGGCATCCTTGACGCACACCGATTGTTGTTCTGAACCGGTTTCCGATGGCGCTGTTATGGAGGACAGCACTGGTAGCCTTGTCATTCAGGCTTTTAACGACTTCAATAATTTTAGGGCTGATGTACACTTTCATGGTTGCCCACAGAGCTGCATGCCAGACTCGGTCAAACGCCTCCTTCAAGTCTACGAACACATGATATAGATGTTGTTGGTGCTGCAGGTATTTCTCGCATATTATTCTGAGGTTGAACATCTTTTCCGTGGTACTTCACCCTGCTCTGAATCCTGCTTGTTCTTCAGCTATGAGGTTTCAACCTATTGAGTATTATTTTCAGGAGGACCTTGCTGGGATGGCTGATGAGGCTGATGGTGCGGTAATTTTCACACTCCTGAAGGTTACCTTTTTTGGGAAGAGTGATGACAAGCAACTGGGTCAATGGTGTAGGCTACTCCCCACTCTGCCAGATCTTGTAACATATAATGGTGAGGGCATCAATCATCGATTCTCCTCCTGCTTGAAGTGGAGCCGGAAAGACATCGTCACAAGATCATGGTCACTTCCGATATCTGCTCCTGGAAAAGTGCGTGTCCTGCCAATGTTAATGCTTGCTCTGAAGCGTTTCTTGACCATGATGTAGTTGATCTGGTTGTGATGCTCCCCACCAGGACTGTGCCATGTCCATCGTCTGGATTTTTTGTAAAGACTAAGCGTGTTTGCCAATATCAGATTGTTGTACCTGGCAAACTCCAAGAGTCTCAGACCCCTGTCATTTGTCTCATGGTTGCAGTAGGGTCCACATGTGTCTACCCAGTTGTGGTGCGCATCTTGGCCAACCTTGGCATTCCATTCACCTTGCACTATGACTATGTCCTTGTTCGGCACTTGGTCAAGGACAGCTTGTAGATTTTCAAAGAAATCCTCCACTCCGCTGTCGTCATAGTTTGATGTTGGGGCATAGGCCTTGATGAATGTGATGTTGAAAAAGGCTGCTCTCAGATGGATTGTAATGAGTCTACTGGAGACTGGGAGGCAACCCACGACAGTGGCTAGAATGTTATTGTGTACCAAGCTGAAATAAAGCTTGTGGCCTTCGTCAGTCATTGTTTCACCTAGGTCTTTCCAAAGCAGTTCGCCGATACCTAAAATGTTCCATCGATAGTGGTCCAGCTCGTGGGCCAGTTCTTTTCATTTTCCATCCGCAGTTAGGGTTTTGACATTCCAGGTTCCTATGATGATGTTGTTTCTCTAGCGGATCTTGTTGTTGTCCATCAGTAGCACACTTATCACCTTCGTTCTGGTGGCCAACGGAAGGCGCGGTCCTTTGTGACCCGGGAGACGACCGATCCGGTATGGAGTGAGTTGTTCTTTTCATCATGCAGTGTGTCTTAGGCAAGAAAGACCTGGCAGGGCCCAATCCTCTCCAGGCTGTGGGCCACAGCCGATATCCATGAATACAGTGTGGCTCACCTTAACCCCGAGCATGTGGTCGTTGAACCTGTAGTAACATGAGGTTCCTCCATCCTGGCCGGTGACTTCTGTGTAGAAGACTTTCGCCCAGTGATGCCATGCTGCATCACCCCTGTTAGTCGCCTCTTACGACATGCTGGGAAACTTTGGGTACTTATGAGGTATTTCGTCAGAAGAAATAAAGTAGCATCCCTAATCCATCTGAATGCAGGTTAATACTGCCTTACATTGTGATACTTTTTTTTTTCAAGAATGTATGGAATAAAGCAGCCTCCAAAGAAAATTATTATGTTATTCCCTGTTACAATTGTAGCGTTCAAATTCTATTGGATCAATGATAAAATGAACCACAAAACTTCTTTAGCTTTAGACTGGTGCTAATCTAAATCTATCATTTGTATGTCAGAAATTTGAGAGAGGTTTATTGACATTATACTGTGGTGCAGTAGCGTAGTAATTTTTGCACAAGCTAGAATTGTTTCATGTTAAGCAACATCAAGTGGGCTTAGTACCTGGATGGGTGATGATACTTGGAAGGCAGCCACTAAACAATCCAAAGAACTAGAAGGGCAAAGCAAAGCCCATATGATGCACATGCTCCTTATGGAACATGGAACTTGCAATATTTAACATGAAAATGAGTGCACAGAAAAAAAAAAGAATCAAAAGGGTGGCATTAAAATAAAAATACCAACAACTTTGATCTTTCGATGCTCTTGACCTTGAGATGACCTTTGGCTCCAAATATACTCCTGTTCGATCACAAAAGTGTTAACATGCCAAAAAACAGTGACCCTGAGATGACCTTGACCTTCAGTGATCTCTGATGCTCATGTATGATCAAACAACACAGTTGTTGCATACTATGTTAAATTTAAAGTCATTCCAATGTACGATAAACTCTTAAATGTTCTTGTAAGGTCTAAAATGACCATCTAGGACATGAGCGTCAGGATCTTTAAAGACCATGCAATGAAATTTGTGCGAGCGCAGATTAGACCTTTGTTTATACTCTTATCAAAAAGAGTATATATGAAAGATCAATATAATCTCTAAATACAACAAGTTTGGACTTTTTATCTCATAGTTTAGGATCAAGGTCAATTCCAAGTACCTATACAAACCAATTTTGGACAGGTCCAGTGACCTTGACCTTGGAGCGAGGGTGACCAAATTTGCTTAGTATGTGTCTCAATGATATCTATCATGCATCAAAGAATCATAAACAATAGTAATTGGAAAACAAACTTTTTTTCTAACATTGTAATTTTGTTTACTAACATTTGTTGACCAAGACCTTTACATTACCATTTTCAAGGTCTCATGGATATACACCATCTTACCAAATGTGGTTGTGATGGATGAAATAGGTTCTAAGATATTAAGCCACACAAGTTTTGCACAAACAGATGGCAGACTGAGGGACATCAACAAAATAATAAAATGTAATGTCAATTTTTGACTATTTAAATCTAGTACAGATTTACAAAATTCTGGAAAAATATTGGAATCGGGGTGGGGATAGAGGGGGTGGGAGGTGGTGGTGATTACATAGACCCACATTGGAGACAAAAAGTTGGTGTAAAACACAAGTGATACAGTTGTCTCTACTAAAAAGATAGGACTGGAGTTTATTGATAGCATCTTGGACACATCATCCTTATTAAATACTATTCTCCGTGGAATGATAGGAAAGATTTATCTCCCCTTCTCTGCTGCCAATGGTTTGTATTTGTGGATTTGTGCTATAGATACATTGCTGCACGCATGTGAGTCAATAAACAAGCGCCCCACACACCCCAGTCCACCCAGCTATGTATGGGTACCTAGATCTCTTTAACACTGGGGAAGGTAAAGCAGCAAGAGTGAGTAGATAGGCAATATCTTATTCATTAAACTGTTTAGAGAAAAAGGGAGATCTCAAACATTACATTACATTACATGGTTATTGCTTTAGGTCCAGCGGACTCTTTCGAGCCAAATCAGGACCAGAGAAGTGAAAGAGGACTCACGCTGAGGCTATACTCTAATTTATCGAACCCCCGTTTACAAAAACAAAATAGAATACAAACATCATTATACAATATCAACAAAACACATACATATAAAATGTCTACATTGCTAAATAGTAACATCATAGGAAGCCCCAGTGACCATTTGGCAGAAAGCATCCAATATTCCCAAGCTGATCCAACAGACCTCACACACAAATAAGGAGTTTTGTCCCGGAAGAGTTTTCAAGAAAAAAGGTAGGTGACTGGTCTAGCGAAGAAGAAGATATTACAATATATTGATAGAACAGAGTAGGAATGAAAAAGAACAAAGCAGAAAGACAGTGACAGTGGGAATTTAAAGCACTAAATTTCCAGAAAGTGGGGATACTATATATTAATACTGAAACCCCCGGCACCCCCACGGGGGGAGATATCAAACGCCTCCCCAATCGAGAAGATGACAATATATACCTCTACTTTTTTTTATAATACAACCTTGGCAGCACCGATAAGAACATATTATTTCCTATAATATTCAATGAATAAATAATTATATATTTTATTAAAGGGGTTCTGCTGTCATAAACAGCTTTTGTGGCTTCAAATGTATACCCAAACTATAGCCTTCATGTGTATACCCAAACCAAGGAGTACTAGAGTAGGGTGACCACTTGCGGCCACGAACGAACACTTTCTCATACTTCTTTTGTTTATGAACCAATCAGAATCCAAGTTTGATTTTTTTTAATCGGGAGGTCGCAGTAACGGCACTGACTTGGCCGGGGTTCTATAAATGAAACATTGTGGACCTACTTAGCGATTTCTGCACAATTTCAGTGTACCATGATGCGGCCAGGTGCCCAAGGTGCGTCCAACAATAAGCCACAGCTGCGGCCACCATGCCTACACGCGGCCGACACCATGCCCGACATGCGGCCAGGCCCTTTAAAACTTTTTAAAACTTACAAAAACACAAATAAGACAAGTAACGAAAAAAAATAAAAACAGAAAAAGCTAGTAGAATAGGAGTTATTAGAATTGGCCGCACCTCGGTCTGGCCGCGTGATGGTCACTGTAATCTCAAAAAAGAAACTTTTCTTGAGTCAATACTTACAGACAGTAAAATTCATATGCAGAGCGCGGCCATAAACCGGAAATCACGACAAAAAGGCTAAGGTAGACTCAAGGGAAGCAATTGTGATTCCTCAAAGCTTTAAAGCTAGTAGAATAGGAGTTATTAGAATTGGTCGCACCTCGGTCTGGCCTCGTGATGGTCACCGTACTCTAAAGACCCAAATTATAGTCTTCAAATGTATCCCCAAACTATTTTCTTCAAGTTTATAGCCAAACTATAGTCTTCAAGTGTATCCCGAACTATAGTCTTCAAGTGTATCCCGAACTATAGCCTTCAAGGTATCTTCAAACTATGTTCTTCAAGTGTATACCCAAACTATAGTCTAAATGCCTACCCCTTTTCTTTAAGGGCCAGCGAATATCCAAATCAAAATTTTGTTTCCAGAGATTGCCAGGTGTGATTGAAAATGCATGGAAAAATCTTAGACTCCAGTCCTCTATCACAAACGTGGATTAACCCTTAAAAATCCGTCAGTGCATGCTAAAACCATATCCTGTGACTGGACAACACATCCTTAGTCCAGTGCTACATCACAAAAGGGGAAAGCCTCTTTTGCTGTCTGACATCGCCATGTTACGTTTTACCACATACATTCACACTTGGATCTCGTTAACTGCATTATATAGATTGTTGTCAGACGTCATGACTGTAAAAATAGTTTCATCGACAGGTACCACAAACGTGACTACAGTTAATTAGCTTAAAAAAGATAGGTGAGATTCATTTTTAAAATAAAAAGTTGAATACTAACTATTGCAATTTCTCTCATCAGATTCATCACCACAGTTGTTTTCTCCATTGCAGGTATTACTTTGTCCCACACACCACCCACTGTCACAGCGAAATGTGTCTGAAACAGTCAACCAGCAAAAATATTTGGACATCACAGGCCATGTGAAAATTCAATCTATTAAATCAATGTAATAGTCATTAAAACTACAGAAATTATTTTCATCATCATGATCTCACTGCTGCAAAAGCCATTTGGAGCAGCATTAAACACATTCAACTCCTTATACCTGATACTGTCAAGAACGAGAGAAAACAAACATCAAAACCTACAAAGCTCAAATATAACAATGGTGATCTTATATAGCACGCTTATCAGCTCCAAAAGCTACTTAAGGCAGTGTCCATCAAAATTCAGTATGTACACATAGTTTGCTTGACACACAAAAAGTAAGTCAAAATGACAGTCAAACAAGTACCAGGTCCAAGTCAACTTTAAAAACAAAATATTTAAAACTGAATGTTGATACTCACGATCAGGACAAGGCGTAGCTTGGCACACGAAAGGTAAGTCACGGTTGCAGTCAGACAAATACCAAGTCCAGCTTGAGCTGGATTCTTTCATCAAGTATGTGCAGTTGCCTTGGTTGACATCTGGTTGCTGGTTCCCCCATACACCCACATCAGCCACTGCAGAACGGCCATCACTCCACTTACCTTCATACAGGTCTCCAATAGCCCCATGTCTGTTGTAGCCTGCCATACAAATTATATTTTTAAAAACATCAACACAATGGCCTTATAGTATACATAGACTCTAACCTTAACTCCAATTGGCTTGGTTAAAATCTCCAGTAACTCCATATCTGTACTAGCCTGCAGGATAAGGCATCTTATTTCTTCCTCTTCGCCCTAATGCATAACAAGAACTACATTATATAAATGCTCAACATTTATTCCTTTTAAGTTTACCATGAAAGAAATGGTCTGTTTGCTAAATACAAGTACAAAAACAGAAAGCAGTCAGTACACAATCAGAAAGCAGTCAAAACAACATCAGAAAGTAGTCACTTTCACACATAAAAACAAGTAACAGATATATAGATGACCTTTCAGACCAAGCCACTCATCCAAAAGATTCACCCACCCTTCCCTGCTTTCATATTTAATGCTCGCTGCACTTTTGACTTATCATTCATTCATTTATTGAGAAATTTTCTAAAAACAATGATCTCTTGAAAAACCACTGCTACAGTCAAAATGAGTATCACACACTCATTCAAATCCATAAGGTTTTGAAAGTGTGTGGATGGGTGGTGTATGGGTGGGTGGGTGTGTGGTGGTGTGTGACAATCCTATTGGAATAATAAAGTATGTTGCAGACTAAAAACTTTCTGGTCATTTAATATGATATTTTAGTTTTCATGTAGGACTGAATAGAACAAGAACAAGCCATTTAAAATTTATTTCCAAACAACCACATCCATTTACACATTGTGTTGAGTTGCAGTTTGTTTTGTTAACACACAGGCATACACACCTCTCCCCCTTCTCCATCCCCACACACATACACTCACACATCAACAGCAATCTCCATCCCCTACAATAATGATAAAATTCTAAATAAATACATTTTACAAAAAACACAATTAGAAAAATATAATAACAAAAAATAATAATAATAATAATAATAATAATAATAATAATAATAATAATAATAATAATAATAATAACCGAAGGCAATGATATACACATACAAACAACACACACATATCATATACATTTATTTAAAATATTAAAATTTATATTTATAAGCTGCCTTAGCCAAGACTCAAACCCCTGACCAAGCCTATGCAGGAATTGGACGTCCTTAGTGACTGAGCTAATTATTAACTATGACAAAAGCTGGGAAAACAGACTATATATTTCGCAAAGTGCACAATCAAAGAGTTTTATCATAAAGAATTGCACCAGCAACCTTGATCTGAGTTAGAGAAAATATGATGGCAAAGGAAAATTGCCACTAACCTCAGTAATATTTCTATGAAGTTTGATCAAAATCCATTCAGTGGTACTTAAAATATGGTTTCCAAACGATCCATCCCACCCACCCACATTTTTGCTTGTTCTGATTCGCAACTGTTGCAAGGTACTCCAGATAAGTCTGAAAATACAAAAAACAACTTACCTATCCATAAACGAGTGAGAGAGGGGTCAGTATTACTAGCAAGCGAAGCCACCTCCTCAGTCAATTTGAACCCCATTGGTTCTGCAAGTACTGCTCCATACCTAAAGAAACATAAATAAAGTTAAAAGAAATAAACATTTTATATTTCTACTACATATCAAATAAGTGCTCAAGATGCTGTCACAAACACTGGGATGTCAACTTGCAGTATCAAAGGCTATCAGAAGAATAAAATCCAAGAATAAATAATTCAAATCTGTTGTTCATGTATCAATAGATTATAAGTGAGCAATTATAGGTGCAAATTAATTATATGAAACTAAAGGGTCCTCCAAAAATCACACATTTAAGCATAATAAAAATCCTGTTCAAATTCAAAGTGAGTGTTGCCCCACCTAAAAAAAAAGATTAAGTTACAAAATGTCTTTCATAAGTTTGCTTTAAATATAAATCGATACATTCATTTGTTTATGTGCCTATTAATAACATCAAGGATGATTCTAAAAACAGCACTGCAGCAAAAATGCATTTAGTAGGCACATTTGTTTGTTTAAATAACAAAGAAGAGACATCTAACATTCAAATATTCAAAAGACAGTTTGAGCAACAAATACCCATTTTAATGTGACAATGATGCACAAAGAGAAAACTTAATAAATAAATCAACTAGAATACAATGTTGAGCCATGAGGATCTCTTCAACACAGTTTAAAAGTGCTGCATGTACAGAAGATTCATATCTCAATATATGGCCAGTGACACCTTTTAATTTCTTCATGCTTATTTCAGTTTATTCATGAACACCATATTATTGTGCCCAAATTTGCCAACTTGGAACCTTCCAACTTTAATAGTTCATTTTCATTCTTTAAATGATTTAAAATCTGCCTCTTCCCACACCCATCCCATTACTTTCCTGCCCATACACATTTTCTTTGGTTTTGCACCCTTTACTAAATTACCCTCCCCTATCTTTGTGTGTTGTGTTTCTTTTCAGCCATTCAGTTTTCTGATGTGTTCACACGTAGTTCCTTTTCTTTTGCCCATTCCATAATTTGCATGCCACTGTTTACCTCAGGGAGTTTTTTTTGTGCTAGACTGTATACTACAATTGTCACGTCATCTAAACGGGCAGACAGTGAGTGGAGGGATGCAAACTCAAACTAAAAACTAACACAAATGCCAGATGAACATTTACACTCTTTTATTCAACATACAACTACACAGGAAGAATGGGAAATCTAACCCTACCCCAATCCTTGTCCGGACCCACAACCCCAACAATTAACAATCAGTTACCTCCCCTTGTCTAATCTGAAACCCCTTGACACTGGACATAAGATGCCAACACAATCAAGATATATAACAATATGAAAATAAGGATAAAATGACACAACTGATGGCTTAAGTGTTCAGTCACCAAGACTTGAAGAAAAGTATTTAATTATTGTCAAACTTTATACACCGTGAAACAGAACTCCCTTCAATCCGAACTGATTAACCTGTCTGAAGGTGCACTAAGGCTTTGCATCTATCACAGATTGTAGTAAATAGTCACAGGTTTATATATAGGTTTATGTGCGTGTAAAGTGGTATGTATGCTTGTGAGTGTGCATGATCCTGAGAGTGGAGGAACCAGGCAGTAGTCCTCCCAGTGGCAAGGGTCTCGTAGCGCCCAGGTGGCAAAGGTCTCGCACCGTCTCAGCCCGGAACCAATGACACCAGCGGACAGAGCATGCAATAGCATCCAACACCCAACAGCAGCAGTAGAAGCACGTAGAAGTTGCGGAGAAATACGCAGGAACAGATACGTAGCACAGGCGGCGGAAGCGGGGGGGGGGGGGGGGGGGGCAAGGGGGGCAGTGCCCCCCCTTCCGAAAAATATTGGGGGGGGGGGGAGGCAAACCTATACATTTGCCCCCCCTCCCCCAAATTCAGCCCCTCAAAAAACATTATTTGGAGGTTCAAACCAATATTTTTCCCCTTTCTCCCGACTGATGCAAGTTAACAATACGTACTGTGCTGAGACCATTTTCAAAGCACTGAAGGACTGCGTGATCAGACTTGACTTGCCTGTGCAAAACTGCGCCAGGCCTGCGACGGGGCGAGTAATTTTCAGGGTCATGTGTCAGGAGTTGCAAAAAGATTCAAAGATGAGATCCTTGCTGTGACTGAAGAGCTGGCGACAGTTCTTCAAAGAAAACAAACGACTTTTGATGACGCAGTAAACGCTGCTGACATTTGTCTGAGAACACTGGAAAGCATGCGGCATGAAGATTGTTAGACTATGAGATATTTTTTGCTGACATCACAACGAAAGCTGCAAATTTGTGTGATGAGCCCTGCGTTCCTAGACAGAAGCAGCCTCCACGAAGACTGGGCGATGGCTCACAGGGTCACAGCTACTCTTGTCCATCTGCTTACTACAGACAGCAATACGTACTGTGAGGCCATTGACAACATCAAGGAACATTTAAAGAGCCGGTTTGATCAAATAGCTCTCGACTTACCAAGGAAAATTGAAGTTCTTCAAAGTGATGGAGCAGCAGGGAAGAGACCAGAAATTACTCAAGAAATCAAATATACATATTCCTCTGACATCGACTTGGACAGACTCAAGACTCAGCTAGAACTCCTCCCACATGCACTGGGTGACATCAGGAAGGCGGCTAACTCTAGGATCACCATCTTCAGCACTGCCGGATGAACTGAAAGCTTCTGACACTGTGCGACGAATGCTGAATGAAGTGGATAAACTTCTCAGACTGTACTTCACCATCCCAACCACAACTGCAACGGCTGAACGCAGTTTTTCAGCCCTAAAGCGGGTAAAAACATATCTTCGGGCAACGATGACGCAGGAGCGTTTAAATAATTGTCTTATAATGCATGTGTTCAAAGACAAAGTAGATCAACTAGACCTAGCGCAAACTGCTTACGAATTTATCAATAGAAACGAACGCCGTCAGGCATACTTTGGAAAATTAAAGGTGTAATTTCCCATGCCAAATGACATGCATGACTGCTGTTTTTGTTACTGTGATAGATCAACATTGTCAGGTCAGTTTCTCTTCCTTTCTCTCTACGTACCCTCCCCCCCCCCACCCCCACACTCTATCTCTTTCTTTCTCTCTCTCTTATATGCACAGTTGTAGAAATATATGATATATCTTTTTTTTCTCTCTCACATAGTGTCTATGAAAATAGTTCCAATTATTTGGAGTAAATGTCCAAGGCCGGACCCGGGGGGTGGGGAGGGGGAGGGGGGTTACCTGGGTTCCAGAACCCCCCCTTCCAAATTTTAAAAAAATTTAAATTTTTTTTAATGCAAAAAGTTCAAATTTTTTAAAAATTGTTTTTAAAACATTGCAGGTTTTAGTCACTTTTGGTCCAAAGTACAAAGAGTCATTTATAGTCAATTCAACGGAAATCCATTTCAAGGGATCCGCTGAAACGTCCAAAGCGTTTTCCCATTGAAACGACCAACTAACCCAACCCCTAAGCCTAAATTAGTAAATGCAGACATATTTTCTTGTTCTGGCCGCAAGCCTCTTCCAGCACCTTCACCTTGATACTGCCCTAATCCACCAAAAACGACTTTTTAGAAATATTAATTAAGATGCTAAGTTGATAATTATGACAATTCGTTGTAACGAACATCCATTGAAACGACCATCGCTGAATCGTCCAAAAACATCGTTGAAATGGAAACCCTTGACAGTGAAGCTGCAGAAAAGGACAAAAGATGTTGTCGATGCCTACAGGGAAGAGGTCAGTAACTGCATGTCTTCTATTAGAAGAGATGTCGACACAGCTTTCGTTGCCTGGTTTGGTGAAGTCAGCAAAATGGCAAATGCTTTGACAACTGGTGTTATTGTTCCTCGTCAAGCATCCCGACAGACTCTCCGTGACAACCAACCTGCGGCCACTCCAGAAGAATATTTCAAGATTAGCATTGCCATTCCTTTCTTGGAACACCTGTCAACGGAATTGGACTCGAGGTTAAAAAATGCTGGCATAGCAGTTGATGGTCTCTGTCTGGTGCCAAGCACTTTAATAGACAACCAGGATGGTTTCATGCAGGTTCCAGAAGGGGTGAAGACACTGGCAATGTTGTGGGAGTCTGACCTACCAGCAAGGATGGGTAAACTACTTTTGAAAAGTAGTCTCCTCTCCTGAACATGATTATTTATACAAACACAAATGCATATTATAATTCAATTTCTAATCAACAATCCTGATTCATCCTCTCTCTCAATTTTATCACCCTTCTCTCATATTCATAATGTAATGTTTGTCCTTTTATGCAACAGCATAAAACTCAAAGAGACGTTGATGATGTTCACAAATACAACTTTATTAGAGCTAGTAAGTTGTAACAGCCATTCGGATCTAGGTCTTCATTCAACTGCCTAAAATCCCCCGGATGTCCATTCAACCGAGTAACCTCCCTTTAGTTACAAGTCTTCCAAGACTATTCCCACGTTACATTACACATAATATATAATACATCGTCACCCTTGACCTCAATTTGATCACCCCTCTCTCACATTCATCACCCCTCTCTCATATTCATCACTCCTCTCTCTCTCTCGTATTCACCACCCCTCTAACATGCTATAATACATCGTCACTCATGACCTCATTTGGCAACAATTTCAACAACATTATTCCATTTCACATAATCATCAAGAAAATCATATAAAAAAATGCTATTTATCAAACTATATCCCTTTCCCCCTCATCCTTCATCATTCATTAACATACGCATGCTCAGCGTGTATAGCCACTACAAGAACCAAGATATTGGGCATCCACTCACCTTCAGTTTCCTCGGCCTGTGAGGTTACAGACACACAACACTACACCACAACACAACACTGTCTATAGAGAGTAGATGGTTCGTTCGTCTGTTACTGGTCCCAGGATACCCTGGCACTGGCGAAGTGCACAGGTCTTGGGTAATCTCTAAAATAAGAACACAAACCCTTAGGAACACACCCTACACCTATCACAAAGAAGTGGTGGCAGTGATATTCCTTCGAACTGTAGAAAAGTACTTTATTCACAGCTTTGACAGCACACTGGACATTCTTGCCGTTACTAAAGCAACAAGACCTTGGGTAGTTCCAAGCACAAAACACAACCCTTGTAGAAGGACCCTACAAAAACCTCCTATCATAACCTTCAACAGATGACGTTCTGCCCACTGGTGCAAAAGGGATCTGGGTGTCCATAAAGAAGTAATGAAGTTTATGCAGCATTGTGAGAAGCCAGTAGGCAATGCAAATAGGGTCCTTGATCTCATCAGAACATCCTTCAACTACTTGGATGCTGGTAAGGTCAGCCATCTGTTCAGAGGACTTGTGACCTCACCTCGAGCAAGGATGGGCAAACTACTTTTGAAAAGTAGTCCGCTACACTACAGTTACATTAGTCTAAAAAAGTAGTTCGCTACTTTACAATTACATTTTGAAGGAATGTAGTTCGCTACTTTTACGCTACTTTAAAAAAAAAGTAGATTTTCAAACTACTTTTTTTTTTAACTGTAATCACAACTGGGACTGCTAAGTATTTTTTAAATGTAGGTAAATTTTTAAAAAAAAAGACAAGAAAAAAAAAAGAAATACTTTTAATGATATATGCCCTTCATCAGATTACAAAAAAAGAGAAAAAGATACAAAATATTTCCTTAGACTACAAAATTTGTTATTGATAACATTGCAAGTCAAGATCATTATATAGGAGCACACTTAATACATTATGTATGGTATAAATATACCATTTGCAAAATACAAAAAAATATTATTAATAACAAATTAATGATAAAAGTCAAAAATAGAAAAAAAAAGTTATATGTACTCTGTTATGTCTGATACAAAACATAAATACAGCCATAAGGTTGTACAGGCAGACTTGAGATGAAGCCTTAGATTGGATGCTGTCATCTTGCTCGCTGAATACTCATTGCATCCGTACTTGCATTTAAATATAAATGCATTGTCCGTTTCTTCTTTGAAATGAAAAAAAAATCTACATATGGTTTAAACAAAGTTGGAAGTTTGTCCATCTTCTGCGATCTGAAATTTGTGCGTTCTGTGCTTGATTTGCACGAACAAAGACTGAGATGATTGACGCGCGCTTTTGAAAGTCACGTGGCTGGCTTTTGCTTCCAGCCTATCACAATCACAAGAACATTCTAGCCACTGTCATGGGTTGCCGCCCAGTCTCCAGTAGACTCATTACCATCCGCCTGAGAGCAGCCCCTTTCAACATCACCATCATCCAGGCCTATGCCCCAACATCAGACTATGACGACAGCGAAGTGGAGGATTTTTATGAAAATCTACAGACGGTCCTTGACCAAGTGCCGAAGAAGGACATAGTCATAGTGCAAGGCGACTGGAATGCCAAGGTTGGCCAAGATGCGCACCACAACTGGGGAGACACATGTGGACCCCACTGCAACAATGAGACAAATGACAGGGGTCTGAGACTCTTGGAGTTTGCCAGATACAACAATCTGGTACTGGCAAACACGCTTGGTCTCCACAAAAACTCCAGACGATGGACATGGCACAGTCCCGGCGGGGAGCATCACAACCAAATAGACTACATCATGGTCAAGAAACGCTTCAGATCAAGCATCAACATTGGGAGGACACGCACTTTTCCAGGAGCAGACATCGGAAGTGACCACGATCTCGTGATGATATCTTTCCGGCTCCACTTGAAGAGAGTAAATACAGCAGAGTTCACTAGACTGAAGTTCGACCTGGACAAACTGCAAGACCCGGAGGTGGCAGAACTATTTCAGGCCACAATTGGAGGGAAATTTGCACCACTGCTCATTCTGGGGGCTGGTAAAGTAGATGTCAACACCATGACCTCCACCTTCAACTCAGCTGTGACAGATGCCGCCACTGAGATCCTTGGCAAGCACCGACCAAAGAAGCAGCCGTGGATCACACCTGAACTTTTGGATCTGTGTGATAAACGAAGAGAAATAAAAAAGAAAAAGAACACCTTACAGGGAGCTGATGTCTACCGAAAAATCAACAAATGACATCCGAAAAGGCATGCGCACAGCAAAGGAGAACTGGATAGAAGATCAATGCCAGGAAATAGAGAACAGTCTGAACAAGAACAACAGCAAGAAGGCCTACCAGATTGTGAAGCGGCTGACAAGTGTCAAAGCCCAAAGTCTCCAGGATCCAAAGCAAGTCTGGCATATGCCTTACAGAAGAACAAGAAGTCTTGGACAGATGGACAGAGTACTGCTCTGACCTTTACAACCATACACCAAATGGAGACCAATCAGTTCTAGCATGTCCCGAGAACAGAGAAGAAGAAGAAGTCCTCCCAATTCTCCGGGAAGAAGTTGAGGCAGCAGTGCAATCGCTAAAGAAAGGGAAGTCAGCGGGAGTGGACAACATACCCGCGGACCTGCTACAAGCAGGAGGAGAAGCGATGACTGATGCCCTCACCATTATCTGTAACAAAATCTGGCAGAGTGGGGAGTGGCCTATACCATGGACCCAGTCGCTTGTCATCACTCTTCCCAAAAAAGGTAACCTTCAGGAGTGTGAAAATTACCGCACCATCAGCCTCATCAGCCATCCCAGCAAGGTCCTCCTGAAAATAATACTCAACAGGTTGAAACCCCAAGCTGAACAAATCATAGCTGAAGAACAAGCAGGATTCAGGGCAGGGCGAAGTACCGCTGAACAGATTTTCAACCTCAGAATAATCTGTGAGAAATACCTACAGCACCAACAACATCTATATCATGTGTTCATAGACTTCAAGCAGGCGTTTGACCGAGTCTGGCATGCAGCTCTATGGGCAACAATGAAAGTGTACAACATAAGGCCCTACAATTATTGAAGTCATCAAAAGCCTGTATGACAAGGCTACCAGTGCAGTCCTCCACAACAGCGCCATCGGGAACTGGTTCAGAACAACAATCGGTGTGCGTCAAGGATGCCTACTCTCTCCAACACTCTTCAACATCTTCCTAGAGCGCATCATGTCAGATGCTCTTGCAGATCATGAAGGCACAGTCAGCATAGGGGGTAGAGCAATCTCCAATCTTCGTTTTGCGGATGACATTGATGGATTGGCTGGAGAGGAACAAGAACTTGAACAGCTGGTACAGAGGCTTGACACCACCTCCAGAGCTTATGGGAAGGAAATAAGTGCAGAGAAGACCAAAATGATGACAAACAACACCAATGGCATCAACACGGACATCAAAGTCCAAGGTCAATCCATCAACACAGTGCATAGCTTCAAAAATTTAGGAGCCATAGTATCAGACAATGGGTCCCGACAGGAAGTCCTCTCCAGGATCGCACAAACAACTGCTGCCCTGACAAGGTTGAAGCCCATTTGGAACGACAGGACCATCAGTCTACATTCCAAAGTAAGACTGCTGCGCTCCCTTGTCATCTCCATCTTCCTATATGCTTGCGAAGCATGGACCCTCACAGCAGATCTCCAACGAAGAATACAAAGCATGGAGATGAGGTGCTACAGAAGACTTCTGGGCATTTCCTATACCCAACACATCACCAACGACGAAGTCCGAAAGACCATCACACAAGCCATTGGACAACACGATGACCTGCTCACAGTGGTGAAGAAACGGAAACTCCGATGGTATGGCCACGTCACCAGATCATCAGGCCTTGCAAAGACTATTCTGCAAGGCACAGTGCAAGGAGGTAGAAGAAGAGGGAGACCGAAAAAGAGGTGGGAGGACAACATTCGAGAATGGACTGGTTTGACACTGAGCGAAGCCATCAGGGCTGCTGAGGACAGAGAAAGATGGAGTATGCTGGTTAAACGATCATCTGTGGTGCCCCTACGACCTCCTGGTTATGGGACAGGATAGGATAGGATAGGATATCACAATCATGCTTCCGTTCGCTGAGCGAGCGATCAATCTCGCGCGAGACATCACTCGCTTCGGCTTGACTGAAAGTGCAAGTCACACGCTACTCTCGCTACTTGCCAATCCTTGACCTCGAGTATGGCAACACTGTCTTTGTTCCGCTCCATAAGAAGGGTGTCCATGATTTGATCGATGTCCAGAGAAGGGCTACTTGCATGATGCCAGAGATCAGGAAACTTATGTATGAGGCATACCTGCAGTCATTGAACTTGCCAAGTTTGGTCTACAGAAGGTTCCAGGGAGACATGATTGATGATAGAAGTGTACAAGTATTATTATTATTATTTATTTATAAGGCGCTTTCCCTCGCAGAGATCAAAGCGCACACATACACCCACACACATCATGTGTACCGCACAGACTCACACACAAAAAGCAGCAATATTTTAATTTAAAAAAAATAAATAAAATAAAAAAAAAATAAAAAAAAATAAAATAAATAAAATAAAAAAGGTTTTAATTGTATGTGGCAGTAAAAAGGTATGTCTTCAACTTTTTCTTAAAAGAGTTATAGGATGTCGCATAGCGTACATCGGCTGGGAGGCTATTCCATATCAATGGTCCTTGAAAAGAAAATGATCTCTCACCACATGATTTGTTTGTAAATGCTTGAGGTTTTAGTTTCATGGTGTCATTACCAGAGCGGAGAGATCGTGAAGGTGTGTAGATATGGAGGAGGTCTGACAGATACCGAGGGGTGTTGTTTGATAGTGCATTGTAGCACATGCATGCAACCTTATATTGTATCCTTGCAGAAACTTTGAGCCAATGGAGTTCTTTGAGAAGGGGGGTAATATGTTGGCGTCTTTGTGATCTTAAAATCAAGCGTGCTGCTGAATTTTGAACTTTTTGAAGTTTCTTTGTAAGGGAATTTGGGGCTTCCGCAAGTAGACTATTTCCATAGTCCAATCGCGAGAGCACGAAAGAGACTACAAGAGTCTTAGTTGCATCAGTGGTGAGATACCTGCGGATGCCTGAAATTCTACGTAGCTCATAGTTAGCTAGTTGACATACTTTAGAAACTTGTTCTTTCATTGACAAGGAAGAATCGAACAACACCCGAATGACGAGTAAAAAAAATCCAATCTAAGAAACTGCCGCGCAACATAAATTCAACTTTCAAGCCTCAGAAACAAGATTGGACATCAGAAGTCACTTTTGGGGGCTGAGGGTTGTCAACAGCTGGTTTGGAATAGTTTTCCAGAGGTTATCGTGAATGCACTGTTTCAGTGTGGTCTGATGAGAGACCACCGGTACTCGCTTTAACCACCCCACGTTTGCACCCCCAGACAAGATCATGCTCAACTATTAAGCGACAATGACAACAATCTTTACTTAAAAGTGTGACGAACGAAGAAGAATTTACAGACTGGTATGTTTATCCCGGACGAAACTACACACACACACCCACACACACACACACACACGCACACACACACACACACACACACACACACACACTGATGACTGTTGTGAAAAAAACGGATTATTTTGACGCACTGTCCATTTTTTTTACATTTTCCAATTTTTGAAGCTATCCCAAACCCTAACCCTAACCCTTAACCTAACCCTAATCCTTAAACAGCTCTAACTCGACGGAGCACTATTTTGACGTCAAAATAGTACGGCCTTCCAAAAAAGTCAGAAGAAACCATGTGGAGTTTCATGTGTGTGTCATCAGAACGTCGTTTCTACATGCCCACACACACACACACACACACACACACACACACACACACACACACAAATAATAATATTAATAATAATAATAATAATAATAATAATAATAATAATAATAATAATAATAATAATAATAATAATAATAATAACATACTCCGGCGGCATTGGAGATGAATCTGAAGACCTGCGATGCGGGCTCATATCAGAGTCGCGAGAAGACTACAATGGATGGCGAACGTACCTGAGTTATAGCGAGAGGGGTGAGGGCCAGGGGTCTACGGCCGATGCCCGACGGAGGCCGAAGGGGGGCATAGCACAGGTTCTGAAGAGTTAAGTCTTTTCTTTCGTCTTTGTAAACTCGTGGGCCTCCTATATACGTACATAGTACGGATAGTATGTAATTGAGGCATACTAAAGCCGAGACTTCCCAACCTGTGGACATAGGCGAGAGATCTACTAACGCGCCGCGGACAGCCATCTTAAATGGACTACGTCTACTGGACAACGATCCCGAAATGACTGGTGATGAAGCAACGCCGGACAATGGTTTCACCGCAAAACTTCGTTATACGAGCACGTGCATATTCAAAGACAATTCAAATCAATTCAATTCAATTCAATTCAAGATTTATTCGCCAAGTGGCATACATACAGTTATAGTATACATGACACAAAGAATGCTTTAGATCAGCGGCATGCATGTACAAGATACATAAAAAACAAATAAAGCATAGATCTAGTGCGACCTATGTAACCACCAGTATAGACTAGACAGCAGACCGAAGCCTGACTAGAACACTCATGTAGTACATAGAAATACAGACATCAACAGACACAACCGTCATCAGACACAGCAAATACAAAGATGACCAAAATAGATTCGCACGCAGAAGCACCCTCCCGCAAATCATGACTAATATGACTATATAAGTGCACACAATAAGGAGGTGCCTAAATAACTCTTATATTTAAGTGTCTGATAGACCACGGGAAAAAGCCATTCAGTGAGCGTGTGGTTTTGCTGGGGAGGGAACGGAGTCTACGGCCTGAGGGAAGCATCTGGAAGAGCACGTGGGCGGGGTGGGACTCATCATGGATAATATGTTTGGCTCTGCGTATGACACGTTGCGCGTGTAAAGCCTCGATGGACGGGAGGGCCCCAATTAACGCATCTTGAAGCCTGGCGCACAACACGGTCTAAACGCTCTTTATCTTGGATGTTTGCGTTGGGATACCAAACAATGAAAGAAAATGTAAAATTTGCTTTCTACAGTGGCGCGGTAAAAATTGGCCATGATAGCTTGGCTCACCCGAAACTTCCTAAGCTGGCGGAGAAAGAATATAGTCTCTGCATGATGGGCCTTCTTGACTGTGCCAGTGATGTGCTTTTCCCATCCTAAATCTGAGTAAATGGTTGTGTCGAGAAACCTGAAACTGTCTACTTGTTCCACTACTTCCTCGTTGATGGACAGGGGTTGCATGTTTCTGTTTTGACGGAAATCTACTACTAGTAAGTTCTTTTGTTTTTGAGACGTTTAATTCCAGATTGTTGTCTATGCACCAAGCCACTAGCTCCTCCACTGCTTGCCTATATGCTCTCTCGTCATTGTTAGAGATCAGACCCTCTACCGTGGTTTCATCTGAGAACTTTAATATGACTACCTTATCATGGGGTGCGACACGCAGTCATTCGTGAATAGGGTGAACAAAAGGGGAGATAATACGCATCCCTGTGGTGCACCTGTACTCAGGGTCAGTGGGTCGGAGAGCTTGCTGCCTACTCTTACTGATTGGGGGCAGTTAAGGAGTCCTCAAAGAGAATCCTAGCATAACTTTTGGGAGTGTCAAGATGTTGCAGAATGTAATGCAATCCCAGAGCCACACAGTGGTGAAGAATCGGAAACTCCTATGGCATGGCCATGTCACCAGAGCATCAGGCCTTGCAAACACCATCCTGCAAAGCACGGTGCAAGAAGGAAGAGCAGGGAGACAGAAAAAGAGATGGGAGGACAACATTCGAGAATGGATCCACTGGCTTGACACTGCGTGAAGCCATGAGGGTTGCTGAAGATGGAGTACGCTGGTTAAACGATCCTCTGGGGTGCCCCAGCGACCTTCGAGTTACGGGTTGGATAGGCTAGGATATGATAGGATAGGAAGTTTCGAGACATAAATGGATGGAACTCTTTACCGCAGCGCAAACTACAATGATGACGTGGTTAAAAAAAAAAAAAGGACTGGAAAACTTGCAGTTTCTATACAGGAGAAACAGAAGACTACACACCATTGGCGAAAAGAAGAAAGACGCCTTGCGAATGGTCATCGAGAGATGTAAAACGACAACTCTACGCCAACCATCAGAGCTTATAATATTTTATCATTAAAAGTACCTTTTTTTAGTAATGAAAAGAGGAGAACAGAATGGGGGAATTTAACTGTTATATTTATTATTTCTAATAATCAAACCTTCAATTTCCTAACACCTTCTTAAACCTTAAAATAAGTTAGAAAATTACTGAAATGATTTAGTATTATTTGCTTTTGGTTTGTGCTATGGGGAACACCCACCCAGAAGATACTCTTCTGTTTAGAATGTAAAAAAAAGTGGAGAAAAATAAGAGGTGAAAGTCTGTGCTTTTTTTTACATCAAGATTTAAAAATTTTAAGTTGTATTAAACACATACACCCCCAGTGGGCGTGCCGGAGGTTTCAGTATAAATAGTATTCCCACTTTTTGGAAATTTAGTGCTTTAAATTCCCACTGTTACTGTCTTTCTCCTTTGTTCTTTCTCATTCCTACTCTGTTCTATCAATCTACTATACTATCAAATACTATATAGGTATATAAGCTCTTTGATACTATCTTCTTCTTTGCTAGACAGGTCACCTACCTTTTTTCTTGAAAACTCTTCCGGGACAATACTCCTCATTTGTGTATGAGGTCTGTTGGATCAGCTTGGGAATATTGGACTCTTTCTGCCAAATGGTCACTGGGGCTTCCTATGTTATTATTTAGCAATGTAGGCATTTGATATGTATGTGTTTTGCTGATATTGTATAATGATGTTTGTATTATATTTTCTTTTTGAACGCGTTTTCGATAAATTAGAGTATAGCTTCAGCGTCCCCTGCGTGGGATGTCTTTATTGTAAAATGACGGCTGGTAGATTGCCTTCAGTGTTACCACTAGGGTTGTTTCGGCAGATCTTTTATGCGGATCAGGAGTGAATCCTCTTTCACTTCTCTGGTCCTGATTTGGCTCGGAAGAGTCCGCTGGACCTAAAGCAATAACCATGTAATATAGCCTAATGTAAACACATACACACATAACACACATAAACACGCAAACACACACACACACACACACACCCATACTTGCGCAGACACCGTTATTTGGACATTCCTCTATCGCCACATACGTTTTGTGGACAATGGGTCGTGCTACGACCCCGTTTTTAAGTACTATAAAGTGTTCTAACCCTAACCCTAACCCTAACACTAGCCCTAACCCTAGCCCTAACCCTCACCCTTACCCTAACCCTAACCCTCACGGATCATTAAATGGACGTCCCAACAAGGAGGTCTGTCCAAAGAACGTATGCAAACTTGCACTAGTTTGTCCCAATAACGCCGTGTAAACATCCTCACACACACACACACACACACACACACACACACACACACAGAATACACATTTATATGGAATATAATTTACCAGTCCACACCATATTTAAACATGTAGCAGACTACGCTTTGCCATATGCTAGAGAGAGTAGCGACGCTACTGAGCAAATGAGCATTGGTTGCGTGATTGTTTATAGCAACGGTCAATACATTCCATAGTTAGTAGACGGATGGCGTACTTAATGATCAGACTTATTTTGTGCTCTCTCTGCGTTTGGTAACCGGTGATGTTAAAAATAAAAATAAAATGTCGTCTACAAAGACTCCTTCTTCAAGCTATGAGGCTCTGCTTAAAGAATCACAGGAAGATAATCTTATGCAAGCTATGGCATCTTCTAATATGACAAGCCAAGAAAGTGCTCAAGAAATGATTGAAGAAGAATTGAGTCCATGGTTGAGTGAACAAGGGAAGAAAAAAGTGTGTGAACATTTAGACTATTACTGGCAGTGAAAATCGCTGTTTACTGATATAAAAAAAATGGAGAAGTGTAAAAAGAAGACTGTGTAAAACTGAAAAAACAAAGTCCGGAATAGTTTTTGTTTGAGAAAAAAGAGAAACATGAAATAAGTTTTGAGGATCTAATTAAAATGCTAAAGAAAATATTGAGAGAAAGTGATAGTTTGGTCGATACTTCGGAAGATCTTCAAAAACGAGTTAATGAGGCAAGAACAAGTACCAGTTTGGTTCCTCATTTACAAAATGGTGCTAAGATCTTCATTCGAGGGAAAACCAAATCTATTCATTTTTCTCTTGTTTTTTGGTCAGTGGTTAGAAAAAGCTTTTGAGCAAGTGAAAAAAATAGAGACAAACGACATGGGTGCAGGTTTTAAACATAAATAATATTGGAATCTCTTTAACTCGAGCAAAATTGCTTCACTAAATTTCAAACTGCTTCAACCAATTCCCAAAATTTCATAAATTATACATATCACTTTAATATCTTTACAACAAGAGGAAAGACATTCTTTAAAATATTATCAACAATATAAGCTTTCAGGAATTTTGGCAGGCTGCCCAGTGAGCCAGCGTCACCAACCCTCGTGCCATGTTTCTCTTCAGCTCAAACCAGTTTTGAACCAGTCATCAAGCTTGTAAATAGTAAATGTCAGTTAATTTGATTTTCTTCAGTTTTACCACAAAAAAATAACTCATCATGTCCTCAACCACAAGGCACCTAATCAACTACCCAGAATGAACTCTACAACTTCAAACTTTAAGGGGTCATAT
Organism: Oncomelania hupensis; assembly: GCA_036898135.1. Lineage (NCBI taxonomy): Eukaryota > Metazoa > Mollusca > Gastropoda > Littorinimorpha > Pomatiopsidae > Oncomelania > Oncomelania hupensis. Next base: position 40,118,422 of record CM072520.1, on the reverse strand, counting down.
AACATTTGACTCCTGTTGTTCTAAACAAAGATGTCTGCCTTTCCTCCCTTTCCTCACCCACCCCACCTTCCTCCCCTTACATGCAAAGCAATTACTCATTACAACATGCAAATATGAAACTTTACCCATTACCTTCCTCAGCTAACACCACCTCCCTTCACCCCCTCTCCCCTCACCCTTCCAGTTCCTTTTACCCTCGCCCCCCTTCCATTTCCTGTTACCTTACTACCTTCCATTTTCTGTTACCTTACTACCTTCCATTTTCTGTTACCTTACTACCTTCCATTTGCTGTTACCTTACTACCTTCCATTTGCTGTTACCTTACTACCTTCCATTTCCTGTTACCTTACTACCTTCCATTTTCTGTTACCTTACTACCTTCCATTTGCTGTTACCTTACTACCTTCCATTTTCTGTTACCTTACTACCTTCCATTTTCTGTTACCTTACTAACTTCCATTTCCTGTTACCTTACTACCTGATCCACATCCTCACATGCACCCCACTTACAAATTTACATTCCAAGCATTATGAGAATCACCCCCACCCCCATCCCCCTGGAAGATTGTTGGAGTGGGCAAAGGGAGGGGATCACTAACTTCAATTATTCCATGTAAGTCTGACTGAGCATATGAAGGGAGGTATGAATAAGACATAGGAACTAATGAACGTGGTTGTTTTGTCTGTTTTTGCACCATCAGGGTAAACTGAGTAAAAACAAATATTTGATAGAGTAAAACAAAATTACACAACAAGGAACAAAATCCGATTGATTGAACAAAAATCAATGAATTGACTATGACAGCTGACTGATTAATTAGTTAATTCGATAACTGACTGATTATTTGAGAGATTGATTACCTCTTGCATATTCTGGAAGATTCCTCCCACGTGACCTGGATCTCTGATACCACGAGGTAACACTTTGCATAGCGCACTGTCCAGTCTGCATAAAATATAAACATCAAGAATGACATACATTTGGATGCCTTAATTATATATATATATATATATATATAATATATAAGGCTATACTTGTACTTGGAGGGAGGGCACCCTATACGCTCTATGTGTCCGGGGACATTAATTTACCTGGAGGGAGGGATGATAGTTTTGAGGATAGTGGATGAGGGGGTGTGAGGATGGTTTTGAGAGTAGTTGGTAAGTACTGTATAACCCAAATGAAATATGAAAACAAGACGGCGCGCGCGCGCGCGCAATCACACTCACAAACACTCACACATAATAATAATAACTGAAAAACAGCATTTAAAAAAGAGATAATTTTCGAGACAGTTAATGTTCTCTCTAGATTAGCTTCCATTTGAACTATCTGCAAGCTAAACGTACATGTACAGTATGAATCTGTTGAGATACAGCGCAAGACAAGTTAAAAATTTAAAACAAAAGATGGACCTCAGCGACCTTTGAGAAAGTGTAAAATATGATTGACTTACAAGGCTGAGTATCTATATAGTAAAAATAATTAAAATCGGCTCAGCCATTTTTGAAATATTGAGCAAAACGTTTCATAAATTTTTGAGGTGGCCGAAATGGATTGGTTTGACTGAGCAGAAGAAGAGGGTGGTGCCGAAGGATTTATTATGCACATGCAGAAACCACGATGAAATACAAGATGGCAACCATTGAAGTGTATTTCCAGGCAATCACCATGCAATATAGCTGAAAGCTAACATTTTAATTTAAAATGTGGTTATTTCCCTGAAGCTGGTTGTAATGTCCAGAACGAAAGTGAAAATACAATTGTAATACCGGAAGTACGTATACATGTCTATGACGTAAGATCATTGACGCAATACTCTACAGATAACAGAAATAAAAAACAGTTTTCCAATATGGAGCACAACACACGGGCTGTGTTTTGAGTGACTCTATCTCTATCTGTCTTTCGACAATACATACATTAAATTGGCGACGAGGATCAAAGAAAAGAAGTTTCAGGATGACGACTTTACCCTCATATGAACGTTTTGACGTTCATTCTGACTCGCACACAGTAGGAAATCGCTGGAAAAAGTGGATCGAGAAATTCGAAAATTTTCTCTTGGCCATGGACATCAACAATGACCTTCGAAAAAAAGCATTACTCTTACACTACGCCGGTGACGAGGTGTATGAAATCTACGACTCCTTCACAGACGCACAAAAAGGAAATGGAGTGACAACGGGTACTGCGCCAGACGTGCGTTCCAATGAGTATAACACCCTCAAGAAATCTTTGACGGATTATTTCACCCCAAAACAAAATACATCGTTTGAAACATTCAAATTCAGGCAGGCGAAACAGTTGGAAGGAGAAAACATTGGCACATATTGCACACGTCTCAGGCGGCTGGCAGCAAATTGTGATTTTGCAGACGTGGAGAAAGAACTTCTGTCTCAAATTATTCAAGGATGTAGCTCAACACGCATCAGACGCAAGGCTCTCAAAGACAATATGACTCTCAAACAGATCTTGGACGATGCTTGTGCTCTCGAACTGTCAGACATTCGAGCAGCAGAGATCGAAAATACAGGCAACAACGGGGGTACATCCGTTAATGCTGTAAAAGGACGAGGCGGTCAAAGAGGTGGTGGTTTTCAACGACACAACAACTCTCTGACAGGTGGCAGAGGTTTCAGTCATAACAGAGGCAATCATACGCAAGGCAGTGACAGTTCCAGTAGCAATCAAGGTAAGAGTTTTGGTCGTAGTGGTAGAGGTGATTCACGAGGCCATGGGTTTACTACACATCGTTCAACACAGCATGAATGCGGCAACTGTGGCACACGGCACATGTCACAAGGCTGTCCTGCACGAGGAAAAGAATGCAAAGCTTGTCACAAGATAGGGCATTTTGCGAGAGTTTGCCGATCTTCAAACAAAGTCAGGCAAATCTCATATAACAATGAAAACCAAACTACATTTCACCCTCGAGAGGAAGAATACCTTTCTACATCTAGTGATGAAAGCATTTTCACCGTTTCATCAAAACCTGGACTCGGATTTAAGAAAACTCCAATCGTCGAAATCCCTATATTCAACACTCCAGTGAAATTTCTTGTAGACACAGGTGCAACGGTCAACGTTTTGAGCAGTGACACTTTCACACAGGTGTGTCCCAAGGTGAGGTTGCGTGGTCCTTCTCCTTTGATTTATGCATATGGCTCCAAACAACCACTCCCAGTGAAAGGTCATTTCTCCACCGACCTTGTCTTCAAGGACACTCATGTTCAAGCCACATTCTACGTTGTTGAGAACAACAAACACACAACAAGCAATCTACTGAGCGCACAAACAGCACAATCAATTGGATTGATTCAGTTTGCCTTTTCTGCGGTTTCAACCCACTATAACATCCCGGATGAATTCCCTAGCTTATTTGATGGAGCCATGGGACACATAAAAGATGTTCAGATCAAACTACACATTGACGACACTACTCCCTCGGTTACGCAGAAACACCGACGGATTCCTTTCCACATCCGCAAAGATGTAGAGAATGAGCTTGAGCGTCTAGAAAAGCTTGATATCATCGAGAAGATTGACGGCCCAACCCCATGGGTCAGCCCCATCGTGGTTGTCCCAAAGAAAACGGGAGGAGTACGTGTTTGTGTTGATATGCGTGAGCCAAACAAAGCCATCAGACGAGAAAAACATCCGATGCCCACGTTGGATGACCTGATTTCTGATCTAAATGGCTCCACTGTCTTCAGCAAATTAGACATGACAAATGCATATCATCAGCTTGAACTTGAAGAATCTAGTCGTTTCATCACCACGTTCACAACACACATAGGCCTGCGACGATACAAGCGACTCCTATTTGGTGTCAATGCAGCATCTGAAATTTTCCAAAACACAATATCTGAGCTGTTGAGTGACATTTCTGGAGCCCGCAATTTGTCCGATGACATCATCGTGCATGGAAAAAGCCAAAAAGAGCATGACATAGCACTGAAAGCAACACTTCAACGACTTCAAGACCATGGAGCAAAGCTCAACAAAGAGAAGTGTCTTTTTAACAGAGATCAGCTTATTTTCTTTGGACACATTTTCGGAAAAAACGGTCTCACAGCTGATCCGGAAAAGATCAAGTCGATCATCAACGCCGAAGCTCCCAAAAACGTCAGTGAAGTTCGTTCTTTCCTCGGACTTACTCAGTACATGTCCCGTTTCATCCCTGGCTATGCAACACTGACGGAACCCCTGAGAAAGCTGACGAGAAATGACCAACCATGGAAATGGAAACAAGAAGAAGAAGAAGCTTTCAACAAACTGAAGAAAACACTGACAAGCACACATGTCATGACATACTTTGACCCGGCCAAGGAAACTAAAATCTTAGTTGACGCCAGTCCGGTCGGACTTGGAGCAATCTTGACACAAGATGATAAACCAGTCATCTATGCGAGCAGAGCCCTCACCGAGGTGGAATCAAGATACAGCCAAACAGACCGGGAAATGCTTGCGGTAGTTTTTGGAGTCGAGCACTTCCATCTCTACATATTCGGTGCACCATTCACCTTGGTCACAGACCACAAACCACTACTTGGCATCATGACCAGTCAGAAACCTACAACAGCCAGAATCGAGCGATGGCGCCTGCGGATAATGCCATACGAGATGAAGCTGGTCTACCAACCAGGAAAAGACGATCTCAATCCGGCTGATTTTCTCAGCCGACACCCACAAAACAAACCAAGGAAAGACAACAAAGCTGAAGAGTATGTGAGATACATCAGCTACAACAACATTCCAAAATCGATGTCAGCAGAAGAAGTGAAGTCAGCCACTCAAAAAGACACAACTCTACAAAAGGTGATGACGGCGATCCAAACCGGTCAATGGAATGATGCATCAAAATTTGAGAAGTTCAAAGAAGAACTATCCGTGTTTGATGGCCTCATTCTACGAGGAAACCGATTGATAATCCCCACAGCATTACAGAAGAAGATCGTTGATATTGCACATCAGTCACACCAAGGAATTGTCAAGACAAAACAATGCATAAGAGAAAAAGTGTGGTTCCCTGGCATTGACAAGCTGGTCGAAGACACCGTCAAGTCCTGCATCCCGTGTCAAGCGTCATACCCTGGACCCAAGACACGAGAACCGATCATCACTACTCCTCTCCCATCCCAACCATGGAAGGCACTTGCCATTGATTTTGCTGGACCGTTTCCAAGTGGAGACTATGTTATGGTTGTCATCGATGAACACTCTCGATTTCCGGAAGTGGAAGTCATCTCCAGCACATCTGCGAGAGTCGTAATACCACATCTAGACTCAATCTTTGCCCGACATGGCCTTCCCGAAATCATCAAGACGGACAATGGTCCACCTTTCAGTGGAGATGAATTTCGACAGTTTGCGGCAGAACACAACATCAAACATCGGAAAGTGACTCCGCTGTGGCCTGAAGCCAACGGCGAGGCTGAACGCTTCATGTCCACCCTAAACAAACACGTCAGAGCGTCATGTGCCGCCAATTTGAACTGGAAAATACAACTCCCCACATTCCTGAGACACTATCGAGGAACACCCCACAGTTCCACTGGCATATCTCCATACGAAGCTCTGACAGGCAGAAAAATGCATATCGGCCTGCCCAACCCCCCTTTTCCCCAAACCCCAAACCCTACAACTGTGAAATCACGCATCTTCTACAATGATGCCCTGAGCAAACAGAAGATGGCAGAATACGCTGACACAAAACGGCACACCAAACCATGCACCATACAACCAGGTGAACATGTATTGGTAAAGGAGAAGAAATTGAACAAAACTTCCACACCATTCTCGCCACACCCATACATCGTCACTGAAACCAAAGGCAGCATGATCACTGCGAGAAGAGGAAAAAAACTCATTGTAAGAAATTCCTCCCATTTCAAACCAATCGTGGCTAATGACGAAGAAGAAGAGGAAGAAGAAGAAGATTCAGAAAAGGAAGAAAACACTGAGACCCATACTTCACCATCTCAATCCAACACCCCGCTGAAATCTGTTGAGACTACTGCAGAGACACGACATCAAGTACAGCCTACACTGAGAAATGCAGCAAGCAGAGCAGATGACTCCCGATCAGCGAAACCCACCCGAGAGCGCCGTCCACCAGCATATTTAAAAGACTATAAAACTTAAATGATATTGATAGCTATACACTTCACTAGTCTGATAATTCCATGAAGACAAGAGTGAATTATGACAGACAAGAATACAGATAAGCAAATTTGAATAACATTGAAAATATGTAGTTACACTGTGCTTTAACTCATTTACAAAATAATTCTACAGCTCTTTGAAATTTTGAAATGGTTTTGATTGCAGTAACATACATTAAACTGGTGTTTTTTTTTGGTTTTATCTTGAAGAAGCAAAATGAAAACAACAAAAGGTCCACCATGCTTAGCAGTATAAGTATCCGCAAAGTAAAACTGATTAATTTTGCTTCAGTTATTCTTGAGATAAGGTAAAAAGTGTATTTGAACAAAAAAAAGTAACAATCTGAGCGAGGAAAAATAACACCCAATGTATAGCGATGAAGTAGAGAATGGGTGAGCGGTCCATGGGGGATGGATTTGTGCTTATAGCAGCGGCTGGTACCTGAGGTTGTAGTCCTTCTTTTAATTTAGACGGCACAAAATGCAATTTAAATACAAAATATTAGACGATTTATGTAAACGTACTCAATACAAAGGAAATATGACATTACAGGCACAAGTTACGATGTCCTGTTCTCATTTAGTAGTCTATATTACTGACCTCTGACTGTCCCAGATGTTTTTGAGACGATTCCAGATGGACACACCACCGCTAGGGTCGTCTGCACACACAAAAATATAAACACAACCATATTTACAATCAACGCATTTTATCTCGTTTTTATCCCCCGTTGGGGTTCCGGGGGTTTCAGTATATATAATATAGTATCCCCACTTTCTGGAAATTTAGTGCTTTAAATTCCCACTGTCGCTGTCTTTCTCATTTGTTCTTTCTCATTCCTGCTCTGTTCTATCAATCATCTTCTTCGCTAGACCAGTCACCTATCTTTTTTCTTGAAAACTCTTCCGGGACAAGACTCCTTATTTGTGTGTGAGGTCTGTTGGATCAGCTTGGGTATATTGGACGCTTTCTGCCAGGTGGTCACTATGGCTTCCTATGATGTTATTATTTAGCAATGTATGCATTTTGTATGTGTAGCTGGGCTGCGCGAACTTGTTTTTTCCAACCTAGTTCCAGTCATTCGCCCAAAAAGGTAATTACCGAAGTCGAACGAACCTCTCCGAGTCGAGCCAAGCTATCCGATGTTTTACGAACGAATGCTGGCAGGACTACGTGAAACCACAGGCTGTGAAGTCTCGTCTTTCGTAGGCCTCAATTACATACTATACTACGTACGTATGTAGGAGGCCCACGAGTTTACAAAGACGAAAGAAAAGACTTCAGAGCCTGTGGTGAAACATCGGTGCGTAAAAATAGCCGCTGTTGCTTGTAGATCTAATTCTATTTCGATCTGCACAGCTTCAAGCTTTAAGTCGAGATTCGCATTTTGAAGCAGTTAGTATTATTATTTTATGATGATTAGTATACTGATACAATTAATAATAAAGAGTAAAAGTAAATACATAACACATAATGCACCATACAACGATTTCACATCTATATCAACAATAAAACCATGACAAAACTTCAAAGCGCTATGGATACGTTGATGTCCCTTCAGCACAACAAGGCAAAGCAAGTTTATAATGGTCTCAAAAAACAGTGACATTTTTATTGCAAGCACCAAAGCAATTATTTATTTGACTAATATTATTCTTTTTAACTGATACAATAAATTTGTTATATGTATTTCAATGATATGTATTTTAATGAGAAACACGTATTAAAAAAATGTTGCGTGGCAGGCGGAAATTTCCATAAATCATCTGAAAACTTTGGTAAATCTATAAGAAAAAATAACCAGTAACACCATCTGTGAATATTTCGGATTACACCCAACTTCAGCAAAAACAAACAAAACGTCACTGACTATATTTACACCATTGAGCACGCACAGCAGCACACTATTCTTTTCTTTTTTTAATTTTTTTAAAAAGTAGGAATAATAGTAATAATAATAATAATAATAATAATAATAATAATAATAATAATAATAATAATCACAAACAAATAATAATAATAATAATAATAATAATAATAATAATAATAATAATAATAATAATAATAATAATAATAATAAAATAAATAAATTAAAGATTTAACTAAATAACTATACTACTACTACTACTACTACTACTACTACTACTACTACTACTACTACTACTACTACTACTACTACTACTACTACTACTACTACTACTACTAGCGAAGTAATGGTCTTGATTTTGTGGTACTGATTCGGCTCTTTGCAGTCCGCTGGACCCTGTAAGCAATGAATAACTAATTAGCTATTAATTGAACTCTGATCTCGAATTGTCTTGATTTTGTGCTCCTGATTCGGCTCTTTGCAGTACGCTGGACCCTGTAAGCAGTGAATAACTAACTATTAATTTAACTCTGATCTCGAGTTATTTTTAAAAAAAAATCCCTTAGCCTACTCGTCCTTCTCCGGAAATTTAAAGATTCAAATATTATAAAGTACAGGCCTAAATATTATTAATTAGAATAGATATAGTTTATACATTTATTTACGTATAAAACAAACAATACAGGTCTAATAATTATATTCAGCTAGTGAGCTTCTTCGCTGCTCGAAGACTGACTTATAATATATAATGTAGGCTAGATTAACCCACTCACCGTCTTGGCCACACCATTGACTGGATCATCACTCGCACCTCCGATAAACTCTTTCTCGACTCTGACATCTCCTCTGTACTCCCCTCCGACCACCTCGCTATTCTCGTCTTCCTCAATCTACCTCCCCCTCACAAACAACAACTCCTTGTCTCTCGCCGCAAACTAAAACCTGTCAACCGTGAGATCTTCTTCGCCGAAGCTGTCGACCTTCTCTCTGACTCTTCCTCCTCTGATCTTGCATCTCACTTTGATTCCTCTCTCCGTAAACTTCTTGACAACCATGCCCCTGTCACCTCCTGCTCCAGGCCCGACCGACTCCCTTCCCCCTGGCTCACCCATGAGATAGCAACGGCCAAGCGTGAGCGTCGGCAAGCTGAGCGCCGTTGGCGCTTATCTGGCCTAACCGTTCACAGACAGATTTTCCAAACCACCAGATCCAAAGTCTGCAGACTGATCTCTGATGCCAAACGCAAACACCTCCAAAACAAAATCCTAGAATCCACTTCTTCCAAAACTCTCTACGCTGAACAAACTCTTAGGCACACCTAAAGAATCTCCACTCCCCAACACACACAAAAAAGAAGAACTCCCATCCGCCTTTTCCACCTATTTCTCTGACAAAATTCAATCTCTGCGCAACACACTTGACATTCTACCATCTCCGCCTTGCCCTCCTGACTCCCCCTTCACAGGCACCCCCCTCTCATTTTTCCGCTCTCTCTCTCAGGCAGAAGTTCTCAAAATCATAAAGACTATGTCTCTCAAAACCTCTCAAAACCTGTGAACTAGACCCCCTCCCAGCTTCCCTGTATTTGGACGGTCTCCCAAAACTTCTGCCTTTCATCACCGATATCATCAACACCTCTCTAGAAACTGGCTCCGTTCCTGATATCTTCAAGTCTGCCATCGTTCGCCCTCTCCTCAAAAAACACAACCTTGACCCAAATGACCTCGAAAACTATCGCCCAGTCTCCAATCTCTCTTTTCTGTCTAAGCTACTTGAAAAGGTTGTCCTCAACCAGCTCAACGCTCACCTCACCATCAACAATCTCCTCAGTCCCTTCCAGTCTGCCTATCGCAAGCACCACAGCACTGAAACAGCCCTTTTACATATTCTGAACGATCTTCTTCTCTCAACTGACTCAGGCAACATCTCCCTTCTTACCCTACTCGATCTCTCTGCCGCCTTCGACACTATTGACCATTCTATCCTCCTCCACCGCCTTCAACACTCCTTTGGCATCACTGACTCCGCTCACTCCTGGTTTCTTTCCTACCTCTCCGACAGACGGCAGTCCGTTATCATCGATGGCATATCCTCTGACCCAGTTAGGCTCTCCTGCGGAGTTCCTCAGGGATCTGTCCTGGGTCCGGTCCTTTTTACACTCTACACCTCCCCTCTGACCAACATCATCCAGTCTCATCACATAAACCACCACTTCTATGCTGACGACTCACAACTACAAGACAAAGACAAACCTGACAACATTCAGGCACTCCTGACTCGCACGGCCGACTGCTGTGAAGACGTGAAGGACTGGATGACAGCAAACAAACTTAAACTGAACGACGACAAAACGGAAGCCATGCTGGTAGGCACACGCCAGAAACTCCCTCAGCTCCCCTCCTCTCTCCATCTTCAGCTTGACGGTACCTCTATCCCCCTCTCCGACTCTGCCAAGAACCTTGGCGTTATCCTTGACTCTTCTCTCTCAATGACTAGCTTTGTCTCTGCAACCGCCCGGGCCTGCTACTTCCACCTCCGTCGAATCAGTCAGATCAGAAAATACCTCACCACTGAAGCTGCCACCAAACTTGCTGTCTCCCTCATCCTGTCTCGCATCGACTATTGCAACTCCCTTCTTTCCGGCCTTCCCCGCTCCACCACTCTCCCTCTCCAACGCGTTCAAAACAATACTGCCCGCCTCGTCCTCAGAAAGAAGAAATCTGACCACGTCACTCCCTTGCTCAAAGCCCTACACTGGCTTCCCATCTCCCAACGCATTCAATACAAGACCTTGTCTCTCTGCTACAAGTCCCTCAACAACTCCGCTCCTCTCTATCTCTCTGACTTACTTCACCCATACATTCCCTCTCGCTCTCTTCGCTCTGCCTCCGACCCTCTCCGCCTCCGCATTCCTCGCTCCAAACTCAGCACGTTCGGGTCCCGCTCCTTCTCTGTCTACGGCCCATCCATCTGGAATACTCTTCCACTCTCTCTCCGTCAGAAACCCTCTCCCACCTCCTTCCAGTCTGCCCTCAAAACTTACCTTTTCAAGCAGTTCTAACACTATGACCTCACTACGCACCCCATCGCCAGCTGTCTCTTGCATATAGTGTCTGGTCTGTTTGTGGTATGAGTATATTTGAGTGAATGTATTTTTTGCGTAATTGTTACATGTGTCATTGTCTAAAGCGTGCACATGCGTGCGTGAGTTGTGAGTGCGCGCTTAGAGTTATAATTATTATAAGATAAGCGCATTATAAATACAGTAATTATTATTATTATTATTATTATTATTATTATTATTATTATTATTATTATTATTATTATTAATTATTATTATTATTAAGCCTATGTATACTGTATAACAGTGTCTACTTGGTTTTAGGCAGGAAATGGGGATTGCTATTATTAGCGTACTGCTGAGAACTAACAAATTGCAAATCAAGGAACGCAACTATTCAATATGGTCGATAATAACAAAGTATACCGTTGCGAAATGCTAATCTGTGTAAATCGAACAGAATTAGAAGCAACAGCGATCATTTTTAATGTCAAGAAGTCGTAGTCATGCAAGCATAATTTCGTAACACATCGGAGAGCTTCGTTCGACTTCGGTGATTGCCTTTTTGGGCGAATGACTGGAACTAGGTTGGAAAAAACAAGTTTCCTATCCTATCCTATCCTGTCCCATAACCCGAAGGTCGTAGGGGCACCACAGATGATCGCTTAACCAGCATACTCCATCTTTCTCTGTCCTCAGCAGCCCTCATGGCTTCGCTCAGTGTCAAACCAGTCCATTCTCGAATGTTGTCCTCCCACCTCTTTTTCGGTCTCCCCCTTCTTCTACCTCCTTGCACTGTGCCTTGCAGAATGGTCTTTGCAAGGCCTGATGATCTGGTGACGTGGCCATACCATCGGAGTTTCCGTTTCTTCACCACTGTGAGCAGGTCATCGTGTTGTCCAATGGCTTGTGTGATGGTCTGTCGGACTTCAACGTTGGTGATGTGTTGGGTATAAGAAATGCACAGAAGTCTTCTGTAGCACCTCATCTCCATGCTTTGTATTCTTCGTTGGAGATCTGCTGTGAGGGTCCATGCTTCGCAAGCATATAGGAAGATGGAGATGACCAGAGAGCGCAGCAGTCTTACTTTGGAATGTAGACTGATGGTTCTGTCTTTCCAAATGGGCTTCAACCTTGTCAGGGCAGCAGTTGTTTGTGCGATCCTGGAGAGGACTTCCTGTCGAGACCCATTGTCTGACACAATGGCTCCTAAATATTTGAAGCTGTGCACTGTGTTGAGGGATTGGCCTTGTACTTTGATGTCCGTGTTGATGCCATTGGTGTTGTTGGTCATCATTTTGGTCTTCTCTGCACTTATTTCCATTCCATAGGCTCTGGAGGTGGTGTCAAGCCTCTGTACAAGCTGTTCAAGTTCTTGTTCCTCTCCAGCCAATCCATCAATATCATCCGCAAAACGAAGATTGGAGATTGCTCTGCCCCCTATGCTGACTGTGCCTTCGTGATCTGCAAGAGCATCTGACATGATGCGCTCTAGGAAGATGTTGAAGAGTGTTGGAGAGAGTAGGCATCCTTGACGCACACCGATTGTTGTTCTGAACCAGTTCCCGATGACGCTGTTATGGAGGACTGCACTGGTAGCCTTGTCATACAGGCTTTTGATGACTTCTATAATTTTAGGGCTGATGTTGTACACTTTCATGGTTGCCCATAGAGCTGCATGCCAGACTCGGTCAAATGCCTTCTTGAAGTCTATGAACACATGATATAGATGTTGTTGGTGCTGTAGGTATTTCTCACAGATTATTCTGAGGTTGAAAATCTGTTCAGTGGTACTTCGCCCTGCCATGAATCCTGCTTGTTCTTCAGCTATGATTTGTTCAGCTTGTGGTTTCAACCTGTTGAGTATTATTTTCAGGAGGACCTTGCTGGGATGGCTGATGAGGCTGATGGTGCGGTAATTTTCACACTCCTGAAGGTTACCTTTTTTGGGAAGAGTGATGACAAGCGACTGGGTCCATGGTGTAGGCCATTCCCCACTCTGCCAGATCTTGTTACAGATAATGGTGAGAGCATCAGTCATCGCTTCTCCTCCTGCTTGTAGTAGTTCCGCTGGTATGTTGTCCACTCCCGCTGACTTCCCTTTTTTCAGCGATTGCACTGCTGCCTCAACTTCTTCCCGGAGAATTGGGAGGATTTCTTCTTCTTCTCTGCTCTCGGGACATGCTAGAACTGATGGGTCTCCATTTGGTGTATGGTTGTAAAGGTCAGAGCAGTACTCTGTCCATCTGTCCAAGACTTCTTGTTCTTCTGTAAGGCAAATGCCAGACTTGCTTTGGATAGTGGAGACTTTGGGCTGTTTAACACTTGTCAGCCGCTTCACAGTCTGGTAGGCCTTCTTGCTGTTGTTCTTGTTCAGATTGTTCTCTATTTCCTGGCATTGATCTTCTATCCAGTTCTCCTTTGCTGTGCGCATGCCTTTTCGGATGTCATTGTTGATTTTTCGGTAGACATCAGCTCCCTGTGAGGTGTTCTTTTTCTTTTTTAATTCTCTTCGTTTATCACACAGATCCAAAAGTTCAGGTGTGATCCACGGCTTCTTCTTTGGTCGGTGCTTGCCAAGGATCTCAGTGGCGGCATCTGTTACAGCTGAGTTGAAGGTATTGGTCATGGTGTTGACATCTACTTCGCCTGCCCCCAAAATAAGCAGTGGTGCAAATTTCCCTCCAATTGTGGCCTGAAATATTTTTGCCACCTCCGGGTCTTGCAGTTTGTCCAGGTCGAACTTCAGCCTAGTGCACTTTGCTGTATTTACTCTCTTCAAATGGAGCCGGAAAGACATCATCACGAGATCGTGGTCACTTCCAATGTTTGCTCCTGGAAAAGTGCGTGTCCTGCCAATGTTGATGCTTGATCTGAAGCGTTTCTTGACCATGATGTAGTCGATCTGGTTGTGATGTTCCCCGCCGGGACTGTGCCATGTCCATCGTCTGGATTTTTTGTGGAGACCAAGCGTGTTTGCCAGTACCAGATTGTTGTATCTGGCAAACTCCAATAGCCTCAGACCCCTGTCATTTGTCTCGTTGTTGCAGTGGGGTCCGCATGTGTCTCCCCAGTTGTGGTGCGCATCTTGGCCAACCTTGGCATTCCAGTCGCCTTGCACTATGACTATGTCCTTCTTCGGCACTTGGTCAAGGACCGCCTGTATATTTTCATAAAAATCCTCCACTTCGCTGTCTTCATAGTCTGATGTTGGGGCATAGGCCTGGATGATGGTAATGTTGAAAGGGGTTGCTCTCAGACGGATGGTAATGAGTCTACTGGAGACTGGGCGGCAACCCATGACAGTGGCTAGAATGTTCTTGTGGACCAAGAATCCAACGCCGTGTTCGTGCCTGTCATCTCTACCGCTGAAATAGAGCTTGTGGCCTTTGTCAGTCGTTGTTTCACCTAGGCCTTTCCAGCGCAGTTCGCTGATACCTAGAACGTTCCATTGATAGTGGTCCAGCTCGTGGGCCAGTTCTTCTAATTTTCCTTCCGCAGTTAGGGTCCTGACATTCCAGGTTCCTATGACGATGTTGTTTCTCGTGCGGATCTTGCTAATTTGTCCATCAGTAGCATACTTTTCACCTCCGTCCTGGTGGCCAACGGAAGGCGCGGTCCTTGTGTAGCCGGGCGACGACCGATCCGGCATGGAATTAGTGGATAGCCTCATCATGTGTTGTGTCTTGGGCAAAAAAAGACCTGGCAGGGCCCAATCCTCTCCAGGCTGTTGGCCACAGCCGAAATCCACGAATACAGTGTGGCTCGCCTTGGCCCTGAGCACGTGGTCGTTGAACCTGTAGTAACGTGAGGTTCCTCCGCCCTGGCCGGTGACTTCTGTGTAGAAGACTTTCGCCCAGTGATGCCGTGCTAACATCACCCCTGTTAGTCGCCTCTTACGACACGCCGGGAAACGTTGGGTCTATTCTATTTGCCCGAACCCACAGAGCTAAACAAAGTTTGCGTGCCGGAAAGCCCTTGAAGCCATGTATAAGTCCTTCGATTTACCTCATTTTGATTATGGCGATGTAATATGGGACAATTGTAATGACACTCAAGCTACTTCACTTGAAAAACTTCACCTCGAAGGGATTAGAATAATTGTAGGGGCTGTAAAGGGAACTAGCCATGAATCCTTGTACAGGGAATCAGGGCTCTGCCCATTGAAAGACAGACGCAGGCGGCACAAATTACTTACCTTCCATAAAATGGCAAATGAGCGCTGTCCTGAGTATCTCTCTGACTTGGTCCCACCGCTTGCCTCGTGAGTTAATCCTTACCACCGTCGAAGGCCTTTCGAGTGTAGAGTCCCCGCACACAAAATTTAAATCTACAAAAACTCCTTTATCCCCTCTTCTACTATCATGTGGAATGAGCTCCCTGAGGAAATTCAAGTCAACCCGTCAGTCAGCCTATTTAAACGACATCTCTCCAAAGACGACTCTGCGGTCCCGCCATTTTATTATCATAGCGCACGACAACAACAAATTATCCATTGCAGGTTTCGGCTGGGTGTAAGCAACCTTAACGACGATAAGTATCGTCGCCATTTGATAGACGACCCGGTTTACCGTTGTGGACACCCGGCTGAAATTGTTTGACAATGCCCGTAGTCAAACGATTGGTCTTCTTGATCCTATCCTCAGAGAAGTTAATACCTTACTCTTTGGAAATGCAGAATTGTCATTGCAAGAAAATGCTAAGACGTTTTCAACTGTTCACACATTTTAACTTTAATGTTACCGCTTCTGACCACATATTATATTATATAATATTGTACATGTACTGTATTATATTTTATTTTCATATTTTATTTTCAACGACTTTCCACATACTTCGCTTTCTAACTTTGATCTTCAACACACTCATTAGTTTCTTCCCACAAGTATAACTCTCTCGCACCCGCCCCTCCCCTCTCCGTATAACTCTCTAGCACCCGCCCCTCCCCGTCCACGCCCCCAACCCAACTCCCCCACCACCCCACCCCCTTTTCTTTCTTTTTATAAAAAATCTTTTTTCTTTCTTTTTTTTCTCTTTCCCTTCACTTGGAAATCTTTTTTTTTTTGTCTAAAATTTTTCTTTTCTTTTTACAAACATTTCTTTTTTTTAATTTCTTGTATTTTTCTCAAAGTTTTGTTGTTGTTTCCTGTCGTCCGCCACTGATATTTTGATACATTATTATATGGGTAACACTCATTTAAACCTTGTGTTTTTGTGCGCCCTGATGTTTTGTCTAGTATTAATTTCTGGTTTGTTGAATAAAATTTATGTTAAAACAAAGTACGTTGGTTAAACGATCATCTGTGGTGCCCTAACGACTTTCGAGTTACGGGATAGGGTAGGATAGGAAGGACCCAACAGACCCCATACACAAAAGAGGATTTTTGGGAAAGTTTTCGATTTATTAAAAAAAAAAAGAAAAAAAAAAGAAGGTAAGTGACTGGATTAGCGAAGAAGATATAGATTGATAGAACAGACTAGGAACGAGAAAGAACAAATGAGAATGACAGAAGGAGTGGTAATTTAAAGCACTACATTTCTAAAAATGTGTAACTGTAGATTATAGTCACACGACACCGAAGCGTATAGGCGACTACTGGTCACATTATTCTGACACCAGCGATCCAGTTGAAGGTAAGGGGAAAATAATATGGTCACACATTGGCCAATCCGGGATTCGAACCATGTACCTTTCGGTTACTAGTAAGACGCTCTACCAACTGAGCTACCCGGCCCCACTAATACATTTCTACAAAGTGGGGATACTATATATACAGAAAACCCCGGCACCCCAACGAGGGTGTGATGCCTGAATGTAATTGTTGTTGGACACTTTACCAAAGTTGAATGTGATTGTTGTTTAACCCTCAGTGACCTTGACCAAAGATAAATACCCTTTCTCTGTTTCTAAGACACAGCTAGCGAACATGGTTGCTGGCATTGGCACCTCACTGACAAAGTTAATCACAGATTGAATACAAAATGCCTAGCCCCCCTAATGTACAATAAATCTCTTTATGTATCTATTTATATATTCTCTCTCTCTCTCTCTCTCTCTCTCTCTCTCTTTCTCGCTCTCTCTCTCTCTCTCTCTCTCTCTCTCTCTCTTTCTCACCCACAAACGATACAACAACAAACAAACATATTGAGTATGAAACACCTATATTGTGCAAACATATTAACCGGGAACTGACCTGTATCACCGCCAGCAGCAGCAGTAGCGTTATTGTCGGCATCGTCACTGTCCAGCGCCCACTTCTGGCTTCAGTGGGACCGTTGTCAAAGCAAAACTCCAACTCCGCTCACGCTTTTTCCACAATCGACTTGTTTCAACGCTTCATGATATAACACTGTACTGCAAAGCTCGGCTTAGCGTAAATTGGGATTGTTCCAAGAAAGAAAGAAAAGAAACAAACACACGGAAAAACTTTAAAATTAATCTGTTTTCTCCAAAGTAACCTTCCACGGTTTGTCACAGTGGAAAATAAACACAATTCACTGACATTTTAAGAAAAGAAACGAAAGAGGAAACGAAAGTTTGAAGTGGCGTGTTTTACGCGGTATGGACGTTAGTGTCAACTGTTAGGAACAAAAACCATCGTATCCAAGAACGCCACTACGGCTGGGTGGCACCGACTGTATAGACCAATTGTGTTTTGGCTTTATTCTTGTACAAGCCTGTCATGGACTACGGACTTCGTCTTAGCACTAATTCTTGTGCATGCGGTTAATTATAACACCGCGCTGCTTTGGGCTCTCAATAGGGGCTTACGAGGACAACATAAGGCCTACTTAGCCTGTATAAAGTGACGCTCTCTGTCTGCAAGGGAATTTTGTAGTTCCCGAGCTTTAAGCTCAGCTCGGGAGCTATTGTTTTTTGCTTGTCCGTCCGTCCAGTGTCAGGCGTACGGAGGTGATATTTGCGCACTTTTTTTTTCTGAAAGTAATGGACGAACTTAGTTTCTTTAAAACTTTGTATTTAGTTAGGAAATAGTGAACCCTGCAAGATGACCCCCCCCCCAAAAAAAAAAAAAAAAAAAAATAAGTATGTCTATCGGGTGACGTCACCATGGCGACGTCATAATTTTTTGTTGTTGTTGTTTTTTTTTTTTTTTGGGGGGGGGGGGGGGGTAATCCTATTTTTTCTTAAACTACTTGAGGGATTTATTCAAGTTTGGTATGCACTTAGACTTTACATGGGCCTCCAAGGTAAAATCAAACTTATGCAAATCGAGTGAGACAATCATAGTGACGTCATTTAATTTTAAAATAAAAATATGTTACATTTAAATAAAAACTTCCTATGTGAATTGATCGAACGTTGAGGTTTAACGTCAATACCCACCATTGGCGATATGGCAGACTGGGATCACCATCCCAGGGCAGGGAACAAGGGGTTTGATTTGATTTGATTTATTGTTGCTTTAGGTCCAGCGGACTCTTCCGAGCCAAATCAGGACCGGACAACCCCCGACCCGCATAAAAGATCTGCTGAAACAACCCCAGTGGGAAAATTGAATGCCCTCCACCGGCCAGTCACTTCACAATAAAGACATCCCACGCGGGGGACGGCTGAGGGTTGACCTCAACTACGCGAACACCCCGGTTACAAAAACAAAATAGAATACAAACATCATTATAAATCATCAACCAAACACATACATATAAAATGCCTATAGTGCTAAATAGTACATTCATAGGAAGCCCTAGTGACCACCCGGCAGAAAGCGTCCAACACTCCCAAGCTGATCCAACAGACCTCATACACAAACAAGGAGTCTTGTCCAGGAAGAGTTTTCAAGAAAAAAGGTAGGTCATTGATCTAGCGAAGAAGAAGATAGTATAGCAGAGTGAAGGACAGAGCAAGAATAGGAAAGAGTAAATGAGGAAGACAGCGACAGTGGGAATTTAAAGCACTAAATTTCCATAAAGTGGGGATACTATTTATACTGAAACCCCCCGGCACTCCAACGGGGGTACTGTTGCCGCAGTGAAGCGTCTTGCCTATAAAGGAAAGACAGGTTTTCAACTGTGGCTTTCACTGGAGGGACGTAAATCAACGCTGAACCACCAGAGCTATCACTGTGCTAATATGGACAGTAAAAAATGGCTACTTTTTATTTATGCCACCACGGGATTGGAACCTGGGTCAGCGGTGTGCCAGGCTCTACGCTCTACCATTTGAGCTACGGCGGTGGGCAATTCCTATGTAGTTAGAGTGTACAGACGCCTTGGACCTTAAACGAAACTATGGTATATTGAGTGACGTCATCGTAGGACGTCCTCATGGTGACGTCATAATTGTATTTTTTTTGGTGTGTGTTTTTTTTCTAATCATATTTTCTCCCAAAGTACTGGAGGGATGTGGTTTGAGTTTGGTATATACCTAATGCCTCCAACCTAAAACCAAAGTTCTGCCAATTGAGTGACGTAATCTTCATGACGTCCCCTGTTAATTTTTTTTTTAAACGTTTCCTTTAAACTTTGTATGTAATGATAGTGTTCAGATGCATTGAGCCTTAGTCAAAACTTACGCATATCGAGTGACGCCATCGTGGTGATCCGGTGTCCGGCGTCCGTCCGAGGGTGATATTAGCTCACCTTAAACTAATGGACGAACTATTTCTTTTGAAACTTGGTACTTAGTTAGGAAATAGTGAAGCCTACCAGATGACAAACAACAACAACAAAATGCATATCGAGTGAAGTCATCACGGCGACATCATAACTTCGTGTGGTTTTTTTTTTCTAATCCTACATGTATATACTCCAAAACTCCTGGAAGGATTTGGTTCAAGTTTGTTATGTACTTAGATTTTGCCAAGGTAAAACCAAACTCATGCAAATCGAGAGAAGTAATAATCGCGACGTCATTTTAAAATTTTTTTTTTTTTATATTTTACTTTTTTTTAGCTTTTTATATAATTAGAGTGTACAGATGCCTTAAGTCTTAAACGAAACTATGGCATATTGAATGACGTCATAATGGTGACGTCATTTTTTTTTCTTACTGCCTTCCTTCCTGTCCCCCCCAAAGGACGGCCTAAGCAGCTCAGTTGATAGGTGCTGGTTTTCTATGCCGAAGGTCGCGGATTCGAACCCCGCAGGGGACGAACTTATGTGACTTTGGTACGAGACTTTCAGGTCACCGAGGGTTTTCTCTGGGTACTCCGGTTTCCCCTCTCCTTTCAATAATGATATTGGATGCGGTCTAAAAAATTTCAACAACAACAAAAAATCCATTTCCTGTCCGTCTTTTTTAATAGCGACTTGAGTTTATAACACATGTTTCAGTGATGCACACGTGCTTGTTTTGTATTGATGAGTGTCTGTAACATGTGTGAGTGGATATTGGTTAAAGATCGCCGCTCTTTGAGTGATTTAGGAATAAGGCGCGAATAGAATCCAGTATTAGCCAATTATAACTTCATTGTAGCGCTAATATAGCGCTTCTGTATTGTATAATATGAATCTTACATTTTGTCTTCATGGAACGTAACCAGCGTTAATTCTCATTTAAATACCAACCATCCGGTGTTCCTAATCTATTAACAATGTTATTGCCGTAAACTACAAAGCAATATATAACTACTGAAGAATCTTTCAAAAGGATATAAAACAAAATCTGTCGCACTTTTGGCACCTATGGATAAACATCGAACAAAGTGGCCTGCAAGTCTGGCAGTGTTTGCTCATTCCTGTCAATACCTCCATTGTATGACGTACACACGATCAGTAGCCTACTCTCTCACATAACTTGTTTATCACAGGCACTCAACAATGATCTCTTAGTTTTTTTTTCTGCCGGCTACCTGAAGGTTTGTGAAAATAAAGAAGACAAAGAAAGGGAAGGGGAAAGGGGGGGGGTGGGACAACGTGGGAGGAGAAGAGGAACGGGTAGGAGGGGCAGTTAGCAAAGCCAAAAGAGGACGAGAGAAAGAGAGGAGATGGTTGGGTAGGCTAAACTGACATGCCAGCGGTTGGTTTCACAGCCTAGCGTATCAATAACATGACCCTAATGCTCACCTTCAATATGACTTAGACGGGCTAATAGTGCCAGCCACAAAATACATGTATACACCATGAAGCAGCACTACGTCTATATCCCCCTCCACCCTACACCCCGTCCTGGGTGGTGGTGGTGTTGCTCTGAATATGCCGCGCTTTCGCTAAGAAGGCTGTGACGGTGGGTCTATTGTTGCTGGGCTCTGCACAATGGAATGCTATTACCCACTCGTCTTTCGTCTGCGGGGATCGGCTAGTATAATCACCCGGTGACTAATCTTAATGCATTTATATGTTTAGCTCGGTCTGTGTGCAGATATGGTTATAGAGATCGATTGATTGATTGATTTATTGTTGCTTTAGGTCCAGCGGACTCCTCCGAGCCAAATCAGGACCGGACAACCCCCGATCCGCATAAAAGATCTGCTGAAACAACCCTAGTGGGAAAATTGAACGCCCTCCACCGGCCAGTCACTTTACAATAAAGACATCCCACGCGGGGGACGGCTGAGGGTTTACCTCAACTACGCGAACCCCTGGTTACAAAAACAAAATAGAATACAACCATCATTACAAATCATCATCGAAACATATACATATAAAATGCCTATATTGCTAAATACTAACATCATAGGAAGCCCTAGTGACCACCCAGCAGAAAGCGTCCAACACTCCCAAGCTGATCCAACAGACCTCATACACAAACAAGGAGTCTTGTCCAGGAAGAGTTTTCAAGAAAAAAGGTAGGTCATTGATCTAGCGAAGAAGAAGATAATATTGCAGAGTGATAGGACAGAGCAGGAATGGGAAAGAGTGTATGAGGAAGATAGCAACAGTGGGAATTTAAAGCACTAAATTTCCATAAAGTAGGGATACTATTTATACTGAAACCCCCGGCACTCCAACGGGGGTACTGTTGCCGCAGTGAATCTGTCATGCCTACAAAGGCAAGACAGGTTTTCAACTGGGGCTTTCACTGTTCCCTTTATAGGTTAGAACAATCTACAGTGGCAAGATTGCTCATGACCCCAAGGGGTATGGTTATAGAGATAGGAAGAAAATGGTAAAAGCTTCACTGACACACTAGCTCTCGCATGGCTATGAAACATAGGTAGTCCAGCCACTTGTTAGCAGTAAATATCACACATTTATTTTCTCTACTCTATACATAATTCTCTAAACACTCTATTAACTTAAATGTTCAAATTTCACTTCGAATAGTTCGCTCCTTAATGGGTCTATGCTGCTACTGTTCTTGATATTTGCTACTGTCTCATCATTGGGCTATTTGTTCTGGTTGGTCTAATGTTTGTTTTCAGGAGAGTGGACTACCGCACAGTCCTTCTAGAACAGTGTTAGTGCATTTCTTCTTGCACTTAGCTGATTCGTTGAGGTGTGGTGATGGTGTCTCCTCCTTGGTTGTTGACTATTGGGCTATCGGAGCTCAGTGCTCGATGCTCCACTGCAGGCTGAATGTCAGGGTCGACTCTTAGTGGTCTATTTCCTGCATTGGACCAACAAGCCTGCTCGTCTGCAAAACATAAGATGAGTTTCTGCAACGCCTTGTATACTAAGGGTGTTCAGAGCGTCTCACTGATGGCAGAAACAGCCCTCAGTGATCGCTCCACTTATACAATACAGGGAACGATCCACTGGAATCTCCAACACAATTCCTATACCTATACATACATCATGGCTAAAATAAACACAAAGAGAAGTAATTAACAATATACACATTCTCCGTACAGCCACTGGTGTGCAATAATACACATAGAAGAAACAACAGTTGGACAGTAGGGGCTACCTCATGGTGGCGAAACCAGTATCCTGTCAGCCACATGGTCAAGCAAAGTTTTACAAACATTCACAATCATAAAACATGGCAAGACTTCACAAGCATAATATAACAATATTATCAATAACTCGCGATGAAACAAAAGATTTATCATTTACCTTTTTGACAATGTCAGGCTGTGGCTATACGGCGATGAATGAATTTCACCCGTCACCTGCTTAGTCTTTCTGCTAGAGAGATCTTTCAGAGCGTAGCTCCTTCTCGTGTGAGGTTCAGACAAAGAATGATTACCTAGACTTGTGGTCAGCCAAAGCCCACAAAAATCTATTGAAATCTGAGCGCCGTCTATCGGAGAGGGGGGGATGGGCGGGAAGGGGGGGAGGTTCTGGCTATACGTCAGCGGGATGAGGTCACTGCCTACCTTATCTAGCCTACACATGCTTAGCACACAACTGACCTGTGTTGTCTGCTAGGCAGCGACGTTAATAACAAAGGCTACAGCAGGCTGAACTATTTAAGGCGTGAAGCCGTAGTGCTGGGTCTAACTAGCCTCTCGTGACAAAGGCAATAAACATTTCGCCCGCATGGCTGAGGAAATAATATCCAATATCCAAAGACGAGAGAACGGAGAGAGAGAGAGAGAGAGAGAGAGAGAGAGAGAGAGAGAGAGAGAGAGAGAGAGAGAGAGAGAGAGAGAGAGAGGAATGATATTTTCTAGGGTGAAAAGCACGTCCGTACGACCGCTCTGACGAATTTTATTTGAAAGAGAGAGGGAGTGAGAGAGAGAGAGAGAGAGAGAGAGAGAGAGAGAGAGAATGGTGGGGTGAGGGGAGGGAGTTTCAAGTTTATTTATTGTTTAGCTTCAGAGGCTTTCAGTGAATTCAAACAAACATAACTACATGTACAGAGATATAGCAAAATAAGGAATAAAATAAAATAAAGCTGTGTTCACATCAGTCCATGCTTATATATATACGCACACAACTTATTATACAAATGAGAGAGAACGAAAAAAAGGTTCTTCACGCCAACCATATTCTACTATTTGAAAAGTGACAAAATAATATAAATAAATCGATATAAATTGTTTATCTTCTTTGAAGAATTTGTGTTCATGAAGTCATTATGTACATTTGGGTGGTGGTTATAATAATTTGGTACGAAGACTATACGGTTGTCTGTTAAAACAACGGAATATTACAAGAAAAAAAAGATAGTGGTTCTCATCGCCAATATATCGTTTAAATTACACAAATGGGCAGACTCTCTCTTCCCTCAAAGCACTGGAGTATCTAAGCTGCTGTATTGACAGTATATTACAACATAATTTAATTGTTATAAAGTTTCTCCGCATATTGCTCAAACATGTACAGTATTTTTTCTAAACAAAAATCATGTTAGAACATCCTATAGGCTACACATCTTATTAAACACATCACGCAGCCAAGACTGAACAAATTAATCTTTAAATTGATCTACTTGGGAAAAAAGCACAGTGAACTTCTAATATTACGCCAAAATTTAGACATGGGTCTACAACGTGCGTCTAGGGTTGAAAGCACTTTTTTCAGCCATGGTAATTTGTACTGGTATTATAAAGAACCTGGCCTGGACGTAACATAATCATTTAAATTTTACATGATCTGTTTACGACAAAAATCTTTACCGAAAAATAAGCTAAACTGGGAAAGAAGTCTGATCTGTCTACCTATCGTCACGTGGAAGTTCATCGATTTACTATCACAAGCGCAGCACCTTGTATCTTTTTGTGACTGTTTGAACTGTAAGTAAGAAAGTAAACTTGCAGCTAGGCTTATGTCTAAGTTCATGTGTAAGGAAACGTAAAATAAAATAGAAAATAATATCAACAACTGAAGTGATTAGTTTATGCACAGTTTTATCATGGATTCTTCAGTATATGGATGCACGGCTTTCGGCGAGAAGGCCCCGAAGTTCTCTGCTTCCCGTCTTTTTTGGACGTGTGTTACAAACTTCCGGTTGCTGAATGGCGTACATCATAGACCATAATATATATTGGTCTATGGCGTACATGTTTTGAAGTGATATTTTGACCCTGTTGACATGTCCGCCAAACGTCGCCCTCGGGACAGTTGCTGCTGTTTCGCCGGTTGTACAGTCAGAAGCGGAATATGCAAATTAAGCCCTCAAAGCTGCCAAGTGATACAGATGCAGAGCATTTCTGAAAAAAAAAAGAAAAAAAGAAACGTGTACTATGACAGTACGGAACACCAACACGGCAACAGCATCTGTGCAAAACAAACGTAGGCCTACTTTTCTTCTTCGGTTTTGCACTTTCAAAACTGCTTGCTGACTGCCTGTAAAGTTTATATCGTACCTTGTAAACTAAAAGAAATAAGTAAAAAACAACGATAGATTAAATATATACACTACAGTACTAAAGTTACAAATGTATCATGAAAATGTCCATGATAAGAAATGACTACAAACTAGATCTCTACCTTGCTTCGCAAGGGAGGCACGGTGGCCGAATGGTTAGAGCGTTGGCTTACGGATCGGAAGATTCCCGGGTTCGAGTCCAGGCCGGGGCATTGTGTTGTGTCATTGGGTAAGACACTTTACTCCCGTTTCCTACTCCTTCGGATGAGAGTATAAACCGAGGTCTAGTCTGTGTAGCATACATTCCATCATAACGGACTTTAAAGATCCTGACGCTCATGTCCTAGACGGGTGAGTGCCGGCAACAAGAACACACCCAGCATGCACCTTGGTAAAAAGGGCTATAATAATCAACACGATTGATTGTGGCCATATACGGCAAGACGAAGTAACAATGAGTGAATGACGGTCTCATGCGGCTATTTGCACAGTCGAAAACAGCAGGTTTCACATTTCAAAAATCGATGAAGAACATTAGATCTAGTACTTACACTTTTCTTCTTTGTTAGTACATAGAAATTTAGAAAGGAAAAAGTATCTCCATGCCTCAACAAGGTCATCTAATTGGTCCATGGTTTGTACTTCCATGATGCGGACATAAGACTTTCTGCAACCGGAAGTATCGAACACAAGGGCAAAACCACACGACTTGGCTGCGAACTCCCTTAGTCATAGAAAGAAGGAGATGTGTTCCCATAATTTGTGCTTCCATGGTTTTATCTAAAATTCATAATATTGATAAATGCCTACGAGTCAGTCACTTTAGGACCTGCAAGTATTTTCTTTTTAATCACTGTGCAGTTCAGAATTTGTGTATGCTATTTATGTTTTCATTTCTATGCATGCAATCTTATATTGTGATAAAAAAAAGAATTGCACTACTGAACAATTTTTTAAAAAATATAAAATTTTTTCTGTACTGAATATTTTTGTATCGGGGTTCATTAAATTAATTATGAACTAATGATTAATATCATTGTGTTCGAATGACTGATAACGTCAAGAGAGAGTTAGGGCACATTGACCCATGTTTTCTTTTTTTCTATTGAATGAACCTTGCTGTATGTTTAGGACTGGAGCTAGTATCCGGGTTGTTTAGGACTGGAGCTAGTATCCGGGTTGTTTAGGACTGGAGCTAGTATCCGGGTTGTTTAGGACTGGAGCTGGTATCCAGGTTGTTTAGGACTGGAGCTAGTATCCGGGTTGTTTAGGACTGGAGCTAGTATCCGGGTTGTTTAGGACTGGAGCTAGTATCCGGGTTGTTTAGGACTGGAGCTAATATCCGGGTTGTTTAAGACTGGAGCTAGTATCCGGGTTGTCTGGAGCTAGTATCCGGGTTGTTTAGGACTGGAGCTAGTATCCAGGTTGTTTAGGACTAAAGCTAGTATCCGGGTTGTCTGGAGCTAGTATCCGGGTTGTCTGGAGCTAGTATCCGGGTTGTTTAGGACTGGAGCTAGTATCCGGGTTGTTTAGGACTGGAGCTAGTATCCGGGTTGTTTAGGACTGGAGCTAGTATCCGGGTTGTCTGGAGCTAGTATCCGGGTTGTTTAGGACTGGAGCTAGTATCCAGGTTGTTTAGGACTGGAGCTAGTATCCAGGTTGTTTAGGACTGGAGCTAGTATCCAGGTTGTTTAGGACTGGAGCTAGTATCCGGGTTGTTTAGGACTGGAGCTAGTATCCGGGTTGTTTAGGACTGGAGCTAGTATCCAGGTTGTTTAGGACTGGAGTTTGTATCCGGGTTGTTTAGGACTGGAGCTAGTATCCGGGTTGTTTAGGACTGGAGCTAGTATCCGGGTTGTCTGGAGCTAGTATCCAGGTTGTTTAGGACTGGAGCTAGTATCCAGGTTGTTTAGGACTGGAGCTAGTATCCAGGTTGTTTAGGACTGGAGCTAGTATCCGGGTTGTCTGGAGCTAGTATCCAGGTTGTTTAGGACTGGAGCTAGTATCCAGGTTGTTTAGGACTGGAGCTAGTATCCAGGTTGTTTAGGACTGGAGCTAGTATCCAGGTTGTTTAGGACTGGAGCTAGTATCCAGGTTGTTTAGGACTGGAGCTAGTATCCGGGTTATTTAGGACTGGAGCTAGTATCCGGGTTGTCTGGAGCTAGTATCCAGGTTGTTTAGGACTGGAGCTAGTATCCGGGTTGTTTAGGACTGGAGCTAGTATCCGGGTTGTTTAGGACTGGAGCTAGTATCCGGGTTGTTTAGGACTGGAGCTAGTATCCGGGTTGTTTAGGACTGGAGCTAGTATCCGGGTTGTTTAGGACTGGAGCTAGTATCCGGGTTGTTTAGGACTGGAGCTAGTATCCGGGTTGTTTAGGACTGGAGCTAGTATCCAGGTTGTTTAGGACTGGAGCTATTATCCGGGTTGTCTGGAGCTAGTATCCGGGTTGTTTAGGACTGGAGCTAGTATCCAGGTTGTTTAGGACTGGAGCTAGTATCCGGGTTATTTAGGACTGGAGCTAGTATCCGGGTTGTTTAGGACTGGAGCTAGTATCCGGGTTGTTTAGGACTGGAGCTAGTATCCAGGTTGTTTAGGACTGGAGCTAGTATCCGGGTTGTTTAGGACTGGAGCTAGTATCCAGGTTGTTTAGGACTGGAGCTAGTATCCGGGTTGTCTGGAGCTTGTATCCGGGTTGTTTAGGACTGGAGCTAGTATCCAGGTTGTTTAGGACTGGAGCTAGTATCCGGGTTGTCTGGAGCTAGTATCCAGGTTGTTTAGGACTGGAGCTAGTATCCAGGTTGTTTAGGACTGGAGCTAGTATCCGGGTTGTTTAGGACTGGAGCTAGTATCCAGGTTGTTTAGGACTGGAGCTAGTATCCGGGTTGTCTGGAGCTAGTATCCGGGTTGTTTAGGACTGGAGCTAGTATCCAGGTTGTTTAGGACTGGAGCTAGTATCCAGGTTGTTTAGGACTGGAGCTAGTATCCAGGTTGTTTAGGACTGGAGCTAGTGTCCAGGTTGTTTAGGACTGGAGCTAGTATCCAGGTTGTTTAGGACTGGAGCTAGTGTCCAGGTTGTTTAGGACTGGAGCTAGTATCCAGGTTGTTTAGGACTGGAGCTAGTATCCAGGTTGTTTAGGACTGGAGCTAGTATCCAGGTTGTTTAGGACTGGAGCTAGTATCCGGGTTGTTTAGGACTGGAGCTAGTATCCGGGTTGTTTAGGACTGGAGCTAGTATCCGGGTTGTTTAGGACTGGAGCTAGTATCCAGGTTGTTTAGGACTGGAGCTAGTATCCAGGTTGTTTAGGACTGGAGCTAGTATCCGGGTTGCAATTTCTGGACAAGACTTAGTGCCTAGAGCTGCCAGACACCTGTTTCAAGACTGGCAACAATGAAAAAGCCTGGGCCAAGTTTCATTTAGCCGTACTAAATTCTACAAATACTGAACCCATCAACAATCTTCTTGGACCAGATGTGTCTCCATGGATTTGTTTTACACTGTTTCAGGAGATGTTTAGGGATGCATTTTGTACAAAAAGAACTGAGAGGCAGGTGCGTGCGAACACTGTGAGCGAAATGAGAAAGATATCACCAGCTACATCGGTGGAGCAGTTGTGCAGAAGCTAAGGCAAAAAGCAGGTTAAGAAACAGTGAGGAAAAACATGCAATCTTAGAGTGTGTTCAGCATCTTTCAGTGGACGAGGCAAGAAAGGGTAGCATGATAGAGATGCTGGACAGAGGTGGGTTGATAAAACTTCAAGTATTGAACTCTTGTTTGAAGCTCTTGAGTCAAAGTTCAGAAGTTTGTATAGTGGATACTCTATCCGATTGTCATTTGAGGCCTTCTTTCACTAAAGTGCAGCAGATTCATGAGACCTGTGACCGTGTGATAAGTTGCCTACTCTACATATAAATTTTATAAAAGAAAACTGCACACTGATTCAAACATGAAGCATGATGAATGTTCTAGTCCGAGTCTGTCAGTGTGCAGAAAACACTGCCAATGGCCGAATGGGTCACAGTTTGGCATTCATCACTCAGAATTATCATAAAAATAATCAAATTAGCACCAACCTGAAGTCTGGACACATTCTTCTTCAGAGTGGCGAGAGCAAATGCACGCATTCTCGATGTTGAAACTGGGGTCACTTCTGTTGATAGCCAGGACGAGTGCCTGCTCCCATTCAGGATTTTTGCGTTGGCGTATCTTTAAAAAAAAATGAACACCCCGACACTTTACACTACACGTACCGCATCCAATAACAGCACAGTTTTCCGACCTGACATGGTTAGTCTCGGAAAAAAACAATAGAAAAGCCTTTCTGGAAACCAAAACATTTAGAACTTTAAAGCAGACACGTGAATCGAATGAAAAACCGGAAGACAGCAGTGAAACTTCATCAATGACATGCGCGGTGCCAGGAAGTTAAAATTGAAACTAGTAAAGCTACGAATCCTCTCTCTTTAGATATCTCTGTTAAAAATGTATATGATTCTAATATATTTGTAGTTATTTTGTCGTTTTTAATTTTAATTTCTTCTTATCCTGCACTGAGCATTCATCAATAGACCGAGACCTGCGCATGATCTTCAACAGCAGCATCATAAAATTAATCTTATGGTAGTGTGCCTAGGAAGAGGAAGAGAGGCGCAGTGCAAGGAGATAGAATAGAGGGAGACCGAAAAAGAGGTGGGAGGACAACATTCGAGAATGGACTGGTTTGACACTGAGCGAAACCATCAGGGCTGCTGAGGACAGGGAAAGATGGAGTATGCTGGTTAAACGATCATCTGTGGTGCCCCTACGACCTCCGAGTTACGGGATAGGATAGAATAGTAGTTTGTAGATTATAGTCACACGACACTTTCGCATATAGGTGACTACTGGACCGATTTATACTGACACCAGCGGGCCAGTTGTTGGTAAAGGGGAAAATAATATGATCACACGTTGACCAATCCGGGATTCGAACCAGCGACCTTTCGGTTACCAGCAAGACGCTCTTACCAACTGAGCTACCCGGCCCCTCTAGGATAGAATAGTGTTCCTAGCCTGTACTTATTTGAGCCGGTGAACCGGTTCAGTTTACAAAATAATGATTATTCAGGCGAGAAACTAGTTGTAGCGGTTCCCCTCCGCTATCGGGGATCCACTACCATTCCGTGATCCACCATTCTTTCCATAGATCCGTTCTTACCCCCGTTGGGGTGCCGGGGGTTTCAGTATAAATAGTATCCCCACTTTCTGGAAATTTTTTATAATGGGGCCGGGTAGCTCAGTTGGTAAGAGCGTCTTGCTAGTAACCGAAAGGTCGCTGGTTCGAATCCCGGATTGGTCAACGTGTGATCATATTATTGTCCCCTTTACCAACAACTGGCCCGCTGGTGTCAGTATAAATCGGTCCAGTAGTCACCTATATGCGAAAGTGTCGTGTGACTATAATCTACAAACAACAACAACAACAACTGGAAATTTAGTGATTTAAATTCCCACTGTCGCTGTCTTTCTCATTTGCTCTTTCTCATTCCTGCTCTGTTCTATCAATCTGCTATACTATCGTCTTCTTCGCTAGACCAGTCTCCTACCTTTTTTCTTGAAAACTCTTCCGGAACAAGACTCCTTATTTGTGTATGAGGTCTGTTGGATCAGCTTGGGAATATTGGACGCTTTCTGCCAGGTGGTCACTAGGGCTTCCTATGATGTTATTATTTAGCAATGTAGGCATTTTATATGTATGTGTTTTGTTGATAATTTATAATGATGTTTGTATTCTATTTTGTTTTTGTAAACGGGGGTTCGATAAGTTGGGGTGAAGCCTCAGCCGTCCCCTGCGTGGGACGTCTTTATTGTAAAGTGACTGGCTGGTGGAGAGCTTTCGGTTTTACCACTAAGGTTGTTTCAGCAGATCTTTTATGCGGATCAGGGGTTGTCCGGTCCTGATTTGGCTCGGAAGAGTCCGCTGGACCTAAAGCAATAATCATGTAATGTAATGTAATGATCCGTTCTTCTTGGTTAAGGCTCCTAGATCATGAGGGAGAGGGAGAGAGAAAGAGAAAGAGAAAGAGAGAGAGAGAGAGAGAGAGAGAGAGAGAGAGAGAGAGAGAGAGAGAGAGAGAGAGAAGTTGGGGTCAAACTTGCCACAAACTAGAAACTGAGAGGTCTGCACAACACCAACACCAAGACGCACTGACCTAAATGTAGTATCCATGCCAAGACGCGTGCACATCCGCACACATAGCCTATCTCAATGTCCCGTCTTTTGGAAGCTAGGTTTCTTAAAG
This sequence comes from Oncomelania hupensis, assembly GCA_036898135.1. Classification (NCBI taxonomy): domain Eukaryota; kingdom Metazoa; phylum Mollusca; class Gastropoda; order Littorinimorpha; family Pomatiopsidae; genus Oncomelania; species Oncomelania hupensis. The sequence goes on along the minus strand of CM072520.1, from coordinate 40,086,886 downwards.
ATTCACGAACTTCGAGGTTGTCAGATCCCGAACCTAGTTTTTGTTTTGTTTTTTTAAAGCGGTTCGGGTACCTAGGTTCGGGATCTGAGAACCTGGAGGAAAAAAAAAGTGATATTGATGATGCAACGAGTTTCACATCTATATTATATTCATAATTCAGCCGCGTCGGAAGATGTTTAGGGGTGGGGGTGGAGGTGTGTTGGGCACGATATTTTCCGGGGAGGGGGGAGGAGGGAAGAGGAAGGAGGGGGCAGTGAGTAGTGGGAGGGATTATATTGAAATAATATTTTTGTACAGGTTATTTGCACAAATTCTGCTGATACGTAGTATGTTTTAGAAAGTGTGGGTGTGTGTGCGGCTGCGTGTGTGTGTGTGTGTGTGTGTGTGTGTGTGTGTGTGTTTGAGTGTTTGAATGTATTGTGTGTGTGACTCAAGTACCAATCATATAGTGCGGAAGGGATAGCTCAGTGGTCAGAGCGCACGACTTGTGTGAGCGCGTCTTGGGCGACATGGGTTCGAATCTTGACTTCAGCAAACTATTGTGTGATTGCTGGATATTACGGGCCGGCGCCTTGAGAAGCTCTCTGCGCTTGTAAGTGCGCTATATAAGAGAAATATCTCTTTGTTTTGTTTTTTAAACCAGGACACATCTGAGCTCGTTGGAACCTTTAACTATTTTGTTTTAAAATTATTATTAAAGGGATCTTCTAGTGAGATTTTACTGACGGATTCTATATAGTGTATCAAAATCCTGACCTTTCAAAATATAATATGTGACCCGATATTTGTTTTCCCAACGTCCCGAAAATGGCCGTACGAAGTCTGCCGTGAACTGACAAAACCGAGCAAGTCCACAAAACCTACTTTCGAGAAAATCGACGTTTTGTGTTGCGCTATATTACGCGATCTTTTCTGGAAGTTTAAGGGCATATTATAATGCAATTCCTCGATTTAAGAGTGCATACCTTGAATGTTAAAGAAATGTTCGATAGATTTGATGTTTTAAGACTATTTGTGGACTTGCTTTGTTTTGTCAGATTATTCTTGAGATAGATCTTTGTTGAGAACATGACAAAACCAAGCAAGTCACCCGCTTGGTTTTGTCAGTTTATTATTGAATTAAATCCTTGTTAAAAAAATTCACAAAACCAAGTAAGTCAAATCCGCTTGTTTTTGTCAGTTTATTATTAAGTAAATCCTTGTTTTCAAAATTCACCAAACCAAGTATGTCCCATAGGCCGTTTCGTTTCTTTGTTAAAAAGACTGACGAGATGAGTCACATAAGTTGGGTTTTGTAAGATGTGGGTGCGGCAGTTACAGTGAGTGTATATGTGTGCCTGTTTATTGTTTTTAGCCATTCTTCACTTAATATACCTGGGTTGGTATGCAGGAGTCATGGGTTTTTTTGCTCTCCCTTCAAAATAATATTAGATGCAGCCAATTTAATTTTAAAAATACAAAACTATTTTCCTTTCAGTTTCCTATTTTAACGATCTTCCTGCCTTTACACCACGTGTATGTCTTGTATTTTGTTGCCTTTGTTGTATGTCTGTAATATATTTGTTGCTGTATGTTTGTGGGTTCGGGCACTGAATAGAATAGGCCCAACGTTTCCCGGCGTGTCGTAAGAGGCGACTAACAGGGGTAATGTTAGCACGGCATCACTGGGCGAAAGTCTTTTACACAGAAGTCACCGGCCAGGGCGAGGAACCTCACGTTGCTACAGGTTCAACGACCACGTGCTCGGGGCCAAGGCGAGCCACGCTGTATTCGTGGATTTCGGCTGTGCCCAACAGCCTGGAGAGGATTGGGCACCGCCAGGTCCTTTTTTGCCAAAGACACACTACATGCATGATGACACTATCCACTAATTCCATACCGGATAGGTCGTCGCCCGGCTCAAGGACCGCGCCTTCCGTTGGCCACCAGGACGGAGGTGTTAAGTATGCTACTGATGGAAAATTTAGCAAGATCCGCACGAGAAACAACATCGTCATAGGAACCTGGAATGTCAGGACCCTAACTGCGGAAGGAAAATTAGAAGAACTGGCCCACGAGTTGGACCGCTATCGATGGAACGTTCTAGGCATTAGCGAACTGCGCTGGAAAGGCCTAGGTGAAACAACGACAGACAAAGGCCACAAGCTCTATTTCAGCGGTAGAGATGACAGGCACAAACACGGCGTTGGATTCTTGGTCCACAAGAACATTCTAGCCACTGTCATGGGTTGCTGCCCAGTAGACTCATTACCATCCGCCTGAGAGCAGCCCCTTTCAACATCACCATCATCCAGACCTATGCCCCAACATCAGACTATGACGACAGGAAATGGAGGATTTTTATGAAAATCTACAGGCGGTCCTTGACCAAGTGCCGAAGAAGGACATAGTCATAGTGCAAGGCGACTGGAATGCCAAGATTGGCCAAGATGCGCACCACAACTGGGGAAACACATGTGGACCCCACTGCAACAACGAGACAAATGACAGGGGTCTGAGATTCTTGGAGTTTGCCAGATACAACAATCTGGTACTGGCAAACACGCTTGGTCTCCACAAAACCTCCAGACGATGGACATGGCACAGTCCCAGGGGGAAGCATCACAACCAAATAGACTACATCATGGTCAAGAAACGCTTCAAATCAAGCATCAACATTGGCAGGACACGCACTTTTCCAGGAGCAGACATCGGAAGTGACCACGATCTCTTGATGATGTCTTTCCGGCTCCACTTGAAGAGAGTAAATACTGCACTAGACTGAAGTTCGACCTGGACAAACTGCAAGACCCGGAGGTGGCAGAACTATTTCAGGCCACAATTGAAGGGAAATTTGCACCACTGCTCATTTTGGGGGCTGGTGAAGTAGATGTCAACACCATGACCACCACCTTCAACTCAGCTGTGACAGATGCCGCCACTGAGATCCTTGGCAAGCACCGACCAAAGAAGAAGCCGTGGATCACACCTGAACTTTTGGATCTGTGTGATAAACGAAGAGAGATTTTAAAAAAAGAAAGAAAAAGAACACCTCACAGGGAGCTGATGTCTACCGAAAAATCAACAATGACATCCGAAAAGGCATGCGCACAGCAAAGGGATAACTGGATAGAAGATCAATGCCAGGAAATAGAGAACAGTCTGAACAAGAACAACAGCAAGAAGGCCTACCAGACTGTAAAGCGGCTGACAAGTTTCAAACAGCCCAAAGTCTCCACGATCCAAAGCAAGTCTGGCATATGCCTTACAGAAGAACAAGAAGTCTTGGACAGATGGACAGAGTACTGCTCTGACCTTTACAACCATACACCAAATGGAGACCCACCAGTTCTAACATGTCCCGAGAACAGAGAAGAAGAAATCCTCCCAATTCTCAGAGAAGAAATTGAGGCAGCAGTGCAATCGCTAAAGAAATGGAAGTCAGCGGGAGTGAACAACATACCCGCGGAACTGCTACAAGCAGGAGGAGAAGCGATGATTGATGCCCTCACCATTATCTGTAACAAGATCTGGCAGAGTGGAGAGTGGCCTATACCATGGGCCCAGTCGCTTGTCATCACTCTTCCCAAAAAAGGTAACCTTCAGGAGTGTGAAAATTACCGCACCGTCAGCCTCATCATCCATCCCAGCAAGGTCCTCCTGAAAATAATACTCAACAGGTTGAAACCCCAAGCTGAACAAATCATAGCTGAAGAACAAGCAGGATTCAGGGCAGGGCGAAGTACCAGTGAACAGATTTTCAACCTCAGAATAATCTGTGGGAAATACCTACAGCACCAACAACATGTATATCATGTGTTCATAGACTTCAAGAAAACGTTTGACCGAGTCTGGCATGCAGCTCTATGGGCAACAATGAAAGCGTACAACATCAGACCTAAAATTATTGAAGTCATCAAAAACCTGTATGACAAGGCTACCAGTGCAGTCCTCCACAACAGCGCCATCGGGAACTGGTTCAGAACAACAATCGGTGTGCGTCAAGGATGCCTACTCTCTCCAACACCCTTCAACATCTTCCTAGAGCGCATCATGTCAGATGCTCTTGCAGATCACGAAGGCACAATCAGCATAGGGGGTAGAGCAATCTCCAATCTTCGTTTTGCGGATGACATTGATGGATTGGCTAGAGAGGAACAAGAACTTGAACAGCTGGTACAGAGGCTTGACACCACCTCCAAAGCTTGTGGAATTGAAATAAGTGCAGAGAAGACCGAAATGATGACCAACAACACCAATGGCATCAACACGGACATCAAAGTCCAAGGCCAATCCCTCAACACAGTGCATAGCTTCAAACATTTAGGAGCCATTGTATCAGACAATGGATCCCGACAGGAAGTCCTCTCCAGGATCGCACAAACAACTGCTGCCCTGACAAGGTTGAAGCCATTTGGAAAGACAGGACCATCATTCTACATTCCAAAGTAAGACTGCTGCGCTCCCTTGTCATCTCCATTTTCCTATATGCTTGCGAAGCATGGACCCTCACAGCAGATCTACAACGAAGAATACAAAGCATGGAGATGAGGTGCTACAGAAGACTTCTGGGCATTTCCTATACCCAACACATCACCAACGACGAAGTCCGACAGACCATCACACAAGCCATTTGACAACACGATGACCTGCTCACAGTGGTGAAGAAACGGAAACTCCGATGGTATGGCCACGTCACCAGATCATCAGGCCTTGCAAAGACTATTCTGCAAGGCACAGTGCAAGGAGGTAGAAGAAGAGGGAGACCGAAAAAGAGGTGGGAGGACAACATTCGAGAATGGACTGGTTTGACACTGAGCGAAGCCATGAGGGCTGCTGAGGACAGAGAAAGATGGAGTATGCTGGTTAAACGATCATCTGTGGTGCCCCTACGACCTCAGGGTTACGGGACAGGATAGGATAGGATAGGATAGTTTGTTTGTTTATTTCCACACCTCGTGGAAGTTGCCGCGTAGGCGGAAGATCTACAGGATCCTTCATGGTGGGCAGGAAAGTACATGAAGAAAACTCTTTTTCAAAAAGCCGAACACGTCCTTTGATGACCGAAATTTCGTCATCATTTTCACAGGAAAATAATATTGCACAGCAGCAATAACATGGATTCTCACTGGTCCACTTTATCCTAAGGCGCTTTCTCATTGGTCGGGAGGACTTACTTTTCTTTGTCAGGTTATTGTAGAAAATGACGTCATCATGCCAACTCGAGCATCAGCCAGAGGATCGCCGAAACAAAATCGCAGGGGACTTGCTTGGTTTTATCAGTTTATTCCCCCACTTAAAATTTTTTTAACAAGGACTTACTCTATGATATCTCCAAATCTAAACATAGTTCGGATTTGATTTTTACAGGTAAGATGCGTCATTCTCTTGCAAGTTTGATGGCGCAAAAAACTCATTTTCGACCTTAGGTGGACTTACTCGGTTTTGTCAAATCACGGCAGAAGTCATGCTGTATGAACCGTGAGGGGCGGCAAAGAAGCTAGCAGACGACGCGTACGTGCGTTTCGTAATGACTTCTGTTAGATATAACCTCCTTGATGAATGCAGTGTGAATATCACACGTTTCCTCAACCGTATGAAGCATCGCGGATCCTCGAGTAATGAAACAAGTCAAAACGAGGTCTATCCTATCCTATCTTATCCTGTAACTCTGAGGTCGTTGGGGCACCACAGATGATCGTTTAACCAGCATACTCAATCTTTCTCTGGCCTCAGCAACCCTGATGGCTTCGCTCAATGTGAAGCCAGTCCATTCTCGAATGTTGTGCTCCCACCTCTTTTTCGGTCTCCCTCTTCTTCTACCTCCTTGCACTGTGCCTTATAGGATGGTCTTTGCAAGGCCTGATGATCTGGTGACGTGGCCATATTATCGGAGTTTCCATTTCTTCACCACTGTGAGCAGGTCATCGTGTTGTCCAATGCCTTGTGTGATGGTCTGTCGGACTTTGTCGTTGGTGATGTGCTGGGTATAGGAAATGCTGAGAAGTCTTCTTTAGCACTTCATCTCCATGCTTTCATTGTATTCTTCGTTGTAGATCTGCTGTGATGGTCCACGTTCTGAAAGTGTATAGGAAGATGGAGATGACAAGGGAGCGCAGCAGCCTTACCTTCGAATGTAGACTGATGGTCTTGTCTTTCCAAATGGGCTTCAACCTTGCCAGGGCCGCAGTTGTTTGTGCGATCCTGGAGAGGACTTCCTGTCGGGACCCATTGCCTGATACAATGGCTCCTAAATATATGAAGCTATATACTGTGTTGAGGGATTAGCCTTTTACTTTGATGTCCATGTTGGTGCCCATGATGTTGCTGGTAATCATTTTGGTCTTCTCTGCACTTATTTCCATTCCATAGGCTTTGGAGGTGGTGTCAAGCCTCTGTACCAGCTGTTTAAGTTCTAGTTCCTCTCCAGCCAATCCATCAATGTCATCCGCAAAACGAAGGTTGGAGATTGCTCTACCCCCTATGCTGACTGTGCCTTCGTGATCTGGAAGGGCATCTGACATTATGCGCTCTAGGAAGATGTTGAACAGGGTTGGTGAGAGTAGGCATCCTTGACGCACACTGGTTGTTGTTCTAAACCAGTTTCCGATGGCGCTGTTATGGAGGACAGCACTGGTAGCCTTGTCATACAGGCTTTTGATGACTTCAATAATTTTAGGGCTGATTTTGTACACTCTCATGGTTGCCCACAGAGCTGCATGCCAGACTCGATCAAACGCCTTTTTGAAGTCAACGAACACATGATATAGATGTTGTTGGTGCTGTAGGTATTTCACGCAGATTATTCTGAGGTTGAAAATCTGTTCAGTGGTACTTCACAATGTCCTGAATCCTGCTTGTTCTTCAGCTATGATTTGTTCCGCTTGGGGTTTCAACCTGCGGAGGCATTTCATGGCACAGTGCATGGGCTGTTTGGAATGGTTTCATCGTGGGTGTGAGTTGCTTCCTTACAAGATCAATGAGAGCACTACTTTCTTCTGCCATAGATGTTCTAAGAGTCTGCATAGCATATTTCTAGTTTTTATTGTAGTCATGTGGAGATTTGCTGCTGTAGGCAACCATTTTCATTGTCCTTGACATGTATTGCTCTTTGATCTTATCAGTATGCTCTTGTGAAATATGGTGTATTTTATTTATACTGTGCAATAATTTGTGACCATCCACGACGGTTTCGGTTGTTTCCCACCTCTGGGTGTTTTTGAGTTCTTTGCATGTCTTGATAATATTATTTCTGTTATTTTATTTGGTGTAACCTCTTTTAAAATCGGACTCTTAGTTACGGAGCTATGGAATTTTAAATCAAAATCTCCAAATCGGCAATCAGTAATACGCCTGCCACTATTTTCACTTGTAGCGCAAAACAAGGTTTGGTGGGAAACGACTCAAAAAGTCGTGGGCGGTCACATTTATGTGGAATGTCCAAATAATAGCTTGTGTGATATCTGTTGATCTGTAATCTAATCTCTTTTATTTTGTATGGTACTGTATTGGCAATCCTTTGTGCGCTTATATTCTAATGTGGGTCTGACCGGATATGTAGATAGCTGTAAATAGATTTTTGCTGTTCCATTTTTGTCCTTTTGTCATTTTTGTACATAGTTGTAAATAGATCTTTGCTGTTCCATTGTTGTCTTTTTGTCATTTTTGTACATAGTTGTAAATAGTTTTTGCTGTCCCGTCTTTTGTCATGCCAAAGGCCATGTTTGATCGAGTGCATGTTGTATGTAAGGACTATGTAAAGCGCAGTGAGTCTGGTCACCTGCTCCGGACAGTCGGACAATCAGTTGTGTCAAGCCCTGTATATATAAATTTTTTGGTGCTCCGGACAAATGGCAAAAAAAATTTAAAACTAAAAATATGAGGAAATTTTATAAATATGCTGTGTAATTAGTCTTACTGGCTGCACATGATTTATGTATTATAAACATTTTATTCTTTGACTTAGGACTTGTTTCATGTGCACAAAATTAGGTATTTTTAATAATTATTTGTAACAATTTTCTTTTTATTATACATTGAAAGTTTGGTTATTAGTTGCCAGTAGTTTTGGGTTCTCAAATTTGTGTAATTTTATTGTTTACTTTGTAATTAAAATATTGTTGCTGTTTATAAATTTGTTTACTGTTGCATATCAGTATTGTTAATATAAACTATCATACTCTTTAAGTCCTCTTTCCTTACCCTCTCTTGTGTTGTGACTGTGCTTAAAACTGGAAGTTGCACATAGTGCGTTACCCCGCAGGGGGGACCGTTTTTTTTTCCTGATATCCTCCCCTCTGAGCGTTACCTCAAAGCTGTCCAAAAATGTTACAATTTCCTACCGGTTCTCATGCTTTTTCGTCTTATCTTGTGCTTTACCTTTTCCATCCTTTCCTTTTTTCTCTCTTCCAGCCATTCACCTGTATTTTTTCCAAACCCCCCTTCCTACATTGGCTTCGTGGCTCCCACTTACAGGTCAAGTATTTTGGAGTTGGGAGGTGTATTTTAGTTGGTGGTCTGGTGGCTTTGTTCTGCCATATGGCACTAGTATTTGGCCTTTCCTGCCTATTAACTATTTATGTTTAGGATTTAAGATATTTATATTTCTTTTTATACTGTTTTTTAAATCTGGAGTTCGATAAATTAAGGTGAATACTCAGCGTCTCCAGCACCTCCTAAATTTATGACCTTGTAAACATGATCCGTGTGAGGTGCCATGAAGCTGTCATGTGTGTTGTATTGTCCTGTCCAACGGTCCTGATACGACTATAATTTTCCCCAAATCACCTTCCCACATAGGCTTGATGGCTGCTCCCACTTGTGATCCAAAATTGAGATGACTACTCTGTCCGAACTTTTACCCATGTGGGGTGCCATGGAGCTGATGTCCTGTGTTTTGTCTCAAGTTTCCTGATGCAACTCTTTCGTGTTAAATAAACCTTAATGTTAAAACAAAGTGCTACGAATGGCTCTATTTTAATATGTATGTAGCAATTAGCAAGGTTGTTTGTACACTTTTTCCCTAACAAAAGTAAATGTGCGATCCTATCCACTGTTTTCTCTCTTGGGTTTTTATTTTTATAATGTAATAAATAATAATTAATAGTAATATTAGCAACTAGAAACAGTCTAGGATTTGAACTAGACAACCTATTTCAAAGTGAAACAAGACATTACTATTGCACAACTCCGATCACCCTATTTCAGACTGGCCCTATCTCAGACCGTCTTGTTATCAACAGTCAATGTGCGATGTAATTAATAATAATTAATAGTATTAGCAACTAGAAACAGTCTAGGATTTGAACTATACAATCTAGTTCAAAGTGAAACAAGACATTGCTATCGCACAACACTAATCACCCTATTTCAGACTGGTCCCATCTCAGATCGTCATATCAAAAATTAATGTGCGATCCTATCCACTGTTTGATCGAGTTTTTATTTTTTTAATGTAATAAATAATAAACATTAGTATTAGTAACTAGAAACGTATAAGATATGAACTATACAACCTATTTTAAAGTGAAACAAGACATTACTATCGCACAACGCTGATCACCCTATTTCAGACTGGTCTCATCTCAGACCGTCTTAATTCTGGCGGTCTCAGATAGGGTCGTCGGTCTGCTCGCATGAGTTTTTATTTTTATAATGTAATGAATGATAATCATTATTAATAGTAACTAGAAACAGTCTAGGATTTGAACTCTACAACCTAGTTCAAAGTGAAACAAGACATTACTATTGCACAACACCGATCACCCTATTTCAGACTGGCCCTATATCAGACCGTCATGATATCAAAAGTCAATGTGCGATGTAATAAATAATAATCAATAGTATTAGCAACTAGCTGCTGCGCTCCCTTATCATCTCCATCTTCCCATATGCTTGCGAAACATGGACTTTCACAGCAGATCTCCAACGAAGAATAAAAAACATGGAGATGAGGTGCTACAGAAGACTTCTGGGCATTTCCTATACCCAGAACATCACCAACGACGAAGTCCGAAAGACCATCACACAAGCCATTGGACAACACGATGACCTGCTCAAAGTGGTGAAAAAACATAAACTCCGATGGTTTGGCCACGTCACCAGATCATCAGGTCTTGCAAAGACCATCCTGCAAGGCACAGTGCAAGGAGGTAGAAGAAGAGGGAGACCGAAAAAGAAGTGGGAGGACAACATTCGAGAATGGACTGGTTTGACACTGAGCGAAACAATCAGGGTTGCTAAGGACAGGGAAAGATGGAGTACGCTGGTTAAAGATCATCTGTGGGCCCCTATGACCTCCGAGTTATGGGATAGGATAGGGATAGGATAGGATAGCAACTAGAAACAGTCTAGGATTTGAACTATACAACCTATTTCAAAGTGAAACAAGACATTACTATCGCACAAAACGATCACATTACATTACATTACATGATTATTGCTTTAGGTCCAGCGGACTCTTCCGAGCCAAATCAGGACCGGACAACCCCTGATCTGCATAAAAGATCTGCTGAAACAACCCTAGTGGTAAAACTGAAAGCTCTCCACCAGCCAGTCACTTTACAATAAAGACATCCCACGCAGGGGACGCTGAGGCTGTACTCTTAATTTATCGAACCCCCGTTTACAAAAACAAAATAGAATACAAACATCATTATAAATTATCAACAAAACACATACATATAAAATGCCTACATTGTTAAATAATAACATCATAGGAAGCCCTAGTGACCACCTGGCAGAAAGCGTCCAATATTCCCAAGCTGATCCAACAGACCTCATACACACTGTGTTTTGTTGATAATTTATAATGCCGGGGGTTTCAGTATAAATAGTATCCCCACTTTCTGGAAATTTAGTGCTTTAAATTCCCACCGTCCTGTCTTTCTCATTTGCTCTTTCTCATTCCTGCTCTGTTCTATCAATCTGCTATACTATCTTCTTCTTCGCTAGACCAGTCACCTACCTTTTTTTCTTGAAAACTCTTCCGGTACAAGACTCCTAAATTTCCAGAAAGTGGGGATACTATTTATAATGAAACCCCCGGCACCCCAACGGGAATAACAAAAACGATCACCCTATTACAGACTGGCCCTATCTCAGATCGTCATATCAAAAATTAATGTGCGATCCTTGAGCTCAATGTATCTAAAGAAATGGTCATTGACTTTCGCAGGAATAAAAGCACAATCTCACCTCTTATGATTAACAGTGAATGCGTAGAACAGGTTGACTCCTTTTAAATTTCTTGGAACGGTCATTTCCAGCAACCTGTCTTGGGACAATAACTGCATGTCCATTATCAGGAAGTGTCAGCAGCGCCTCCACTTCTTGAGACAGCTCAAGAGGCTCGGACTTAACCAGACAATACTCGCGCATTTCTATCGCGCCGTGATTGAGAGTATCCTGTGCTTCAGTATCACAGTCTGGTTTGGAGGCGCCACTTCGGGCGAGAAGTTTCAACTCGAAAGAATTGTGAAACGCGCGGCAAAGATCATAGGCTGCGATTTATTATCCCTCGCGTCCTTATACAGCACGCGTTTGGCAAGAAGGGCCAGCAACATCATTGGCGACCCATCCAACCCAGCCAACCATCTGTTCGAGCTCCTCCCGTCAGGCAAACGCTTCAGAGCACTAAAAGTTAGAACTAGCCGGTTTAGACACAGCTTCTTCCCCGAGGCCGCCCTCTCAGTACCAGTGTCCTGAGTTATCCACAGAACATGAGGTGTTATACTTAAACGCCAATTTATTATTTGCGATAATGTGTTAGTGGTGCAATTCTGATTCTTTAATGTATTTTATCTCATTATGTTTTAATTTAGACACCCATGCAGGTATGCGTGAGTGTGCGTGTGGGGGTTGCGAGTGGGCATGCGCCTGTGCTTTACTTCTTAAATAACTTTTTCTATCAGAGTATTTTAATGTTTTAATGTCCAGTGGAAAGTGTTTGTTGTTGCAGAGGGACTGAATGTTTTACCGCATCACCAAAACAAAATCCTATGTATTTTTGAATTCATTTGGTAATAAAGTGTCTTGACTTGACTTGACTATCCACTGTTTGCTCGCTTTGAGTTCCCGTCACCCGCACTAAGACATACGGCCAACGTGCATTCGCTTACTCCGCACCTAAGCAGTGGAACTCCCTTCCCTCCCATATCCGCAACATACAATCAACACAAGCATTCAAAAAGGCCCTCAAAACCCACCTCTTCAAACTTCACTACTCAGAATGATCTGTATCCCGCTGCCATTCTCTCCTCTTTGTCTCTGTCTGATCCGTAAGTGTATACACGGCTGTACATATTTATACTGTTTTTCCTCCTGGGCCTAACCGGGCATATAAATAGCTGTGAATATGTTTTTGCTATTCTATTTGTCTTTTCTGTCATTTGTGTACATAGTTGTAAATTGTAATTTGTGTACATAAGTGTAAATAATTTGTACCCTTACTGTTCTGTCTTTTGGTGTATTGTAGCGAATGCGATGTTTTATCGACTGCATGTACTTATATGTAATGACTATGTAAAGCGTGGTGAGTCTGGTCATAGGCTGGAGTACCCGCTATATAAAAATCCCTTATTATTATTATTATTATTTATTTATTTTTTAAATGTAATAAATAATAATTATTAGTATTAGTAACTAGAAACGGTATAGGATTTGAACTATACAACCTATTTCAAAGTGAAACAAGACATTACTATCGCACAACACCGATCACCCTATTTAAATTCAGACTGGTCCTATCTCAGACCGTCTTAATTCTGGTGGTCACAGATAGGGTCGGTCCGCTCGCTTGAGTTTTTATTTTTATAATGTAATAAATAATAATCATTAGTTGTAGTAACTAGAAACAGTCTATGATTTGAACTATACAACCTAGTTCAAAGTGAAACAAGACATTACTATTGATTGCACAACACCGATCACCCTATTTCAGACTGGCCCTATCTCAGACCGTCATGATATCAAAAGTCAATGTGCGATGTAATAAATAATAATTAATAGTATTAGCAACTAGAAACAGTCTAGGATTTGAACTATACAACCTATTTCAGGGCCGGATCGGGGGGGGGGGGGGGGGGGGGTTCCTGGGTTCCGGACGCAAACTTGTTTTTTCCAACCTAGTTCCAGTCATTCGCCCAAAAAGGCAATCACCGAAGTCGAACGAAGCTCTCCGATGTGTTACGAAATTATGCTTGCATGACTACGACTTCTTGACATTAAAAATGATCGCTGTTGCTTCTAATTCTGTTCGATTTACACAGATTAGCATTTCGCAACGGTATACTTTGTTATTATCGACCATATTGAATAGTTGCGTTCCTTGATTTGCAATTTGTTAGTTCTCAGCAGTACGCTAATAATAGCAATCCCCATTTCCTGCCTAAAACCAAGTAGACACTGTTATACAGTATACATAGGCTTAATCTAGCCTACATTATATATTATAAGTCAGTCTTCTCGCAGCGAAGAAGCTCACTAGCTGAATATAATTATTAGACCTGTATTGTTTGTTTTATACGTAAATAAATGTATAAACTATATCTATTCTAATTAATAATATTTAGGCCTATACTTTATAATATTTGAATCTTTAAATTTCCGGAGAAGGACGAGTAGGCTAAGGGAATTTTTTTTAAATAACTCGAGATCAGAGTTAAATTAATAGTTAGTTATTCATTGCTTACAGGGTCCAGCGTACTGCAAAGAGCCGAATCAGGAGCACAAAATCAAGACAATTCGAGATCAGAGTTCAATTAATAGCTAATTACTTATTCATTGCTTACAGGGTCCAGCGGACTGCAAAGAGCCGAATCAGTACCACAAAATCAAGACCATTAATTCGCTAGTAGTAGTAGTAGTAGTAGTAGTAGTAGTAGTAGTAGTAGTAGTAGTAGTAGTAGTAGTAGTAGTATAGTTATTTAGTTAAATCTTTAATTTATTTTATTATTATTATTATTATTATTATTATTATTATTATTACTATTAATATTTGTTTGTGATTATTATTATTATTATTATTATTATTATTATTATTATTATTATTATTATTACTATTATTCCTACTTTTTAAAAAAATTAAAAAAAGAAAAGAATAGTGTGCTGCTGTGCGTGCTCAATGGTGTAAATATAGTCAGTGACGTTTTGTTTGTTTTTTGCTGAAGTTGGGTGTAATCCGAAATATTCAGATGGTGTTACTGGTTATTTATAGATTTACCAAAGTTTTCAGATGATTTATGGAAATTTCCGCCTGCCACGCAACATTTTTTTAATACGTGTTTCTCATTAAAATACATATCATTGAAATACATATAACAAATTTACTGTATCAGTTAAAAAGAATAATATTAGTCAAGTAAATAATTGCTTTGGTGCTTGCAATAAAAATGTCACTGTTTTTTGAGACCATTATAAACTTGCTTTGCCTTGTTGTGCTGAAGGGACATCAACGTATCCATAGCGCTTTGAAGTTTTGTCATGGTTTTATTGTTGATATAGATGTGAAATCGTTGTATGTGTGCATTATGTGTTATGTATTTACTTTTACTCTTTATTATTAATTGTATCAGTATACTAATCATCATAAAATAATAATACTAACTGCTTCAAAATGCGAATCTCGACTTAAAGCTTGAAGCTGTGCAGATCGAAATAGAATTAGATCTACAAGCAACAGCGGCTATTTTTACGCACCGATGTTTCACCACAGGCTCTGAAGTCTTTTCTTTCGTCTTTGTAAACTCGTGGGCCTCCTACATACGTACGTAGTATAGTATGTAATTGAGGCCTACGAAAGACGAGACTTCCCAGCCTGTGGTTTCACGTAGTCCTGCCAGCATTCGTTCGTAAAACATCGGATAGCTTGGCTCGACTCGGAGAGGTTCGTTCGACTTCGGTAATTACCTTTTTCGGCGAATGACTGGAACTAGGTTGGAAAAAACAAGTTCGCGTTCCGGACCCCCCCTTACCCCCCCACCCCCCCTGGCCATTCGATGTACCTCACTCAGTCAGAAAAAAAAAATATATATGGAGTTTTTTTAAAGCTCTTAATTTAGTTGACACTGGTGGTAAGTAAAACGTTCCTCATTCTACTCAAGTTCCTCGAGCGGACACGTTTTTGTCACCCCTAACCCCTTAAAAAAAATTTTGGACCCCCCCCCCCCCCCCTCCAAGAGTAAGTGATCCGGCCCTGCTATTTCAAAGTGAAACAAGACATTATTATCGCACAAAAACGATTACCCTATTTCAGACTGGCCCTATCTGAGACCACAGGTGCGGTCTCAAACAAGGCACCACAAGTCGTCTGCTACCGCGCATGCGCACAACTCCGATCACCCTGTTTCAGACCGGCCCTATCTCAGACCGCCACACCGGTAACAAGAACATACCCAGGATTTGGCTGCAGCGTCCTCAATAGTTGAGGTTGGCAGACCCCAACGAAAGAAGAAGAAGAAGAAGAAGATACAATTAAGCGCCTGTGGCTAGACACCCCTCCCCCACCCCCCCTATGATGAACACTGAATCTCTCTCTCTCTCTCTCTCTCTCTCTCTCTCTCTCTAAATATATAATTAAAATATATATTAAACGAAATTGATTACATTTTAAAACTGTGGAATTCATTTAGCCAAATCTTTTCGATCGGTGTACTTACTACTAACTTCGCATCATGAAAGTATGCCTTTCAGTTTATTTCAAATGCTTGCGCCTGCGTGCCAAGAGTAGCAGCAAAAGTAACCAGTCGAAATCGGCATTAATAAAATCGCAACACTCTTAAAAAAAATGATTTTAAAAAACCCAAACATTTGTTTCTTTTTGCTTCTTTTCGTTTTTGTTTTATTTTTTTTTGGTTTCTTTTCGCCTTTTTATTTTATATCATATATTTTCGGTACTTGTTGTTTGTTTCGGTTTTAAAATAAAATTTTAAAAATGGATAAAATGAAAACCCGAACCTAGGGGCTTTAACTCTGAAATCAAGTGTAATCGCCTTTAGCAATAAAAATGTCTATTTCATTTTTTCAGTTCAAATTTTGTACTTTGTGTAGAATTAATCACAAACATAAGAAGAAGAAACACATTTATTCGACTAAACATCAAAATATTTTGAAAAATATTTTGGATAAATGCACCAAAAAGGTGGGTGAATCGTTGAAATTTGCTCGCGCTTGTCACTGTGTGAGCCAGCTGGCTGTGGCTGTGCTCTATACCTAGTAGTAGTCAGTACACAAAAGTAGGCTGTGTCCTACCCAGTAATCAGTACCCAAACGTTTGTGTACTGACAACTGGGTAGAGAACAGCCACAGCCAGGCTCACAGTTACCCTATTATTTAGTAGTGCTTAGTGGGTATAGTATAGATACTAAGAATAAGATAGCATAGCATAGTTCGGCATGCAGGCTAAAATAAAAAGCCTTTGGCCCTCATAATCATCCTTGATGATGGTCCCAAGAGTGGCAAGACTCAACCCACTGCCACTGACCCACTAGAATTTTTTAGGCTCCAGTTTGGTGGAGTAGATGCTGTCCTTAAATAACTTGTCCAGACTATTCTTGAACACATTAACTGATCCAGCATCCACAGCCTCAGCAGTCAGGTTATTCCAAGGCCAATGGGTTACCACTAGTATTACTAAAATACTTATTAAATTTTGGAGTATCTTTAGCCTGTTGCTAAACTGTAGAGAACACAGATCTTCACTCTTCAACTTCAAGTCACAAGGTTTCTGCTTTCACAAGAGATCGTGTTCTGTATTTCATATATTTTTTTATTGTCAATGCGCACATTTTGAATTTAGTATAGTATAGTATAGTAGCATCGGCGTAGCGTTAGGCTTCTGGGGCCTGTCGCCGAGTCTGTTGTCAATATTTCTCGTAACTAAGACAGCAAACCCGGTCTTTTGACCGGGGCCTAATCTAAAAACTTTTTGAATTTGATTGATATTTCTTCTTCTTGGTTGAGCAGCCACAATCAGTACCATAATTCATTTGATTGATATTTCTTCAGAAATAACTATCACTTTAAATCCATTTTACCATGCATTGTGTACTGAGAATATTACCGAAAAAGAAGAAAATTTGGTTTTGTTTATTTTATATTTTTTTCTTTTTCTCAGTTTTACTATTCTTTTCTTTTAAACCCAAGATGCAAACATGTACACATGAATAACAAGCATTAAAATGCATTTGTCTTAAAATGTTAAAAATATTATTTTTGTTTTCCAAATCAGATTTTATTAAAAAGAAATATTTTACTAAAGTTGATGCCACCTTCTAGGAGAGGCCACCTAAATGGCTAGAAAATTGCAATTTTCTTCTTCTTTTTCCTGGACCCCCAACCAGGGCGTTGCCCCTGGACCCCGGCTATTTTCAGTTTTTTTTCACTTTATCCAATCTCATGCATGTTAAACCTTACCTGTGTTGGAGATTGGACAGATGATCTGTGACTAAATTTATACATTTCTTCAAAGTGTTTTGTACACTTTAGCCATTAGTTGTATTTTTGCATCTTGATTTTTATAGTATTTAATACTATTATTGTATCTTGATTGTGTTCGCATCTTGTGTACAGTGTCAGGGGTTAGGAATTAGACAAGGGAGGTAATTGTTCGTTAATTGTTGGGGTGGTAGGTCCGGATAAGGGTTGTGGTTGGGTTAGATTTCCCATTCTCCTGTGTGTGTGTTCTGAATAAAAGTGTATAAATGTTCATCAGGCATTTGTGTTAGTTTCTTTTAGTTTGACTTGAGTGTGTATCCCTCCACTCATTGTATGAGCTGAAGTCACTAGCCCATTCTGGTGACGTGACAGTCTTGTATGCTAGAACAAAAAATATCATCCTCTCCAAACAGTCTACATTTTTCATTTTTGACAATCAAGGCTGTAATTTTTGATAATCATGCAGTTAATGGCAGATGCGTGCTTTTTTTATTTCTAGACTCACTTGGATATTCTTTAAAATAATTGGGATTCAGAACTAGACAAAATATATGCTTTGTCTGTCTGTTGTGTTGGTCTATGTCGGTTGGAAAAAATATCTCAATAACTACTGAATGGATTTTTACCATATAAACATTACCTAACCTTAGGTTAGTGGCCTGCCTCACATGCAATCATATTTGCTCTAACACAAAGATCCCCCAATGGGAGTGCCAGGGGTTTCAGTATAAATAGTATCCCCACTTTCTGGAAATTCAGTGCTTTAAATTCACACTGTCGCTGTCTTTCTCCTTTGTTTGTTCTCATTCCTACTCTGTTCTATCAATCTACTATACTATCTTTTTCTTCGCCAGACCAGTCACCTACCTTTTTTCTTAAAAACTTTTCCAGGACAAAACTCCTCATTTGTGTTGGAGGTCTGTTGGATCAGCTTGGAAATATTGAACGCTTTCTGCCAGATGGTCACTGGGGCTTCCTATGATTTTATTATTTGGCAATGTAGGCATTTTATACACAATGTATGTTTTTTTTTTTATTTTATAATGATGTTTATATTCTATTTTGTTTTTGTAAACTTTTGCTATTGCCATTTTTTAATTTTGTTTTGCTTAATTTGAAGAAAACTATCTTGTTTCAAGGTTGCTGCAATTAAATCAAGTTTGGGGAATACAGCTGTCCATCCACTAGGCTGGGAAGTGGGGGCAAATGTGTGGTGCCATTTCTGCCAGTGTGAGGTCACCAAGCATCAAGTGAGGGAGGATTGTGTTCTGGCTAATGTTGGATTTTTGTACCATCTAGCGCTGTGAGTTATAATTTTTGCTTTAAAGTGGATACCTATGTTTTTGAAGGAAATGTAACAATGGTCTTTTTTGTTGTACATGTCACAGTGTCAGTGAAAAGATTTTTACCGTCATGATGGGTGACATTGTTCAGTCTATATAATACTTACACAGTTAGCCAGACCCGAATGTAATGAAATGCGATATAGCGATGTCAAACAGCAAAACGCTGAAAGGGGGTTTCCCATTTGTGATGTAGAACTAAAATATAAAAGATGTTGAATGTGTGCGCTGTCTCTGGATGTGGAATCACATCCAGACAAGATATGGCATTAGCATGCACTGACAGCTGATATAAAAGGCAGTGAATCAATTTCTATCAAGATCATGAGTGACACTTCAGAATCACCTTTTGTGAATTCAAGTGTATACCTATAACCCTAATCCTTTATCATGAATGTTATTTTGTTATACCTCCAGTGGTAAAAAATTAAAATCCAAACTATAATTTTTATCTCAAGTCATCTGCTGACCATGACCAAGTTTGCTTTTTGGGCAGCAGAACTGAATTCTGATCATATTATTAATCTCCCAAACCTTCCCTGGCTGCAGAATCTTCTAGCTGCTGAACAGAAGCCTTTACTTTTTTCAGAGGCAGTCACCAGGAGAATGTCCACAAGTTCTTCTGGGAAAATTTAGTTGCAATGGATCGAAAGAATGATTTTGTCATACAGAAGACTGATCTGGAATGGTAAGCTTTGTAATATATTGAGCCAACAACTTCGTATTGAAATTTAATTTTAATTTTGGAAAACAGCATTTAGGTAGAACTTTAATTTAGCTTTAAAATATAAAATCTCCATGGTAAATGAAACTATGAAAGAGGAGAGATGTAATTCTTTGCAAAACTTGCATACATTGTAATATTAGTGGCCTCATAGTACTTGCACATAATCATTGCTGATCTCTTTTGAAGTAAAAAAAAAACAAATGTTTTTGCATTTTTATTTGTCTGTACCATTGTAAAATATATAAAGTTTAACTGCATATATGTTTGTTTTGCAGGTTTCTTGAGAAAGCAGAAAAGGCTGTCAGTGTCTTTTTGAACAATGAAAGACACAAGCTGCAGCAGGTAAAGTATCATTCCATGCTTTCCCTTTGCTTCATTAGGATAAAGCTGTCACACCGCCAAGAAAATTAACACTTTTAAAAATGTAAATTTTTGTTGTCTGTGTGTATCTGGAAGTACATTTGAATGGCTTGACATGTTTTCTTTGCCATTATGAGAAAGCTTTCACTATACTAATTTTGATTATGAGACTCTTCTATAACCATACAATTTATTGTAAGAATTTGAACATTTTACCTCAACACACTTTTATATTGTACCATGAATTTAAATACAAATGATTAACCATCATTAAAAAAATAGGCAGGGAAAGGAGGAGGAAAGAACTTGCATTCTTGTAAACATATTAGTATTACAGCACCAAGTGGTTTGTTTTGAATTTATGCAATGTTTTTAAAAAAATGTAGAAAGGTAGGTGAGATGTGCATTTGATGATGATGATGAGGTTGAACTCTTTACTAAGAGTTTTTTTTTTCATTTTTCATGGGTGCCTATGACAGACAATTATCTTTTGGAGCTTTGGGAATGCAATTAGTGTTACAAGCTTATTAAAAATATATTAAACGTTATCGGCATGTTGGCGTGGATGGAATATGAGATATGTCCAACTCGATCGATTCAATGTTCCACTTGCTTTCGGCTCGTGGAAACATTGAAAAGATCTTGTGGGACATATCTCATATTCCATGTCAACATGTTGATAACATTTATGTATCGATTTCATCAAATCAAAATATAAAACGGAAAATTTTCCAAAACAATAAAAACATCAAAATTGTTCATAATAAGTAAGTAGTAAGTCAAGTAGTCATTACATTACATGATTATTGCTTTAGGTCCAGCGGACTCTTCCGAGCCAAATCAGGACCCACAACCCCTGATCCGCATAAAAGATTTGCTGAAACAACCCTAGTGGTAAAACTGAAAGCTCTCCACCAGCCATTCACTTTACAATAAAGACATCCCATGCAGGGGACGCAGAGGCTGCACTCTAATTTATCGAACCCCCGTTTACAAAAACAAAATAGAATACAAACATCGTTATAAATTATCAACAAAACACATACATATAAAATGCCTACATTGCTAAATAATAACATCATTGGAAGCCCTAGTGACCACCTGGCAGAAAGCGTCCAATATTCCCAAGCTGATCCAACAGACCTCATACACAAATAAGGAGTCTTGTCCCAGAAGAGTTTTCAAGAAAAAAGGTAGGTGACTGGTCTAGCGAAGAAGACGATAGTATAGCAGATTGATAGAACAGAGCAGGAATGAGAAAGAGCAAATGAGAAAGACAGCGACAGTGGGAAATTAAAGCACTAAATTTCCAGAAAGTGGGGTTACTATTTATACTGAAAGCCCCGGCACCCCAACGGGGGTCATAAGTAGTCAAAGACCACTTCACACAACACATTCCAAAGAATGCACCATAACAGAGTAGTTATGCATTGGACACATTTGCATCACATTTTAATTCTCAACAAACTTTCAAGTTTCACGCCTTCGCATTATATAAATACTAAAATATTCTTGGCAGATGCAATCAGTTTGACGAAAAGCAGCATTACACGTCACATTGACAGTAGGCCTATAGTCTCATACGGATTGGAAATTGACAATGTTGGCTATGGCCCAAAACGAAATGGCAGCGCTTATGGAAAATGTTTTTTAGCATCCAGCACAAAAGTAAGAATTGTGACATTCCGTCGGCTTTATTGTTATGTTCGGAGTATTTGAAGTAAATAGCAGCAAGAAGACAGTTCTGTCCTCTGCACTAACCATAGATTTATGAACTGAATCGAAGGCGGCAGGTTCATGACATGCGGTTCAAACTTCAATCAGTGTGATCGTTCACTTTTGCTTTTGTTCGACGACGAAACATGTTATATTTTTATGTGCTATTATTAATGCTTTCTAGTAATCCTTGGCAGGAATTTAAAATGAGCCTTCATTAATGGTTTCCTCAGGTTGAATCTATGCTCGTTTTTTCTCTTTACATGGACAACAGTTGTAAGTAGTCCGTGTAAGTATTCTTACGACTTTCATATTCCAAGCTTTGCTAGGAACATTGCCATCTGCTTGGCCAATGAAAATATAAGACCCTTGTGGAATTCGATACATAATAAATTAATTGATATTATATATGCAAAATTGTGATTTGCAGGAGACAGAGAAGATTCGTATGGCAGGCCAGTGCAGTCAGGCAGTACACAGTTGGGGTCTTCAACAAGAGGTTGGCTCCTGGATGACTTTTGCTCTGTATCCTCAACATATATTTTAAATGTTCATGCATTATAGGAAAACGTGTTTACTTATTGGGAAGTGAACTCAGCAATATTGCATTACATAGTTCATATAAGGATATTTTGCATTTGAAAGGTTTGCATAGTGATATCTTGTATTCTTACATTTTGAACAATAGGAGCTCATCAATGATAGTAAAAGCCTTTTTTTCAGTGTTCATTGTACTTTATTACTATACAAGTATTTTGATTACTAATAGTATCAATTCTTCAAAAGTTTGCAGTTTTTTTACTCGCATGCATAGCAGCGTGAGTATGTATTATGTAACCTCCTCCCCCACGCCCCTTAAATTCAATGTTTTCCAGATATTTGAAAATCTGCACGAGATGAGTCCTAAATAGTCCATTTCACTTTCTAAGTTATTAAAGGAACTTACATTATTATTCTTAAATTCATGATAAATACTGTATCAATGAGACACATAGACTTTGCAAATTTGGTAAAACTCTCTCCAAAGTGAAGGTCAGCGGAGCTGTCCCAAGTCAGTTTGTATATGTACTTGAAGTGATCTTGACACTAAACTATAAGAGTTATAAAATCCAAACTTTTATTTAGAGTTGATAAATTGATCTCTCACATACGTTCATTTATTGCCTTGATCTTGGAAGGTAATTTTGCAAAAACATGGAAGAATTGGTGGTAGGCTCTATATTATTTGACTGATAATATGCAATAGCATTGGGTTATTTGATCATACATGAGCATCAGTGGTCAAGTGAAGGCCAAGGACATTCTGTCAAGGTCACTGTACAGATCAAGGTCATCCAAAGATTTTTTTTTTTTGGCATAATACAACTTTTGCTGTAATTTATTTAATCACGTGAATGCATTTGGAACTAGAGGTTAAGGTCATCTCAAGGCCAAGAGCATCAAAAGGTATAAGTCAGTATTACTTTGCCTTTTATTGCCACCATTTCATTTTGTATTTGTTTTGTGGGCACTCATTTTCATGTTAAATATTGCAAGTTCCATAAGGAACATGTGAGTCATAAGGGCTTTTCCATTCTAGTTCAAACAAGTAGTAACAAGGGGAGAAAAGTTAAAAAAAATTTTTTTTTTTTGGGGGGGGGGGGGGGGGGGGGGGGGATAAATTACCTTAAAGGCATGTCCATGTAATAAGTTTTATGCATGGTTCTTCTTTTGTCACATCAACTTTAAAAAAAAATGTTTTCGTTTGACACTTTATTGTCTCTTTTTTTTTATGGGAAAAATATTTGTTACAAGTCAGAGTTTAGTTTTTCCTGAATGTTATAGCTTGTGAAGCCAGAGCCTACAACTGCAAGTGAAAGCAGTCAGCATGAAAGAAATACTGCCAAGCATAAAACTGATGAAGCTTCAACTGTGCCTGAGGGAAAACGAACTGTATCAGCCTTTGGGCCTGGCCTCACCTGTATTACTATCGCTTCTGAGGTATTACCATTTCTGTGTTGTTTTTTCTGGTGGTGGGTGAAGATAATGTTCACTTTTATGAATATACACATTTACTGAGTACAAGAGCACAGAAAATAATGAAAATTATGCAAAAGGTGGGGGATTAGGGTACAGCCAAACACGAGAAAATGAACACGTTTTCAGCAAACTACTTTTTTACCGAAGGGATAAGAATTCCCCACCAGATTGTTCTTATTTGTTTCTTAGAACTTTCTGGATACAACGACCACAGTTACAATGTAGCTTCACTTACACCAAATGTGTTTTTTTATTCCAGACACCAAATTTCGATGGACATTACAAAGTTGAAATACGAAAACATCGTAAATTCACAGAAATGAGTAAAATCCGCATAAGAAATTCTGATGTCATTCATGTATCAGTAGAAGCACATGCTTTATGGGCATGTTTCTTCTTAACATTTTGAAGACAGCGTCATTTTGCAAACTACTACCAGAGCTGCCAACCCCTACGGAACGTCCGTAGTTTCTCCGGAAAATGTTCTTTAATTCCGCAACTACGCCATTTCAAGAAATATTACGGAAGAAAAATTTCAAAGCATACCTATTTTTTTTACAAGTATCGAAACAAAGCCGCGAGAGACGTAGGCCTACTAGGCTTTCGTCAATATCATAGACTTTCGTATAGCGCTTTGCGTGTGCGCTATTTTTAGCTCAGCAGCCACTGCGCGGTAGACTGAGAGCCTGTGAAAGGATCTTTAGCCAGGTTCGAAAAAACAGAACAGTGTTCAGACCATCCCTTGGCGCAGAGCAGACTGAAGCCTTGCTAGTCCTCAAGTCAAAGTTCCAGGGACGCCCTTGCTACCAGGCAGATTTGCCAGTAGAGCTGCTACAGAGATGCAAGAGGGCAACTGTTTCTGCCCTAGCAGAAGAAAAGCCCTAACATGTCTATGCCTGTGAACCTATAACTGACAATGTTTTTTTTTTTTTTTTAATATAAATAGCAGCTTTAACAATTTGGTTTTAAACCAATGCAGTATCCATGCCATTAGTACATGTAGTGAGCCATTGGGTTAGCTTTTCCGAACAAAGTGTTAAAACTGTTGGGTTTTTTTCAGGAACATTTCTATCATTGTAAAAATAAATATTTGAAAGTGAATGCTTTTTGTGTTGGTGTTTGGTTTTTATTTAAGCTAATATCAACATTTTAAATAATGCTCATTTTATCATGTGAAAATTCTTGTTCGTACATTTGCTACTGAAATTGAGCTGAAACTACTGATATTTTTCTTTGTTTGCTACTGAAATTTTTTTTAGGGGTTGGCAGCTCTGTACTACCCCCGTTGGGGTGCCGGCGGTTTCAGTATAAATAGTATCCCCACTTTCTGGAAATTTAGTGCTTTAAATTCTCACTGTCGCTGTCTTTCTCATTTGCTCTTTCTCATTCCTGCTCTGTTCTATCAATCTGCTATACTATCTTCTTCTTCACTAGACCAGTCACCTACCTTTTTTCTTGAAAACTCTTCAGGGACAAGACTCCTTATTTGTGTATGGGGTCTGTTGGATCAGCTTGGGAATATTGGACGCTTTCTGCCAGGTGGTCACTAGGGCTTCCTATGATGTTATTATTTAGCAATGTAGACATTTTATATGTATGTGTTTTGTTGATAATTTATAATGTTTGTATTCTATTTTGTTTTTGTAAAACGGGGGTTCAATAAATTAGAGTATAGCCTCAGCGTCCCCTGCGTGGGATGTCTTTATTGTAAAGTGACTGGCTGGTGGAGAGCTTTCAGTTTTACTACTAGGGTTGTTTCAGCAGATCTTTTATGCGGATCAGGGGTTGTCCAGTCCTGATTTGGCTCGGAAGAGTCCGCTGTAACTAAAGCAATAATCATGTAATGTAATGTAATTGCAAAGTACTAGTTTAAAAAATGTCATTTTAAGATCTTGCAGAAAGTGACAGGCCTAACTTTTTTTTTTTTTTGGGCACCAAGTAACTTTTCACAAGTACAGGCATGCCTACCCGTACAGAATTTTCATATTTTTTTCCTGAAATTTGAAAAATTTGCAAGCGCTACGGAAAATCCAGATACTTGTTTCACAGTCCAGAAATAAATAAAAACAACATTGGGAAAAAAATCGAACTCGTTGGCCTGTGGTAATGCACCACGTGACGTTTTTCCTAAGACAGACGAACTCGGTTTAAAGCCGCAATGCGCAGTCGCAGTAGAGACTCGTGGCATCGAAGTTTCTGGTAGAGGCACCGAAGTTTGCCAAACCAGTTTTTGCTCAGTCGCAGTGAAGATTTGTGCTCGTGAAACCGAATTCAAAACATGGCGTCCAAACGAATGGCTAAGCAAAGTGATTGTGAATCTGAATCTTCAAAGAAATGGTGCAAGGGGCAGACATATATTGCCTCGTATTCTGAAAAGTGTTTTTTTGTTATTCGCTGCAGCACTGACTCAACAGTACAATTTGTGCCAACCAGTTTGGCATCTCCGCTGGTGGTATGAACAACATCAAGTGGCACTTGGAAGGCCTACAGCATATCAAGAATTACGAGGCTTTGGAGAGGAAAAAGAAGATTGTGGCAGCAAATCAATCTATCACTGGATTCTTCGCATAATCTCAAAAAGGATGAGTGCAAAAACAATAGGTAGTAAAAGTAAATACGGAAATCGTAATAGTAATACTGAAATTTGAAAAAGCTAATACTGAAACTTCAAATTGAGGGTAGGCATGCCTGCAAGTATAGAATAATTTAACATTTTTTTAAAATAGACTGAATTTTTTTTTAAATTATAAGAATAAAATACATGAATGTGTATTTTGTGAAAATATACAAGGTTGTTACCATCTTTTAATTCCAATACAGAACGAAGGACATATGTGGCTCACAACCCTCACCATTATAACTGTCTGCTTTACAAAGGCTAAACCGAAGCATTCACTTTCATATTATTTACAGTAAAAATACAGCAGACAAGATTTCACTGCTATAGTGGACGATTGGCAGTCGTGCATCTTTCACACTTCACAATAAATCCACTGGAAATTAGTTTGGAACCCGTCAAAACGATCACCGATAACAATTAATAATTTGCAAGACAGGAAGTCCATTCTTAGACACAAAGCATGCGGTTTAACTGGTTCAGCTCTTTGAGAGCAAATCCGAGGCAATTCTCCGACCCTCAGTTTCATATAGGCTACAATCCTACAATAAATACAGTAAATAATGAACCTTTATGTTCACCACCACCACCATTATCTACACCACTAGGCCTATCAAGCCTACCGAGCCTGCTGAATTTTGATCGTGGGGTTTTTGCGTCTCACAGTTACAAGCGGTTTATTGTTTGCAGGGTTAATGGAAATTTACTATTTTCAGTAACCAGAGTAATATTATTATAAACAAATACCACAGATGCTCAGACGCCCAAACGACTTTAGAAGCAGTATTAAATACCCATGAAAATACAGAACCTAATATTCCTGGAAGTGCGTCTACAAGTTTGTCACCTAGGCGTTTCAGTAAGTTAGCTGTTTTGTAATGTTTTCTTAATCCAGTCTTTAACCGATGTTTTACCACCACCGGTACAGCTAGATCCACTGCTTCCTTTGGTAATGCCTGGGGTTCTAGTGAGAGCCAGGACTATTGTGCTACTTTTGCCCATTATGAGCGTATTGTCATTTTGTTGATCTTAAGTTAATTTTAGTATATATTATGATACATTGCTGGGCACTGAGTGGTTGGGATTAGTGTCCCACCATGCTCTAAAATCCCACTGCGCAATATTAGCGTATTTTAATCTTGTCTGGTTTAGTCTCTATTAATGGCAGTTTGTATGACTGTTGGAACATGATTTTAATATGATCTTAAACTATTCAATTTGCTTTTAAATCATTGGTCCTGAATTTTATCATGCTGTCTTATTCACCTCCCCTATATGCGTAAGTGTGCAGGAACTAAAATTTAATAAACGAACGATTGTACAGAGGCTTGACACACCTCATAATAATAAGTAATAATAGAAATAAGTGCAGAGAAGACCAAAATGATGACCAACAACACCAAAGGCATCGACATGGACATCAAAGTCCAAGACCAATCCCTCAACACAGGGCATAGCTTCAAATATTTAGGAGCCATTGTATCAGACAATGGGTCCCAACAGGAAGTCCTCTCCAGGATCGCACAAACTGCTGCCCTGACAAGGTTGAAGCCCATTTGCAAAGACAGGACTATCAGTCTACATTTCAAGGTAAGGCTGCTGCGCTCCCTTGTCATCTTTATATTCCTATATGCTTGTGAGACATGGACCCTCACAGCAGATCTACAACGAGGAATACAAAGGATGGACATGAGGTGTTACAGAAGACTTCTGGGCATTTCATATACACAGCACATCACCAACAACGAAGTCCGAAATAATATCACAAAAGCCATTGGACAAGATATTGACATGCTCACAGTGATGAAGAAACGGAAACTCCAATGGTATGGCCACGTCACGAGAGCATCAGGCCTTGCAAAAACCATCCTGCAAGGCACGGTACAAGGAAGCAGAAGAAGAGGGACAGAAAAAGAGGTGGGAGGACAACATTCGATATGGACTGGTTTGAGACTGAACGAAGCAATGAGGGTTGCTGAGAACAGAGAAAGATGGAATACTCTGGTTAAACGATCATCTGTTGTGCCCCAGCGACCTTTGAGTTACCGGATAGGATAGGAATTGTACAGTGGAATGGTTGTATATTTAACCTATAATATGCAACAACATTGGGTTATTTGATCATACATGAGCATCAGCGGTTCAGTGGTCAAGACCATGTGAAGATCACTAAAGGACATTATACCAAGGGTTTTTTTGGTGTGCATAATACAACTATTGCTGTAGTTTATTTGTCTGTACATGGGTGTATGTGGAGCCAGAGGTAAAAGTCATCTCAAGGTCAGTAGTATCAAAAAGATCAAATTCGGTATTATTTTGCATTTTAATACCACCCTTTCATTTTGTTTTCTGTGAGCATTCATTTTCATGTTCCATATTGCAAGTTGCATAAGGAGCATGTGAGTCATATGGGCTTTGCACTTTTAGTTAGGGTTATTAAGAATGTTGAGGGCCACTATTATATGCCTGGATTAGCTAACAACCACAGTGAAATGCAATTGCAGCCCACGAGTCATGAATGGATGAATTTGAATGAGTTCAACAGAAATTATGTGCGGTATGACTATAATTTAGTGTCTCACCAGGACTTGGAAAGTAGTGTGTCGGATTAGATTTCTGTGTGTTACATACGCACATCTGTGCATAATTATTATCTCTGAGAAAGAATCTATAAAGCCTGATGTTTTGCTCAAACCTAACAATTTAATTACTTCAGATTTTGGTGAATCACAGCCAAGGAGGAAGGTTGAGAAATAAGCAAATTGTACAGTCGTGACATGAGTTACAATTATGTTTTTGTACACATTTTTTGTGACGATTGGAATATGATAGATGTATGTTTTTGTACACATTTTTTGTGACGATTGGAATATGATAGATGTATGTTTTTGTACACATTTTCCATGATGAGTGGAATATGATAGAAGTGTTTTTGTACGCATTTTCCATGACGATTGGAATGTGATAAAAGTATGTTTTTGTACACATTTTCCATGATGAGTATAATATGATAGAAGTATATTTTTGTACACATTTTCCATGACGACTGGAATATGATAGAAGTATGTTTTTACACATTTTCCATGACGATTAGAACAAGATTGAATGCTTCAGCTTTTTTTGTTTTTAAGCACCTTTCATTCTTTTGGGGTTTACCTTGCAGTTTTAATTATTCCTTTTATAATAATTGTGAACAGGTACACATATTATAATGATTTATATATTGTATTGCTAGGAAAATGAGAGTGGAAAGCTTCATGGCAATGTGTACACTGGAGCCACCCCACCTTGGCTGATAGAGGATAACAGTTCACCAACCTCGGAAATCGGACCAACAGCACAGACTTTTCAAAAGCACTGTAAGTTATGCTACTAGGAATATGTTATTGAAGAATTATTTAGGGAGAAAGCTTACTAGCATTGCACTGACTCAAATGGATGCAGCACTTTGAGTATTCACTCCCCAAAATCAAAATTTTCTAGATTTTTGCAAATCTGTGCCAGATATACATAGTTCAATAATGATATTAGGAAAAAATGGCCTTCAGCGTGTTCCTCTGTCAGTCTGTGGAAAACTTGGACTCACATACCGAACTGATGCCTGAACAGATTTTCAACCTCAGAATAATCTGCGAAAAATACCTACAGCACCAACAACATCTATATCATGTGTTTGTAGAGTTCAAGAAAGCATTTGGCAGAGTCTGGCATGCAGCTCTCTGGCCAACCATTAGAGTGTACAACATCAGCCCTAAAATTATTGAAGTCGTCAAAAGCCTATATGACAAGGCTACCAGTGCAGTCCTCCACAACAGCACCATCAGGAACATCAAGGATGCCTACTCTCTTCAACACTCTTTAACATCTTCCTAGAGTGCATCATGTCAGATGCTCTTGCAGATCACGAAGGCACAGTCAGCATAGGGGTAGAGCAATCTCCAACCTCCGTTTTGCAGATGACATTGATGGATTGACTGGAGAGGAACAAGAACTTGAACAGCTTGTACAGAGGCTTGACACCACCTCCAGAGCCTATAGAATGGAAATAAGTGCAGAGAAGACCAAAATGATGACTAACAACATCAGTGGCATCAACATGGACATCAAAGTCCAAGGCTAATCCCTCGACACAGTGCATAGCTTCAAATAGAGCCATTGTACCAGACAATGGGTTCCGACAGGAAGTCCTCTCCAAGATCGCACAAACAACTGCTGCCCTGACAGGTTGAAGCCCATTTGGAAAGACAGGACCATCAGTCTACATTCCAAGGTAAGGCTGCTGCACTCCCTTGTCATCTCCATCTTCCTATATTCTTGCAAAATATAAACCTTCACAAAAAAATCTACAATGAAGTATACAATGCATGGAGATGAGGTGCTACAGAAGACTTTTGGGCATTTCCTATACCGAGCACATCACCAACAACGAAGTCCAACAGACCATCACACAAGCCATTGGACAGCATGCTGACATGCTCACAGTGGTGAAGAAACTGAAACTCAGATGTTATGGCCATGTGATCAGAGAATTAGGCCTTGCAAAAACCATTCTGCACGGTGCAAGGAAGCAGAAGGAGAGGGACAGAAAAAGAGGTTGGGAGGAAAACAGTCGAGAATGGACTTGTTTGACACTGAACGAAGCCGTGAGGGTTGCTGAGAACAGAGAAAGATGGAGTACGCTGGTTAAACCATCATCTGTTGTGCCCCAACGACCTTTGAGTTACGGGATAGGATAGGATAGGACATACTGAACCACTTGTTCTGCTCTTTCCAGTCTGCCTACCATCCTGACCACTCTACTGAAACTGCTCTTCTGCATATCACCAACAACCTTCTTTCAGCCATGGATTCTGGAAAACTCTTCCTGCTGATCCTTATTGATCTTTCTGCCGCTTTTGATACCATTCCATTCCCTTTTGTCGGCTTGAAAACAGTTTCAGCAACAAAGATGTTGCTCTCAGCTGGTTCCGCTTCTACCTCACTGATCGCTTTCAAACTGTCTCTGTATACAACCTTTTTGTTCCATCAAAGCTTACCAGTGGTGTACCACAAGGATCAGTTCTAGGACCCATTCTTTTATCCCCACATCACCACTGTCTGAGATCATTCAGGAACATAGTGTTGACCATCACTTTTGTGCTACATTCTGTGCTACATTCTAAAATCCTCAACCGACGGCTTCTCAGTGAGCACTGTGGCCAAGTGGGCTAAGGCAGGACTAACTTGACTTGTCCACAGGCCAGAAACCAGTGGCACATGACAGGTGTGGGATCAGTCCAGAGCCTGGGCGTTATGTTTCTCCAAATATTATTTACTTTCGACTCAGGCAACGTCTCGGTGGTTTTCTCTGGGTACTCTGGATTGCTCCCCCAGCAAAATTTCCAAAAAAACAACAACAAAAAAACCACACCTAATATTAGGTAGGTTGGGTTTGGGTGCGCCACAGGCTGCGACTACGCCTTCCCCAGGGGAGGCGACCCATTTTGATACGATAAAAAGGGACAATAAAGCGTTACGCTTTCCCACCCACCCACCCCCCCTCAAGAAAAACCAACTGATCCTGGATTGGATGACAGCAAACAAATTACAACTCAGTGCAGACATAACAGGTCATGCTCATTGGCACTAAGCAAAAACTGTCCACCTTTATTGACGCAATATCTCTTAGGTCATAACATAATACCTCTGTCTTCTAATGTGAGGAACCTGGGTGTTGTCCTGAACAATACCTTTGATATGTCAGATTTCATCCAAAAAACATGTCAAGCCTTCCACTACCAACTCTGTCGCATTGGATTTTTCCCTAAATACCTGACAATCTAAACTTGTGAGGTCTTTCATTCTCTCGACTTGACTAGTGCAACTCTTTTCTTTCTGGTCTGCCTGCTTCTTCCATCCACCATCTGAAACGTGTTCAAAATGCTGCTGCTCACCTCATTCTCAAAAAGACAAAATCAATCTGACCACATCACTTAACTTCTTCACTCACTCCACTGGCTTCCCATACCACAAAGAATTCTTTACAAAACCTGTCTTTTCTGTTATAAGTGTCTCCATGGCTCCACTCCTTCATACCTTGCTGATGATGTCCGTCATTACACTCCCTCTCGCAACTTGCGCTCTTCATCTGACACTCTTTCTCAGGATACCCCGTCACAAACTGGCTTCTGTTGGTTCTGGATCTTTTTCTGTCTTTGGACCAACTGCATGGAATTCATTACCACTTTCTCTCCGCAGCATATCAAATATTAACACCTTCAAAGCAAACCTCAAAGCTCATTTCTTCTCTAAAGTCTTCTCCTGATCTGTTCTGTCTTCAAATTGCTTCTTCCATATTGCCTCATATTTTGTGTGTGTGTGTGTACCTGTTTGTGTGTGCATCCTTCGGATGAGAGTATAAAACAAGACCTGTCTGCTCTGCATGCACGCATTCTAAGGCATGGACTTTAAAAGATCTGAGGCTCATTTCCTAAACGGGTGAGTGTCGGCTACACAAATACACCCAGCACGCACGAGGTCACTTCCACCTCCCCTCCTTCACCTCTGGTTGCACAGGATAGTGCTCAGATCTGGGAGTCAGACTATGCGCCCAAAAACCTGCAAATGGGTGCCTCAGGCGGCTGGAAATAGATCCTGTATTGGCTCAACATACTGAGCATTCCACAGTGGATGGAGACATGCGTTATAAATGGACATCATAATCATCATGTGTGTGGAATCACGTTATTACTTTCTCTCCCCAAGTTCGCTTTGATTTCTCCTCTCAGCCATTCTCTGTATATATATATATAAATATTGATAGATAGAGATATATAGATAGATATATATATATAGATATAGATAGATAGATATTATTAATCGGAACTTATTTCATCTCACACTTATTGGGTAGGTTGGTGTGTATCCATGAGGGCTTGAATGTGATCAGTGAATAAATAGGAGTACTTCCTAAATAGCTGTCAACATGTATTTTGTACCGCTTTTCAGGGGAAGCAACTCTCATTGACCTACTTTCGGTTTATTTAGGATAGCTGTCAACATGTATTGTGTACCGCATTTCAGGGGAAGCAACTCTACTTTCGGCTTATTTAGGGATAATGCCTATTACTTCAAGTTCAAGGTCACAGGGTCAGTAAATGTTTGTTGAAAAAAACACATTATCACAGAATGTAATTTTTTTCTAAACCATTCATATTGGATATGATTGAGGCATGATATATATTTATTTAATATTATTTATTTTATTAAAAAAAGATGTTTGTCGATCAGCAGGATTATGTCCAAAAATGACAACTTTAACATTACAATCATAACTATTTTAAAGTGCCTTTGAAACCTAAAAACTTGCATAGGCTGAAATGTTCATCGTTTATGGATGAATGTGTTGCCTTTTGTTAGGTCTAACAGACAACACTGAGGTGTGCAACAGAAAATATTGTGGCAACTGGCGCGTGGATGACAGTTTATGCAATTTTATATGCCACTGGGGCAAGACGTTCTCCAAAAATGATCACTAGGACTGTTTTGGGGGAAAAAATTTGAACACACGCAATTTATGTATCAAAGAGAAAATGTCTGAATTGGACATCGATTCTCATTCTTTTTGTGAATGTAGAAAAAGTAGGTCACATTATGTTTAGAAAATATGACCTACAGAAAGAGTTAAAATATGACCTTCAGTGCAACGGATGCGCATTATCCTTCCATGACTCGAAAATCTCTCAAGGAAAGCATTTATTATTTTAGTTGGGCTTTGGTGTTTGTCAGGTTGGCAATGTTTATGGGTGCACACATTTTAGGTTGAACAAGTGTTTATGGAATTAAGTGTTCTGTGCGCAGTGAAGGTTGCTGAGAAGCGGAAACTACCTACATGTCGTGTGGGAGCAACGTTCAACCACAATGTAAGAACATCACAGAAGTGGTTGCCTTCCTTTGGTAGTGTGTGGAGCAAAAAACGACGTCTCAATTCACAGTAAGTGGCGTAAACTTACCTAGAGTTGTAAAGCATTACATCGCCTACAGTGATTGATTTTGTTGATTAAAGAAGCACATTATTGTAGAAAAACTTATTGGAGATGAATTTCTATTTATTTTAGCGTATTAGAATTTCTGAATGTTCACATGAAAGGCATTCTCCTTGCACTAATATAACAACAACAAAAACAATGTTCTTCAGCTTACAATTGGATTATTTTATATTTGTTAGCACATCTCGGTCCTATCCTATCCTATCCTATCCCATAACCCGAAGGTCGTAGGGGCACCACAGATGATCGTTTAACCAGCATACTCCATCTTTCTCTGTCCTCAGCAGCCCTCATGGCTTCGCTCAGTGTCAAACCAGTCCATTCTCGAATGTTGTCCTCCCACCTCTTTTTCGGTCTCCCCCTTCTTCTACCTCCTTGCACTGTGCCTTGCAGGATGGTCTTTGCAAGGCCTGATGATCTGGTGACGTGGCCATACCATCGGAGTTTCCGTTTCTTCACCACTTTGAGCAGGTCATCGTGTTGTCCAATGGCTTGTGTGATGGTCTGTCGGACTTCGTCGTTGGTGATGTGTTGGGTATAGGAAATGCCCAGAAGTCTTCTGTAGCACCTCATCTCCATGCTTTGTATTCTTCGTTGGAGATCTGCTGTGAGGGTCCATGCTTCGCAAGCATATAGGAAGATGGAGATTACCAGAGAGCGCAGCAGTCTTACTTTGGAATGTAGACTGATGGTTCTGTCTTTCCAAATGGGCTTCAACCTTGTCAGGGCAGCAGTTGTTTGTGCGATCTCGGTGCAACCACTAAGAGTAGAAAATCTGGCATAATACTTATCATCAAGGTTTGGTTTTGGTGCTGGTAATATATTCTTATGTCTGTTCCGCATGAGAATCAGAGTATTAGTTCCCGATTGAAAAGCTTGGTAAGTATTGTTTTTGGTGTTGTCCGTCCAGCGTCCATCTGTCCAGAGGTGACATTCATGCACTTTTCTCTGGAACTAATGGACAATTCTTTGAAACTTTGTAGAAAATGGTGATCCCTACCAGATTAAAAAAATTATGCATATTGGGTGCCGTCATCATGGTTACATCATAATTTGTTGTTTTTTCTTATCCTATTTTCTCCCAAATTACTGGAGGGATTTGGTTCAGTTTACTTAGACATTACTTATGCCTCTAAGGTAAAACAAAAATTAATTACACATACTGGCCATGACTCAACAAGTGCAAACCATCGGCAGATTTGTGAGGTCACATTAGTTAAAAATGAAAGTAACAGAAACTAAATTACCCAGAGTAATCTCCCTCCATCCCCAATAACAAACTGTGCATACACACCGACCACATCTGCCTGAAAAGACCCAATAGTTATCTGATCTTCTTTGGTCTGCATGTAGCATGGTCGCACCTTGTAGCACTCCGAGTTGTTTCAAATTTTCATGGCTGATAAGTGGTCTAAATGTTCTTCTCCTGTTTCTAAGGCTTCTGCCTGGTCAGGAAAGAAAACTAAGGTTTCTAGTGCTGCTGTTTCTCATAGCTGTTCTTCTTCAAATTTCAGTAGTAGTTTTAAGTTGATTTCTGCAACTGTGGTTTCGGATTCTAATGTGCATCGACCACATGTCCTGGTCCGTCGATGGTTTCTGTTTGCATTCAGGACAGATTGGATTTGCTTGTACCTGTTTCAAAGTCCAATGTTGTGAGCTCCAATTCGGCGACGAAGGATTCACTGCGGTAGCAGAGCAGTTTGCGGTTTCTCGGCCTGTGACTTTGTCGGCATCTTTTCCTTTAGCAAAAAGGGTAAGTCCTTGTCTCGAGGCGGAGCTGGGGGTAGCCAAGAGACAGTTTTAGATTCAGGGAGGGTTGAATTGGAAACGGGACCACAGCTCTATTGGGCTTGCTCCGAACCAGGAGAAAAGTACCTCGTCCTCTCAACATGGTACGTGGTTCTATTTGTCTTGTTGCAGTTGGTAGTGCTTTGTCGATTATCAAATAATAGTACCCTTAGTATCTGATGAAGTAGCTACCCTTTGTCACTTGTTGGTTTTGTTGGGATCTGCTGCTTCCGGAGGTTTGATTGCCGGTGTGGGCTCTTTGGCCTCGATCCTTTCCGGTGATGTATTGGCTGCCCCGAGCCACTCCAGTCTCTTCTTCTTCCAGCTTCGGGAGAGGTTTGGGCTTCCCTTTGAGGGCTGAGGTTGCTCAAACTCCTCTTCTTCTTTGGGACCCTGTGTAACGAAGCAGCGTTTGTTATATATAATAAAGAAACAAGAAACTTATTCTAAGGTAAAACTGAAATTTTGAATAATAAACAAAAGAAGACTGTTTTGGATTGAATACTTCATTCACACAAATGCACATATATTCCTTACGAAGACTTCAACGCCGTGTCATGTCTAACATGACACGACGTTGAATTAAAAATCATAACAACCATTTTCAAGGTGATGAAGGCATCAGTCCTATGGAAAGAAGATGAGTGGCTCCCCAGTGTCAATGAACAGATCACAGCATGATTTTCCCTTGATACAGCCCCGATTACATCAAACATAAAAACCCTAAAGCAGATAAAGTGAACAAAATCCTTAATGTTTATGTCATAAAATTATCTCCACATTAAATCTATCAATAATGAACATTCGCCGCTCTTCTTAGGGCAAAACAAGGTCATTTTCTCCATTCTATGACCTTGAATTTTCAAGTCCCTATTCTAAATACATTTCCATCAAAATCTATATTATTATTACTCCTTAATATCAACAGAGGTGCCAACCAGTACGGATTGCCCGTATTTAATTCCGGTGAAGTGAATTAAATACGGAAATAAGGTAGCTTTTATAAAAATACGGAGGAGAAGTTGCCGATCCTTTATCTTTGCCAGCGGTGCTTCTGTACCGGTTTCTGGTCTCAAAATAGTACTCCTGCACTCACCTGCATGGGATGTCTGTTGTAAAGTGACCGGCTGGTGGGGTGCCTTCAGTGTTGCCACTGGGGTTGTTTTGGCAGATTTTTTTGCGAATCAGGGGCGAGTCTTCTTTCAGCGAAGTTGTGGTCTTGATTGTGTGGTCCTGATTCGGCTATACTGGTCCTGATTTGACTCGGAAGAGTCCGCTGGACCTAAAGCAATAATCATGTAATGTAATGTCCAATTGTTAAAACAGAAAAAAATTAATAGTTTACAATAAGCAGCAGAAAACTTGCTTGATCGCCCTGTATCATAACAGATGACGTACGAGCAGCTGGAGTGCTTTCCCTTCTGTCACTTTTGTTTGCAGTCATCCTGGACTTTCATTCTCTGAAAGAATTCTTCCACGTGTTGAAAGTTGTGCTGATACTGTTTTGAATTTGATTAAATTGACTAACTCAAGAAGTAATGTTACCATGTCCACACTGTTACTCGACATTTGTAGCTTTGTATTTTGCTCTTGATTTCTGTTAGAAGGTCTTGAAAAAGTCTGTGAATTTTAAGAAGATGACGGATTTGTATTTTAGCATGGATATTGCAGTTTGTGAAAATTTGTAAACTTGATTCTAAGCTGAATTGGATTTTTTACAGGAACAGGTTTTTGAGAAAACAGCTTGGAAATGGAAAATTGACATTTGGCAGCGCAAGCAGGTCTACAACAAATAGTCAGAATAATGGAAACGATGCAACATCAAAACCACCAATAGCATCTTCAACCTACCATATGAGGTCACCAAATGACCCAGAAAGTTCCTATACCATTGGATCTGCAGCTCATTACATGGAGTCTGCTGTGAAACATTCAGGACAGTTTTCCAACAATATTACCCGAAACAACACTGTACCTGCACCACAACAAAGTTCTACATATTCTTCAGCCGAAGGCTATGAAAAAGACTATATATATTTTCCATCAACTTCAAACTCTAAGAGTGATGCAAGCTGGTCAGATAGACTAAGCACTGCAGCTTCGTTTGTGCCCACACCTTCATTTTCAGCAATATCAGAACCTGTGAAAAATTATAATAGAGAAATAGATATGAGTAATGAAAGCAGAGATTTTTTAAGCTGCAGACCATACAAGCGCCAAAGAGGTTCACAATTTTCTTTACCTGCAGACTTTTTCATCCCCATCACATCCAAACTGTTGTCCGAATCAAAGCTTAAAAAAAACTTGGAAAAATGAAAAGTATGTGAGGAAGATTTCTTGAATCTCACACACTTTATAGTTTTTTTTTATAACTTTATAAGGCTGTGTGCATCACAAAGAGGGAAAAATGTTTTATTGATGGCTGGTGACTACTTACTTTGATCATGTTTGAAGTGTTGCACCAATATACAGGGTGGGCCAATAAAATGTTACCACTTTTTAATTGTACATAAGTTTTTACAGTGCGAACGTTTTTGAAACTTTTCTTCACAGAAATGTCATGGAAGCACCAAATTATCATTTGATACCAAAGGTTTCCCACTTTTTCACTCGTTCTGTTCACAATTTATTGATGATATTCTCAATCCATGCTCCTTTTCTCTGGATTACTGTTGCAACATTCACATTGAACTTTGTGATGACATTCCCACACATCTCAAGTGGGATTCTCCGAATTTTATGACGGATGTTGGTCTTCAGGGCCTCAATGGTCTGTGGGTTGTTGTACTTTCTCTCCTTCATGTTCCCTCATAAGAAATAGTCTGCGGGAGAAAGATCAGGGGAATAGGCAGGTCATGAGTTGTCTATGCGCCCTGAGATAAGCCTATCTTCAGGAAAGAATTGTTTGAGGAAGTCCAGTGACAAAATTAATTATGTTTGGTATGTAATGATAATTTGAAGGGTTGCATGACAAAACGCACTATATCCAAATTTGTCAAGTTGAGATATTTGGCATTTTTTAAAGGCAGGCCTTATAGCAAATATTCCGCTTTTGTACTTATACTAAAAACATGAGAACATTAAAGCTTTCTTAAAAACAAAAATCACCAAATCAATGTTTGATATCATATTTACTGGACCATTTTTTATATTGATTGTTTTGACAAAACGCATTATATCCAGCGAAAGGCTATGTAGCGCATGTCCTACTTCCCTCCCCCTCTTTGTCACATCGTATTGGTCGCCTCCCCGCCCTCTTTCCTAGCCGAAGTGTTACGCAATTTTGTGAACAACCCGTAATAATGATGTTCAACAATCAAAAAGCTGATCTCACCTTGTTAAAGGAATCATAAAACTTCCCTTGATTTAGAGCAAGGTCTGAGGGGTCAGGTTTGCTACCAACTGGAGTAACGTGCTCGCTTCACTATTTCTTGTTTGTGTGTTGCCTTATCCTTCCGTTTTCTACACCCTTCAATTGTCAAATTAACATCTTTCAGACTGTCATCAAAGGTATCCATCATAAATTTTGACGGATGGCTCTGGTTTATTAAGATTATAGATCGAATGTGGTGAAGAAATCGCTTTGTTTACAATTATCAACAAGGCTGGAGGTGTGGCCGGATATAATACTTTCTGGCGTTCTGATTGGCTGAAACGGATATGGAGCATTTTGTCAAAAAGAGGCCGTGGCTCATAGCGCGTTTTGTAAAGAACTGTCATGTTTCACTGGCCGTTATTAAGGGCTATAGGGCGTTTTGTGAAGAAATATTTTTACAGGCAGTTACAGCCTTAGGAGCTGAGTGTGTCAAGGGATATAACTCGATTTTGTTATTTTTGGCGTATAGCGCGTTTTGTCATGCAACCCTTCATTTGGACATTTTTGTGAATACAATTTTCGAAAACGTTCTCACTTAAAAAAACGTATTTACGATTAAAAAGTGGTAACATTTTATTGTCCCACCCTGTAGATTATAACAATAGTACCTATACGTGTTGTCCATTATGGTCTGGGTGGTTTGTTTGGACTGCTGTTCACAATCATTGTTAGTAAACCTGTAATCTCAGTCTGCCACTGGACAAGTATGTCAATATTTAAGATATTCTGCCAATTAATTAAGACCACACACATTCACACGTCCACAGGCATTCAAAGTTAGAGAGAGAGAAACAGAAGTTTTGATAGATGGGCAGCTTCGAGCTCCACGCCTGCAGCTTTGTACATGATTTTATCATTGACATGTCCATTTCACAACGTACTAAACAGATATATTTTAAAACTTAAACATACATACATATTTCAAATATCCTATCCTCATACCTGTCAAGTCAACCCCCGTTGGGGAGCCTGGGGGTTTCAGTATAAATAGTATCCCCACTTTCTGGAAATTTAGTGCTTTAAATTCCCACTGTCGCTGTCTTTCTCATTTGCTCTTTCTCATTCCTGCTCTGTTCTATCAATCTGCTATACTATCGTCTTCTTCGCTAGACCAGTCTCCTACCTTTTTTCTTGAAAACTCCTCCCCCAGGACAAGACTCCTTGTTGGTGTATGAGGTTTGTTGGATCAGCTTGGGAATATTGGACGCTTTCTGCCAGGTGGTCACTAGGGCTTCCTATGATGTTATTATTTAGCAATGTAGGCATTTTATATGTATGTGTTTTGTTGATAATTTATAATGATGTTTGTATTATATTTTGTTTTTGTAAACGGGGGTTCGATAAGTTGGGGTGAAGCCTCAGCCGTCCCCTGCGTGGAATGTCTTTATTGTAAAGTGACTGGCTGGTGGGGAGGGCATTCAGTTTTCCCACTAGGGTTGTTTTAGCAGATCTTTTATGCGGATTGGGGGTTGTCCGGTCCTGATTTGGCTCGGAAGAGTCCTCTGGACCTAAAGCAACAATTATGTAATGTAATGTAATGTAACCTGTCAAGTCTTATGCTTTTGACGTAATTACGGAATTTTGGCGATTTTATGGCATAAGGTGAAAACCTTACGTTTTTTTTAA
Source organism: Oncomelania hupensis (assembly GCA_036898135.1). Lineage (NCBI taxonomy): Eukaryota > Metazoa > Mollusca > Gastropoda > Littorinimorpha > Pomatiopsidae > Oncomelania > Oncomelania hupensis. Next base: position 40,045,875 of record CM072520.1, on the reverse strand, counting down.
AATTGTGGTGAAAAAATAAATTTATATATATATATATATATATATATATATATATCGCTAAGGTTTGTGAATGTGACAATCCATGCATTTTCACACATTTCTTATGGTATTTTGTTCAAACTTATGGTATGGGAAGCAAAACCTTATGGTAGTCCACAAGAGCGTGACAGGTATGTATCCTATCCTATCCTATGCCCTAACTCGACGATCGTTGGGGCACCACAGATGATCGTTTAACAAGCGTACTCCATCTTTCTATGTTTTCAGCAACCCTCATGGCTTCGCTCTGTGTCAAATGTCTCGAATGTTGTTCTCCCATCTTTTTTCTGTCTCCCTCTTCTGCCTCCTTGCACCATGGCTTGCAGGAGGGTCTTTGCAAGGCCTGATGCTTCCGGAGATTCCGTTTCTTCACCACTGTGAGTATGTCATCGTGTTGTCCAATGGCTTGTGTGATGGCCTGTCGGACTTCGTTGTTGGTGATTTGCTGGGTGTAGGAAAATGCCCAGAAGTCTTCTGTAGCACCTCATCTCCATGCTTTGTATTCTTCATTGTAGATCTGCTGTAAGGGTCCATGTTTCACAAGCGTATAGGAAAATGGAGTTGACACAGGGTTCGCACACGCCCTAAAAGGCCCTAAAAATCGGGATTGAGGTACGTGAAAATTATTGTCTGTGTTAGTAACGGTCATCAATTGGGAGTTTCTTCAACCCATGTTGAAGAAATATATCTATTCCTGGACCTTGTTTGTAACAAGTAAACTTTTGTGTTTTACACCTATTTTTAATGTCTCTTAGTGCTGAGATTGCCAGAGAATGCCAACATTTCATTATTTTTTTTCATCATATAAAACCTCCCTCTCCCCCTTCCGTCCCTATGTTCTTGACTTATACACATTGTCCTCTTTTTTTTAAAGTCAGGTGTTTGGACCCCTGATGACGTGACGGTAACAAACACAAGCCTTTTTGTCATCTGTGCAAAAAAACCGCATTTCTTGCTGGAAGCAGGAAGAGTGCGGGAATCTTCCTGTGACATGGTTGTTAGTCAGTTCTTCAGTTTGATTGCTCAATGATGGCACAACCAGAACCAAGTTCATCGAGTTCAGATGAGATGAAGACAGAGTTGACAAACTACTACTCTCTTGTGTAACTGGTCTGAAACAACATGAGAAACTGTGGGTGGGGATGAAACAGTCCCAGCAAACCAGCCCGATCTGGGCCCCACTCGCGCCGTGTAGGGCATCCCAACTTTGGCTATAGTAGGGACCCACATATCCCTACAAAAACCCGATGCTTAGCGGAGTCCAGAAGGAGGGGCCGGGTAGCTCAGTTGGTAAGAGCGTCTTGCTAGTAACCGAAAGGTCGCTGGTTCGAATCCCGGATTGGTCAACGTGTGATCATATTATTTTCCCCTTTACCAACAACTGGCCCGCTGGTGTCAGTATAAATCGGTCCAGTAGTCACCTATATGCGAAAGTGTCGTGTGACTATAATCTACAAACAACGGAGTCCAGAAATGTGGATGCGTTACGATTCGCCCTCCCGTGTGCCGCCCGATTCTGCCCCACCACAAAGCCACGCTGCTCACACGCTAACATAGGCCTACTCTCGCTTCTCATTGGCTAAACTGTCTGTGGAATGTTTCGTCTGCTTAACATTTGCTGCGGCGTATGTATGTGAAAAATATTTATACAAAATCAATTCAGCAAGATATCATTATTTAATTGTGCTTATAATTCTTAATTTTTATCATACAATATGTAAAATATTGTTAGTTTCTTTTAACTATTGTATTTATTTATACATTATAAGCCAAGGGTAAATTTCCGTGCCCATTACTGCTGGTCTTTTCCGGTTGTCCTTAGGCGCCAATTTTCTAGTTATTTTCTTCTACAGTTGCATGTGCTCGGATATTGTGTTTGTCTGCGAAAACCTATTCCGCTGTGGTTGTTTTTTTGGGGCTTTGCCTTTCGTTTATGTATTTACACACGATTTCGATAGCGATGAAGATCACGTTAATATATATCGTTATCGAAATGGTGTGTAAATACTTCAGTGGGGACACACCAAGGACTTCCGAAAAAAAAAACGCCTGTGCCGACAGTCCCTATTAACACCAGACACCTTAATTCTTTTTTCATGCAATCGCATATCATAAACAATAGGCCTATGTGGGATATGCAACCGCCCGGGCCTGCTACTTCCACCTCCGTCGAATCAGTCAGATCAGAAAATACCTCACCACTGAAGCTGCCACCAAACTTGCTGTCTCCCTCATCCTGTCTCGCATCGACTATTGCAACTCCCTTCTTTCCGGCCTTCCCCGCTCCACCACTCTCCCTCTCCAACGCGTTCAAAACAATACTGCCCGCCTCGTCCTCAGAAAGAAGAAATCTGACCACGTCACTCCCTTGCTCAAAGCCCTACACTGGCTTCCCATCTCCCAACGCATTCAATACAAGACCTTGTCTCTCTGCTACAAGTCCCTCAACAACTCCGCTCCTCTCTATCTCTCTGACTTACTTCACCCATACATTCCCTCTCGCTCTCTTCGCTCTGCCTCCGACCCTCTCCGCCTCCGCATTCCCCGCTCCAAACTCAGCACGTTCGGGTCCCGCTCCTTCTCTGTCTACGGCCCATCCATCTGGAATACTCTTCCACTCTCTCTCCGTCAGAAACCCTCTCCCACCTCCTTCCAGTCTGCCCTCAAAACTTACCTTTTCAAGCAGTTCTAACACTATGACCTCACTACGCACCCCATCGCCAGCTGTCTCTTGCATATAGTGTCTGGTCTGTTTGTGGTATGAGTATATTTGAGTGAATGTGTTTTTTGCGTAATTGTTACATGTGTCATTGTCTAAAGCGTGCACATGCGTGCGTGAGTTGTGAGTGCGCGCTTAGAGTTATAATTATTATAAGATAAGCGCATTATAAATACAGTAATTATTATTAATTATTATAATTATTATATAATTTTAGGGTAAATCAGCATTGGCTAGGGATGGGCATTATCGGGGGGGTTTCTGGTTTAAGATGGGTTACAATAGGGTGGGCTTTGGGTATCCTGACGTATGCCCGATATTTGCCGGAATCTGGTTACCGTTCGGCAAAGGTGGGGTTATGGTCGGGTAAGTTTTGGGTATCTTGACGATCGCCCCATCTTTACTGGACATCGGGCTACTGTTCGGCGAACGTAATTGGGTTACGATCGGGTAAGTTTCGGGTAGCCCGACGATCGCCCGATCTTTGCCCGAATCGGGCCCGAGTCGGTTCCTATTTCCATTTGCCCGATCGGGCTGCCCGATGCGGGCCCCATTGGGCCCCGAAATTGTGGTTAGCTGGGGTTGCTACTGTTATTTCATTGGCAAGTATCAGTTGAGAAAGGCTTTTCTGTTAACGAGGAATTGACTTTAGAGATGATTTCACAAAAAGCTCTTGTTGCTGAGAGGCTAATTTTGGAGTATGTTCGCAGAGCTGGCGGTGTAGAGAAAGCAGCAGTGACCAAGGAATGGCTTCTCTCTGCATCATCTGCAAGAAGCAAATACCAGCAGCACCTTGATGATGACAAAAATTCAGAAGAAGTTGCAAGGGGACCAAAAAGTAAAGATGTTGAGGACAAGCTTGCTGGCTTAAAAACTAAAAAGGGCCAGAGCTGAGGAAGATATCAGACATCTAAGAATGAGGGCAGACAAGCTATCTGAAGAAACCGAGCGCAAGAGTGAGCTAGCACTTTTAAGAGAAAGCAACGCTCTCATAAAAAAATGGAAAGAATTGAAACAAGTCTTCCAAAACTGGAGAAAGAAATTGATGAGATGAGCCATCTTAAAGATCTGAATTAAATTAAAGTTAGAAGTCTTGACCTTTTAAAAAAAAATCAATTCACAATCTTGATGTTTCATTTTCAAAGTGTACATTGGTGATTGTGGTAAGTGACTTGGACTTACCTGCAGCTTGACCTGTTTTAAGTCATGTCACACGACGTGAAAAAATGAGCATTGATGGGTAACGTCCACACCCACAATGGGCAGACATGTTTCATTTTTAAGTGATGGTGGTTCTACAACCAAAAGAAATAACCAAGGTAACTCAAAAATTATCTTAGTCATACACTTTTTACTTCCCTCTTCCTCATCATCATCATCATCATCTCTCTCTCTCTCTCTCTCTCTCTCTAATTACCACTAAGGCACATCAGACAAAATAAAGAAGAATAGTGAGAATGAAACAGAATGGAGATTGTTAGTCAGCATGGGTTTATGTCTTCAAATGCAACACGGACATCAAAGTCCAAGGCCAATCCCTCAACACAGTGCATAGCTTCAAATATTTAGGAGCCATTGTATCAGACAATGGGTCCAGACAGGAGGTCCTCTTCAGGATCGCACAAACTGCTGCCCTGACAAGGTTGAAGCCCATTTGGAAAGACAGGACTATCAGTCAACATTCCAAAGACTGCTGCGCTCCCTTGTCATCTCTATCTTCCTATATGATATAATATGCTTGCAAAGCATGGACCCTCACAGCAGATCTGCAACGAAGAATACAAAGCATGGAGATGAGGTGCTACAGAAGACTTCTGGGCATTTTCTATACCCAACACATCACCAACGACGAAGTCCGACAGACCATCATACAAGCCATTGGACAACACGATGACCTGCTCACAGTGGTGAAGAAACGGAAACTCCGATGGTATGGCCACGTCACCTGATCATCAGGCCTTGCAAAGACTATTCTGCAAGGCACAGTGCAAGGAGGTAGAAGAAGAGGGAGACCGAAAAAGAGGTGGGAGGACAACATTCCAGAATGGACTGGTTTGACACTGAGCGAAGCCAACAGGGCTGCTGAGGACAGAGAAAGATGGAGTATGCTGGTTAAACGATCATCTGTGGTGCCCCTACGACCTTCGGGATACGGGACAGGATAGGATAGGAAAGGGAAATAACCTCGAGCATACTGGCAAACACACTACCTAACTCATTGATTGATTGATTGATTGATTGATTGTTGCTTTAGGTCCAGCGGACTCTTCCGAGCCAAATCAGGACCGGACAACCCCCGATCAGCATAAAAGATCTGCTGAAACAACCCTAGTGGGAAAATTAAATGCCCTCCACCGGCCAGTCACTTTACAATAAAGACATCCCACGCAGGGGACGGCTGAGGCTTTACCCCAACTACTCTAACCCCCGGTTACAAAAATAAAATAGAATACAAACATTATAAATTATCAACAAAACACATACATATAAAATGCCTATCCTATCCTATCCTGTCCCATAACCCGAAGGTCGTAGGGGCACCACAGATGATCGCTTAACCAGCATACTCCATCTTTCTCTGTCCTCAGCAGCCCTCATGGCTTCGCTCAGTGTCAAACCAGTCCATTCTCGAATGTTGTCCTCCCACCTCTTTTTCGGTCTCCCCCTTCTTCTACCTCCTTGTACTGTGCCTTGCAGAATGGTCTTTGCAAGGCCTGATGATCTGGTGACGTGGCCATACCATCGGAGTTTCCGTTTCTTCACCACTGTGAGCAGGTCATCGTGTTGTCCAATGGCTTGTGTGATGGTCTGTCGGACTTCAATGTTGGTGATGTGTTGGGTATAGGAAATGCACAGAAGTCTTCTGTAGCACCTCATCTCCATGCTTTGTATTCTTCGTTGGAGATCTGCTGTGAGGGTCCATGCTTCGCAAGCATATAGGAAGATGGAGATGACCAGAGAGCGCAGCAGTCTTACTTTGGAATGTAGACTGATGGTTCTGTCTTTCCAAATGGGCTTCAACCTTGTCAGGGCAGCAGTTGTTTGTGCGATCCTGGAGAGGACTTCCTGTCGAGACCCATTGTCTGACACAATGGCTCCTAAATATTTGAAGCTGTGCACTGTGTTGAGGGATTGGCCTTGTACTTTGATGTCCGTGTTGATGCCATTGGTGTTGTTGGTCATCATTTTGGTCTTCTCTGCACTTATTTCCATTCCATAAGCTCTGGAGGTGGTGTCAAGCCTCTGTACAAGCTGTTCAAGTTCTTGTTCCTCTCCAGCCAATCCATCAATATCATCCGCAAAACGAAGATTGGAGATTGCTCTGCCCCCTATGCTGACTGTGCCTTCGTGATCTGCAAGAGCATCTGACATGATGCGCTCTAGGAAGATGTTGAAGAGTGTTGGAGAGAGTAGGCATCCTTGACGCACACCGATTGTTGTTCTGAACCAGTTCCCGATGACGCTGTTATGGAGGACTGCACTGGTAGCCTTGTCATACAGGCTTTTGATGACTTCTATAATTTTCGGGCTGATGTTGTACACTTTCATGGTTGCCCATAGAGCTGCATGCCAGACTCGGTCAAATGCCTTCTTGAAGTCTATGAACACATGATATAGATGTTGTTGGTGCTGTAGGTATTTCTCACAGATTATTCTGAGGTTGAAAATCTGTTCAGTGGTACTTCGCCCTGCCATGAATCCTGCTTGTTCTTCAGCTATGATTTGTTCAGCTTGTGGTTTCAACCTGTTGAGTATTATTTTCAGGAGGACCTTGCTGAGATGGCTGATGAGGCTGATGGTGCGGTAATTTTCACACTCCTGAAGGTTACCTTTTTTGGGAAGAGTGATGACAAGCGACTGGGTCCATGGTGTAGGCCATTCCCCACTCTGCCAGATTTTGTTACAGATAATGGTGAGAGCATGAGTCATCGCTTCTCCTCCTGCTTGTAGCAGTTCCGCTGGTATGTTGTCCACTCCCGCTGACTTCCCTTTCTTCAGCGATTGCACTGCTGCCTCAACTTCTTCCCGGAGAATTGGGAGGATTTCTTCTTCTTCTCTGCTCTCGGGACATGCTAGAACTGATGGGTCTCCATTTGGTGTATGGTTGTAAAGGTCAGAGCAGTACTCTGTCCATCTGTCCAAGACTTCTTGTTCTTCTGTAAGGCAAATGCCAGACTTGCTTTGGATAGTGGAGACTTTGGGCTGTTTAACACTTGTCAGCCGCTTCACCGTCTGGTAGGCCTTCTTGCTGTTGTTCTTGTTCAGATTGTTCTCTATTTCCTGGCATTGATCTTCTATCCAGTTCTCCTTTGCTGTGCGCATGCCTTTTCGGATGTCATTGTTGATTTTTCGGTAGACATCAGCTCCCTGTGAGGTGTTCTTTTTCTTTTTTAACTCTCTTCGTTTATCACACAGATCCAAAAGTTCAGGTGTGATCCACGGCTTCTTCTTTGGTCGGTGCTTGCCAAGGATCTCAGTGGCGGCATCTGTTACAGCTGAGTTGAAGGTATTGGTCATGGTGTTGACATCTACTTCGCCTACCCCCAAAATAAGCAGTGGTGCAAATTTCCCTCTTTATTGGAGATGAGTCCGGAGGAAGAACCTGCAAGATTTTCAGGGCCGTCTTCTGCGAGGTTGGCAGTCAGCGCATTGGTCAACATCCTTGGGCGAGATTTTGCTATTCTCACTGTTAATAAATGCAAAAAATAAAAGTTTAGAAAGCTGCAAAAAATATAAAACCCTGCCATAGTAGAATTATAACTAATATTGTACACTGGTTTTGTACTCTTAAAGACATTAAGCAACCAAATACACCAAAACCTGGCCAACATAACAAGTGACTTATGTATGGCACGCTTAATAGACAAAAAAATACTACCATGGCATTGTATGGCAGTCACATATACATACATGTGTGCATGCATGCACCATGATGATGATGATGAAAACATCGAATCAGCAGAACAGCCCAATCCTGTAGACAAATATATAGAGTCTTAACAGTTCGACTACAAAACTCAAATACTACATAACATAATACGCCTTCCGCCGTCCGCCATCTTGACCTGGTTATACATAATAATAATGATAATAATACAGGATGCTATACATACATCTCAATAATATAATGCAACTCCTGATACTAATAATCCATACCTCTTCCATAAGCACAGTCGTTTATATAAATATACATAATTATTATGACTACACGTCGGCCACACAATCCCAATTCATTCCATCCTCATCTCCATCCTCATCATCCCTCTCAACTGTTATAATACATTATGATTATCTCCCTTCATCCATAATATCTCTATCATACCATGACATAAACATGCTCCCCTCATTCCCATCACCTTCTTCACCCCTCTCCAGCACAACACAATTATCTCTCTTCCTTCACATACATCACCCCTCTCTCTCTCTCTCCAACATGCATTCACATCTAACCTTTGACCCACTTTAGCAACAACAGCAACGACATTCCCGTTTATGTAAATGACAAGAAAATCATATGAAAATCATACAAAATCAATAAATTACTATTTATCAAATACACCCTGTCCCCCCTCATTCACCATCATTCATTCATGTACGCAGTCTCGAAGTGCACGCCACTGAGGAAATGAATTACAGGGTTTTGACTCACCTTTTAAGTCTCGGCTTGTGATACGGATACACTTACACTGCACAAAACCACACAGTACACCACAGTACAGTACACACTTGTTGTTAGTCTGAGAGTTAATTCGTTATTTGGCTAATTGCTAGCGATGCATCAGGACATCTCAATTCTGACAAAGAAATTGAGCCTTGGCAGGTGCCCAATCGAGGACTACACAACCTTAGGAAAGAACCCTACATTTATTTCCAATAAATGGCGATTACGACCCTCCTACCACAGACTTTTAGACATTCTTAGCCCGACGAGGGCGTAAGACCTTGGGTGGTTCAAAACACAACGAACTATCTACCCTTACAGAAGAAAACTAATTCTCATCTGACACACAGTCACAAGTTACTTCTGCCTAAAGACTGGCCTCTCGCAAAAAGCTCCACAATGACTCTGCCCTACTAAACACACACTAGGCCACAGGTAAACGGTCGAGTCGAGTTCAGTACCCCTTTCTAATTCAACATATGCCCTTTTCCGCGTTATGCACGTGGATCTAGAGATACTACATCTTTCATACGCAATAAAGAAAACTGCCGAGCTATCTATATACACTGCATAGTAGAGAGGTGCAACTTTGCACGAAATATCCTATCCTATCCTGTCCCGTAACCCGAAGGTCGTAGGGGCACCACAGATGATCGTTTAACCAGCATACTCCATCTTTCTCTGTCCTCAGCAGCCCTGATGGCTTCGCTCAGTGTCAAACCAGTCCATTCTCGAATGTTGTCCTCCCACCTCTTTTTCGGTCTCCCTCTTCTTCTACCTCCTTGCACTGTGCCTTGCAGAATAGTCTTTGCAAGGCCTGATGATCTGGTGACGTGGCCATACCATCGGAGTTTCCGTTTCTTCACCACTGTTAGCAGGTCATCGTGTTGTCCAATGGCTTGTGTGATGGTCTGTCGGACTTCGTCGTTGGTGATGTGTTGGGTATAGAAAATGCCCAGAAGTCTTCTGTAGCACCTCATCTCCATGCTTTGTATTCTTCGTTGGAGATCTGCTGTGAGGGTCCATGCTTCGCAAGCATATAGGAAGATGGAGATGACAAGGGAGCGCAGCAGTCTTACTTTGGAATGTAGACTGATGGTCCTCTCTTTCAAAATGGGCTTCAACCTTGTCAGGGCAGCAGTTGTTTGTGCGATCCTGGAGAGGACTTCCTGTCGGGACCCATTGTCTGATACAATGGCTCCTAAATATTTGAAGCTATGCACTGTGTTGAGGGATTGGCCTTGGACTTTGATGTCCGTATTGATGCCATTGGTGTTGTTGGAGAACTGGATAGAAGATCAATGCCAGGAAATAGAGAACAATCTGAACAAGAACAACAGCAAGAAGGCCTACCAGACTGTGAAGCGGCTGACAAGTGTTAAACAGCCCAAAGTCTCCACTATCCAAAGCAAGTCTGGCATTTGCCTTACAGAAGAACAAGAAGTCTTTGACAGATGGACAGAGTACTGCTCTGACCTTTACAACCATACACCAAATGGAGACCCATCAGTTCTAGCATGACCCGAGAGCAGAGAAGAAGAAGAAATCCTCCCAATTCTCCGGGAAGAAGTTGAGGCAGCAGTGCAATCGCTGAAGAAAGGGAAGTCAGCGGGAGTGGACAACATACCAGCGGAACTGCTACAAGCAGGAGGAGAAGCGATGACTGATGCTCTCACCATTAGCTGTAACAAGATCTGGCAGAGTGGGGAATGGCCTACACCATGGACCCAGTCGCTTGTCATCACTCTTCCCAAAAAAGGTAACCTTCAGGAGTGTGAAAATTACCGCACCATCAGCCTCATCAGCCATCCCAGCAAGGCCCTCCTGAAAATAATACTCAACAGGTTGAAACCACAAGCTGAACAAATCATAGCTGAAGAACAAGCAGGATTCATGGCAGGGCGAAGTACCACTGAACAGATTTTCAACCTCAGAATAATCTGTGAGAAATACCTACAGCACCAACAACATCTATATCATGTGTTCATAGACTTCAAGAAGGCATTTGACCGAGTCTGGCATGCAGCTCTATGGGCAACCATGAAAGTGTACAACATCAGCCCGAAAATTATAGAAGTCATCAAAAGCCTGTATGACAAGGCTACCAGTGCAGTCCTCCATAACAGCGTCATCGGGAACTGGTTCAGAACAACAATCGGTGTGCGTCAAGGATGCCTACTCTCTCCAACACTCTTCAACATCTTCCTAGAGCGCATCATGTCAGATGCTCTTGCAGATCACGAAGGCACAGTCAGCATAGGGGGCAGAGCAATCTCCAATCTTCGTTTTGCGGATGATATTGATGGATTGGCTGGAGAGGAACAAGAACTTGAACAGCTTGTACAGAGGCTTGACACGACCTCCAGAGCTTATGGAATGGAAATAAGTGCAGAGAAGACCAAAATGATGACCAACAACACCAATGGCATCAACACGGACATCAAAGTACAAGGCCAATCCCTCAACACAGTGCACAGCTTCAAATATTTAGGAGCCATTGTGCCAGACAATGGGTCTCGACAGGAAGTCCTCTCCAGGATCCCACAAACAACTGCTGCCCTGACAAGGTTGAAGCCCATTTGGAAAGACAGAACCATCAGTCTACATTCCAAAGTAAGACTGCTGCGCTCTCTGGTCATCTCCATCTTCCTATATGCTTGCGAAGCATGGACCCTCACAGCAGATCTCCAACGAAGAATACAAAGCATGGAGATGAGGTGCTACAGAAGACTTCTGGGCATTTCCTATACCCAACACATCACCAACGACGAAGTCCGACAGACCATCACACAAGCCATTGGACAACACGATGACCTGCTCACAGTGGTGAAGAAACGGAAACTCCGATGGTATGGCCACGTCACCAGATCATCAGGCCTTGCAAAGACCATTCTGCAAGGCACAGTGCAAGGAGGTAGAAGAAGGGGGAGACCGAAAAAGAGGTGGGAGGACAACATTCGAGAATGGACTGGTTTGACACTGAGCGAAGCCATGAGGGCTGCTGAGGACAGAGAAAGATGGAGTATGCTGGTTAAACGATCATCTGTGGTGCCCCTACGACCTTCGGGTTATGGGATAGGATAGGATAGGATAGGATAGGTGTTGTTGGTCATCATTTTGGTCTTCTCTGCACTTATTTCCATTCCATAGGCTCTGGAGGTGGTGTCAAGCCTCTGTACCAGCTGTTCAAGTTCTTGTTCCTCTCCAGCCAATCCATCAATGTCATCTGCAAAACGAAGATTGGAGATTGCTCTACCCCCTATGCTGACTGTGCCTTCATGGTCTGCAAGAGCATCTGACATGATGCGCTCTAGGAAGGTGTTGAAGAGTGTTGGAGAGAGTAGGCATCCTTGACGCACACCGATTGTTGTTCTGAACCAGTTCCCGATGGCGCTGTTGTGGAGGACTGCACTGGTAGCCTTGTCATACAGGCTTTTGATGACTTCAATAATTTTAGGGCTGATGTTGTACACTTTCATTGTTGCCCATAGAGCTTCATGCCAGACTCGGTCAAACGCCTTCTTGAAGTCTATGAACACATGATATAGATGTTGTTGGTGCTGTAGGTATTTCTCACAGATTATTCTGAGGTTGAAAATCTGCTCAGTGGTACTTCGCCCTGCCCTGAATCCTGCTTGTTCTTCAGCTATGATCTGTTCAGCTTGGGGTTTCAACCTGTTGAGTATTATTTTCAGGAAATATAGCTCTCTCTAATATGTGCTGAAATTCGTGTCGTCACATTTATCAACAATGTGTTTGCACTTTAACTCATGGCCAATCATTGAGTGGCAATCCTGTTGTCGGGCTGTTGTCTGGAAATATATTTGAATGGCTAGCCATCTTGTTTATTGCGATAATTTAAATTTGTAAGTGCAGTAAAACAAGTAACACAGTAACATATTACACTGACCGATCTTTGAGATTCCTCCACTTTTTGTCACAGTCTGGATCTGTCACAGGATAGCCACTCTGTTGCAGAGTCTTGGCAATCTTTTGCCAGACTTCCGCTTTTGTTATGGCTGAATTATTAAATAGTTCTATATTTCGACCTCTCTGCTCAATCAATAGGAGAACGGCAGCGTGAGTCCAATGCCCGCTTTTCCCTTGACCTGAAAGCAACCATAAAATGATACTGTTGCTAGCATTTATTTCTTTTTAAAAACCTATTCACGTTTGGTGAAAGTATACTAGGCAGTGAGTCTGTAATTAAATTATTCAACAGATCATTGGAGAACAGATTTCCAATGACAAACTCAATATAAATGTCTTAAAACTTCTCAATACAGAGAGAGCTATGCAAGGTAATAGCATTAGGTCCTGGGGACTTTACAACTATCCTTGGACTAAATAATTATGTACTATAATATTGAGACATACGATTGTTTTCTATTCTAGAATAGTAATACATTTGTAGCACATGTAAATCACCATGAATTATTTTTTCAAACTTAAAGCAAACCCTGAAAATCCTGCTTATGATTGTGGTCAAACCCGTTATATACACTTGAGTACTCCAACAAACCGACAGAAATTCCCCCTTTTGATATCAGAATACGTCCTCACTTTGACACTGCAGGCACAGATGTTGACTCTGTTAATGATGATCAATTGCTAACTGTACTTCCACCTTGGAACCTCATCAACCCCATTATCAACTTCACACTTACATCCTTCAAAAAGACCGAAACTTCCGAAGCTGTTTATATCTCGAATAATGTTCATTGTATAAAGGATATGAAAAACCTTTTACAGACGAATCGAAGAAAGGAGACTCGGTTGCTGCTGCGTCAGTCTCTGGGAAACACCTAGACCAGCCATTGCAACAGCGTATACCTGATTTTTGTTCTATTTATACAGCTGAGCTGAAGGCAATTCATCTAGCTCTGAAACAGGCTTATTAATCCAAAAGAACATCATTTGTAATCATGTCTGATTCACTGTCAGCCACGAGAAAGATATCGCACCCTTTTCTGGCAGAGATCCATTAACTCCACACACAAATTTTCTGAGAGACAAAGTGGCTAATGAAGCTCTGCATCTAGATTTCTCTTCTGAGATTTTCCAGTTTGTTCCATACTTTGACCTGCATTGTATGACTGGATCTTATTGTAAATGGCTGTGGCAGACTGAATGGTCTAATCAAATCAATAACACATTATTTCAAATTCTTCCAGATTTGCCTGAGAGCACAATTACGTCTCTTTAGTTTTCGGACCCTCGTCCATCTCCTCATGGTCCATCCACTCCCAGAAACGGTTCTCCGTTTTGAGAGGTTGATGGTGCTTGGAAGAAAGAGGTCCGGGCTTTTGATTTTTTGTCAAAGCCCCGGAACCCAAACTGCCAGCCAACTTCCTCCCCTTCTCCCCAGCACCGGGTCTTAGATCATCCTTCTCCCTTTGACCTTTTCCAACCTTTCCCTCTCCTCCTCTGACGCTCCTCTGCTGAGCCACTAGAATCTTTGCCGCATCAGCAACTACCCGGTCGCTAAAACCTGTCATTGCTGGTGCGGCGGCCTGAGGCATAGCCTCTTTTGCAGCAGGTGTGACGGCTTTAGACACGGCCGTCTGCGTGTTGTGGGTGACGGTTGGGGACGTGCTCGTCGGCACGTTCTCCAGTGTAATCGGTGGAGCTGGAGAACCCCCCTTTTGAGCAAACAATGTGAGCATTTTTTCTAGAGCATCCATCCGTCTGCACAACGTTTCCAAGATCTGCGTCATTTTATTCATAGCAGTGTCCATTGACGGGTGTGCGCTAGGTTCCACATGAGATGTGGAACCCGCCACAGACGCAAAGGACCTCTCTTTAAGAACCGGCCTACTTTCAAGTACTTTTTTCCTTGCGTCTCCGAAGGAGCACCTCTCAGTGGCCCGAACCTTTTGAATTTCCAGCTCCAACTGCCACTGAGGGCAATCTTTGGAGCTGGAAGCATGCTGCCCCGCGCAATTTACGCAGCAAATAGGATTTTTGCAATCACCTTCATTTTTATCTTTTCCGCATTCACGGCAAATTTATCTATTTTTGCAGGTCTTGCTACCGTGGCCAAACCTTTGGCAACGGTAGCATCGCAACGGTGACGGTGTGAAGGGCGTCACCTTCACCCTAAGGTATCCCACCTTGAGTGACTTCGGCAACTTGGCCATGGTAAAGGTCACAAAAAGTGTGTTGGTAGGGATACGTTTGGGTCCTTTGGTGACGCATACCCTCTGCACTGCCGTGACCCCCTGGCTGGAGAGCTCATCGCGTATTTCCACCTCGGACATATCACACAGGTCCTGACATCGGATGACTCCCTTGGAGGAATTCAACCGTCCATGAACAGAAACTTTTATTTGTCTATCAACGAAGACGGCTAAATTCCTCTTTAGAAGACAGTCCGATGCCCTTTTAGTCGAGCACTCCACCAGGTAGGCACCAGATCTAAGTTGTTTAACATCCTTGAAACCAGTTGTTCAGACGGATTGGAAACCCTTCTGGATGGCGAACGGAGACAGCTTGCCTAGTGGCATAGCCGGATCCGCCCCCTCCACAACCAAGAAACGATGCCAGGCCCCTTCCACACCCGATGCACAAGCTTTTTGTCTCGTATCCATGTCACTGTCCGTATCCGTGTCAGAGTCGTCACCGTGAAGTCGTTTTTTGTGTGTTGATGCCATGTTATTAATTTGTTAATTCACCCCCCCCCTGCTCCCCACCCACCACGGAGTCCAACAAGGGGATGCGTCCAAGCGGAAAATCCAGCAAGGGAGCGCTCCAGGGCTACAGGGGGGATATACACCCAGACAATCCCGCACTGCCACTACGGTTTTGTTCAAGTTTGACCCATGAGCCGCAGCCTTCTAGCAGAGCTAGGGCAATACACGACCAGCCGCTTAACTAGCCTCCCGTCTGCGAACTTGTTTTTTCCAACCTAGTTCCAGTCACTTTCCCGAAAAAGGCAATTACCGAAGTCGAACGAAGCTCTCCGAGTCGAGCGAAGCTATCCGATGTTTTACGAACGAATGCTGGCAGAAACCACAGGCTTGGAAGTCTCGTCTTTCGTAGGCCTAAATTACATACTATACTGCGTACGTATTTAGGAGTTTACAAAGACAAAAGAAAAGACTTCAGAGCCTGTGGTGAAACATCCGTGCATAAAAATAGCCGCTGCTAGATCTAATTCTATTTCGATCTGCACAGCTTCAAGCTCAAGTCGAGATTTGCATTTTGAAGCAGTTAGTATTATTATTATTATTATTATTTTATGATGAATAATATACTGACACAATTAGTAATAAGGAGTAAAAGTAATACATAACACATAAAACACACATACAACGATTTCACATCTATATCAACAATAAAACCATGACAAAACTTCAAAGCGCTATGGATACGTTGATGTCCCTTCAGCACAACAAGGCAAAGCAAGTTTATAATGGTCTCAAAAAACAGTAATATTTTTTTATTGCAAGCACCAAAGCAATTATTTATTTAACTAATATTATTCTTTTTAACTGATACAGTAAATTTGTTATATATGTATTTCAATTATATGTATTGTAATGAGAAACACGTATTAAAAAGATGTTGCGTGGCGGGCGGAAATTTCTATAAATCATCTGAAAACTTTGTTGAATCAATAAGAAAAAATAACCAGTAACACCATCTGAATATTTCGGGTTACACCCAACTTCAGCAAAAACAAACAAAACGTCACTGACCATATTTACACCATTGAGCACGCACAGCAGCACACTATTCTTTTATTTTTTTAAAGTAGGAATAATAATAATAATAATAATAATAATAATAATAATAATAATAATAATAAAAAGAAATAATAATAATAAGAAATAATAATAATAATAATAATAATAATAATAATAATAATAATAATAATAATAATAATAATAATAACAACACACAAACAAAACAAATAAATAAATTAAAGATTTAACTAAATAACTATACTACTACTACTACTACTACTACTACTACTACTACTACTACTACTACTACTACTACTTGGGAAGTTGTGGTCTCGATTTTGTGGTCCTGATTCGGCTCTTTGCAGTCCGCTGGACTCTGTAAGCAATGAATAACTAATAAGCTTTTAATTTAACTCTGATCTCGAGTTGTCTTGATTTTGTGCTCCTGATTCGGCTCTTTGCAGTACGCTGGACCCTGTAAGCAATGAATAACTAACTATTAATTTAACTCTGATCTCGAATTATAAAAAAAAATTCGCTTAGCCTACTCGTCCTTTTCCGGAAATTTCAAGATTCGAATATTATAAAGTATAGGCCTAAATATTATCAATTAGAATAGATATAGTTTATTATACATTTATTTACGTATAAAACAAACAATACAGGTCTAATAATTATATTCAGCTAGTGAGCTTCTTGGCTGGGCGGAGACTGACTTATAATGTAATAATGTAGATTAATAATAATAATAATAATGAATGGTACTTATATCGCGCAAATCTCACATTGTGACTCATTGCGCACCCACTCGCATTCATCCATTGTACATCCTGTCATTACAACACATATGGCATAATATTACAATGATTGAAATAAAAACAACAATAATAATAATTATTATTTGAACGCAAGCTTGAACAAGATTAAGCCTATGTATACTGTATAACAGTGTCTACTTGGTTCGAGGCAGGAAATGGGCAATGCTATTATTAGCCTTTACTGCTGAGAACTAATAAAATGCAAATCAAGGAACGCAACTATTAAATATGGTCAATAATAATTATGCTCATATTATGATCATATTAACAAAGTATACCGTTGCGAAATGCTAAATCTGTGTAAATCGAACAGAATTAGAAGCAACAGCGATCATTTTTAATGTCAGCTAGTCGTAGTCATGCAAGCGTCATTTCGTAACACATCGGAGAGCTTCGTTCGACTTCGGTGATTGCCTTTTTGGGCGAATGACTGGAACTAGGTTGGAAAAAACAAGTTTGCCTCCCCTCTAGGAGAAGTCCGGGCCAAAGAGGTGTGTTAGTGTGAGGGACCGCAGTCCCTCAGTGACCTCAACCTCCAGGATCCCATTCTCCCCCGACACGGGTTGCCCTGCACGGCAAACGCAGGGGGCCAAGAGAAGGCCACAGAGAAAAAGGAGGGTAGAAAAAGAAGAAATGATGGGGAAAAATAAGACAGGAAAAGTCCGGAAGAGAGGAAGTCAAAACTGCAGTTTAGTGGGAGAATTTACGGGTGAAGAGAATATAGGTGAAAGGACCAATAAGACAGAAACAAGACAAAAGAGAAGAAAAAGGGGTAGGCAACTTTGTCACCCAGCCAGAGAGAGGCATGGGGTCCACCCCCGGCGCGCGGAGCCGAGCCCGTGAGGGCTCACACACACACACACACACACACACACCCACCCGCACACACACACTGAAAATGAAATTTATTTCTAATTAATTAAACACTAACACCGGTATGTAGTATTTATGGAACACTGTAGGGAAAGCGCCGAAGTCGCATTTCTGTGATCCCCCGTTGGGGTGCCGGGGGTTTCAGTATAAATAGTATCCCCACTTTCTGGAAATTTAGTGCTTTAAATTCCCACTGTCGCTGTCTTCCTCATTTACTCTTTCCCATTCCTGCTCTGTCCTGTCACTCTGCTATAGGCCTACTATCTTCTTCTTCGCTAGATCAATGACCTACCTTTTTTCTTGAAAACTCTTCCTGGACAAGACTCCTTGTTTGTGTATGAGGTCTGTTGGATCAGCTTGGGAGTGTTGGACGCTTTCTGCCAGGTGGTCACTGGGGCTTCCTATGATGTTATTATTTGGCAATATAGGCATTTTGTATGTATATGTTTTGTTGATAATATATAATGATGTTTGTATTCTGTTTTGTTTTTGTAACCGGGGGTTCGAGTAGTTGGGGTAAAGCCTCAGCCGTCCCCTGCCGTGGCATGTCTTTATTGTTAAAATGACTGGCCGGTGGAGGGCGTTCAATTTTCCCACTGGGGTTGTTTCGGCGGATCTTTTATGCGGATCGGGGGTTGTCCGGTCCTGATTTGGCTCGGAAGAGTCCGCTGGACCTAAAGCAACAATCAATCAATCAATCAATCAGCATTTCTGTGATGGGACTACCCATGGGAGAGAACACAAGACTCTAGCCACTCTGGGCCTAGGCCTCTCTCATGAGTTATTTGCTGCAGAAGTGTGACTTCGGCGCTCTGCCCTTCACAGTAGTGACTATTTTATTATTGTGTAGGCGAGTGAACACTGTCGATCTGCGGCGCTGGGAATGACTGTGATTCAGACAGCTGAATGTGAAGGGGTTTGCAAAATATTTTTTCAAACACTCACTACCTGTGTTTGCATAATCATTGTCCAAATGAAAAAAGTTGGTTGGCGCTGTGTCAGCCATTGTCAAATAAGTATTAATCCGAATAATGAGCAGTTTTGCTTTCGTTTTTAACAGTTGCAGCTCCGCAGTACATAAAAAGTATGCCTTCCTAGCCTACCCTTGGCAGTGTTTCAGTTAAACTAATTTGCAATTTGGTTAAATTGCTTACTTTTTAAAATATTAATAATTTACAAGGAACTTTAAATTAGAAATATATATAAAATCCAGCCAATGAATTTGCAGGAAATTTGTGTCAAGATTACGGTCAACTGAAAGCGTACACTCCCAATCAGCCAACTCCAATCTCGCGGCTCTTGCTGTGGTTTTATTTGCGATATGTTTTAGACTTTGCACGGTTACTATAAAGTGAGTATTTCTGGCAATTTTTACGTGTATTGTTCGCTTGCATGGAGCGGTATTCTTTTCAAGAGTGTCCTTGATTAGTTTCCGTCGTATTCCGGAAAATTATGTATTCAAAATGGCGGAGCCACTAAACGAGAAACGAGGTGGGTGATGGGTTTTTCTTACATATTCATAAATTAGAGTTAGCATAATTGATTATATATTCAGTCTTTGCAAATTGGGCTTTAGTTGTGCGTAATTTGCTTAGAATTGATGTTTAGATCTCGAATTTGACCGATGCCTTGTTGTGTCACCACTAACAAAGGAGCCAAGAGGAGAATAGTTCAATGCACTGGTATGGGACTTGAATTAGTTTCTACCGTATAACTATAAGCGTATGCATGCAAACGAGGTCATCATTAATAAGACATTATGCTTTCGAAAAAATATAGAAAAATATAAGCACGTGCAAGTCAAATTTCTGACCTCAGTTGTGAATATCAGCATGCAGAAAGAAAATGATGTTAAATTCAAATCTGTTAGTTACTGTTATAACTTATAGAACTTGTATAGCCTTATAGGCTATAGCTATACTATTATTTTTTTTATAGTTTATAGAACTTTATAGTATAATATTATGCGTGTGTATATATGCGTGTGTATGTGTGTGTGTGTGTATATATATAATTTTGTAAAATAAAATTAAAGTGATTTTGATTTTATCTTCTTTGAAGAATCTACCATCACTCTTCTGTTTACATCTGAGATACTCAGATAGTTTAGCAACAGTGTTAGCCTGCTTTGTGTAAACATGAGCATTCAGCTGAACATGAAAGTCAGCAGGAAATTAGCATGAGTTGCATTGCTATAATAAATTTTAGTAAATTAAAATTGATACAAGAAAATTAAACTTAGCAAAACAACGGTGACTCTCTAGTCTAGCTGCCCGACTGGAGAAATTCAGTGTGCATGCTTGTGAGAAGAATTTGCGATGCTCCACTAAATCAAGAACTGATTGGGATAGATGGTAAGTTTTAGTGCCCACTGTGTTGAGGGTAGGCTTAAGCATCTTCTTTAACTCCTCTTTTAATTTAAACCAATTCTGGCCTGCACTGTCTGACTCTGAGATGTTGCCATGTTGATGGCCTGTTGCAACATCCATAAACTGCAGTTTATTTTGCTCACCTGATGTACAATGACCTTTTTTTTTTTTTAAAAAAATCCTGATCAGCATTATAGCCCAGCTCTCAGCAGGGTTTGCATTCTTCAGTGAGGAGGAAACTGATATTAAATGTGCAAGATGGTCATTTCTATACTGGAAAAGCATTACAGTAGACAGTGTGGTAAAGGATTTGTGCTTGATTGCTTAGTTCTTGAGTAATTGAGTTTTGAATGAGGTTGCTTGCAGAATGTCATTTGTGACATGTGACACTAAACTGTGTATAGTTGTGAGAACCCAGCTGGAACCAGACAGCTTATGATAGTATGAACAAACTATGTTAGTAATTCTTTTGACAGGGATGGAGAAAAAAAATCAAAGTTTTAAACTAGTTTAATAAGAAAAATGGTGTTGTTTGTAGTCACAGTCACAAATGACATTCATTAGCGAGCGTTGTGGCCAAGTGGGCTAAGGTGGGACTAACTTGCCTTGTCGACAGGCCAGAAACCAATGGCGCCTGACAGGTGTAGGTTCGATCCAGCATCTGGACGTTATGTTTCTCCGAATATTATTTACTTTCGACTCGGGCAACTTCTCGGGGGTTTTCTCCAGGTACTCCGGTTTGCTCCCCCAGCAAAAATTTCAAAATCACAACTAATGTTATTAGGTAGGTTGGGTTTGGTCGCGCCACAGGCTGCGACTACGCTTTCCCCAGGGGAGGCGACCCAGAATTTCCCTATGGAAAAAGGGACAATAAGGTAAATAAAATAAAATAAATAAAAAAATAAAAATAGGTAGGAGACAATTCTATTCCAATAAAACAAGACATGCATTTCAAGTGATATTTATTCAGAACTTATAAAAAGTAAGTTTGACAACACATGTGAAGAAACCCAGCAAAATGATACTGAAGCCAGAAGTGGTAGTGCTACTGTCATTTGTGACAACTGTGGGAGCGACGCAACAGATTTTGCATCACACGTCACAAATAACACAAGAAACACCTTATTGTGGAAAAAAAATACCACATGCACTCCTTGTGAAATTCAAATTAAAAGTGATAAACAAATCATCCTTAAAATCAAACACCAGCAAAAATTTTAATTGTGTCATTTACGACATGGGTGTAATATGCCAAAGTAAGATGCCGTCACTCGTCACAAATGAACAATCAGGAACAGGCATCAGTTGAAAAATATCATGCAATTCATAAATAAAAATGGAAATGGAGGGGGGAGGGGGAGTTTCAAAGAGAACAAGTTCATCTATCAAGGTCAAGGTCATATTTTCGGGAAAAGTGAAATATTGTCCCCATGACCGGAGTAACTTCATTGTGGCCAGTCTTGTTGTCTGATCAAAAGCAATGACCTGCAACAGTCCCCATTTTTTTTGGTTTTGCGGGTTAACCCATCCTGTGTCTTTTGCTCGGATGGATTTTAATACCATCATTTTAACACTTCTTTCTGTTTCTCCTGAAAGGCGCCCCATCTGTCAGGATCAACTAAGTCGCTCTCGATATTCAGAACACCTCAGATTATTTTGTTTTGGGGCCAGTCAAGTATGATGCAGTATTTCAACCTCTAGTACTATTAACAGATGCACATACGCACGCTTCCATACATATTTATATTTATAATAGCTATGTGAACTTTATCTTATGTGCCATTACCCCTGAGGAATAGGTGAATAAAACCCTTAAAATTTGGATTACATAAAATGTGACAGTGTTTCATTTAAATTCTTTCTCTCTCTCTCTCTCTCTTTCTCTCTCTCTCTTTCTTTCTCTCTCTCTCTCTCTCTCTCTCTCTCTCTCTCTCTCTCTCTCTCTCTCTCTTTCTCTCTCTCTCTTTCTCTTTCTCTCTTTCTCTCTCTCACTCTTTCTCTCTCTCTATATATAATATAATAAATTATTGATTTGAAATATTTTGGAAAGTTTTTTGACTCGCATGCATAGCAGTGAATTTATGCACAAAACAATTTTTCCAGATTTTTGTGCTAAATGGTCCCAAAATGACAACGGCAACAACAAAAAATGAGTCCATCTGTCTGTCCGGAATCTGTTGTCCTCCATCTGCCTGTGCAAATCTTGCGAGTGGATTAATATCTCAGAATATATTTGTATTTTGTTTTTCTTTAAGACAGTCATTTTCATGTTAAATATTGCAAGTTACACAGGAGCATGTGAGTTATATGGGCTTTACCCTTCTGGTTGTTTTAACCTGATTTGTTCCAATGGGGCAACATACTTTAAATTTTAAAACGACCTTTGATGCTGAATGCGCAACACCTAATAACTTTCATACATGTACAACACATCTCGCTTCTCTCAAATGCACAAACACATTAGAATAGATAACTATTAACTCTGACACTTTAAATGCAATAAAAAGCATAATGTTTATTTTATGCACATAACCATACCATCATTTAGTAAAAAACAAAAATTTAAATCGTTAAGAAATAAACAGCTTTTAAAGAAATCTTTCAGTTTATGGTGCCAAATCAAAGACAGAATGTGCAGAAAGTATTATAATTACCTGAGCTTCAGTATCATCTCTGTTTGCAAGGTCAAAAGAACAGTATTACAATCATAATATTGCCAGTTCAGAATATTACAGAAAATAAAAATAAAACCACCCTTATTTATTACCATTACATTTTATGTTTAAATCTGTTACTTTATACAGATCTATGAAACAGAATAATAAACTTATAAAGTTTGTTAGTTTGAAAATAACAAGAAAAACTAAAATTTTAAGTTAGTTTGAAAGCAACAAGAAAGATAAAACATAACATTTATATTAATGTCATTATAATTTGATTTTGGATTAAAAAAAAAAAAACTATCAAAAGCCACAAGAAAAAAGCACATATGATACACACATAAATGTATCTATTTGATTTCACTTGGAATGTTATCTGAGGAAGCCATAGGGGCATAAATTTGTTTGACTAAAATTGAATGCAAAAAAAAAAAAAAAAAAAATAAAAATAATAATCTTATCTTATCCTATCCTGTCCCATAACCTGGAGGTCGTAGGGGCACCACAGATGATCGTTTAACCAGCATACTCCATCTTTCTCTGTCCTCAGCAGCCCTGATGGCTTCGCTCAGTGGCAAACCAGTCCATTCTCGAATGTTGTCCTCCTACCTCTTTTTCGGTCTCCCACTTCTTCTACCTCCTTGCACTGTGCCTTGCAGGATGGTCTTTGCAAGACCTGATGATCTGGTGACATGGCCATACCATCGGAGTTTCCGTTTTTTCACCACTGTGAGCAGGTCATCGTGTTGTCCAATGGCTTGTGTGATGGTCTGTTGGACTTCGTCATTGGTGATGTGTTGGGTATAGGAAATGCCCAGAAGTCTTCTGTAGCACCTCATCTCCATGCTTTGTATTCTTCGTTGGAGATCTGCTATGAGGGTCCATGCTTTGCAAGCATATAGGAAGATGGAGATGACAAGGGAGCGCAGCAGTCTTACTTTGGAATGTAGACTGATGGTCCTGGCATTCCAAATGGGCTTCAACCTGATTGCACTGCTGTCCCAACTCCTTTTCTTCCTCTTCTCTGTTCTGGGGACATGCTAGAACTGATGGGTCTCCGTTTGGTTTGTGGTTGTAAAGGTCAGAGCAGTACTCTGTCCATCTATCCAAGACTTCTTGTAAGGCATACCAGACTTGCTTTGGATCGTGGAGTCCTTGGGCTTTTTAACACTTGTCAGCCGTTTCACAGTCTGGTAAGCCTTCTTGCTGTTGTTCTTGTTCAGACTGTTCTCTATTACCTGGCATTGCTCTTCTATCCAGTTCTCCTTTGCTGTGCGCATGCCTTTTCGGATGTTATTGTTGATTTTTTCGGTAGGCGTCAGCTCCCTGTGAGGTGTTTTTTTTCATCTCTCTTCGTTTATCACACATGTCCAAAAGTTCAGGTGTGATCCACGGTTTCTTCTTTGGGCGGTGCTTGCCAAGGATCAGTGGCAGCATCTGTCACAGCTGAGTTGAAGGTGGCGGTCATGGTGTTCACATCTACTTCACAGCTCCCAAAATGAGCAGAAGTGCAAATTTCCCTCCAATTCTGACTTTGAATATTTCTGCCACCTCTTGCAGTTTGTCCATGTCGAACTTCAGTCTGGTGTACTTTGCTGTGTTTACTCTCTTCAAGTGGAGCTGGAAGGACATAATCACGAGATCGTGGTCACTTTCGACTTCTGCTCCTGGAAAAATGTGTGTCCTGCCAACGTTGATGCTTAATGTGAAAGGTGTCTTGACCATGATGTAATCAATCTGGTTGTGATGCTCCCTGCTGTGACTGTGCCATGTCCATCGTCTGGATTTTTTGTGGAGACCAAGCATGTTTGCCAGTACTAGATTGTTGTATCTGACACACTCCCAGAGTCTCAGAGTCAGACCCTTGTCATTTGTCTTGTTGTTGCAGTTGGGTCCACATTTGTGATTTTGTCTCCCTAGTTGTGGTGCGCATCTTGGCCAACCTTGGCATTCAAGTCACCTTGCACTTCTTCGGCACTTCTTCGGCACTTGGTCAAGGACAGCCTGTAGATGTTCATAGAAATCCTCCACTTTGCTGTCGTCATAGTCTGATGTTGGGGCATAGGCCTGGATGATGGTGATGTTGAAAGGGGCTGCTCTCGGACGGATGGTAATGAATCTGCTGGAGATTGGGCGGCAATCCGTGACAGTGGCTAGAATGTATTTGTGGACCAAGAATCCAACGCCATGGGTTGTTTCAGCAGATAATTTATATGGATCAGAGGTGTGTCCTCTTTCAGCCAAGTTGTGGTCCTGATTCGGCACTTTGCAATCCGCTGGACCCTATAAACAATGACTAAGTCTTGATAGGATGGTGCATATTTATTTGCTTGAAAATGTTCAGTGAGTGAGTGACCTCACCTCAAGATCATAGGCACTGGGTCAACACATATTAGTCAAAATTGGAAAATATTCAGTTTTTCAAGTGTCTTAATTCTTATTGATATTGGATGCTTGATAGATATCAATAAAACGCCATGACAATTTGGTCAACCTCACTCCATGAATCAAGGTCAAGGTCACTGGAGCTGTCCAGTTGATTCATATGGGTACTTTGAAATGACCTTGACCTTAAACTATTAGAGATGCAAAGTCCAAACTTGTGGAGAAATCATAGATTTATCTTTCATATGTTCCGTTATTGCATTAATCTTGAAGGTCAGTCAATGTAGTTATTGAGAAAAACTTTGAAATTTGACATTGTACCATGGAATAGTATATTTGACTCACATTGTGCATCAGCATTGGTGTATTTGATCATACATATATGCCGGAGATGTCATGTAAAGGGTTTGAACAATAAATAATAAATTTTAAAGTCAAGATCAACACTTTTTTCTTTTACCTCAACTATCCTGCCCACTCAGTCCCATAAAACAAGCTCATCCCAAAGTCAAGATCACGTATTTTTTACATTACAGAACTTCTGCTTTAGTTTATTTGATGAGTTTTCATATGGAGCTGGAGATCAAGGTAATTTCAAGATCAAAGTCAATATTACTATGTGTTCTGGTGCAACCGTCTTGTTTCAGCTATGTATGTAACACTGAGTATCTGCAGATCGACTACATCATGGTCAAGAAACGCTTCAAATCAAGCATCAACATTGGCAGGACGCGCAATTTTCCAGGGGCAGACATCGGAAGTGACCAAGATCTCGTGATGATGTCTTTCCGGCTTCACTTGAAGAGAGTAAACACAGCAAAGTGCACGAGACTGAAGTTCGACCTGGACAAACTGCAAGACCCGGGAGGTGGCAGAAATATTTCAGGCCACAATTGGAGGGAAATTTGCACCACTGCTGATTTTGGGAGCTGGTGAAGTAGATGTCAACACCATGACCACCACCTTCAACTTACCTGTGACAGATGCTGCCACGGAGATCTTTGGAAAGCACCGGTCAAAGAAGAAGCTGTGGATCACACCTGAAATTTTGGACCCTGTGTGATAGATGAAGAGAGATGAAAAAGAAAAAGAACACCTCACAAGGAGCTGATGCCTACCGAAAAATCAATTAAATCCGAAAAGGCATGCGCACAGCAAAGGAGAACTGGATAGAAGATCAATGCCAGGAAATAGAGCCTATGGAATGGAAATAAGTGCAGAGAAGACCAAAATGAGGACCAACAATACCAATGGTATCAACACGGACATCAAATTCCAAGGCCAATCCCTCAACACAGTGCATTGCTTCAAATATTTAGGAGCCATTGTATCAGACAATGCCTCCCGACAGGAAGTCTTCTTCAAGATCGCACAATCAACTTCTGCCCTGGCAAGCTTGCAGCTTGAAGCCAATTTGGAAAGACAGGACCATCAGTCTTCATTCCAAGGTAAGCCTGCTGCGCTCCCTTGTCATCTCCATCTTCCTATATGCTTGCGAAACATGGACCCTCACAGCAGATCTCCAACGAAGAATACAAAGCATGGAGATGAGGTGCTACAGAAGACTTCTGGGCATTTCCTACACCCAGCACATCACCAACGACGAAGTCCGACAGACCATCACACAAGCCATTGGACAATACGATGACATGCTCACAGTGGTGGAAAAACGTAAACTCCCATGATATAGCCACGTCACCAGATCATCAGGTCTTGCAAAGACCATCCTGCAAGGCACAGTGCAAGGAGGTATAAGAGGGAGACCGAAAAAGAGGTGGGAGGGCAACATTCGAGAATGGACTGGTTTGAGCGAAACATTCAGGGTTGATGAAGACAGAGAAAGATGGAGTACGCTGGTTAAACGATCATCTGTGGTGCCCCTACGACCTCCAAGGTATGGAAAAGGTTAGGATAGGAAGGAGTGTCTGCAATACATATGAATGATTTACTATCTTATTGTTTGTGCGTGTTATTCCAGGAGATAACAAGATGAACGGTGAATCCCAGCACATTGATGGGACAGTATCATCTTCAGGCAAAGGGGTAATGTTCTTAACTTTATTTGTTGTTTGGAGTTGTTTGAGAGAGATCACCATATTGTGATCAGTAAGTATGGTTGGTGTGTGTAAGTGCATGGGCGGTGTGTTTTTATTTTCCAAATAATATTAGTGTAACATTTATTTTATATAGGCTTATTTTGTACTGTTTTGTAAACATTTTCCAATTTCTGCTGGTGTTAGTTTTTATTCTCACATGCGAACAGCAATGTGAGCCTATGTACTCATCATGTATGATCAAATAAATTATAGCAAATGTTCCATAGCCGTAGCTCAAGTGGTAGAGTATTCACCTGGCGCACTGATAACCCATGTTAGAATCCATTGATAGGCAAGACAAAAGCGGCCATTTACCACTGTCCATTTTTACAGTATTGCTCTGGTAGTTCAGTGTATTTAGATCCAATCGCCTTGTGGCCTCGGATGGTTATTCCCATCTGCAATATCACCAATGGTGGATGTAGACATTAAACTTAAATGTTAATTCATTCATGATTATCCAATTGGATCCGGAGATCAAGGTAATCTCAAAGATAAGGTCATCGTAAGATCAAAATCATTATTTGAATTTTGAGGTCATCGATTTGCTTCTTTTTTTTCTGAGAACTTATCTTCATGTAGAATAATCCAAGTTCCATGATACAGAAAAATGCAGTTGGGTTGAATGCAAAACAATTTAGAATCAATTATGCAAATGTAGTGAATATTATTCACAGCACCATCAATAAAAATGCAAACTAGAATTTGTTCCAAGCTTATTGTGGGATAAACACACACAGATACTAAAGCACACACCTAACTAAACAACACACATTAGTTTGTCCTTATGCCAAGCTGTAGGAGACAGCCATATTTTTATGCAGTTGTATAGAAAAGCACAATGTAGAATGTAGGATCAATATGCAGAGGTTGTGAACTTGTTTTATAACATGTGATTTGATACACTTCCCTAACAATGACTGCTATGGCAATGCTACTCTCCTCACATGCTTTATTCATTTTAAACATGGCAGGTTTAAACAATAAACCGATTTTGTGATGCAAAGTTGTGGTTGATCTTAGTTATTTTCTTTTGCACTACCTCTCTTTCAAGGTAAAAAGTGTGTTAGGGAAAACAAAAAGTGACATGCAGAGAGATGCACTACCCAACAACCAGATTGCTACAGACAGATAGCGCATTTAAAGTACCTGTATACCAAAACAACATCGCTCAGCCATTTGTGATATTGAACAAAATGTGTTTAGCAACAAAATGAGTCCAGTGACCTTGGTCTTAGCGGCAGAACAACTATGAAGGCATGGGAGGCAGGGCACTAACCTACCAAATGCTTCTATGAAGTTTGGCCAAAATCCATTAAGTTCTTGAGATATGGTTTCCCACAGACTGACGCACCGGGCGTAGTTACTTTTTAGATACAGCGCAAAATGTGTTTAGAAAATGGTGAAGCAGAATGAATTGGGACTTTGAGAAAGTACAAATATGAATTATACATGTTTAGAATATTTGCAAGATATCCACAAAGTAAAAATGAATTTCGGGTCAGTTATTTTAGAGATAAGGCAAAAAAGTGGGTTTTAAACAAAAAAGTTAAATGGAATGTGACAAACCTGCCCACTGACCGACAACTGGACATTGAAGGATGGCCCATGATTTGATTTATCTATATAATACCAACATTCTACAAAATCACTTCAACCATTTTAGAAGTATTGAGCAAAATGCGTTTAGCAACACAATGACTCCAGTGACCTTGATCTTGTGGTAGAGCAAATATTGATGGCACAGGAGACACGCCACTAACCTATGTAATGTTCCTGTGAAGTTTAGTCAAAATCCATTCAGTGTTTCTAAAACAACAGCTTCCAACAAACTGACAGACATTTGGTATGGAAATACAAAAATGCTGAATGAATGTAAATATATATTGTTCACATTTTTTTATCCTGTCCTATCCCGTAACTCGAAGGTCGTTGGGGCACCACAGATGATCATTTAACCAGCGTACTCCATCTTTCTCTGTCCTCAGCAACCCTCATGGCTTTGCTCAGGGTCAAACCAGTCCATTCTTGAATGCTGTACCCCAACCTCTTTCTCTGCCTCCGTTCTCTTCTGCCACTTTGCTCCCCTTAAAAACTTCTGCCAGGGTGGTCTTTGCAAGGCTCTGGTCATATGGCCACACCAACGGAGTTTCTGTTCCCCAACCACTGCGAGCATGTTACTGTGTTGTCCAATGGCTTGCGCGATGGTCTGTCGGACTTCGTTGCCGGTGATGCGCCGGACATAGGAAATGCCTAGAAGCCTTCTGTAGCACCCCACCCACATACCCTGAATTCCCCACTGTAGATCTGCTGTAAGGGTCCATGTTTCGCAAGATTATAGGAAGATGGAGATGACAAGGGAGCGCAGCAGCCTTACCTTGGAGAATACCCACATGTTTAGCCTGCAAAATATTATTTAACTATGGGTTTGGCAATCCTATCCTATCCTATCCTAACCCGTAACTCGGAGGTCGTTGGGGCACCAAAGATGATCGTTTAACCAGCATACTCCATCTTTCTCTGTCCTCAGCAACCCTGATGGCATCGCTCAGTGTCAAGCCAGTCCATTCTCGTATGTTGTCCTAGAAGTCTTCCGTAGCACCTCATCTCCAAGCTTTGTATTCTTCGTTGGAGATCTGCTGTGAGGGTCCATGTTTCGCAAGCGTATAGGAAAGGACAAGGGAGCACAGCAGCCTTACCTTGGAATGTAGACTTAAGAAGTTAAGGTCCCGTCTTTCCAAATGGGCTTCAACCTTGCCAGGGCGACAGATGCCTGTGTGATTCTGGAGAGGACTTCCTGTCGGGACTCATTGTCTGATACAATGGCTCCTAAATATTTGAAGCTATGCACTGTGTTAATGATTGGCCTTGGACTTTGATGTCCATGTTGATGCCATTGGTGTTGTTGGTCATCATTTAGGTCTTCTCTGCACTTATTTCCATTCCATAGGCTCTGGAGGTGGTGTCAAGCCTCTGTACTAGCTGTTCTTGTTCTTCTCCAGCCAATCCATCAATGTCATCCGCAAAACGAAGGTTGGAGATTGCTCTACCCCTATGCTTACTGTGGGTTTGGCAATATGAATCTATATTTCTAGAAAACATTTCCATAAGTAGTAATATATATATATATATATATAAATAGATAGATAGATAGATAGATAGATAGATAGATAGATAGATAGATAGATAGATAGATAGATAGATAGATAGATAGATAGATAGATAGATAGATGATTGTAAAGTCATATATAACTACAGGGTTGATTTTTATGTCTTGCCGATGCATTCTGCCAAAAGTTTAGCTCATTGACTAGGTAATAGGAACACTTTTTTTTTCTTTTACCTCAACCATCCTGCCCACTCAGTCTCATCTCTTTATGCAAAGTATTTGTGCTCAGAATAGCAGTACTCCTTTAGTTTAGTACTGTTGTGATGTAAGACAGAAAGGCTACATCTCCATGTACAGATCAGCTGGATAGCTTCAGTCTGCTCTCATGCATACTAATGAGAAGATTTGCAAATGAGGTGGTGATCTCATACTGTGTGAGACCAAGCTGCATAGCATAGAGAGGGGGGCATTGTGCTGCCTGCTACATGAATAATAATTCCCAATTGATTCTCTTCAGCACCCACAAGTGAACAATGTTTTCAAAGAGTAACACAATCCACTTTTTGGCTCACATGCATAGCAATGTGAGTCTGTGTACTTACCCTCATTCACTTCCTCTATCCCTCCCCCCAACCTTCCACCCCACCCCCACCCCAAAAAATAAATAAATAAATAAATAAAAAGTTCAAGATGAGTCCAAAAGTCCAGCTGTCCTCTGTTCGATGTCTGTTTGTGTAAAAACTTTAAAGTGTCTAAGTACTCCCTACCTATTTCAACTATCACAACCAGACTTGTTAAGGTGGTATATACCCATGAGACCCCATAAATGATCAGTGAATGATATCACAGTCAATGTCACAGGGTCAACAAATCTTAGTAAAAAAAATGACAGTTTTTCGCAGAATTTCATTTTTTCTAGGTTATTAATCTTGAATTTATTATTCTTTGATGCATGATAGATACAAATACTATACAAATTTGGTCAACCTTACTCCAAGGTCAAGGTCATTGGAGCTGTCCAAAATTGGTTAGTATAGGTATTTTGAAGTGACCTTGACCCTAAACTATGAGTCCAAACTTGTATTTAGAGATGATAGATTGATCTTTCATGTATTTTCTGTTTTTGTTTTGATATTGAAGGTCAAGGTCATTTTAGGCCTTGCAAAAACATACAAAAAATAGTTCATTGTACAGTGGAATGGCTGTTTATTTAACACATTGCAACAACATTGGGTTATTTGATCAGACATGCATGAGAGGTCACGTTAGAGCCAAAGTCATCCCCAGTTTAAAATCACTGGGTCATCCCAAGGTCACTTTTTTGTTGTTGACATAATAAAATTTTTGCTGTATTTTATTTGATAGTACATAATTGTATTTAGAGCCAGAGGTCAAGGCCATCAAGTTCCATAAGGAGCATGTTAGTCATATGGGATTTGCCTGTCTAGTTCTTGGATGTTTTGAATCCTGTTTTGCAATAAATATGCAGCAGTGTGTTTGTTACTTGAATATGGATGCATACAATTTCCTAATGGTGAAAATAATGTTAAACAATGTGGCAAAATATTTCAAATCAAATGTATTTTCAGACAGCAGAAATCAATTATTTGCAAATTGTGTTGTGTTCTGACGTGTTTTTTCACACACACACACACACACACACACACACACACACACGCACACATACACAAGCATGTAAAAATGACGTTGATATGACTTTCTTAAAAGGCCACATACATTGTATTGACATGTTTTTACATTTGTCCTTTTGTTTCTACCTAACCCAACCCTAAGCCAGCCCTAACTCCAACGGAACATTGTTTTAATGTCAAAATAGCGGGGCCGTCAAAACAACGTAGGTAGATTTTCAATTGTTTGTCAAAGTAACGGCATTTCGACACATTCACACACACACACACAACCGTGTAAAAATGCTGTTGTTATGACTTCATAAAACTCCACATATGTTGTTTTGACATTTTTTTGAAATTTGTCTATTTCATCTCAAGGTCAAGAACTTTGAAAGATCAAAGTTGGTATTTGTGTTCCATAAGGAGCATGTGTCATATGGGCCTTGCCTCTCTAATTTGTTTTCTACAACATTTCAACACAGTACAAAAGCAGCCATTACCCAGTTATAAGAAATAAACAGATAGTTTCTTAAATTATAGCAAAATACAATTGTTTTAAAAATACATAGTGTGATATTGGATTTATCCCATGTTAGAAATTATGACTGAAAGTAGATTCATTATTATAAGGGTCAAATGCTTCGGATTGGAACATTTTAATTAACAGTTTGCATTTATAATGAAGTAAAATTCTGTGAGGTTTGTAACACAGTGCTATGCCATGTGTTGCAGGAGAACATTGCTAGTGTCAGTGTTAGTCAGTCGATGCTGCCAATCAGCATGCCTTCCACTGGAATCATCATCCAGAACCAGTATGGACATCAAGCTGTGGTAAATATACTGGTGTTCCAGTTTTGTAGCCATGTCTGTTCATTCCAGCAAATTTATATGTGTTGCTCTGAAGTGTTCAGTTTTGGGTTATCTAATTTTTGTTGTATTCTTCTTCAGTTTCTTATAGTATGTCACTCTTTGGTTTGCCATTTTTATTTCATTCCCGTTTTTATTCCAGCTTTGTCAATTTTCTCAAAAAGCAGTGTTCCAAGTTTACTTTTATCCCAGATCTGTTTTATTTTAGTTTTGTCAGTTTTCTGAAAGAGTGGTTACATGCAACGGCAGCTTTTTATGCTAGGTTTATGACGGTGACCAAGAAATTGAGAAAAATAAAACATTTTGTAAACTTTTTTTAAAAGATGTCATCTATTGAAGGGCAAGTTTGGGAGGGGTAATATTATATTATTATACTTATAGCTATATATAAAGTAACTTGATTCAACCCATTCTTGATCAGCAGATTTTGAAAAAAAATTTTCTTCACGCTTTTGTAGCCCAAAGTGGTTTATTCTTGCGAACACACAAAGACTGTGAGTATTCTATTTAGGACAGAACACACAAATGGTGAATCCTGCTGTACGTCAAAGCACCCTGTGCATTTGTTAGATGGTTGAAGAACTTTCCAGCAGAAATGCAGTGTAGCTGGTAGTTGCTGAGATAATGTGAATCCGCCACACTGGAACGATGAGGAATAGGCCTAACACAGGTTCTGTTTTTCAGTCAAAGCCTCCAGACACTGACGCTATAGCTTTTCAGCCCATCAATACAATAGGCTAAAGTCACAAAAATTGACAACTTACTAGAGTGCAATTTAGTTGTCGACAGAGTAGAAACAGCTTTAATTTTCACCCCCTGTGTGGTTGCCTGGGGTTTCAGTATAAATAGTGTACCCACTTTCTGGAAATTTAGTGCTTTAAATTCCCACTGTCGCTGTCTTTCTCCTTTGTTATTTTTCATTCCTACTCTGTTCTATCAATCTACTATATTATCTTCTTCTTTGCTTGAAAACTCTTCCTGGACAAAACTCCTCATTTGTGTGTAAGGTCTGTTGGATCAGCTTGGGAATATTGGACGTTTTCTGCCAAATGGTCACTAGGGCTTCCTATGATGTTATTATTTGGCAATGTAGGCATTTTATATGCTCTGTGGGTTCGGGCAAATAGAATAGACCCAACGTTTCCCGGCGTGTCGTAAGAGGCGACTAACAGGGGTGATGTTAGCACGGCATCACTGGGCGAAAGTCTTCTACACAGAAGTCACCGGCCAGGGCGGAGGAACCTCACGTTACTACAGGTTCAACGACCACGTGCTCAGGGCCAAGGCGAGCCACACTGTATTCGTGGATTTCGGCTGTGGCCAACAGCCTGGAGAGGATTGGGCCCTGCCAGGTCTTTTTTGCCCAAGACACAACACATGATGAGGCTATCCACTAATTCCATGCCGGATCGGTCGTCGCCCGGCTACACAAGGACCGCGCCTTCCGTTGGCCACCAGGACGGAGGTGAAAAGTATGCTACTGATGGACAAACTAGCAAGATCCGCACGAGAAACAACATCGTCATAGGAACCTGGAATGTCAGGACCCTAACTGCGGAAGGAAAATTAGAAGAACTGGCCCACGAGCTGGACCACTATCGATGGAACGTTCTAGGTATCAGCGAACTGCGCTGGAAAGGCCTAGGTGAAACAACGACTGACAAAGGCCACAAGCTCTATTTCAGCGGTAGAGATGACAGGCACGAACACGGCGTTGGATTCTTGGTCCACAAGAACATTCTAGCCACTGTCATGGGTTGCCGCCCAGTCTCCAGTAGACTCATTACCATCCGTCTGAGAGCAACCCCTTTCAACATTACCATCATCCAGGCCTATGCCCCAACATCAGACTATGAAGACAGCGAAGTGGAGGATTTTTATGAAAATATACAGGCGGTCCTTGACCAAGTGCCGAAGAAGGACATAGTCATAGTGCAAGGCGACTGGAATGCCAAGGTTGGCCAAGATGCGCACCACAACTGGGGAGACACATGCGGACCCCACTGCAACAACGAGACAAATGACAGGGGTCTGAGGCTATTGGAGTTTGCCAGATACAACAATCTGGTACTGGCAAAAACACGCTTGGTCTCCACAAAAAATCCAGACGATGGACATGGCACAGTCCCGGCGGGGAACATCACAACCAGGTCGACTACATCATGGTCAAGAAACGCTTCAGATCAAGCATCAACATTGGCAGGACACGCACTTTTCCAGGAGCAGACATTGGAAGTGACCACGATCTCGTGATGATGTCTTTCCGGCTCCATTTGAAGAGAGTAAATACAGCAAAGTGCACTAGGCTGAAGTTCGACCTGGACAAACTGCAAGACCCGGAGGTGGCAAAGCAAGTCTGGCATTTGCCTTACAGAAGAACAAGAAGTCTTGGACAGATGGACAGAGTACTGCTCTGACCTTTACAACCATACACCAAATGGAGACCCATCAGTTCTAGCATGTCCCGAGAGCAGAGAAGAAGAAGAAATCCTCCCAATTCTCCGGGAAGAAGTTGAGGCAGCAGTGCAATCGCTGAAGAAAGGGAAGTCAGCGGGAGTGGACAACATACCAGCGGAACTGCTACAAGCAGGAGGAGAAGCGATGACTGATGCTCTCACCATTATCTGCAACAAGATCTGGCAGAGTGGGGAATTGCCTACACCATGGACCCAGTCGCTTGTCATCACTCTTCCCAAAAAAGGTAACCTTCAGGAGTGTGAAAATTACCGCACCATCAGCCTTATCAGCCATCCCAGCAAGGTCCTCCTGAAAATAATACTCAACAGGTTGAAACCACAAGCTGAACAAATCATAGCTGAAGAACAAGCAGGATTCATGGCAGGGCGAAGTACCACTGAACAGATTTTCAACCTCAGAATAATCTGTGAGAAATACCTACAGCACCAACAACATCTATATCATGTGTTCATAGACTTCAAGAAGGCATTTGACCGAGTCTGGCATGCAGCTCTATGGGCAACCATGAAAGTGTACAACATCAGCCCTAAAATTATAGAAGTCATCAAAAGCCTGTATGACAAGGCTACCAGTGCAGTCCTCCATAACAGCGTCATCGGGAACTGGTTCAGAACAACAATCGGTGTGCGTCAAGGATGCCTACTCTCTCCAACACTCTTCAACATCTTCCTAGAGCGCATCATGTCAGATGCTCTTGCAGATCACGAAGGCACAGTCAGTATAGGGGGCAGAGCAATCTCCAATCTTCGTTTTGCGGATGATATTGATGGATTGGCTGGAGAGGAACAAGAACTTGAACAGCTTGTACAGAGGCTTGACACCACCTCCAGAGCTTATGGAATGGAAATAAGTGCGGAGAAGACCAAAATGATGACCAACAACACCAATGGCATCAACACGGACATCAAAGTACAAGGCCAATCCCTCAACACAGTGCACAGCTTCAAATATTTAGGAGCCATTGTGTCAGACAATGGGTCTCGACAGGAAGTCCTCTCCAGGATCGCACAAACAACTGCTGCCCTGACAAGGTTGAAGCCCATTTGGAAAGACAGAACCATCAGTCTACCATTCCAAAGTAAAACTGCTGCGCTCTCTGGTCATCTCCATCTTCCTATATGCTTGCGAAGCATGGACCCTCACAGCAGATCTCCAACGAAGAATACAAAGCATGGAGATGAGGTGCTACAGAAGACTTCTGTGCATTTCCTATACCCAACACATCACCAACGTTGAAGTCCGACAGACCATCACACAAGCCATTGGACAACACGATGACCTGCTCACAGTGGTGAAGAAACGGAAACTCCGATGGTATGGCCACGTCACCAGATCATCAGGCCTTGCAAAGACCATTCTGCAAGGCACAGTGCAAGGAGGTAGAAGAAGGGGGAGACCGAAAAAGAGGTGGGAGGACAACATTCGAGAATGGACTGGTTTGACACTGAGCGAAGCCATGAGGGCTGCTGAGGACAGAGAAAGATGGAGTATGCTGGTTAAGCGATCATCTGTGGTGCCCCTACGACCTTCGGGTTATGGGACAGGATAGGATAGGCATTTTATATGTATGTGTTTTGTTGATATTTTATAATGATGTTTGTATTCTATTTTGTTTTTGTAAACGGGGGTTCAATAAATTAGAGTATAGCCTCGGCGTCCCCTGCTGGGATGTCTTTATTGTAAAGTGACCGGCTGGTGGAGTGCCTTCAGTGTTGCCACTAGGGTTGTTTCGGCAGATCTTTTATGTGGATCAGGGGTGAATCCTGAGAAAGATATTTTGGTTCAATACCTTTTAATGAGATTTTTTAAGTATGCAGTGGTCAACACCTGTTTCGGTTTTTACATGATGTTGGTTTGTTTTATCGCAAATAGATCATGTCATCTTGTGATTCGGCTCTTGGCGGACCGCTGGACCCTATAAACATTGAATATCTATCTATCTATCCTCTTGTAGCGAAGTTGTGGTCTTGATTTTGTGGTCCTGATTCGGCTCTTTGCAGTCCGCTGGACCCTGTAAGCAATGAATAACTACATGTACAGTGTAACTAACTTTGATTTTCAGCCATTCTCTATCACGGTCCTACATAAGCACTTGGACCATTACTGTGACACTATCAGCAGGACTTATTTACATCATTGGCATTCTTGTGTAAAATTCAACCTGTTTCATAAATGCTAATCTATCCATACATAATTCATGATCTTTCCACTTCTGTGTTTCTTTCTCATATCCAGTTGTTGTTTTTTTAGACCTAGAGCATATATATTATTATTAGTTCCCGGGCTTTAAAGCTTTGCCCATCCATCCGGAGGTGATATTTGCGTGCTTTTCTCTAAAATTAATGGTTGAATTTCTTTGAAACTTGGTATAGTTAGGAAAAAGTTAACCCTAGCTGATGACAAAATAGTATGCATATCGGGTGACATCATCATGGTGACATAATTTGTTGTTGTTTTTTTTCTAGTCCTATTTTCTCCCAAACTGCTGGAGGGATTTGGTTCAAGTTTGGTATATACTTAGATTTTACCTGTGACTCCAAGGTAAAAACAAACTTATGCAAATCAAATGACATAATCATCAGAGGTCATTTTTAAAAGAAATTTAAAATTTTGAAAAACTTCCTATGTAATTAGAGTGTACAGATGCCTAGAGCCATGAAACTATGGTATGTTGAGTAACGTCGTCATGGTAACACCATGTGATGTCATAGAACAAACTAATGTGAAACTCATGGTGACATAGTAATTTGCTGTTGTTTTTTCTAATCCTATTTTCTCCCAAACTATTGTAGGGATTTGGTTCAAGTTTGGTTATATATTTATAGACTTTCCTAATGCCTCCAACGACTGACACGTAATCATGATGGTCACTTTTTATTGGCACCTCTGCACACAAGGAAGGTAGGTGTCGCGGTGTTTTCTGAATTCAACAAATATTATTTTGATACTATAAACACAACTTATTGGAGCACAGTA
This sequence comes from Oncomelania hupensis, assembly GCA_036898135.1. Classification (NCBI taxonomy): domain Eukaryota; kingdom Metazoa; phylum Mollusca; class Gastropoda; order Littorinimorpha; family Pomatiopsidae; genus Oncomelania; species Oncomelania hupensis. The sequence goes on along the minus strand of CM072520.1, from coordinate 40,007,505 downwards.
GACAGAGCATACTGATTTAGAATTTTATAAAGAATTGTTTGTTTAGCTTTACATGTGACTTTTAAATATTTGTCCAGATACCAGTAACAGCGGCACTGTCAGCAGGCATACCATTGTCAACTCAGGACCTGAACAATTTGCTGGCACATTTCCAACAGCAGAACAGTCAAAAGGTGCTACAGACTGTTCTGTCTACACAGGCACAGGTAAGCAGACACACATATTTATTCAGGTTCACTGATTTATAATGTCAAACACATTGAAACATCACCAAAACTACAAGAATCAAAGTACACAATCACACACTCACATACCTGTGCATACATCATTAGTTTCTGATCATGTACAAACATGTGTAACTGTGGATTGTGAAGCAGAGAAGGCTTTAGCAGGCCTAGGAATCGTATATCTTTTGTTGTTTTTACGAAGAATGCATTTTAAAAGTACAAAGCATTTTGAGAATGATGAACCAATACATCTTTTAATCTGTTTCTGTAATAATTGTTAGTTGTGATCTACAAGGGCATCTGACATTATGCGCTTATCCGTGGCAATATTGCAGAGGACAAAGCGGCTAAAGAAGCTCTGCAGCTAAATTTCCCTTCAGAGATTTTCCAGTTTGTTCCATACTCTGACCTGCGTTGTATGACTGGATCTTATTGTAAACGGCTGTGGCAGACTGAATGGTCTAATCAAATCAATAACAAATTATTTCAAATTCTTCCAGATTTGTCTGCATCTTTGCCTAACTTTGCATCCACCCGCGAAAAAGAAACTGTTTTGTCTCGCCTTCATATTGGGCATACTTATGTCACCCATAGTTTCCTTTTGAAAGGAGAAGAACCACCATGGTGCTTTGCAAGTGACAAATCCTTTTCCGTTCGCCATTTTATGTCTGAATGTGCTGGTCTGGTTGATGAAAGGGAAAGATATTTTGGTTCAATACCTTTTAATGAGATTTTTAAAGTATGCAATAGTCAACATCTGTTTTAATTTTTACATGATGTTGGTTTGTTTTATTGCATATAAATAATATCGTCTTGGTTGGATTTTATTGGTGAGACTGATTTTATTTACATCTTTTATCATATGTACATGTTAACAGTTTAGTCTGATTTTACTTAATTTTGTGTGGTCCTGATTCGGCTCTTGGGAGTCTGCTGGACCCTATAAGCACTGAGCAGTGTTTTAGATCCTAAAAAATGTGAGGGTATTCATACCTCCTGAGTAAAAATGTAAAGGGTATTCATACCTCCAACTGGATTTTTAAAGGGTACAACCATTCGCAAGTACTTTGTTGTTTTTGCTTCATTAATTTGTATGCAATTTTCTTCACATCATGACTTATGATATTGTGACAGTGTCTAGTGTATTGCGAAGCAAAACAGAGACTGTTCTTGAATAAAATTTTGAAATATCCAAGATGAAAATATTGTTTCATGTACATGCCTACTGTTTAGTGTACACAACAACAACAAAAAAGAAAAAAGAGAGAGATGCTCTCTTCACAAAATTAGTACAAAATTAGTTAATACATGTGTAACAATTTTAACTGTCTTTATTGTGTACTATGTTCATCACTTCACACTTGTTAATTGCATAAGTAAATCTGCAATAACTTTAATTTGTCCTTTTGAAATCGCAGAACAGGATGCAACAGTTACATTAATCAGCTCCAGACTTATCACATGCTATTCATAGCATGAACTGAATTAAAACACATTCTAAACTCCCATACAGAAGCAAACAATGCACTGCAAGAGACCACCCGGCGTAGTTTCCAGCCAGGAGAATTCCATCTTCCATTTGTTTTGGAACGTTTTCACATCCTGCTCATTTGTGCTGGATGACGACATGGAAGCACAAGGGTCAGACTCGGTCGTAGATGACGACATGGAAGCACAAGGGTCAGACTCGGTCGTAGATGACGACGTGGAAGCACAAGGGTCAGACTCGGTCGTAGATGACGACGTGGAAGCACAAGGGTCAGACTCGGTCGTAGATGACGACATGGAAGCACAAGGGTCAGACTCGGTCGTAGATGACGACATGGAAGCACAAGGGTCAGACTCGGTCGTAGATGACGACATGGAAGCACAAGGGTCAGACTCGGTCGTAGATGACGACATGGAAGCACAAGGGTCAGACTCGGTCGTAGATGACGACGTGGAAGCACAAGGGTCAGACTCGGTCGTAGATGACGACATGGAAGCACAAGGGTCAGACTCGGTCGTAGATGACGACATGGAAGCAAAAGGGTCAAACTCGTTGGTAGAAGTGTTTCCTTGCGTAACAGAAGCCTTCTGAGATAGATTGATTTCAGGCAGATTTCTCTGATGATCAGATGGTGATCCAGTTTTATCACCTTCAACTACTATCAAAAACTTCAACATACTTATACTTTGTTGTTGATTCCCCGGCGCAGCTTCTTCTACTTTCCTTTTCTTTGCTGGTTTTGACGGAGGCTACATGATTGTTAAATTGAAACAAAGCCACAGTGCAACAAAAAAAAAATCGAAACTCGGCGTCATGCACACATGGAACGAAAGGAAGTGACCGAAACCGAAGTAGGGTTTCTTCCCTTGTGGATACGTCATGATCGGTCGCCTGCTACAGAAGCGCATAGGCACTTGAACGTTGCAATTCCTGCTAGTGAGCGTCGAATCTCAGAACAGACAACAACTTCAAAAAATGTGGAACTTACGTAAGTACGTTGCGCAAGTTGCAATAGCCTCCATGACCGCACCTCCACTGATAAATTTCGTTACGTTTTCAGACCTCTTCCAAGAAAAACAATTACGTGATCAGACCCCCTCTCTGGCACTCTTTTACGTGATTTCGGACGCCAAGAGGTATAATACCTCCAAATGTACGTGATCTAAAACATTGACTGAGTATCTATCTATCTTGCTGGGATGGCTGATGAGGCTGATGTTGCGGTAATTTTAACACTACTGAAGGTCACCTTTTTTTGAAAGAGTGATGACAAGCGACTGGGTCCATAGTGTAAGCCACTCCCCACTCTTCCAGATATTGTTACAGATAATGGTGAGGGCGTCAATCGTTGCTTCTGCTCCTGCTTGAAACAATTCCGCGGGTATGTTGTCCACTCCCGCTGACTTCCCTTTCTTCAGTGAAAACACTGCTGCCTCAACTTCTTCTCGGAGAATTGGGAGGATTTCTTCTTCTCTGTTCTCGGGACATGCTAGAACTGATGGGTCTCCGTTTGGTGTATGGTTGTAAAGGTCAGTGCAGTACTCAGTCCATCTGTCCAAGACTTCTTGTTCTTCTGTAAGGCATATGCCAGACTTGCTTTGGGCTGTTTAACACTTGTCAGCCGCTTCACAGTCTGGTAGGCCTTCTTGCTGTTGTTCTTGTTCAGATTGTTCTCTATTTCCTGGCATTCATCTTCTATCCAGTTCTCATGTGCTGTGCGCATTCCTTTTCGGATGTCATTGTTGATTTTTTGGTAGGCATCAGCTCCCTTAAGGTGTTCTTTTTCTTTTTCATCTCTCTTTGTTTATCACACAGATCCAAAAGTTCAGGTGTGATCGACGGTTTCTTCTTTGGCCGGTGCTGGCCAAGGATTTCATTAGCGGCATGTGTCACAGCTGAGTTGAAGGTGGTGGTCATGGTGTTGACATCTACTTCACTAACTCCCAAAATGAGCAGTGGCGCAAATTTCCCTCCAATTCACACTTTTCTGCTATCCTATGCACCAACGGAAATCCCCTCAATGAAACATACTTCCTGTTTCTTTCTCCGCGTGTTTTCTGTTTATACAGTTGAGCTCAAGGCAATTCATCTAGCTCTGAAACAGGTTTACCAATCCAAAAAAACCTCGTATATCTGATTCACTGTCAGCACTTCAGGCTTTTTCCACGAGAAAGATATCACACCCTTTTCTGGCAGAGATCCATGACGTCCACACACAACTTGTTTCTGAGGGTAAAAAGAGAGTTTTTATGTGGGTACCTAGTCACATGGGCATCTGCGGCAATACTGCAGTGGACAAAGCGGCTAAAGAAGCTCTGCATCTCGATTTCCATCCAGAGATTTTCCAGTTTGTTCCATACTCTGAACTGCATTGTATGACTGGATCTTATTGTAAACGGCTGTGGCAGACTGAATGGTATAATCAAATCAATAACATATTATTTCAAATTCTTCCAGATTTGTCTGCTTCTTTGCCTAACTTAGCATCCTGTATTATTATTATTATTATTATTATTATTATTATTATTATTATTATTATTATTATTATTATTATTATTATTATCCACCCGCAAAGAAGAAACTGTTTTGGCTCGCCTTCATATTGGGCATACTTATGTCACCCATAGTTTCCTTTTAAAAGGAGAAGAACCACCATGGTGCTTTGCATGTGACAAATCCTTTTCCGTTCGCCATTGTATGTCTGAATGTGTTGATCTGGTTGATGAAGGAGAAAGATATTGTGGTTAAATACCTTTTAATGAGATTTTTTAAGTATGCAATAATCAACACCTGTTTCAATTTTTACATGATGTTGGTTTGTTTTATCGCATTTAAATCATATCATCTTGTTTTGTATTCTTGGTTGGTTTTTATTAGTTAGACTGATTTTATTTACATCTTTTATCACATTTAAATGTTAATAGTTTAGTCTGATTTTACTTAATTTTGTGTGGTCCTGATTCGGCTCTTGGCAGTCCGCTGGCCCTATAAGCACTGAATATCTATCTATCCCCTGCGTGGGATGCCTTTATTGTACAGTGGCTGGCCGGTGGAGTGCGTTCAGTGTTACCACTGGGGTTGTTTCAGCAGATCTTATATGCGGATCAGGTGTGAGTCCTCTTTCAGCCAAGTTGTGGTCTTGATTTTGTGGTCCTGATTCGGCTCTGCAGTCCGCTGGACCCTGTAAGCAATGAATAACTATCGCTCTCACACTCATCGCTTCCAGCACTCAATACATCTAAAGCACATTTCTTGTTTGCCAGGACTGCTTTTAAGAAAACAATAAAATATACACACTATGTGCATTGTTAACATTGTATGAAGATAAAGAACTGTTTGATGCAGATAAACACAGAACAGCAACAACAGAGGTCAGTGCTGTCAGTGAAACAGACTCCACAGCCTGTACACTTGACCATCCCCACTGCTGCATCTACTTCCGCTGTCACAGTCAGCCATGCATCACAGCCAGCCACAATACAGACTCTGCAGATACCAACTGCAACCCTGCAGACAGCACAAGGACTGCAGCAGATTGTTCTTGTCAACCCAGCGCAGCTCAGTGCTTTGCAACCACAGCTTTTAGTCCAGAGCCAGGTAAGTGGTGTATCTTACAGCCTTGTTCTTTATACTATACTAGAGAATGTTACGAGAAAAGAAAAGACCTACATATATTTCAGTATTTGTTAACTGATATACTGGAGCCAAACACCAGACCAGCAAAATGAGCCCACTTATTTTGGGATATGATGTAGTCTACAAAATACATCATATATTCAATTGATTCATGTTTTGATCAGTGATCAGAATACATTCATACCTCTCAGCCCAGAGTATAAACCAAAGTCCAGTACATGCACACATCATTCCATTACATGGACTGGAGATCCTGATGCTCACACAAAACCCAAAGCATAATCAAAATCCAGCAAGCACTAGTTCCTATTGTCCCTCAGTCTTTTAGGAACACTCAATTCTGGGGCATTAGATGATGGGTATCAAGCAGCAAGTTGCATACATTGTAACCTGAAGTATGTGTGATGTGTTGCTTATTTGAAAGAACTTATTTGTCCTGTTCTGCAAAATGTTGACCTGAACTCTTCAGGTCCGTTCGTTGTTATACTTCGTAATATCATTTGCTTAGTAAACACGCATTTCTATATCTATTTCAGTGCACAATGTCAATATTAATGTGTTACAAGAAGACACAAAGTCTGTTATACATCAGTCATATAAAGTTATGGAGTCACACACACCCTGCAAGTAAAACAAAAGGCAGCAGTAAAACAATTTAACAGCATTAAATAAAATGATGAGAATAATTAAGAATGTTAAGCTTCATATCCAAATCTACAAACACCACAACACAACACACACACACACACACACACACACACACACACACACACACACACACACAACATAGCATACTCCTATTGCACAAAGGTACAAATCAAGCAATGGATGTGAGTTTCCAGTTTATACAGATCATTCCATGGTTTGTGATGTACTGAGGACAGCGTCTGGGAAGAAACTGTTTCTGAATTGAGAAGTTCTGGCTCTTAAAGCACGGAACCGACGGCCAGAGGGCAGAAGCTTGAAGAGACTGTTGGCTGGGTGTGATGGATCGTAGACTATCTTTCCCGTTTTCCGTTTCATTCGTGTTGTGAAAATGGAGGCGACAGATGGAAAGTCGCAACCAGTTATTTTGGAGGCAGTCTTAACAATGTGCTTGAGCTGTTTCTTTTCTATCGCAGTTGTGCTGCCGTACCAGACAGTGATAGAGAAGCACAAAATGCTCTCTATCACCGCGCGATAGAACTGTGCCATAATTTTACTAGACATACCGAACTTTCGCAGCTGTCTCAGAAAGTGGAGACGCTGTTGGCACTTTTTCACAATAGACGTTGTGTTATTGTTCCAACTCAGGTTGCTCGAGATGACGGAACCGAGAAATTTGAACAAGTTGACCTGCTCAATGGTTTCCCCATTGATGACAAGGGGCAATACCGGGACCTTTATTCAGCGAGAGTCGATCACGACCTCCTTTGTCTTCTAGACGTTCAGTTCCAGGTCGTTGTACGAGCACCAGCCAACCATTCTCTGAACCTCGTCCAGATACGCAGTCTTGTCCGTATCAGAGATCAGACCTTCGAGGGTAGTGTCATCGGAAAATTTCAACATTTTCACAAACGGTGTTGCAGATACACAGTTTGTGAACAGAGTAAAGAGTAGTGGAGAGAACGCATCCTTGTGGAGCGCCAGTGTTTAGTGTTACAGAGGCAGAGAATGAGTTGTTGAGTCTGACGACCCGAGGACGGTCTAGAAGAAAGTCAAGAATCCAGTGACAGATAGAGGGGTGAACATTGAGTTGAGAAAGTTTGTCAAAAAGCTTGTGAGGGATGATCGTGTTGAAAGCACTGGAGTAGTCAATAAACAAAACTCTGGCATAGATACCTGGGGTCTCCAAATGCTGCAAGATGAAGTGCTGGCCAAGAGCGACTGCATCATCAACTGACTGGTTCGCTTGGTAGGCAAACTGGAGTGGGTCAAGCAAGTGACCCGTGGAGGCCTTGAGGTAGCGAAGGACAAGCTGCTCCAAAACCTTCATGACAACAGACGTCAGCGCCATGGGGAGGTAGTCGTTCAGCTGGGTGACCTTGGATTTCTTAGGAACAGGGACGATCATGGATGACTTGAAGCACCGCGGCACCGACATCTGCTGTAGGGACGTGTTGATGATGTCGGTGAAGACAGGAGCGAGCTGGTCAGCACAGGACCTCAAGGCAGCCATAGACACGTGGTCGGGACCAGAAGCTTTCCTGGGATTCTGCCTCTGGAAGAGACGCTTCACATCCACCTCCTATACACCATCATGCAAAGTTTGGTTGTGATACATGAAATGGGTTCTGGGGAATTAAGCTACTTGCAAATTTTTCACAGGCGAAAGGCAGAACAGTTTTTTTATTTTTTTTTAAATATAATATTTTGACTAATTAGGACTTGTTATGTATAGGTGTTTTGGGACATTGCTTCACACGAAAGAGATGGGGATGGGGACTGGAATATAAGGCTGTGATACTTTTAAAGTTAGAGTCTAATTGAAGTTGACTGGTACTGTTGTATTCCATCTCAACAGGCTCAGGCATGCTATAGTAGTGTGGACAATTATCTTTTGAACTTGTATTATTGCTATTACTATTAATTATTATTATTAAAAACAATTTGTTACTTATTATCAATACATTGTGCAGCAAGCAGCAAGCACTATCCCAGTGTTGCAAAACATGACTACTGCTGTCTTGGCACCTCCAGCACATCAGCAGCAGCATCAACAACAGCAACAGGTGGTCACCACTTTGTCTCAGCCACTAACTATACATACCACCATGGCTACTCCGCAGTCACCAGAACTTGGGTCTCCCATAGATGACACCCCAACTGTTGTTTATCCTGCTTCTGTGCAGAGTCTTCCTGCTATACCTGTGAGTAGCTCTTTATCATTTTTCAGAAGAATTTGTAATAGAAGCCTCGTTCAGTAGGATGGAGGTCTACAGACTACACACTGAATACAGAAAGCATGAAGCAAATTCTACACAAAGACAAGCTGATTCTATGTGTCATAATGCACCAATTTGGAAAATCCTTTTACATAACAGACGAACTGAACCAGTTAGTTTTGCCAAAAATTCCAGAAATGCTTATCAGACATGATGGGCATATATGATTTTCATTTGAAATGATTGGTTGCCAGTTCCCATGCTCCGATTGTTATTTTCATTAAAAGGTTACAGATACACACAACATGGGCTTGGTTGTGTAGATTGTTGCTGGCTCTATTTGGCAAATCAATATAATTCAAATAACATGAAAAGCACATTGTTGCATGCAAAGGTGGACAATTACTGGTCACAGTATTTTCTTGATTTGTTGTCCTTCCCTCCCTTACCCCCAACAAAATGTTTTCCAGATTTTTTTCAGAAATCTGTGCGCGATGAGTCCTAAATCCAAAAATGATTAAAAAAACAAAACTGTTTGTGCAAAACTTTAAAGTCGGGAGGCACAGTGGCCTAATGGTAGAGCTTTGGCTTGCGGATCTGAAGGTCCCAGGTTCGAGCCCAGGCCGGGGCATTGTGTTGTGTCCTTGGGAAAGACGCTTTACTCCCGTTTTCTACTCCTTTGTGTTACGTTGAAACGCGAACGATAATATGTCTGAAACGCGCACGATAGATCTAATCGTTTCGCTTTGCAAAGTTTTCAATAATGGAGTGTATTTACCTTTGATTTGAGTTTGCATTGTTGTTAGAAGAAGCTTTGTATAACGTTGGTAATTTTAGTTGGTCGATATTATTGGAGAATTCTCTAGATTTGCTTGTTTACTGTCGATCGAAACTTCACGATAGGTTTAGATATTTGAGAACATTCTTGGACCGAAAAGAATGTTGTATGACGTAAGTCAGTGATGACAAACTTTAGTTTGATTGGTTGTAAAGCGTCATTGGGAACATTCTGACGTTATGTCGAGGTGAGAGAAAAACTATATATTCGGTGCTCTGTGAAAAGTAAGAGGAAGAAAAAGTGATTGAGTGATTGAATGCAGTTGTTGATGTACGCTGAATAAAGTTTGAAAACTTCATACGACGACTCTGTGCCTTGTTGCTGATTGAACGGGTTGCGTGGATAAACGAATTCGAGTTAAACTTTATCAGGACTTAAGCATTGGGGCTGAATCAACTACTGATAGAAAAACACCAACATCAAACGAGTGTAACACTTTGGATGAGAGTATAAACTGAGGTCTAGTCTGTGTCGCATACATTCCATAATAACGAACTTTAAAGATCCTGATGCTCATGTCCTAGACAGGTGAGTGCCAGTGACAAGAACACACTCAGCATGCACCTAGGTCCTTCTCCCCCATCCCTGGCTGGCCAGGATTGTGCTCAGTTGTCTGGAGCGTTATTTCAATGCGCCCAAAGGCTGCAAGTTGGCGCCTCGGGCAGCTTGAGTTAGATCCTCTATCGGCCAGCGCCTTGAGCAGCTCTTGAGCTGGAAAAGCGCTATATAAGTTTGATTAAATAAATAAATAAATAAATAAAGTGGCCCAGTACTCTGAACCTATTTCATGTCACAATCAAACTCGGTAGGATAGTGAGTCTAGTGTATATCCATAAGACCTCGAAAATGATCGGTAAATGAATTGACCACTTTAAGGTCAAGGTCACAAGGTCAACAAATGTTAAAGACCATTTTTCACAAAATTTTGTTTCCTTACGTTATTGGACTAACAATTGTTTGAGGTATAATAGATAGAAATGAGACACACATACTAAACTTGACCCTAAACTATGAGAAATAAAAAGTACAAGCCTGTTGTTGGTAGAGATCACAGCTTGATCGTTCATATTTGTGACATTTTTGCATTCATCTTGAAGGTCAAGGTTAGGCCTTACAAAAACATTTTTAAAATTCTCATCGTCCAGTGGAATGGCTGTATATTTGACCCATAGTATGAATTGGGTTATTTGATCATACATCATTGGTCATGTGAAGATCAAGGTCATGTAAAGGTCAAGGTCATCCCAAGGTTACTGTTTTTTGACATTACATTTGCTAAAGTTTATTTGGTAATACATGAAGGTGTGTCAAGGTCATCTTAAGGTCAAGATCATTGCAAGATCAAAGTCAGTATTTGCATTTTGATGCCACCATTTTGCTTCATTTTTCCTGGACACTCATTTCCATGTAGAATATTGCAAGTTCCATAAGGAACATGCGTCATATCAGCTTTGCCCTTCTAGTTTTAATGTTAATAGTGTAAGTGACTGCTTTCAGGAGGAAAACATTGATCTTGAAGAGTTGGAGCAATTTGCGAAAAATTTCAAACGAAGGAGAATTGAACTTGGTATGTATCTGATTTGTTGGAATTCCTCTGACCATCATTTTTAAACATTTATGAAATGGACTGTAAACTCTTATCGCATTTCAAGACATGTTAAACTACAGCAGACTTTGTATTTGAATATTGAATACTTTTTGACAGGCGTCAAAAATTACATTTGAATTTGTTTGATGTTTTTATTTGTCTGTTCTTCTGTCTGTCCATTATCTGCTGCCCACCGTATGTCTGTGCAAAACTTGTAAGAGGCTTAATATTTCTGAGCCTATTTGAACTATCACAACCAAACTTGGTAAGATGGTGTGAGACTTCATAAATGATTAGTTAATGAATGACTTCACTTCAAAATCAAGGTCACAGTGTCAGCAAATATTAGTCACAATATTTCACTTTTTTGGGGTTAGATTAATATTGAAGATGATTCTTTGATGCATAATAGATTTAAATTAGACACACATCCTACACAAATTTGGTCAACCTCACTCTAAGTTCACTGATTCTGTCCAAAGTACTTTGAAATGATCTTGACCCTAAACTATGAGATACATCCCAAAACTTTTGTATTTAGAGATCATAGATTGATCATTTATATTTGTTCCGTTTTTATGTAGATCTTGAAGGTCAAGGTAACTTTAGACCTCACAAAAACATTAAAACATTTGTAGTTGTGAAGTGGAATAGCTCTATATTTGACCCATAGTATGCATCAACTTTGGGTTATTTGATCATGCATGAACATCAAAGGTTGAATGAAGGTCATCCCAAGGTCAAGGTCACACTGTCAAGGTCATCCCAAGGTAAATGTTTTTTGGCATAATACAACTTTTGCTGTAGTTTTATTTGATCGTACATGAGTGTATTTGGAGCTGGAGGTCAAGGTCATCTCACAGTCAAGAGCATTGAAAGATCAGTCTGTATTTGCATTTTAATATTGTTTGTTTCTTTTTTTTTTTTTTTCTGAGCATTTATTTTCATATTAAATATTGCAAGTTCCACAAGGAGCATGTGAGTAATATGAGCTTTGCCCTTTTACTTCAGATTGCATGACAAGGTCTCCTTGAGGGAGGAAAACTGAAGTTATTATTAATATAATGACAGGATTGATTGAAATATATGCAATAAAATAATACTTTTGTATTTGATATGCAGGTTTCACTCAGGGAGATGTGGGTATTGCTATGGGCAAGCTTTATGGTAACGACTTCAGCCAGACTACAATTTCTCGCTTTGAGGCGCTCAACCTCAGCTTTAAAAACATGTGCAAACTCAAACCTCTGCTACAGAAATGGCTACAGGATGCAGATGCTATGTCCCGAAATCCCCAAGTGATGTCTGGTGGCAGTGGCATGGGGGGAGGACTCTCAGCAGATGCTATGGGCAGACGCAGAAAAAAACGCACCAGCATCGACACTTCCATTCGTGTAGCATTAGAAAAAAGCTTCCTGCAAAACTCCAAACCATCTTCAGATGAGATATCTCTGTTGGCAGATACTCTCAATATGGAGAAAGAGGTGGTGCGTGTGTGGTTTTGTAACCGAAGGCAGAAAGAAAAACGAATAAACCCTCCTTCATCATACGCTGCCCATGCGGTACAGGTGGTGCCAGGGTCTCAAAGTTTGTTGAACTCTATTACAGTGCAGCAAGTCAACGCGACAACAGCCACTGTCACAACCCCCACCCCTGCTGCCACCTTAGCAACTGTAGCTAATGCCGCGCTGCTACAGTCAACAAGTAAAGTAGACAACACACAATTTGCATCCGCAGCAGCAGCGCTAGTGAATGCAGCGACAGGCAGCATTCCTATTGTGTCATTAGCCCCCACACTACTCATGGGGCCAAACGCTAACTCTCCTCTCCTCATCCCTGCTCTATCAGCCAGCAAAGAGCAGCAGATGACCTCTACAGCTCAGCTACTGGCTAATGTGGTTAAAGTGAACAGTCAAGTGGGAACCACTACTTCAACATCTTAGTGGTCACTAGACTGCTATGTTTGATGGTCACTCTGTTCACTAAACTTGAGGTTGATGGTCACTTACATTACTAGACCGTACACAGGCATGCCTACCCTCAATTTGAAGTTTCCGTATTGGCTTTTTCAAACTTCAGTATTACCAGTGTTCCCTCCACACACACAAAAATGAGAGTCCTTGGGACTCCCAGGTATAAAATTTTAGTAGTCCTTGTGCAAATTTTGAGAGTCCCCAAATCGGAAAAAGAAATGTAAAAACAAGTCCAAGCCTCACTTTTTTTCTTTTGTTTTTTTTTTTACTCTGTTAAAGCGTCACATTAGTTATCATAATCATTAAAAAAAACAAAAAATTAAAACATGTTTCTTTGGACACTTTACTTCAGTTTGAGTTTCATCATTTATTTGTTTATCCTTGCTTTGGAGTTCCGTATTTTCGATAATGACAGGATCTGTACTTGATGTTGCTGTGGATGAACTGGTTTTGGGCCCAGTCAACCAAGTCAGAAGTGACATGATCGTGTATGATAGAATCAAAGAATGGATTCACGAAGATTTCTTCTGTTCAGTGAATGGATTGCTTGGAGGAAGTTTACAATGCGCGCGCATGCGATTTTTAAGGACAACTCCCGACACAATCTTTAATCGTCTGCATTGGCAGTCTCAGTTGGGTTCTTATTCTGATTATGCCGTGAATTAGTTCGCCACTCGTAGGTCGTATGTTTGACTTCAGCGATTAGAAAAAAAATGTGTGCGTCCATACATGCAAATTTGTCTGCGTCATTTTTCATATTTTGTGCGTAATTGACGCACTACTGTGCGTAATCGGGAACACTGTATTACTACTACGATTTCCGTATTTACTTTTATTACCTATTGCTTTTGCACTCATCCTTTTTGATATTATGCGAAGAATCCAGTGAGATTGATTTGCTGCCACAATTTTCTTTTTCTTCTCCAAAGCCTCGTAATTCTTGATATGCTGTGGGCCTTCCACGTGCCGCTTGATGTCGTTCATATCACCGGCGTAGATGCCAAACTCGTTGGCACAAATCGTACTTTTGAGTCAGTGCTGCTGCGAATAACGAAAGGATACTTTTCCGAATACAAGGCAAGAAATGTCTGCCCCTTGCGCGGTTTCTTTGAAGATTCAGATTCACAATCACTTTGCTTAGCCATTTGTTTGGACGCCATGTTTTGAATTCTGTCTCACGAGCACCGTTCTTCGCTGCGACTGTGCAAAAACTGGTTCGGCAAACTTCGGTGCCCTTACCGGAAACTTCGATGCCACGTGTCTCTACTGCGACTGCGCATTGCGGCATTAAACCGGGTTCGTCCGTCTTTGGAAAAAGGTCACGCGGTGCATTACCACAGGCCAACAAAATCTATATTCAGAGGTGCCAACCAGTATGGATTGACTGTATTTAATTCCGGCGAAGTTAATTAAATACGGAAATACGGTAGCTTTTATAAGAATACGGAGGAGAAGTTGCCAAGCGTTTATCTTTGCCAGTGGTGCTTCTGTACCGGTTTCTGGTCTCAGAATAGTACTCATGCACTCACTGAACATCGCTGTGTGCTTGCGGTATTTTCCGACACGCTTTTCGATTCATGACTGTACCAGTACTCCTTGGACTGTACCCTAATCAATTACGTGATGAAAGCCGAATCAAGCAAGCGCGACCCAAATCAAATACGTGATCCATTTGTCCAATGAAAACACTCGTTCTTAGCCTTTCGGGGTGAAGACTATAATGGAGGGAACTCGTACAGATCTATTTTTAGACTGACGTCAACTAAGTTTAGGGTAGGGTTGGGTTAGGGTTACCCTACCCAACCCATCCCAACCCTACCATACCCATACCTTACCCTTAGTCTAAAAATAGACCTGTACGAGTTCCCTCCATAATAGTCTTCACCGCCTTTCAGAGTGTTTCAAAATCGCAAAAATGGCAGGAGGTAGTAGACCCAGAAAAGGAAAATCTGCTAAGTCTGATGACGAAGCCAATTCCTCATCAAAGAAAACAAAGCCGGCAACTAAACGAGTGCAAGATTTTCTGCATTCATACACAGAAGCACATCCATGCATCATTGCGTCGAAACTGTCAACAAAGTATGCATGCTGTACTGTCTGTAGCTTCGATTTTTTGATAAGTCATGGTGGCTTTGACGATGTTGCCAGGCATGTTGCATCTGCTAGACACAAAGCTTACTTACTGTCCAAGATCATACTGAGGATTCTCCTGATCCCTGTGTCCAACTGTTCATGTGAAAGGGTCTTTTCTCTGGTTAGAAAATATAAAACTGACTTTAGAGGGACTATGGGAAGTAAGACACTGAATGCAATGCTGCAGTTGAAATCAAGAAATTCAAATATTGACTGCTACAAAACAAAACTCTCTCCAACACTTCAGAAAAAGGCAACTGCTAAGTCCTTGAAACAATAGAACTGTTTTGTTGCTGACATTGCTTTTATTGGAAAGACTATCAGTATCATTCATTAAGTAAAACAAATTTTCATGGTGATTTTAGAGTAAAACAAGTATGGTGTTCAACAAGCTGATTTTCATGGTGATTTTAGAGGACTGAAAATAGCGTGCTATTTTAGAGGCAAGACTGTCGTTACAATGTAGGCTGGGTTTTGTGAGAAAAAAAAATACTGACAAGTGTTAAAAAATACTAACAAACGGGTCCGGAAATACTGACAAGAAGATTAGGGGGTTGACACCTCTGTATATTTTTTCCAATGTTGTTTTTATGTATTTCCGGATTGTGAAACAAGTATCCGTATTTTCCGTAGCGCTTGCTGAGTTTTTCAAATTTCCGGAAAAAATATGGAAATTCCGTACGGGTAGGCATGCCTGCGTACATTAGACTGAGTAGTTAGTAAGTAGTAGTTGTGTGAAATAAAGGAAATAGTACTATACAAAATCACCCCAGAAATCCTGCTTTATACTATACATGTAACATGCCAGTACATTTTACCCCATCTCCACCTTCCATTACGAATTCCTGATAGTTCTGTGCTTTGTACAATAATCTAGAATGATGAATAACATCACGGGCTGTTCTTCAGGCAATGCAAGTTTTTGTTCAACAAATTATTACCTCAAGGTAGTTTGAACAGGTACTTTGCTTTGCGCTTCAAACTTTGTAACTGTGCAAAGTTCAGCTTGCATACTGCTATTCAACAGACCATGTGGATTTGCATAGAGTGAATCGTTACAGTGTGTTTTGTATACAGTGCAGTTTAAACATTGCTGATTCTGTACTGAGATAGTTTAGCATAGTTATATTGTATAATATTACGACTTTTCATTACTGCAACCAGTTATATTGAGTATATAATTAGCCATAATTAGGTGCATTTCATTTCTTCCCTGTAATTACTGCTAAGGTTGTGATTGATATCTATTCACACAAAAGCATTGATCATGCTCGTTAAACTTTAGAAAATAAAGAGACTTTGAATATGACTATAGAGAGTAGCACAGAAGTCTGCAGTGTAATATTTTGTTTTTTTAACTAGGCTGTCATGAGTATGGACCATCAACATAAGTATCGTTTAATGGGTGCTGCCTGGAAGCTGCATGCTTGCATGGCAGCAATAGTGCATCATATGATTTGGACAGTTAAAGAGCTTTATAGCATGTGATTTATAGTGTGTGTGTGTGTGTGTGTACATGCATGATCCTTGTGTGTAGCTATACATGCATGTGTTTTTTATTTAATCAGGGACCTCGGTGGCAATGATCAATCAAAAATGTGCAACTTATGCAAGTTGCACATCTGCAAATCCACGTGAATTCAAATTTGAATTAATTTCACTATAATAATGATAATGTACATATGTAAAGCATGAGTTTTAATGCACTGTAAATGGCTTGAGATGTAATTAGATGTTTTTCAAAAAAGTGTACACATGTTTAAATGTAGAGTAGTTGTACAGAAAAATTAAAATAAAAAAATCAAAGAATATATAAACGAAACTATGCCATTAAAAAAAGGTGCTGCTGATTTCTGTAATTTTATCCATTTTGCAAAATGATCGCACAAAAAAGCAAAATTGTGTGGATTATTTTGTTGTGATGAAATAATGTGTAGTTCTGCCTATGGATGAAATAATGTGTAGTTGTGCCTGTGGGTTAAGCAGGAGTAACAAAAGGGGGGTATTCAAGTTTGCAGGAAACTTTTTTTTTGTTTTTATTTGGTTTTTTGTTTGTTTTTGTTTTGGTGTTATATTTTCTTCTTCTTCTTCACATAATTTATTTATTTTGTATGTACACAGGGATTTAAACCATATCGAGTTGTCATTTATGTAGTTTTTCAATATTTGTAAGATTTTTAGTCATAACCAGTGGTTACTGTACTTGTGCAAAATAGTTTTGTTTATAGAATTGTTATTTTTGAAAGATGATTCAGTTGTGCTTCCAGTGCACAGCTACTGCATCCCTTACCTCCCCCACTTTACCCTTACCACTATCCTCCCAAGGTTACATTCTAATCCTATGCACTGATGGAATTTTATCATTTTGAATCACTGCAGCAGACAGTTGTGTATGAAGAAGAAGAGGGCCAGGTGTGAGAGGAAAGGAGACTGTTAGAGCTAAGGAAGGGAAAGACAGGGAGTGCTTCAGAAAGTCTGTTTGCTCTGTGAGATATTTGGAAATTGGAAGAAAAAGAACACATGATGGCAAGCCATTCAGATTGTATTTCCAGACATTCACACACACAGCCGAAAAATATACTCGCTTGCATTTAGCGATGTGTCTAGGCAAAGACCTTGATATATAAAGACATGCCATGAGGCCCACTTCAACAAAGTTTACATGTAAAACAGCGATCCTAGCGGTAGTCCTGTTTCTATGTCAAGGGAGGTAATACGAGTTCAATAAACAACTGTGTCGGCAAGGTCTACAGTCGATGCAAAAGCTCTTTTATTTTAAACTTTTCTTTGTTTTGCGTAATTTAAAAAAAAAAAAAATAAATAAATAAAAGTAGTTTGTTATATTAAAATATATACTACTTTAAAACAGCCAAGCTGACCTCATGCTGATAAACAAAAGAAGTAAGTTTGCATGCTACTTTCCTACTTTGATAAGTTCAGCATGCCCCTGCTGTCATATTATTTTATCTGGTATACCCCTATACGCTTATGTGTCCGGGGACGTTAATCTATATTCAACTCATTATCTTTACTTGCTATAAATGTTTAAATAAGCCTGTAGACATTCTAGAGTTTTAACTCTTTGGGTACTATATTTTATAACAAACTGAAATGTAATGTAAACACAGACTGTCCTGTAAAACGTGGACAGAGAGAGTGCATCTTCTCCGCCATCTCAATAGTTTTTCTGTTAGCTCAGATATACTTAGTCGATTTTATCAGTCATTTATATAAATTTTCTTTTATTTGCTGGTTTCGAAGTTTATCTGTATCTGATGGAAACAGCTTGTCAAGTATCGCAAATCTGTACTCAAAGATTACTGGCTTGAGACATCAAGACCTGAGCAGTTCTATTTTTTTTTTGTGTGTAGGTGTGTGTTTGTGTTTGTTTTTCTATGAGCACCACCCCACAATGTGTGCCACCTTGTCGTACTTTCTTCTTAGCGCGCGGCATTTTCCCAAGTGACGACAGTTATTTTGCTAGGTGGCGCTTCTCTAATATCGAAAGTAGCGAATTCCCGGAAGTGGGCCTCATGGCATGTCTTTATATATCAAGGTCTTTGGTCTAGGTACTCACACTCACCGCCCTCTCCTCCTGCTCCCTCCTCCCCCCACCCCCCACCAAAATAACAAAAAACAAAACAAATTTCTTCAGATTTTTGCAAATCTGTGCAATACTAATCCTATACAATTTAAAAATTATATTAAAAAAAAAGAAATAAATTAAATTACTGTCCATCTGCCGTCCTTCTGCTGTCTCCCCCAGTGAGGGTGCTGGGGGTTTCTGTATAAATAGTATCCCCACTTTCTGGAAATTTAGTGCTTTAAATTCCCACTGTCGCTCTCTTTCTCCTTTGTTCTTTCTTATTCCTACTCTGTTCTATCAATCTACTATACTATCTTCTTCTTCGCTAGATCAGTCACCTATCTTTTTTCTTGAAAACTCTTCCAGGACAAAACTCCTCATTTGTGTGCGAGGTCTGTTGTATCAGCTTGGGAATATTGAAAGATTTCTGCCAAATGGTCACTAGGGCTTCCTATGATATTATTATTTATCAATGTAGGCATTATATGTTTATGTGTTTTGTTGATATTTTATAATGATGTTTGTATTCTATTTTTATTTTTGTAAACGGGGGTTCGATAAATTAGAGTATAGCTTCAGCGTCCCCTGCGTGGGATGCCTTTAATGTACAGTGACCGGCTGGTGGAGTGCCATCAGTGTTACCACTGGGGTTGTTTCAGCAGATATTTTATGTGGATCAGGTGTGAGTCCTCTTTCAGCCAAGGTGTAGTCTTGATTTTGTGG
Source organism: Oncomelania hupensis (assembly GCA_036898135.1). Lineage (NCBI taxonomy): Eukaryota > Metazoa > Mollusca > Gastropoda > Littorinimorpha > Pomatiopsidae > Oncomelania > Oncomelania hupensis. The sequence goes on along the minus strand of CM072520.1, from coordinate 39,988,448 downwards.
TCCTGATTCGGCTCTTTGCAGTCTGCTGGACCCTGTAAGCAATGAATAACTAACTTCTGCTGTCTGTCTGTGCAAAACTAGCAAGTGGCATACTTTTTTTTAGAACCTATTTTAACTATTGCAACCAAACTTCATAGGTTGATGTTTACCTGTGAGGCCTCAAAAGTGATCGGTGAATGAATGACTTCAAGGCTATGTGGTCAGCTAATGGCGCTTTTAACCTACCTCTTATAGCATTGCTGCTACAGCAGACAGAAAAACACATACTTTTCTTACAATATCAATCCCCCCATGGGGGTGCCGGGAGTTTCAGTATAAATAGTATCACCACTTTCTGGAAATTTTGTGCTTTAAATTCCCACTGTTGCTGTCTTTCTCCTTTGTTCTTTCTCATTCCTACACTTTTCTATCAATCTACTATACTATCTTCTTCTTTGCTAGACCAGTCACCTACCTTTTTTTCTTGAAAACTCTTCCGGGACAATACTCCTTGTTTGTGCATGAGGTCTGTTGGATCAGCTTGGGAATATTGGACGCTTTCTGCCAAATGGTCACTGGGGCTTCCTATGATGTTATTATTTAGCAATGTAGGCATTTTATATGTATGTCTTTTGTTGATGATGATGTATAATGATGTTTGTATTCTATTTTGTTTTTGTAAACGGGGGTTCGATAAATAAGAGTATAGCCTCAGCGTCCCCTGCATGGGATGTCTTTATTGTAAAGTGACCGGCTGGTAGATTGCCTTCAGTGTTACCACTAGGGTTGTTTCGGCAGATCTTTTATGCGGATCAGGGGTGAGTTCTCTTTCACTTCTCTGATCCTGATTTGGATCGGAAGTGTCTGCAACACCATAGACCAGGAATATTTAGACCGCGCAGTGACGCCATTGGTGTGATGACGCGTCAAGAGTTATGCGACTTGATTGTGGCATACCCCTTGGGGTCATGAGCAATCTTGCCACTGTAGATTGTTCAAACCTATAAAGGGAACAGTGAAAGCCACAGTTGAAAACCTGTCTTTCCTTTATAGGCAAGACAGATTCACTGCGGCAACAGTACCCCCGTTGGAGTGCCGGGGGTTTTCAGTATAAATAGTATCCCCACTTTATGGAAATTTAGTGCTTTAAATTCCCACTGTCGCTGTCTTCCTCATTTACTCTTTCCTATTCCTGCTCTGTCCTTCACTCTGCTATACTATCTTCTTCTTCGCTAGATCAATGACCTACCTTTTTTCTTGAAAACTCTTCCTGGACAAGACTCCTTGTTTGTGTATGAGGTCTGTTGGATCAGCTTGGGAGTGTTGGACGCTTTCTGCTGGGTGGTCACTAGGGCTTCCTATGATTGTACTATTTAGCACTATAGGCATTTTATATGTATGTGTTTTTTTGATGATTTATAATGATGTTTGTATTCTATTTTGTTTTTGTAACCGGGGTGTTCGCGTAGTTGAGGTCAACCCTCAGCCGTCCCCCGCGTGGGATGTCTTTATTGTAAAGTGACTGGCCGTTGGAGGGCATTCAATTTTCCCACTGGGGTTGTTTCAGCAGATCTTTTATGCGGATCGGGGGTTGTCCGGTCCTGATTTGGCTCGGAAGAGTCCGCTGGACCTAAAGCAACAATAAATCAATCAATCAATCAATCGATTGTGGCATGTGTGAAAATGGCTGCTTCACAGAGCGAAGATCTGATGGAGAGGGGGGAAAAAAATCGCAGGAGCAGTTACGGTGACCACTGTGCAGCTTTGAACTGCACAAACGCACGATTAAAGGCTGCATGCAAGGGGAAGAGGTTTTTTTGTTTCCCAAAGGAAGAAGAACGGTAAGTTCTTGAAGAAATTGTAGATCTATTCTGACAGACAACAATCATGATATGAATGAATTATGATGACCAAGACCGGTCAATGAATGGTTGTCAATGATACAAGACGGATTGGAACTAAGGTGATGTTTCGTGTAAGAAACGGTTTGGATTAGCCCAAGGAATTAATAAAGGTTGTGTGTAGGGTTAGTACTTAGTGATAATTAACTTGAACTTAGTTCAGTATCAATAAAAAGTACGCCTACTCACTACTGTCATTGTCAGTGTCAATTAAGCCACAGTAGAACTAAAAAGGGGTGCCCTCTGGCCGTTTGCTGTCATGTGTCATCCTCTGTCTAGATCTAGATTTAAAACGATTTTGGTCCACTGCAAAGTCTTGATATAAAACGTGATTAATGTTATGTTTGTTAAGTAACCCAACTTTATTTGCCGCACTAATTAGCTCACTATTGTCATGTTCTCTGCAAACATATATTAAGCAAAGTTTATTTTGAAACTATTTGAGTTGAATTTATACACCGTTTCTGCTGATCTCTGTGCACCCAGAGAGAGAGAGAGGACTGACTGAGAGAGAGAGAGAGTATAATTATTACGTACCCTAATTATTATGTTGAAATCAATCGAAGCATATTTTTGTAAATAAATGAATTTCCGTGTGCACAACTAGATTTACGTTTCGAATTAGTCAATATCTTTATTTATATTTCGATCTCCATCTCTTTCTATATATCACACACACACACACACACACACACACATAAATTATACACACTAAAACTGCCAATAAATCCGTATATGCTGTGTGACCCCATACGGAACAAAAAATAAATTACACATGTATGACACATATTCTAGACTAGTGTGGTTTTAAAAAAAATATTATTATTTTTATTTTAACTCAATTTATCTTACACATACTGTTTATTTCAAGCAACAAAACAATGCAAAAGCCACCTATATCACGGGTTACAGTTTGGGATGCGCTGATAACACCCTTACGGTCAAGAGGCAGCAAGTCATGAAAAAATAAACAGAGGTGCATAAAAAAAAATTCTCAAATTTGAAAAGCCTTATTTCAAACATTTTAAACAGCAAAAGGTGAAAATCGCCGTCTAAAACATTTTTTTTAAATATAATTAAAAAAAACTTATAGACAAGAGACTAAGAACCGAAAGCAAGCCCATGCCACGTTGAAGGGACGCAACTCCTCCACCGTACATCACTTCTCACAGGGGCGATATCGCTAAGTGATTTCTCTCCCTTCTTCCTTTCTCTCTGGTAACACACACCATTCAGTGATAATTAGAAAGGGATAGTTACAGGTTGGTGGCAGGAGGAAATAACACAAGATGGAAAATTGTGTGTGTTGAATCTTTATTTTCGTTTTACAGAATTTAGAACATAAGAATTTAGATGACTAATTAATTTATATCCAAATCAAAATATTACATTACTACATGATACCCAAAATACTAATATGCTAAAAACAATGAGACTAAAGACCAAAATGCTACATGAGACCAACAGATCAAAAATTGCACTAAAACTAGGGCGTTGAGACGCTGAGCAATGGCAGAACTGAAAACCAAATGAAAACTGCGGATGCCCTTGGATTAAGGACAATCCCTGTAGTCCATTTGAATTTCGTGGCCACACAAAGATGGAAGTTATGCTGAAAAAGGAAGTTATAAAATTGCCGACCGGAAATAATAGCAATTGTAATTATATTTTACAACAAGTTGATCCTAGAACAATTTACTAAATATAATCTTTGTTTCAACTTCACATAATATTACTGTTATTTGCATTTGAATATTCTGGAAGAAAAACACTAATTTGTAATTTATAAAAGTTGCATTTCAAAAGAAAGGAAATATCAATCCAGGGGAAACAACTTGCACGAATGACTTCTACTAAGTTACCTTAAAAAAGAGATTGCTCCCCATTAGATCACAAATTAAAACATGAACAGTTTAGTTTCTGGTGACAGGGAAAATTAACCATAATTTGTGACCTGTTACACATTCCCCTCCACAGAGAAAAATTTTCTTCGATTGGAATACAATTTTTAAGTACAAATCCTACACATACATTTACGCCGCACACAAAACTTCCAAGTTTACATCCCCAATGGTAAAAATTCAACACCCATTCTTTGCACACTTTTACAGGACGCAAACATCCAGAATAGATTAAAGTTATAGCAAAGAAAACACATCCATTTTCAACTAAACATTAACCTTTACCTTGCATCACATTTTCACCAAGAATTTTACATTTCTAATACAACGTAATTTCAATTTCTGTTGCAAATCATTTTCAAAAACATTTCTCATCACTTTTCAAAACAAATCTATACGTTTGATATCCAAATCCTTATTTATGATTTTTAGCAAAAATAATGAAAAAGCAATACTTTTTCAAAACAGATGCCCAATGTTAACTCGTCAATACACACAATGAATAAATGACATGCTATATACTATTTTATAGCAACAGCGATGCACACAAAAGTTCTTCATGACACATTTACTTTTGCAATAACCCAGTTAGCAACAATGCAGACAATTGTCTTTCCAGATATAGCACCGTAATTGGCGCTAAGGATTCATCAACCAATACATGCAATCTGTAAATCACAGATTCAACAAGACCTTCATTCAAGTGAGCTACTGCTCTTGTTCCACGTTTGCTTTTACATCCCTAACAGGAATGTACACAGAAGCCTCAACGCTCAACGTATTAGGTTGGGCTGTAATTTCTATGTCAAAATCCTGCTCTACAATTTCATCTGTGGACTCTGTCTCCTGTTCATTAGGCTCCACCCTAACATTTTCTCTTTTCAGAGCTGGTGCCTTACTTTTAGGTAACCTTTCTGGGCAACATTCTCCATCTAGCACACCTACTGGTAACAGATAGTTCCTGTGTAGAGTTCTTTGGGGTCCTAGCCCTTTCTCATCCTGCACGGTATACACTGGCAATCCATCTTTCCTTGAAATAACCACATGCACATTTTTCTCCCATCTATCTGACCTTTGTATCAAGTCTAGGCCCTAGCCTCCTCATAAGTACTCTATCACCACACTGTAATTCTGCTGCATAGGCAGCAGAATCGTATCTGACCTTGTTTCTATCACTGGCTATCTTCATTTGCTCACCAGCTTTCTTATAAGCGCTAGTCAGTCTCTCTTTCAAATCCCTGACATACTGCCTGCTTGAAACAGTTTTCTTAGACTGATTTATGTCAACACCGAATGCCAAGCATATAGGCAACCTTGGATGCCTACCAAAGAACAGATAGTATGGACTGTGACCAGTGCTCTGGTGAATACAGCTGAGCAGTTATATGCGTGCACAATAGCTGGCAGACTTTTGCGCCAATCAGCCTTCTTTTCATCTTCAAGGCTTCGAATCATGCCCAAAAGAGTCCTATTCTATCTTTCTACTGGATTTCCTGAGGGGTGGTACGGTGTAGTACGACATTTTTGTATGCCTGCTGACAGAGTTCATGTATTAAGTGCGACTCGAAGTCGCATCCTTGGTCTGACAAAATGCGCGCTGGGAACCCATAAACAGCAAACCAATTCGTCCACAATGCTTTAGCAACTGTTTTGGCTGTTTGATCCTTGGTGCAAATTGCTGTAGCAAATTTTGTAAAATGCTCAAGCACTAAAAGTACATTCTGCTTTTGGCCTTTGACTTAAACAGTTAAGTAGTCTATGGAAAGAAGTTCTAAGGGGAAAGTAGTGACTATGGACTGCATAGGAGCCTTCTGAGCTAATGCCCCCTTTTTCACACACCTGCCACAGTGTGTTTGATCTTTTCCAAATCCCTAGCCATATAGGGCCAGAAAAATCTGCGTCTGAGCTGCAAGATTGCATTATCATAGTGGGTATGGAACAAATCTTGATGAACTCCTGACAATGCTTGCTTTCTGTGGGAACTTGGTAAGACTAACTGCCATTTCACACCCTCTTCATCTTCAACTTTCCTGTACAACACACTGTCACGTGTAACGGATGGATATTTTAGTGTGGGTGCCTGTTTATACTAGCTGAATGAATGCAATATATAATTGACTTCTAAATCAGAAATAAGGGTGCGTGCAAGTTCTCTGTTTACTATCACACCCACAAACGTACGGACTCTCTCCGATACAGGCAAACACCAACACAAGATATCCGTTCCACGTTCTCAAAATTTATATAAATAAACAACAATAATTCTTATCAATCTTTCACTCCAATTCTTTCATACATAGATCCTAACACAGCTAACCATAACACATGTCTCACTCAACACCAGCTTCACACAAGCTTGAAGAAATAGAGCCTGAATGCTCGCGATGGATAAACGAAGCCCGGCAATTACTTCTCCGGGCCAACACAAATAATCAAAATAGCAGTACCTTATTCGACGTGAGAGGCAGTGTTTCACACAAGCTGGCGACAAGATGCCAGAAACCTTGCGACCAGAGCTGTAAGCAAATGCTGTCTTCGACGGGTGGAGGAGCGCTTTCTAGCCCCAGTCCACCCGACCTTGAAATCGTAGTCTGTGGTCAGGCAAAGGGGTACGGCTGACCCTCTCCGATGTCTCTATGGATTGCTCTATCCCGGTTGTACGGGTCACTGCCGCGTCCAGGCGTATGGACCCACGCCCACCCCCCCAGGTAGGCAGCTGTAATCTTTACAGCACACTATTATTTCTTCTTTCAGAGAGAAAAACCACAAACCAATTCACCGTGATGTGTTTCAATGCTTTCTACCTCTTTCCTTTTCTTTCTTTTTAAAATCTTTTTTTCCTTTTTCCTGGCCTACCACATACACGACCACGTCGCCTGACATACACAATTCGACTGAGTAATATTGCCCCTATTTCGAACCATTCCTTCTCTCATTGGCTCAAGAATTTTAGCCAATCAAAATACATAAATTAATTTAATTAAAAATACCGGGAAAATCCCGTTCTCTACATCATGCAACTAGCTTTTTTTGCTCCCTACATTTTCAACTCCTGCGAGTCCATTTCACTTGCTACTAATTCCCTATCCTTTTCAAAGCTTGGATTACAAGCCTCAAGTTTTTATCATCTGACTGGTATTTTGCCCAATTTCTTGAGATACTGTTTCCCACACAGGGTCTTTGGGGTCTAGGAGGGGTCTTTAGTCACTTGTTCTGCTGTTGGGATAAACCGTGTATCTGCATCATCGTCTGACTTCTCTATCTCATCAGTTTTGTGTACAGCCTGCCGACATGAATGAACCGTGCAAATCACCTGATGTGACTGCAAGATTGCTTGAACGGATCCCTGATCTACAACGCATTCCTCTTCATTGAAAGCTTTGGCCTTATCAACTAGGAATTGAACTTTGTCTAAGGTCCTCACATATTCTTCATCATCTTCTGGAGAAGCATGGGGACGTCGGGACAGAGCATCTGCATCTATATGGGTGATGGGTGGATCCCTTCCTGTATTTCAAATCAAAGTTAAACATGGACAGTGATGTGAGCCAACGATGGCAAGTTGCATCCAACTTTGCGTTTTTCAAAACATAGCACAAAGGATTGTTGTCTGTGACAATGGTTACTGTTGACCCTAGCAGGCAATCTCTGAATTTCTCACCCATTGCCCATTTAAGGGCTAAGAACTCCCTTTTATGTGCTGGGTAATTAAGCTCTGTTTTATTGAGAGACCTGCTTACATAGGCTACTGGTTTTAATTGACCCTCTACTTCCCGATATATGACAGCTCCCAATGCGAAACCACTGGCGTCACAATGTAATGTGAAAGGTTTTGTCCTGTCAGCTAGGATTATCACAGGCTCGTGGAAAGAGCCTCTATCAACTGCTTGAAGGCTTTCTGTTCTCGCTCTCCTCACTTATCTGAAATGTCAGATGAGTGCATCAAAGTGCCTAACCCTTTCTTGCCTTTTACTTTTGTTGTGTTGTAGTCTATCTTCAGATCATTAAGGGGACGGGCCATTTCAGCAAATCCAGGAATGAACCTGCGATAGTATGACACAAACCCGATAAACGACTTGACATCGCGCACTGTTTTTGGAACTGGCCACGTTGCTATTGCAGCTACTTTTTCTGGATCCGGGCGCACACAGTCAGCCGAAATAATGTAGCCCAAATGTTTTACCTATCTTCTTCTTCGCTAGACCAGTCACCTACCTTTTTTCTTGAAAACTCTTCCGGGACAAGACTCCTTTTTGTGTGTGAGGTCTGTTGGATCAGTTTGGGAATATTGGACGCTTTCTGCCAGGTGGTCACTAGGGCTTCCTATGATGTTATTATTTAGCAATGTAGGCATTTTATATGTATGTGTTTTGTTGATATTTTATAATGATGTTTGTATTCTATTTTGTTTTTGTAAACGGGGGTTTCGATAAATTAGGGGTGTCGGATAGCGCAGTGGTTGGAGCACTCGCTACTGTGTCGCAAGTTAAGCACCATCCAGTGCGGTTAGCACTTGGATGGGTGACCGCAAAATGTGAAGTGACAAATAACAACGCCCCCAGTTGACTCAACTGTGACTGAGTACCTACTCTCTTAAGGGTGGGGAAGGTAAAGCAGCGAGGGAGAGAGATGGGCATCACCCTCATAACGCTGGCCCAAGATAAGTGTGATCTCCAACATCATGCTCCCCTACGGTCACAAGGCTATGGGACTACCTTTACCTAAACGGGGGGGGGGGGGGGGGGGGGGGGGGTTCAATAAATTAGAGTAAAGCCTCAGCATCCCCTGCGTGGGATGTCTTTATTGTAAAGTGACTGGCTGGTGGAGTGCCTTCAGTTTTACCACTAGGGTTGTTTCAGCAGATCTTTTATGCAGATCGGGGGTTGTCTGGTCCTGATTTGGCTTGGAAGAGTCCGCTGGATGGTCCTGATTTGGCTCGGAAGAGTCCGCTGGACCTAAAGCAATAATCATGTAATGTAAATCATTTTCATCAACACATGCATCATTATTCAACACACGCAGAAGTTGACTGACGTCATATTCTGCATGAATCACAAACACGTCTGCAACAGTACATTTTCTACTCCATATAATGTCCTCTGTGAAATTTACCACTTCGACGAGTAATGTCTGCAAGGATTCAACCGGCACTTTACAGCTTACCACACCTAAACCCTCTGGTAGGGTATCTACGGTTGGCTCTTGCACCAAGACGTGCGTCAATGTCCTAAGGGCCTGAGGTGGCAACTTAGCATACAAGACCAAAATGCTACATGAGACCAACAATCAAAAAGTTGCACTAAAACTAGGGCATTGAGACGCTGAGCAATGGCAGAACTGAAAACCAAATGAAAACTGCGGATGCCCTTGGATTAAGGACAATCCCTGTAGTCCATTTGAATTTCGTGGCCACACAAAGATGGAAGTTATGCCGAAAAAGGAAGTTATAAAATTGCCGACCGGAAATAATAGCAATTGTAATTAATTATAATTTACAACAAGTTGATCCTAGAACAATTTACTAAATATAATCTTTGTTTCAACTTCACATAATATTACTGTTATTTGCATTTGGATATTCTGGAAGAAAAACATTATTAATTTGTAATTTATAAAAGTTGCATTTCAAAAGAAAGGAAATATCAATCCAGGGGAAATAACTTGCACGAATGACTTCTACTAAGTTACTTTAAAAAAGAGATTGCTCCCCATTAGATCACAAATTAAAACATGAACAGTTTACAGTTTCTGGTGACAGGGAAAATTAAATTAACCATAATTTGTGACCTGTTACATGTCCGCTGGACCTAAAGCAATAACCATGTAATGTAATGTACTATATTATCAATCCACCTTTCCTTCTTGCTTCCTCAGAAGCAGAATAGTTGGAGTATATAGGACTATTCTATTTCTGAGGAAGCAAGAAGGAAAGGTGGATTGAAACCCATTCCCTGTCCGCGGCCAGAACGCATGAGATTAAAAGAAAGAAAGAAAGAATTGCGTTATCTTATATAGCGCACTTACAAGCTCAAAGAGCTTCTAAAGGCGCTGGCCCATTATATCCAGCAATCACACAATAGTTTGCTTAAGTCAGTAATCGAACCCACGTCGCCCAAGACACACTCACACAAGTCGTGCGCTCTGACCACTGAGCTATCCCTGCCGACAGGGCAGGGCTTGGGCAGCGTCTCTGGCGTTACATTCGGTTCGAATGGAAGCTCTCTTGGAGACCGCTTTTTAATGTGTTTATTAGTCACTATCTGAGGGAAGCGTCAACAGTGGTGGGGGCGCAACATACGATGTCCAAGCCTTCCATGTAAATGGGTGAGTTAAATGGGTGAGTGGTTCCCTCCTTCCTTTTTGTGCTAGTCTGCGCATGTTGAGCCATGGTCAGTATGTGAAATTGATATTAAAATCTCTAAATTTATTATTAATAAGCATACTTACCATGACTCAAATCTGATTTCCCTCCCTCCATCCCCGCTTAACGCCAGTTAAGATCTGAGCTATCAGCTGTGACCGGTGTAACATTACAGTCCGTCCTACCATTAGGTTGCCACCGACGCCAAAGTCGCCGCGGTAACCAAGCAGCGTCCCGGAAGTGTGTGGAGCTTGGCGGTAGAAACGTAATGTTATTAGGCATTATACTTTGACCAGCCATTATACTTTGACCGGATATTTTATATATGATTACGATTCATAGTTAGCGCAAATTGCATGTCGCATATAACCCCAACGTATTCAGTTTTGTAAACAGGATGAAGAAGGGACGCTGGAAAGTCTTAACGGCCTAATATATTAAATATAGTCCCTATACCTATAGACTACCTAACAAACAAACAAGCAAACATTTTATTACACTCCCAAATTTTGACCAGCATTTATACTTTGACCGCATACTTTATATATATATATATATATATATATATATATATATATATATATATATATATATATATATATATATATATATATATATATATATATATATATATACCCAATAGTGCAAACACTATTTCTATATAGATATGATATTCTCAGTGGGAAGAAAAATTAATAGTGTAATATATTTATAAAACAAAAACTCGGTTATATTACACTAACAAATTAATTTCCCACTTGAGAATATCATTGTAGAAATAACGTTTGCTTTTAAACACTTATTTTAGTATCAAGTGGTCAAAGTATAACGGCCGGTCAAACCGTAATATTATAGGCATTATACTTTGACCAACCATTATACTTTGACCGCATAATTTTTTTTCTATTTAATACTTGATTGAAAGCATACCCTTTTTCTGTATGATATTATGCAAGTGAGAAACAAAAAAGGAGAGTAATATATTTATTTAAAACAAACAAACTTTTTATTACACTCCCAATGTGATTTCCTAATTGAGAATATCATTTTGAAATAGCTTTTTGCTGTTAATCACTTATTTATTATCAAGTGGTCAAAGTATAATGGCCGGTCAAACCGTAATATTATAGGCATTATACTTTGACCAACCATTATACTTTGACCGCATAATTTTTTTCTATTTAATACTTGATTGAAAGCATACTTTTTTTCTGTATGATATTATGCAAGTGAGAAACAAAAAGGAGAGTTTAATATATTCATTTATAAAAAAACAACTTTTTATTACACTCCCAATGTGATTTTCTAATTGAGAATATCATTTTGAAATAGCTTTTTGCTGTTAATCACTTATTTATTATCAAGTGGTCAAAGTATAATGGCCGGTCAAACCGTAATATTATAGGCATTATACTTTGACCAACCATTATACTTTGACCGCATAATATTTTTTCTATTTAATACTTGTTTGAAAGCATACCCTTTTTCTGTATGATATTATGCAAGTGAGAAACATAAAGGAGAGTGTAATATATTTATTTAAAAAAAAAAAAACTTTTTATTACACTCCCAATGTGATTTCCTAATTGAGAATATCATTTTGAAATAGCTTTTTGTTGTTAATCACTTATTTATTATCAAATGGTCAAAGTATTATGACCGGTCAAACCGTAATATTATAGGCATTATACTTTGACCAGCCATTTTACTTTGACCGCATAATTTTTTTTCTATTTAATACTTGATTGAAAGCATACCCTTTTTCTGTATGATATTATGCAAGTGAGAAACATAAAGGAGAGTGTAATATATTTATTTATTAAAAAAAAAACTTTTTATTACACTCCCAATGTGATTTCCTAATTGAGAATATCATTTTGAAATAGCTTTTTGCTGTTAATCACTTATTTATTATCAAGTGGTCAAAGTATAATGGCCGGTCAAACCGTAATATTATATGCATTATGCTTTGACCAGCCATTATACTTTGACCGCATAATTTGTTTTTCTATGTAATAAATGATTGAAAGCAAACGCAAAGTGAAGAGTGTAATATATTTATAAAACAAACAAACAAACAAGGTTATATATGACACGAACAAATTGTTTTCCCACTGAGAATATCATTTTATAAATATCGTTTGCTTTTATTCACTTATTTATTATGAAGCAGTCAAAGTATTATGGCCGGTCAAACAATAATATTATAGGCATTCTACTTTGACCAGCCATTATACACCGCAGGGGGGACCGGTTGGTTTTTTTTTTATGATGTCCTCCCCTCTGAGCATTATCTCGGAGCTGTCCAATGTGTAACACTTTTCTATCGGTTCTCATGCTTTTCCATCTTATCTTATGCTTACCTTTTCTATCCTTTCTTTCTTTTTCTGCCTTCCAGCCCAATCACCTGTATTTTTTCCAAACCCCTCTTCCTACATTGGCTTCATGGCTCCCACTTACGGGTCATGTATTTTGTAGTTGGGAGGTGTATACTTAGTTGGTGTTGCTGTGGCTTTGTTCTGCCATATGGCACTAGTATTTGGCTTTTTCTGCCTGTTAATTATTTAGGTTTAGTATTTAAGATATTTATATTTCCTTTTAGACTGTTTTTTTTCTTAACTTGGAGTTTGAAAAATTGAGGTCTCCAGCGCCCCGTAACTTCATGACCTTGTGAACATGATCCTTGTGAGGTGCCATGAAGCTGATGTCATGTTTGTTGTATTATCCTGTCCTGTCCAACGGTCCTGATGCGACTCTAACGAGTTAACTAGACCTTAAGCAATGTATTTTTTTAAAAGCCCTTATACTTTGATCTAAAATATTTTTATAAAAAAGTTAAAATATATTTTAATAAGGATAAATATTACAAGCTAATCCTATATCCTATCCTATCCTGTCCCGTAACCCGGAGGTCGTAGGGGCACCACAGATGATCGTTTAACCAGCATACTCCATCTTTCTCTGTCCTCAGCAGCCCTGATGGCTTCGCTCAGTGTCAAACCAGTCCATTCTCGAATGTTGTCCTCCCACCTCTTTATCGGTCTCCCTCTTCTTCTACCTCCTTGCACTGTGCCTTGCAGAATAGTCTTTGCAAGGCCTGATGATCTGGTGACATGGCCATACCATCGGAGTTTCTGTTTCTTCACCACTGTAAGCAGGTCATCGTGTTGTCCAATGGCTTGTGTGATGGTCTGTCGGACTTCGTCGTTGGTGATGTGTTGTGTATAGGAAATGCCCAGAAGTCTTCTGTAGCACCTCATCTCCATGCTTTGTATTCTTCGTTGGAGATCTGCTGTGAGGGTCCATGCTTCGCAAGCATAAAGGAAGATGGTGATGACAAGGGAGCGCAGCAGTCTTACATTGGAATGTAGACTGATGGTCCTGTCTTTCCAAATGGGCTTCAACCTTGTCAGGGCAGCAGTTGTTTGTGCGATCCTGGAGAGGGCTTCCTGTCGGGACCCATTGTCTGATACAATGGCTCCTAAATATTTGAAGCTATGCACTGTGTTGAGGGATTGGCCTTGCACCACCTGGCAGAAAGCGTCCAATATTCCCAAGCTGAGCCAACAGATCTCATACACAAATAAGAAGTCTTGTCCCAGAAGAGTTTTCAAGAAAAAAGGTAGGAGACTGGTCTAGCGAAGAAGACGATAGTATAGCAGATTGATAGAACTGAGCAGGAATGATAAAGAGCAAATGAGAAAGACAGCGACAGTGGGAATTTAAAGCACTAAATTTCCAGAAAGTGGGGATACTATTTAGGTCTCCTCTCTGAAAATCCTTATCGGGAAGAGAGGGGACCATAAACTGATTAAAAAAAAAAAACAACGGGGGAAACTGCTAAGTATCTTGAAGTTAAAATCAAAACCCAACAAAGAAATATCAAAGATACTTTTAATTATGTAACAATACAAGACAAATGAATTTTCGAGCTATGCTTTTCTTCAGATTACAAACTAACAGAAAAAAGCAAAAATGCACTTTACATTACATTATTGTTGCTTTAGGTCCAGCGGACTCTTCCGAGCCAAATCAGGACCGGACAACCCCCAATCAGCATAAAAGACCTGCCGAAACAACCCTAGTGGTAAAACCGAAAGCTCTCCACCAGCCAGTCACTTTACAATAAAGACATCCCACGCAGGGGGCGGCTGAGGCTTCACCCTTATCGAACCCAAAAATGCACAAGAATGTACAAAAATGCTGCTTCCATGAATAAAATAAACTTTGTTTTTATTGTATTCATGGAAGAATCATTTTTGTGAATTCTCGAGCATTTTTGTTTTTTGGTTTGTAATCTGAAGAAGAGCATAGCTCGAAAATTCATTTGTCTTGTATTGTTACGTAATTAAAAGTATCTTTAATATTTCTTTGTGTTTATGATATAAGTCAAAACTAAAACAACCAAACAAGAAAACAGAAAAAGGAAATAACATATTTGTTTATTTTAAATCAATTAACAAGACACAAAAATGTTTTTGAGCTGTGCAAAAGATAAAATGAGAAGTGCAAGTGGTACAGACTGCAGCAGATGACACTATCTCAGAAGGGTGATACCAATAAGAAAAATAATCTTTCTTACCCCCTACCCCCCCCCCCCTTTTTGCAGTCTGCCCTTCCCTCTCCCACTGATCAATAACTCCACATTAGCCATGTTGTATGTACATGTATTTCTTTTTTGCATTTAAATTTTTCTATGTGAGAACCCTTCCCCCCCCCCCTCCAAACACACACACTCCATTCTCACTGACCACAGTAATGAAATAATCGAACACACCCTATATAGATGTCTATATACATGTACAGCAGTGAGTGAACAAAAAGAAGAAATGTACAGTAATTAAATAATCGAACACACCCTATATAGATGTCTATATACATATTTACAAAATGTACAGCAGTGAGTGATCAAAAAGAAGAAATGTACAGTAATGAAATAATCGAACACACCCTATATAGATGTCTATCATATTTACAAAATGTACTGCAGCGAGTGGACGAAAAGAACAAGAAATGTACAGTAATGACATAATCAAAAACACCCAATATATGTGTCTGTATACATATTTACAAATATACATATAAATACACACTTAGTAGCAAAGCCTTGTATTAATATAATATATGTGCACATCAGATGTCCCGATTTTATGATGAACAACACATTATACATGTAGCAACAATCATCATCCCTAAATAAATTTTGAAATGTACTAAAATAATTTATTTGCAGTTATGAAAAACGTATTAAAAAAAGACACCCCCCCCCCTCCCCCCCCAAAAAAAAATAAAAAAAAAATAAATAAATAAAAACAAACTGCAATTTATGACAAAGTATTTAATAAGTAAAACAAAACAGATAAACAAATTAAAAAATGAAAACTAAGACAGTGTGTACAGCTGCACTGCAATACAACAGTCATAATATTTACAGCACCACTCAAGCAGCAAATACCATATGTACAGTATTATATTTGTATCTACAAATGTACCATTGACATATTTTGAGCCATTACAAATTCTTGACCTAGTACATTACACTTTCCTGAACTAGTACAACAGTAACAGTTTTCTGAGTATCTGAATATGTGCTAATGCCACCAACACTACCATCAATTACGCATGTTATTTAATTACAAGTAGCAAGACACTAAATCATCAAGACCCTAAGAAATGAAATAAAATGGTGACAACAAAAAGGAAAACACAATGATTAGTCAATCAGCTTCACTTTCATTTTCCTACCACCTATTACAAGCTACACCTATTCAGGCTACTGCAGTGAAAGATAGTAGACTGGTCAACACGACGTGGCACAGGCTGACATTTACGGTGGAACCACTCTTGACAGACCATGCATTCTACCATGAAACGTTTGCGCAGGTCTGGCTGCCTGCACACACAGTAGATGCGTTCCTGTTCCTGGTGCACTATCCCAGTCTTCTGACGGCAAGCTGTTTTGGTACCTTTGAGCATGTACATCTCTTTCATCCTTCGAAGATCTCTCTTCTCAGTCGATCTTAAACCTTCACCATAGTTTCCCGACTCCAGATAACCTTTTAGCTTCATCATTTTCTTGTGAAAAACTGACATCCTTTTACTAAGATCCATTGTGGAAGTAAAGGCGTTAGCTGTTGTTCTAGCAAAGCACAAACGAAAAGTGACAGTTTACGGTTCGGGATTAAATTTACGTCCCCAACACCAAAGCATATAGGGGACGACTGACAGTTTACCATGTGTATCAGTTTATAGTCCCCTCTCTTCCCGATAAGGATTTTCAGAGAGGAGACTTATATACTGTATATAAGTACTGACAGTTTACCGTGCGGACAAAGTGTTATAAACAAAGGCAGACATGAACGATAACTCCTAAGGTAGTACTTTTATTACTTCCCTTGCGCGCGCGGACGGAGTATAATGCGATCCAATCCGTAATGCTACACCGGCAAGCGGCCAGTGTGCAAGGGTAACTGTAGATTATAGTCACACGACACCGGAGCGTATAGGCGACTACTGGTCACATTATTCTGACACCAGCCAACCAGTTGATGGTAAGTGGAAAATAATATGGTCACACATTGGCCAATCCGGGATTCGAACCAGGTACCTTTCGGTTACTAGTAAGCCGCTCTACCAACTGAGCTACACGGCCCCACGTTGTGTGTAAGCCTGGCACGTGATTATCTTGACTGGCAGGATGGAGGGGAAGACACTCTGGTTTTTGTTCTATTATAACTTCCGTTATGAGGGCGGTTACTAGGCAACGACAAAATTGTTGCACATGTTGAGTCATGGTAAGTATGCTTATTAATAATAAATTTAGATTTTAATTTGTAATTCATTGTACTACCTACAGAAGTTGGCTTGTAACTCCTGATGTAGCGTTTTAACGAAATACATTTATAGAGAATCTTTTACTCTGCTGTGTTTTTGTCTACAACCTTTTCACTTGTCTTATTAACACAGGAGGATTTTGATTAGTATGCAACTCGCACTGCTGATGTTGTACACTTTCATGGTTGCCCATAGAGCTGCATGCCAGACTCGGTCAAATGCCTTCTTGAAGTCTATGAACACATGATATAGATGTTGTTGGTGCTGTAGGTATTTCTCACAGATTATTCTGAGGTTGAAAATCTGTTCAGTGGTACTTCGCCCTGCCATGAATCCTGCTTGTTCTTCAGCTATGATTTGTTCAGCTTGTGGTTTCAACCTGTTGAGTATTATTTTCAGGAGGACCTTGCTGGGATGGCTGATGAGGCTGATGGTGCGGTAATTTTCACACTCCTGAAGGTTACCTTTTTTGGGAAGAGTGATGACAAGCGACTGGGTCCATGGTGTAGGCCATTCCCCACTCTGCCAGATCTTGTTACAGATAATGGTGAGAGCATCAGTCATCGCTTCTCCTCCTGCTTGTAGCAGTTCCGCGTCATCGGGAACTGGTTCAGAACAACAATCGGTGTGCGTCAAGGATGCCTACTCTCTCCAACACTCTTCAACATCTTCCTAGAGCGCATCATATCAGATGCTCTTGCAGATCACGAAGGCACAGTCAGCATAGGGGGCAGAGCAATCTCCAATCTTCGTTTTGCGGATGATGTTGATGGATTGGCTGGAGAGGAACAAGAACTTGAACAGCTTGTACAGAGGCTTGACACCACCTCCAGAGCTTATGGAATGGAAATAAGTGCAGAGAAGACCAAAATGATGACCAACAACACCAATGGCATCAACACGGACATCAAAGTACAAGGCCAATCCCTCAACACAGTGCACAGCTTCAAATATTTAGGAGCCATTGTGTCAGACAATGGGTCTCGACAGGAAGTCCTCTCCAGGATCGCACAAACAACTGCTGCCCTGACAAGGTTGAAGCCCATTTGGAAAGACAGAACCATCAGTCTACATTCCAAAGTAAGACTGCTGCGCTCTCTGGTCATCTCCATCTTCCTATATGCTTGCGAAGCATGGACCTTCACAGCAGATCTCCAACGAAGAATACAAAGCATGGAGATGAGGTGCTACAGAAGACTTCTGTGCATTTCCTATACCCAACACATCACCAACGTTGAAGTCCGACAGACCATCACACAAGCCATTGGACAACACGATGACCTGCTCACAGTGGTGAAGAAACGGAAACTCCGATGGTATGGCCACGTCACCAGATCATCAGGCCTTGCAAAGACCATTCTGCAAGGCACAGTGCAAAGAGGTAGAAGAAGGGGGAGACCGAAAAAGAGGTGGGAGGACAACATTCGAGAATGGACTGGTTTGACACTGAGCGAAGCCATGAGAGCTGCTGAGGACAGAGAAAGATGGAGTATGCTGGTTAAGCGATCATCTGTGGTGCCCCTACGACCTTCGGGTTATGGGACAGGATAGGATAGGATAGGATGCAATTCGCACACACATACTAGCGCTCAGGCACAGAGGAAGTCTTTCTTCTTACAACCTATAAGCCTACAATTTAACAAGTGGCTGAAGAATTATGAATTCCTTAACTAATGATTTGTATAAGATATTAATTATACATACTGTTGTAAACAGTAATAAAATTTTCCAGTGGCTACAAACTACACCTTAACTAACTAAACATGTGGCTTCTTACAACTGGCAACTGACATATAAATAGTATCCACACTTTCTGGAAATTTAGTGCTTTAAATCCCACTGTCATTTATATTTGTTCTCTCAATCTAGCATCTTCTTCGCTAGGCCAGTCGCCTACCTTTTTTTCTTGAAAACTCCCAAAACTCCCCCGTGGGGGTGCCGTGGATTTCAGTATAAATAGTATCCCCACTTTATGGAAATTTAGTGCTTTAAATTCCCACTGTCGCTTTCTCCATTGTTTTGTCTCATTCCTACTCTGTTCTATCAATCTACTTCTTCGCTAGACCAGTCACCTACCGTTTTTCTTGAAAACTCTTCCAGGACAAAAATCCTCATTTGTGTGTGAGGTCCGACTGAATGGAATGAAGTCACTGACCAATCCATACACACAAGCAATAATAATTGTATTTCTGTTTTTCTTCTTTTTCAATTGTAGCAAATAGTTTCCTAACCCCCGTTGGGGTGCCGGGGGTTTCAGTATAAATAGTATCCCCACTTTCTGGAAATTTAGTGCTTTAACATAAAACATGGCTAGCATGGTCACAAATATATGTACTAACACTTCCTGACGTTGCTTAACATGAATCATGGCTAGCATTGTCACATATCCATGTACTTACACTTCCTGACGTTGCTTTACATGAAACATGGCAAGCATGGTCACATATCCATGTACTAACACTTCCTGACGTTGCTTAACATAAAACATGGCTAGCATGGTCACATATCCAAGTACTAACCCTTCCTGACGTTGCTTTACATAAAACATGGCTACCAGGGTCATATATCCATGTACTAACACTTCCTGACGTTGCTTTACATGAAACATGGCTAGCATGGTCACATATCCATGTACTATCACTTCCTGACGTTGCTTTACATGAAACATGGCTAGCATGGTCACTTATCCATGTACTAACACTTCTTTCTTAACGTTGCCTAACATAAAACATTGCTAGCATGGTCACATATCCATGTACTAACACTTCCTGACGTTGCTTTACATGAAACATCGCTAGCATGGTCACATATCCATGTACTAACACTTCCTGACGTTGCTTAACTTAAAAAATTGCTAGCATGGTCACATATCCATGTACTACCACTTCCTGAGGTTGTTTTACATGAAACATTGCTAGCATGGTCACATATCCATGTACTAACTCTTCCTGACGTTGCTTAACAAAAAACATTGCTAGCATAGTCACATATCCAAGTACTAACACTTCCTGACGTTGCTTAACATAAAACATGGCTAGCATGGTCACATATCCATGTACTAACACTTCCTGACGTTGCTTAACATAAAACATGGCTAGCATGGTCACATATCCAAGTACTAACACTTCCTGACGTTGCTTAACATTAAACATGGCAAGCATGGTCACATATTCATGTATTAACACTTCCTGACGTTGCTTAACATAAAACATGGCTAGCATGGTCACATATCCATGTACTAACACTTTCTGACGTTGCTTTACATAAAACATGGCTAGCATGGTCACATATCCATGTACTAACACTTCCTGACGTTGCTTAACATAAAACATGGCTAGCATGGTCACATATCCATGGACTAACACTTCCTGACTTTGCTTAACATAAAACATTGCTAGCATGGTCACATATCCAAGTACTAACCCTTCCTGACGTTGCTTTACATAAAACATGGCTAGCATGAACACATATTCATGTACTAACACTTCCTGACGTTGCTTTACATGAAACATGGCTAGCATGGTCACATATCCATGTACTAACACTTCCTGACGTTGCTTTACATGAAACATGGCTAGCATGGTCACATATCCAAGTACTAACACTTCCTGACGTTGCTTAACATCAAACGTGGCTAGCAAGGTCACAAATCCAAGTACTAACACTTCCTGACGTTGCTTTACATAAAACATTGCTAGCGTGGTCACATATCCATGTACTGACCTTTCCTGGCGTTGCTTAACATAAAACATTGCTAGCATGGTCACATATTCAAGTACTAACACTTCCTGACGTTGCTAAACATCAAACATGGCTAGCATAGTCACATATCCATGTACTGACACTTCCTGACGTTGCTTTACATGAAACATGGCTAGAATGGTCACATATCCATGTACTAACACTTCCTGACGTTGCTTAACATAAAACATGGCCAGCATGGTCACATATCCATGTACTAAAACTTCCTGACGTTGCTTAACATAAAACATGGCTAGCATGGTCACATATCCATGTACTAACACTTCCTGACGTTGTTTTACATAAAACATTGCTAGCATGGTCACATATCCTTGTACTAACACTTCCTGACGTTGCTTAACATAAAACATGGCTAGCATGGTCACATATTCATGAACTAACACTTCGTGACGTTGCTTTACATGAAACATTGCTAGCATGGTCACATACCCATGTACTAACACTTCCTGACGTTGCTTAACATAAAACATGGCTAGCATGGTCACATATCCAAATACTAACACTTCCTGACGTTGCTTAACATTAAACACAGCTAGCATGGTCACATATCCATGTACCAACACTTTCTGACGTTGCTTTCCATGAAACATTGCTAGCATGGTCACATATCCATGTACTAACACTTCCTGACGTTGCCTAACATAAAACATGGCTAGCAGGGTCATATATCCATGTACTATCTGGCTTGGTTCCGTTCATACCTCTCTGACCGCACTCAATCTGTTCTTGTCAATGGTACTCAGTCTTTTTGTTTTCCTCTGAGGTTTGGAGTTCCACAGGGTTCTGTTCTTGGACCTATCCTCTTCACCATGTACACTCAACCTCTCAGCTCAATCATCAAAACTTTTGATCATCTGTACCATTTCCTTCCTGATGACTCTCAAATTCACAACTCCGCTCATCCAGCTGACATCCCCAGCCTTGCTGGTGAATTGTCGCGCTGCATCAGCTCTGTCGCAGACTGGATGGCAGAAAACAAGCTAAAGGTGAATGATGATAAAACTGAAGTCATCGCCATTGGTACCAACAGCAAGCTCCGCCAGCTCTCGACACACTCTCTGCAAGTCAATGATGACTCTATCCCTTTCTCAACTTCTGCTCGGAATCTGGGTGTACATCTAGATGAGAGTCTGTCCATGGAATCTCACATCAACAATCTCTGCAAATCTCTGAATTTCCATCTTCGTCGTATCAGCAAAATCCGCCAATATCTTTCTGTTGATTCTGCCAACAAGCTTGCTGTCTTTTTCATCCTTTCTAGGCTTGACTATTGCAACTCTCTCTTTGCTGGTCTTCCTAACAACAAACTTCAAAAACTTCAGCGCATTCAGAACCATGCCGCTCGGCTGGTGCTCCAACAATCCCGATGCGCTAGCGCCACTTCCGCTCTGACTGCTCTTCACTGGCTGCCAGTGAAAGCCAGAGTTGACTACAAAGTTGCCTCTATTTGCTATCAGTCTCTTCATGACCAACATTTTCCTGTCTACCTCTCTGAACTTCTCAACCCTTACAAGCCAACCCGCACTCTTCGCTCTCAAGATGCTTCTCTTCTGCCAGTTCCTCGCTACTCTCTTGGAACATTTGGCATAAGAGCTTTTTCCGTCTATGCTCTTACCCTGTGGAACAAACTCCCATGCAGCCTTCGCCAATCTCCATCTCTTGACTTTTTCAAAGCCCAAATGAAAACCTATCTCTTCCTCTTACACCTGTAGAACATCCTCCCTGGCGGACACCCTGTTGCGCTGATACCTGAAATGTGTGTGTAGGGGTATATGTGTGTGTGTGAATATAGGTGTGAATGTGTGTGTGTGTGTGAATGTGTGGGTGAATGCGTGTGTACGTGGATGCATGTGCGTATGCGTGTACTTGTCTTAAAATTGTTTTGCTTTTTTAAATGACATTTGATCCCTCTTAACTTGTTTTCACTGTAAATGAAATTAGAAACTGCTATTATTATTATTATTATTATTATTATTATTATTATTATTATTATTATTATTATTATTATTATTATTATTATTATTATTATTATTATTATTATTATTGTTATTGGTGTTGTTACTATTATTATGTGAATCACAAATATGTTTTCTTTTTAAACCAGATTAAAGCCATTACACAAGCTTTTATTCTCTTCATCTGGCCTGTCATATGTTGTAACGATGTTTAGTTATTCAAAGATTATTCTACTTTTAAAACTGCTGTATTTCACCACCGTTTACACTTTACATCTTAGATGAGGCATTGTTGATCTGCCTCTTTTGGTATTAACGTCCCTCTCTTAATTTTTTTCGGTGAAATTATTCATTTATTTTATATAAGTTTATTGATTGATTGACTGATTTTTTACTTTTATTTGTTGTTTGTTACCTTTACTAGGTTTACATGTTGTCTTGCTTGAAAACGCAGAATAGATTTATTATGCGTGTGTATCTGTGTGTGGCTGCGTGTGATCAATCGCTTTGTAAAGCATTTTATGTTTGAATTGCGCTATACAAAATAAATTATTATTATTACTAACACTTCCTGACGTTGCTTTACATAAAACATTGCTGACATGGTCACATATCCATGTACTAACACTTCCTGACGTTGCATTACATGAAACAATGCTAGCATGGTCACATATACATGTACTAACACTTCCTGACGTTGCTTAACAAAAAACATGGCTAGCATGGTCACATATCCATGTCCGAACACTTCCTGACGTTGCTTAAGAAAAATCATGGCTAGCATGGTCACATATCCATGTACTAACACTTCCTGACGTTGCTTAACATAAAACATTACTAGCATGGTCAAATATCCAAGTACTAACACTTACTGACGTTGCTAACATTAAACATGGCTAGCATTGGTCACATATCCATGCACTAACACTTCCTGACGTTGCTTTACATAAAACATTGCTAGCATGGTCACATATCCATGTACTAACACTTCCTGACGTTGCTTTACAAGAGACAAGGCTAGCATGGTCACATATTCATGTACTAACACTTCCTGACGCTGCTTAACATAAAACATGGCTAGCATGGTCACATATCCATGTACTATAACTTCCCGACGTCGCTGGACAAAAAACATGGCTAGCATGGTCACATATCCATGTACTAACACTTCCTGACGTTGCTTAACATAAAACATGGCTAGCATGGTCACATATCCAAGTACTAACACTTACTGACGTTGCTTAACATAAAACATGGCTAGCAAGGTCACATATCCATGTACTAACACTTTCTGACGTTGCTTTACATGAAACATTGCTAGCATGGTCACATATCCATGTACTAACACTTCCTGACGTTGCTTAACATGAAACATTGCTAGCATGGTCACATATCCATGTACTAACACTTCCTGACGTTGCTTAACATAAAACATGGCTAGCATGGTCACATATCCATGTACTAAACTTTCCTGACGTTGCTTAACATGAAACATGGCTAGCATGGTCACATATCCATGTACTAACACTTCCTGACATTGCTTAACATAAAACATTGCTAGCATGGTCACATATCCAAGTACTAACCCTTCCTGACGTTGCTTTACATAAAACATGGCTAGCATGGTCACATATGCATGTACTAACACTTCCTGACGTTGCTTTACATGAAACATGGCTAGCATGGTCACATATCCATGTACTAACACTTCCTGACGTTGTTTTACATAAAAAATTGCTAGAATGGTCACATATCCATGTACTGACACTTCCTGGCGTTGCTTAACATAAAACATTGCCAGCATGGTCACATATCCAAGTACTAACACTTCCTGACGTTGCTTAACATCAAACATGGCTAGCATGGTCACATATCCATGTACTAACACTTCCTGACGTTGCTTTACATGAAACATGGCTAGAATGGTCACATATCCATGTACTAACACTTCCTGACGTTGCTTAACATAAAACATTGCTAGCATGGTCACATATCCATGTACTAACACATCCTGACGTTGCTTTACATGAAACATGGCTAGCATGTCCACATATCCAAGTACTAACACTTCCTGACGTTGCTTAACATCAAACATGGCTAGCATGGTCACATATACAAGTACTAACACTTCCTGATGTTCCTTTAAATGAAACATTGCTAGCATAAACAAATATCCATGTACTGACACTTCCTGACGTTGTTTAACATAAAACATTGCTATCATGGTCATATATCCATGTACTAACACTTCCTGACGTTGCTTAACATAAAACATTGCTAGCATGGCCACATATCCAAGTACTAACACTTCCTAACGTTGCTTAACATCAAACATGGCTAGCATGGTCACATATCCAAGAACTAACACTTCCTGACGTTGCTTTACATCAAACATGGCTAGCATGGACACATATCCATGTACTAACACTTCCTGACGTTGCTTAACATAAAACATGGCAAGCGTTGTCACTTATCCATCTACTAAAACTTCCTGACATTGCCTAACATAAAACATGGCTAGCATGGTCACATATCCATGTACTAACACTTCCTGACGTTGCTTTACATGAAACATTGCTAGCATGGTCACATATCCATGTACTAACACTTCCTGACATTGCTTTACATTAAACATTGCTAGCATGGTCACATATCCATGTACTAACACTTCCTGACGTTGCTTTACATGAAACATTGCTAGCATGGTCACATATCCATGTACTAACACTTCCTGACGTTGCTTAAAATAAAACATGGCTAGCATGGTCACATATGTATGTACTAACACCTCGTGACGTTGCTTTACATGAAACATTTCTAGCATGGTCACATATCCATGTACTAACACTTCCTGACGTTGCCTAACATAAAACATGGCTAGCATGGTCACATATCCAAGTACTAACACTTACTAACGTTGCTTAACAATAAACATGGCTAGCATGGTCACATATCCATGAACTAACACTTCCTGACGTTGCTTTACATGAAACATTGATAGCATGGTCACATATCCATGAACTAACACTTCCTGACGTTGCTTAACATAAAACGTGGCTAGCAAGGTCACATATCCATGTACTTACACTTTCAGACGTTGCTTGACATGAAACATTGCTAGCATGGTAACATATCCATGTACTAACACTTCCTGACATTGCCTAACATAAAACATTGCAAGCATGGTCACATATCCAAGTACTAACCCTTCCTGACGTTGCTTTACATAAAACATGGCTAGCATGGTCACATATGCATGTACTAACACTTCCTGACGTTGCTTTACATGAAACATGGCTAGCATGGTCACATATCCATGTACAAACACTTCCTGACGTTGTTTTACATAAAACATTGCTAGCATGGTCACATATCCATGTACTGACACTTCCTGGCGTTACTTAACATAAAACATTGCCAGCATGGTCACATATCCAAGTACTAACACTTCCTGACGTTGCTTAACATCAAACATGGCTAGCATGGTCACATATCCATGTACTAACACTTCCTGACGTTGCTTTACATGAAACATGGCTAGAATGGTCACATATCCATGTACTAACACTTCCTGACGTTGCTTAACATAAAACATTGCTAGCATGGTCACATATCCATGTACTAACACATCCTGACGTTGCTTTACATAAAACATGGCTAGCATGTCCACATATCCAAGTACTAACACTTCCTGACGTTGCTTAACATCAAACATGGCTAGCATGGTCACATATACAAGTAATAACACTTCCTGACGTTGCTTTAAATGAAACATTGCTATCATGGACAAATATCCATGTACTGACACTTCCTGACGTTGCTTAACATAAAACATTGCTATCATGGTCATATATCCATGTACTAACACTTCCTGACGTTGCTTAACATAAAACATTGCTAGCATGGCCACATATCCAAGTACTAACACTTCCTAACGTTGCTTAACATCAAACATGGCTAGCATGGTCACATATCCAAGAACTAACACTTCCTGACGTTGCTTTACATCAAACATGGCTAGCATGGTCACATATCCATGTACTAACACTTCCTGACGTTGCTTAACATAAAACATGGCAAGCGTTGTCACATATCCATGTACTAACACTTCCTGACGTTGCTTTACATGAAACATTGCTAGCATGGTCACATATCCATGTACTAACACTACCTGACATTGCTTTACATTAAACATTGCTAGCATGGTCACATATCCATGTACTAACACTTCCTGACGTTGCTTTACATGAAACATTGCTAGCATGGTCACATATCCAAGTACTAACACTTCCTGACGTTGCTTAAAATAAAACATGGCTAGCATGGTCACATATGTATGTACTAACCTCGTGACGTTGCTTTACATGAAACATTTTTAGCATGGTCACATATCCATATACTAACACTTCCTGACGTTGCCTAACATAAAACATGGCTAGCATGGTCACATATCCAAGTACTAACACTTACTAACTTTGCTTAACAATAAACATGTCTAGCATGGTCACATATCCATGTACTAACACTTCCTGACGTTGCTTTACATGAAACATTGATAGCATGGTCACATATCCATGAACTAACACTTCCTGACGTTGCTTAACATAAAACGTGGCTAGCAAGGTCACATATCCATGTACTAACACTTCCTGACGTTGCTTGACATGAAACATTGCTAGCATGGTAACATATCCATGTACTAACACTTCCTGACGTTGCTTAACATCAAACATTGCTAGCATGGTCACATATCTAAGTACTAACACTTCCTGATGTTGCTTAACATAAAACATTGCTAGCATGGTCACATATCCATGTAATAACACTTTCTGACGCTGCTTAACATAAAACATGGCTAGCATGGTCACATATAAATGTACTAACACTTCCTGACGTTGCATTACATGAAACATTGCGAGCATGGTCACATATGCATGTACTAACTCTTCTTGATGGTGCTTAACAAAAACATGGCTAGCATGGTCACATATCCATGTCCTAACACTTCCTGACGTTGCTTAACAAAAAGCATGGCTAGCATGGTCACATATCCATGTCCTAACACTTCCTGACGTTGCTTAACAAAAAGCATGGCTAGCATGGTCACATATCCATGTACTAACACTTCCTGACGTTGCTTAACATAAAACATGGCTAGCATGGTCAAATATCTAAGTACTAACACTTTCTGACGTTGCTAACATTAAACATTGCTAGCATGGTCACATATCCATGTACTAACACTTCCTGACCTTGCTTTACATGAAACATGGCTAGCATGGTCACATATCCATGTATTAAGTCTTCCTGACGCTGCTTAACATAAAACATGGCTAGCATGGTCACACATCCATGTACTAACACTTCCTGACGTTGCTTAACAAAAAACATGGCTAGCATGGTCACATATCCATGTACTAACAATTCCTGACATTGCTTAACATAAAACATGGCTAGCATGGTCACATATCCATGTACTAACACTTCCTGACGTTGGTTAACAAAAAACATGGCTAGCATGGTCACATATCCATGTACTAACACTTCCTGACGTCGCTTAACATAAAACCTGGCTAGCATGGTCACATATCCAAGTACTAACACTTACTGACGTTGCCTAACATAAAACATGGGTAGCAAGGTCACATATCCATGTACTAACACTTTCTGACGTTGCTTTACATGAAATATTGCTAGCATGGTCACATATCCATGTACTAACACTTCCTGACGTTGCTTAACATGAAACATGGCTAGCATGGTCACGTATCCATGTACTAACACTTCCTGACGTTGCTTAACATAAAACATGGCTAGCATGGTCACATATCCATGTACTAAACTGTCCTGACGTTGCTTAACATGATACATGGCTAGCATGGTCACATATCCATGTACTAACACTTCCTGACATTTCTTAACATAAAACATTGCTAGCATGGTCACATATCCAAGCACTAACCCTTCCTGACGTTGCTTTACATAAAACATGGCTAGCATGGTCACATATCCATGTACTAACACTTCCTGACGTTGCTTTACATGAAACATGGCTAGAATGGTCACAAATCCATGTACTAACACTTCCTGACGTTGCTTAACATAAAACATTGCTAACATGGTCACATATCCATGTACTAACACTTCCTGACGTTGCTTAACATGAAACATGGCTAGCATGGTCACATATCCATGTACTAACACTTCCTGACGTTGCTTAACATAAACATTGCTAGCATAGTCACATATCCAAGTACTAACACTTCCCGACGTTGCTTAACATAAAACATGGCTAGCATGGTCACATATCCATGTACTAACACTTCCTGACGTTGTTTTACATAAAACATGGCTAGCATGGTCACATATCCATATACTAACACTTCCTGACGTTGCTTTACATCAAACATTGCTAGTATGGTCACATATCCATGTACTAACACTTCCTGACGTTGCTTTACTTGAAACATTGCTAGCATGGTCACATATCCATGTACTAACACTTCCTGACGTTGCTTAACATAAAACATTGCTAGATTAGTCACATATTTATGTACTAACACTTTCTGACGTTGCTTTACATGAAACATGGCTAGCATGGTCACATATCCAAGTACTAACACTTCCTGACGTTGCTTAACATCCAACATGGCTAGCATGGTCACATATCCAAGTACTAACACTTCCTGACGTTGCTTTACATGAAACATTGCTAGCATGGTCACATATCCATGTACTGACTCTTCCTGATGTTGCTTAACATAAAACATTGCTAGCATGGTCACATATCCATGTACTAACACTTCCTGACGTTGCTTAACATAAAACATTGCTAGCATGGTCACATATCCATGTATTAACACTTCCTGACGTTGCTTAACATAAAACATGGCTAGCATGGTCACATATCCATGTACTAACACTTTCTGAGGTTGCTTTACATGAAACATGGCTAGCATGGTCACATATCCATGTACTAACACTTCCTGACTTTGCTTAACATAAAACATGGCTAGCATGGTGTCACGTGGGGTTTATGGGCCCTGCACAATGGAATTATGGACCCTCACGTTTATTCGGTGGGAACTGCTAGTAAGTCACCCTATGAATTACTTTAATAAATTTATTTGTTTAGCTCGTTCTGTGTTAAGGTTGGGGTACAGAGATAGATAGAAAAATGTTAAAAGATTACTGTCACACTAGCTTTCACACGGCTATGAATCTAAGTAGTCCAGCCACTTGATAACAGTTAAAATCACACATTTATTTCTTCTACTCTATACAAGATTCTCTAAGTACTAATCGAACTTAAAAAGTCTCAGTCAATGCTAATAGTTCGATCGCTGATAGTCTATGCAGCTGTTATTTCTTCCTCGGGCACTTGCTATTATATCTCATGTAGATTTGGACTACTGTGGTCCGTTTTACAGTTTCTGAAGAGTTGGACTACTGTGGTCCGTTTTCGATCAGTTTAAGTGCACGTAGGAGTTTACACTTAACTGCTAGATGGTGCGTGCGAAGTCCTTCTGTGAGGTAGCTTCTGGTCCACCTGTATCGTTGTGTAGTTGGGTTCCCTTGCCACGCTGTGGAGTCTTGTAGGGTGTGATCCAGGGTAACTCTCTCCGACCTGTGCGGTAGAGGTTACGCAGACAACTCGTCGTTTCTGTGGAGTTGTGCGCACGGGATAGCTCGCCTGCTCGTCTGTAATATAAGAGACGAAATTCTGCACAACCCTGAATAATCGGTTTCTGCAGAGCGTCTCACTGAAAGCCAAAGTAGCCCTCAGTGATAGCTCCACATCTCTATACATAAGCGACGAACACTCTGCTACTTCCGGGGTCCACTGGAATCTCAACTCTAAATTCCTATACATACATAAATATCAATCGTGTCTAACTATACACATACAGAATTAATAATATTATAAACATTCAGTGGTACAGCCACTGGTCTGCAAACATACATATAAGTTAAACAACAGTGGTTCCGTATGGTATGCAACATGGCGGTGCAACCGGTCGTGTTTCGCCACGTGTTCGGCTTTTCCACATGGTCACGCAAATTCGGATTAACAATTCACATTTATGCATAGCAAATTC
This sequence comes from Oncomelania hupensis, assembly GCA_036898135.1. NCBI lineage: Eukaryota > Metazoa > Mollusca > Gastropoda > Littorinimorpha > Pomatiopsidae > Oncomelania > Oncomelania hupensis. The sequence continues at coordinate 39,957,656 of CM072520.1, read as the reverse complement.
CACAAACATAATTTCAACAATAATATAAATATATCACGATGAAACAGAAGGATGTTCATTTACCTGTTTGACAAGTTCAGGCCCGTGGTGACTTAATAGAATTCTAAGATTCTTAAGTCCTGCTTCCTGGTCTATGTGTGGAAAGATTTCTCTGCCAGCTTTCTAGCTGTTAACACTTCGGTGTATTACTCCCAACTGACCAAAATGTGCGAGGTTTTTGGACCCAGTCAAACTTGCTCCAACCGCTTAGCCTGCTTCTGATTGGTTAAAACGGTCAGATTCAAAGCTCAAGTGCTGAGTCACTGCGCTGTGGGTGGCTCGCTCGCTGTGTCTGGCCTTCTGTGTACCTTAATTGCTGGCTGTGTAATATACTGACTCTCTACTGTTACAAAGACTACACAAGGCTAAATATTCAACAGGCAGAGTTAAAACTAGCCAGATCATGACACATGGTCACATATCCATGTACTAACACTTCCTGACTTTGCTTAACATAAAACATTGCTAGCATGGTCACATATCCAAGTACTAACCCTTCCTGACGTTGCTTTACATAAAACATGGCTAGCATGAACACATATCCATGTACTAACACTTCCTGACGTTGCTTTACATGAAACATGGCTAGCATGGTCACATTTCCAAGTACTAACTGTTCCTGACGTTTCTTAACATCAAACATGGCTAGCAAGGTCACAAATCCAAGTACTAACACTTCCTGACGTTGCTTTACATAAAACATGGCTAGCATGGTCAACTATCCAAGTACTAACACTTACTGACGTTGCTAACATTAAACATGGCTAGCATTGGTCACAAATCCATGCACTAACACTTCCTGACGTTGCTTTACATAAAACATTGCTAGCATGGTCAAATATCCATGTACTAACACTTCCTGACGCTGCTTAACACAAAACATGGCTAGCATGGTCACATCTCCATGTACTAACACTTCCTGACGTTGCTTAACATGAAACATATATAGCATGGTCACATATTCAAGTACTAACTTTTCCTATCGTTGCTTAACATCAAACATAACTAGCATGGTCACATATCCAAGTACTAACACTTCCTGACGTTGCTTTACATGAAACATGGCTAGCATAGTCACATATCCATGTACTAACACTTCCTGACGTTGCTTAACATAAAACATGGCAAGCATGGTCACATATCCATGTACTAAAACTTCCTGACGTTGCTTAACATAAAACATGGCTAGCATGGTCACATATCCATGTACTAACACTTCGTGACGTTGCTTTACATGAAACATTGCTAGCATGGTCACATATTTATGTACTAACACTTTCTGATGTTGCTTAACATAAAACATGTCTAGCATGGTCACATATCCAAATACTAACACTTCCTGACACTGCTTAACATAACACAGCTAGCATGGTCACATATCCATGTACTAACACTTCCTGACGTTGCTTTACATGAAACATTGCTAGCATGGTCACATATCCATGTACTAACACTTCCTGACGTTGCTTAACCTAAAACAGTGCTAGCATGGTCACATATCTATGTACTAACACTTTCTGACGTTGCTTTAAATGAAACATGGCTAGCATGGTTACATATCTATGTACTAACACTTCCTGACGTTGATTAACATAAAACATTGCTAGCAAGGTCACTTATCCATGTACTAACACTTCAAGACGTTGCTTAACAAAAAACATGGCTAGCATGGTCACATACCCATGTACTAACACTTCCTGACGTTGCTTAACATAAAACATGGCTAGCATGGTCACATATCCAAGTACTAACACTTACTAACGTTGCTTAACATTAAACATGGCTAGCATGGTCACATATCCATGTACTAACACTTCCTGACGTTGCTTTACATGAAACATTGATAGCATGGTCACATATCCATGAACTAACACTTCCTGACGTTGCTAAACATAAAACATGGCTAGCAAGGTCACATATTTATGTACTAACACTTTCAGACGTTGCTTTACATGAAACATTGCTAGCATGGTCACATATCCATGTACTAACACTTCTTGACGTTGCTTAACATCAAACAATGCTAGAATGGTCACATATCTAAGTACTAACACCTTATGACGTTGCTTAACATAAAACGTTGCTAGCATGGTCACATATCCATGTACTAACACTTCCTGACGTTGCTTTACATGAAACATTGATAGCATGGTCACATATCCATGAACTAACACTTCCTGACGTTGCTTAACATAAAACGTGGCTAGCAAGGTCACATATCCATGTACTAACACTTCCTGACGTTGCTTGACATGAAACATTGCTAGCATGGTAACATATCCATGTACTAACACTTCCTGACGTTGCTTAACATCAAACATTGCTAGCATGGTCACATATCTAAGTACTAACACTTCCTGATGTTGCTTAACATAAAACATTGCTAGCATGGTCACATATCCATGTAATAACACTTTCTGACGCTGCTTAACATAAAACATGGCTAGCATGGTCACATATAAATGTACTAACACTTCCTGACGTTGCATTACATGAAACATTGCGAGCATGGTCACATATGCATGTACTAACTCTTCTTGATGGTGCTTAACAAAAACATGGCTAGCATGGTCACATATCCATGTCCTAACACTTCCTGACGTTGCTTAACAAAAAGCATGGCTAGCATGGTCACATATCCATGTCCTAACACTTCCTGACGTTGCTTAACAAAAAGCATGGCTAGCATGGTCACATATCCATGTACTAACACTTCCTGACGTTGCTTAACATAAAACATGGCTAGCATGGTCAAATATCTAAGTACTAACACTTTCTGACGTTGCTAACATTAAACATTGCTAGCATGGTCACATATCCATGTACTAACACTTCCTGACCTTGCTTTACATGAAACATGGCTAGCATGGTCACATATCCATGTACTAAGTCTTCCTGACGCTGCTTAACATAAAACATGGCTAGCATGGTCACACATCCATGTACTAACACTTCCTGACGTTGCTTAACAAAAAACATGGCTAGCATGGTCACATATCCATGTACTAACAATTCCTGACATTGCTTAACATAAAACATGGCTAGCATGGTCACATATCCATGTACTAACACTTCCTGACGTTGGTTAACAAAAAACATGGCTAGCATGGTCACATATCCATGTACTAACACTTCCTGACGTCGCTTAACATAAAACCTGGCTAGCATGGTCACATATCCAAGTACTAACACTTACTGACGTTGCCTAACATAAAACATGGGTAGCAAGGTCACATATCCATGTACTAACACTTTCTGACGTTGCTTTACATGAAATATTGCTAGCATGGTCACATATCCATGTACTAACACTTCCTGACGTTGCTTAACATGAAACATGGCTAGCATGGTCACGTATCCATGTACTAACACTTCCTGACGTTGCTTAACATAAAACATGGCTAGCATGGTCACATATCCATGTACTAAACTTTCCTGACGTTGCTTAACATGATACATGGCTAGCATGGTCACATATCCATGTACTAACACTTCCTGACATTTCTTAACATAAAACATTGCTAGCATGGTCACATATCCAAGCACTAACCCTTCCTGACGTTGCTTTACATAAAACATGGCTAGCATGGTCACATATCTATGTACTAACACTTCCTGACGTTGCTTTACATGAAACATGGCTAGAATGGTCACAAATCCATGTACTAACACTTCCTGACGTTGCTTAACATAAAACATTGCTAACATGGTCACATATCGATGTACTAACACTTCCTGACGTTGCTTAACATGAAACATGGCTAGCATGGTCACATATCCATGTACTAACACTTCCTGACGTTGCTTAACATAAACATTGCTAGCATAGTCACATATCCAAGTACTAACACTTCCCGACGTTGCTTAACATAAAACATGGCTAGCATGGTCACATATCCATGTACTAACACTTCCTGACGTTGTTTTACATAAAACATGGCTAGCATGGTCACATATCCATATACTAACACTTCCTGACGTTGCTTTACATCAAACATTGCTAGTATGGTCACATATCCATGTACTAACACTTCCTGACGTTGCTTTACTTGAAACATTGCTAGCATGGTCACATATCCATGTACTAACACTTCCTGACGTTGCTTAACATAAAACATTGCTAGATTAGTCACATATTTATGTACTAACACTTTCTGACGTTGCTTTACATGAAACATGGCTAGCATGGTCACATATCCAAGTACTAACACTTCCTGACGTTGCTTAACATCCAACATGGCTAGCATGGTCACATATCCAAGTACTAACACTTCCTGACGTTGCTTTACATGAAACATTGCTAGCATGGTCACATATCCATGTACTGACTCTTCCTGATGTTGCTTAACATAAAACATTGCTAGCATGGTCACATATCCATGTACTAACACTTCCTGACGTTGCTTAACATAAAACATTGCTAGCATGGTCACATATCCATGTATTAACACTTCCTGACGTTGCTTAACATAAAACATGGCTAGCATGGTCACATATCCATGTACTAACACTTTCTGAGGTTGCTTTACATGAAACATGGCTAGCATGGTCACATATCCATGTACTAACACTTCCTGACGTTGCTTAACATAAAACATGGCTAGCATGGTGTCACGTGGGGTTTATGGGCCCTGCACAATGGAATTATGGACCCTCACGTTTATTCGGTGGGAACTGCTAGTAAGTCACCCTATGAATTACTTTAATAAATTTATTTGTTTAGCTCGTTCTGTGTTAAGGTTGGGGTACAGAGATAGATAGAAAAATGTTAAAAGATTACTGTCACACTAGCTTTCACACGGCTATGAATCTAAGTAGTCCAGCCACTTGATAACAGTTAAAATCACACATTTATTTCTTCTACTCTATACAAGATTCTCTAAGTACTAATCGAACTTAAAAAGTCTCAGTCAATGCTAATAGTTCGATCGCTGATAGTCTATGCAGCTGTTATTTCTTCCTCGGGCACTTGCTATTATATCTCATGTAGATTTGGACTACTGTGGTCCGTTTTACAGTTTCTGAAGAGTTGGACTACTGTGGTCCGTTTTCGATCAGTTTAAGTGCACGTAGGAGTTTACACTTAACTGCTAGATGGTGCGTGCGAAGTCCTTCTGTGAGGTAGCTTCTGGTCCACCTGTATCGTTGTGTAGTTGGGTTCCCTTGCCACGCTGTGGAGTCTTGTAGGGTGTGATCCAGGGTAACTCTCTCCGACCTGTGCGGTAGAGGTTACGCAGACAACTCGTCGTTTCTGTGGAGTTGTGCGCACGGGATAGCTCGCCTGCTCGTCTGTAATATAAGAGACGAAATTCTGCACAACCCTGAATAATCGGTTTCTGCAGAGCGTCTCACTGAAAGCCAAAGTAGCCCTCAGTGATAGCTCCACATCTCTATACATAAGCGACGAACACTCTGCTACTTCCGGGGTCCACTGGAATCTCAACTCTAAATTCCTATACATACATAAATATCAATCGTGTCTAACTATACACATACAGAATTAATAATATTATAAACATTCAGTGGTACAGCCACTGGTCTGCAAACATACATATAAGTTAAACAACAGTGGTTCCGTATGGTATGCAACATGGCGGTGCAACCGGTCGTGTTTCGCCACGTGTTCGGCTTTTCCACATGGTCACGCAAATTCGGATTAACAATTCACATTTATGCATAGCAAATTCCACAAACATAATTTCAACAATAATATAAATATATCACGATGAAACAGAAGGATGTTCATTTACCTGTTTGACAAGTTCAGGCCCGTGGTGACTTAATAGAATTCTAAGATTCTTAAGTCCTGCTTCCTGGTCTATGTGTGGAAAGATTTCTCTGCCAGCTTTCTAGCTGTTAACACTTCGGTGTATTACTCCCAACTGACCAAAATGTGCGAGGTTTTTGGACCCAGTCAAACTTGCTCCAACCGCTTAGCCTGCTTCTGATTGGTTAAAACGGTCAGATTCAAAGCTCAAGTGCTGAGTCACTGCGCTGTGGGTGGCTCGCTCGCTGTGTCTGGCCTTCTGTGTACCTTAATTGCTGGCTGTGTAATATACTGACTCTCTACTGTTACAAAGACTACACAAGGCTAAATATTCAACAGGCAGAGTTAAAACTAGCCAGATCATGACACATGGTCACATATCCATGTACTAACACTTCCTGACTTTGCTTAACATAAAACATTGCTAGCATGGTCACATATCCAAGTACTAACCCTTCCTGACGTTGCTTTACATAAAACATGGCTAGCATGAACACATATCCATGTACTAACACTTCCTGACGTTGCTTTACATGAAACATGGCTAGCATGGTCACATTTCCAAGTACTAACTGTTCCTGACGTTTCTTAACATCAAACATGGCTAGCAAGGTCACAAATCCAAGTACTAACACTTCCTGACGTTGCTTTACATAAAACATGGCTAGCATGGTCAACTATCCAAGTACTAACACTTACTGACGTTGCTAACATTAAACATGGCTAGCATTGGTCACAAATCCATGCACTAACACTTCCTGACGTTGCTTTACATAAAACATTGCTAGCATGGTCAAATATCCATGTACTAACACTTCCTGACGCTGCTTAACACAAAACATGGCTAGCATGGTCACATCTCCATGTACTAACACTTCCTGACGTTGCTTAACATGAAACATATATAGCATGGTCACATATTCAAGTACTAACTTTTCCTATCGTTGCTTAACATCAAACATAACTAGCATGGTCACATATCCAAGTACTAACACTTCCTGACGTTGCTTTACATGAAACATGGCTAGCATAGTCACATATCCATGTACTAACACTTCCTGACGTTGCTTAACATAAAACATGGCAAGCATGGTCACATATCCATGTACTAAAACTTCCTGACGTTGCTTAACATAAAACATGGCTAGCATGGTCACATATCCATGTACTAACACTTCGTGACGTTGCTTTACATGAAACGTTGATAGCATGGTCACATATTTATGTACTAACACTTTCTGATGTTGCTTAACATAAAACATGTCTAGCATGGTCACATATCCAAATACTAACACTTCCTGACACTGCTTAACATAACACAGCTAGCATGGTCACATATCCATGTACTAACACTTCCTGACGTTGCTTTACATGAAACATTGCTAGCATGGTCACATATCCATGTACTAACACTTCCTGACGTTGCTTAACCTAAAACAGTGCTAGCATGGTCACATATCTATGTACTAACACTTTCTGACGTTGCTTTAAATGAAACATGGCTAGCATGGTTACATATCTATGTACTAACACTTCCTGACGTTGATTAACATAAAACATTGCTAGCAAGGTCACTTATCCATGTACTAACACTTCAAGACGTTGCTTAACAAAAAACATGGCTAGCATGGTCACATACCCATGTACTAACACTTCCTGACGTTGCTTAACATAAAACATGGCTAGCATGGTCACATATCCAAGTACTAACACTTACTAACGTTGCTTAACATTAAACATGGCTAGCATGGTCACATATCCATGTACTAACACTTCCTGACGTTGCTTTACATGAAACATTGATAGCATGGTCACATATCCATGAACTAACACTTCCTGACGTTGCTAAACATAAAACATGGCTAGCAAGGTCACATATTTATGTACTAACACTTTCAGACGTTGCTTTACATGAAACATTGCTAGCATGGTCACATATCCATGTGTTACGTTGAAACGCGAATGATAGTATGGCTGAAGCGTGTACGATAGATCTAATCGTTTCGTTTTGCAAAGTATTCAATAATAGAGTTTATTTACCTTTGATTTGAGTTTGCACTGTTGTTAGGAGAGGCTTTGTATAACGTTGATAATTTGCGTTAGTCGATATTATTTGAGAATCTTCTGGATATGCGTGTTTACTCTTGATAGAATTTTCCCGATGGATATCGAAGGTCGTGAATGTTCCCGGAAGTAGAGAAAATGTGTATTGACGTAAGTCAGTGATGACGATCTTTAGTTCGATTGGTGGCAGTACGTCATTTCTACATTGTTCGAAATTCTTCCGGAAAAGAGAGAGGTTATTTAATCGTGTGCCGAATTGCTGTTGAGATAGTAAAGTTGTTGATAGTGATTTGGAAAGTTGCTGTGAAAGTTGTTGAGTTGAATTGAGAATTGTATGCAGTTGTTGGTGTGTGCTGAATAAAAGTGGAAAACTTCATACGCCGACTTTGTGACTTGTATGCTGTTTGGACGGGCTGTGTGAATAAACGAATCTGAGTTACACCCTATCAGGAATTCAAGCATCGGGGCTGAATCAGATACTGATAGAAAACACCAACATCGAACTGAGTGTAACATTTTGGGGGCCAAGCCGGGATTCACGCCATAGCCAAGGGTTCAACTGCTACAACAAGCGAGTCAACGTTACGAGAAGCAGTCATCGAGGGTAGCCGCCAACGAGTTGCGTCGAGAGGGGCCAACATACTGGGACTACATCACCGATAGGTTCGGGTTGACTACTATCCATGTACTAACACTTCCTGACGTTGCTTAACATAAAACATGGCAAGCATGGTCACATATCCATGTACTAACACTACCTGACATTGCTTTACATTAAACATTGCTAGCATGGTCACATATCCATGTACTAACACTTCCTGACGTTGCTTTACATGAAACAGTGCTAGCATGGTCACATATCCAAGTACTAACACTTCCTGACGTTGCTTAAAATAAAACATGGCTAGCATGGTCACATATGTATGTACTAACCTCGTGACGTTGCTTTACATGAAACATTTTTAGCATGGTCACATATCCATATACTAACACTTCCTGACGTTGCCTAACATAAAACATGGCTAGCATGGTCACATATCCAAGTACTAACACTTACTAACTTTGCTTAACAATAAACATGTCTAGCATGGTCACATATCCATGTACTAACACTTCCTGACGTTGCTTTACATGAAACATTGATAGCATGGTCACATATCCATGAACTAACACTTCCTGACGTTGCTTAACATAAAACGTGGCTAGCAAGGTCACATATCCATGTACTAACACTTCCTGACGTTGCTTGACATGAAACATTGCTAGCATGGTAACATATCCATGTACTAACACTTCCTGACGTTGCTTAACATCAAACATTGCTAGCATGGTCACATATCTAAGTACTAACACTTCCTGATGTTGCTTAACATAAAACATTGCTAGCATGGTCACATATCCATGTAATAACACTTTCTGACGCTGCTTAACATAAAACATGGCTAGCATGGTCACATATAAATGTACTAACACTTCCTGACGTTGCATTACATGAAACATTGCGAGCATGGTCACATATGCATGTACTAACTCTTCTTGATGGTGCTTAACAAAAACATGGCTAGCATGGTCACATATCCATGTCCTAACACTTCCTGACGTTGCTTAACAAAAAGCATGGCTAGCATGGTCACATATCCATGTCCTAACACTTCCTGACGTTGCTTAACAAAAAGCATGGCTAGCATGGTCACATATCCATGTACTAACACTTCCTGACGTTGCTTAACATAAAACATGGCTAGCATGGTCAAATATCTAAGTACTAACACTTTCTGACGTTGCTAACATTAAACATTGCTAGCATGGTCACATATCCATGTACTAACACTTCCTGACCTTGCTTTACATGAAACATGGCTAGCATGGTCACATATCCATGTACTAAGTCTTCCTGACGCTGCTTAACATAAAACATGGCTAGCATGGTCACACATCCATGTACTAACACTTCCTGACGTTGCTTAACAAAAAACATGGCTAGCATGGTCACATATCCATGTACTAACAATTCCTGACATTGCTTAACATAAAACATGGCTAGCATGGTCACATATCCATGTACTAACACTTCCTGACGTTGGTTAACAAAAAACATGGCTAGCATGGTCACATATCCATGTACTAACACTTCCTGACGTCGCTTAACATAAAACCTGGCTAGCATGGTCACATATCCAAGTACTAACACTTACTGACGTTGCCTAACATAAAACATGGGTAGCAAGGTCACATATCCATGTACTAACACTTTCTGACGTTGCTTTACATGAAATATTGCTAGCATGGTCACATATCCATGTACTAACACTTCCTGACGTTGCTTAACATGAAACATGGCTAGCATGGTCACGTATCCATGTACTAACACTTCCTGACGTTGCTTAACATAAAACATGGCTAGCATGGTCACATATCCATGTACTAAACTGTCCTGACGTTGCTTAACATGATACATGGCTAGCATGGTCACATATCCATGTACTAACACTTCCTGACATTTCTTAACATAAAACATTGCTAGCATGGTCACATATCCAAGCACTAACCCTTCCTGACGTTGCTTTACATAAAACATGGCTAGCATGGTCACATATCCATGTACTAACACTTCCTGACGTTGCTTTACATGAAACATGGCTAGAATGGTCACAAATCCATGTACTAACACTTCCTGACGTTGCTTAACATAAAACATTGCTAACATGGTCACATATCCATGTACTAACACTTCCTGACGTTGCTTAACATGAAACATGGCTAGCATGGTCACATATCCATGTACTAACACTTCCTGACGTTGCTTAACATAAACATTGCTAGCATAGTCACATATCCAAGTACTAACACTTCCCGACGTTGCTTAACATAAAACATGGCTAGCATGGTCACATATCCATGTACTAACACTTCCTGACGTTGTTTTACATAAAACATGGCTAGCATGGTCACATATCCATATACTAACACTTCCTGACGTTGCTTTACATCAAACATTGCTAGTATGGTCACATATCCATGTACTAACACTTCCTGACGTTGCTTTACTTGAAACATTGCTAGCATGGTCACATATCCATGTACTAACACTTCCTGACGTTGCTTAACATAAAACATTGCTAGATTAGTCACATATTTATGTACTAACACTTTCTGACGTTGCTTTACATGAAACATGGCTAGCATGGTCACATATCCAAGTACTAACACTTCCTGACGTTGCTTAACATCCAACATGGCTAGCATGGTCACATATCCAAGTACTAACACTTCCTGACGTTGCTTTACATGAAACATTGCTAGCATGGTCACATATCCATGTACTGACTCTTCCTGATGTTGCTTAACATAAAACATTGCTAGCATGGTCACATATCCATGTACTAACACTTCCTGACGTTGCTTAACATAAAACATTGCTAGCATGGTCACATATCCATGTATTAACACTTCCTGACGTTGCTTAACATAAAACATGGCTAGCATGGTCACATATCCATGTACTAACACTTTCTGAGGTTGCTTTACATGAAACATGGCTAGCATGGTCACATATCCATGTACTAACACTTCCTGACTTTGCTTAACATAAAACATGGCTAGCATGGTGTCACGTGGGGTTTATGGGCCCTGCACAATGGAATTATGGACCCTCACGTTTATTCGGTGGGAACTGCTAGTAAGTCACCCTATGAATTACTTTAATAAATTTATTTGTTTAGCTCGTTCTGTGTTAAGGTTGGGGTACAGAGATAGATAGAAAAATGTTAAAAGATTACTGTCACACTAGCTTTCACACGGCTATGAATCTAAGTAGTCCAGCCACTTGATAACAGTTAAAATCACACATTTATTTCTTCTACTCTATACAAGATTCTCTAAGTACTAATCGAACTTAAAAAGTCTCAGTCAATGCTAATAGTTCGATCGCTGATAGTCTATGCAGCTGTTATTTCTTCCTCGGGCACTTGCTATTATATCTCATGTAGATTTGGACTACTGTGGTCCGTTTTACAGTTTCTGAAGAGTTGGACTACTGTGGTCCGTTTTCGATCAGTTTAAGTGCACGTAGGAGTTTACACTTAACTGCTAGATGGTGCGTGCGAAGTCCTTCTGTGAGGTAGCTTCTGGTCCACCTGTATCGTTGTGTAGTTGGGTTCCCTTGCCACGCTGTGGAGTCTTGTAGGGTGTGATCCAGGGTAACTCTCTCCGACCTGTGCGGTAGAGGTTACGCAGACAACTCGTCGTTTCTGTGGAGTTGTGCGCACGGGATAGCTCGCCTGCTCGTCTGTAATATAAGAGACGAAATTCTGCACAACCCTGAATAATCGGTTTCTGCAGAGCGTCTCACTGAAAGCCAAAGTAGCCCTCAGTGATAGCTCCACATCTCTATACATAAGCGACGAACACTCTGCTACTTCCGGGGTCCACTGGAATCTCAACTCTAAATTCCTATACATACATAAATATCAATCGTGTCTAACTATACACATACAGAATTAATAATATTATAAACATTCAGTGGTACAGCCACTGGTCTGCAAACATACATATAAGTTAAACAACAGTGGTTCCGTATGGTATGCAACATGGCGGTGCAACCGGTCGTGTTTCGCCACGTGTTCGGCTTTTCCACATGGTCACGCAAATTCGGATTAACAATTCACATTTATGCATAGCAAATTCCACAAACATAATTTCAACAATAATATAAATATATCACGATGAAACAGAAGGATGTTCATTTACCTGTTTGACAAGTTCAGGCCCGTGGTGACTTAATAGAATTCTAAGATTCTTAAGTCCTGCTTCCTGGTCTATGTGTGGAAAGATTTCTCTGCCAGCTTTCTAGCTGTTAACACTTCGGTGTATTACTCCCAACTGACCAAAATGTGCGAGGTTTTTGGACCCAGTCAAACTTGCTCCAACCGCTTAGCCTGCTTCTGATTGGTTAAAACGGTCAGATTCAAAGCTCAAGTGCTGAGTCACTGCGCTGTGGGTGGCTCGCTCGCTGTGTCTGGCCTTCTGTGTACCTTAATTGCTGGCTGTGTAATATACTGACTCTCTACTGTTACAAAGACTACACAAGGCTAAATATTCAACAGGCAGAGTTAAAACTAGCCAGATCATGACACATGGTCACATATCCATGTACTAACACTTCCTGACTTTGCTTAACATAAAACATTGCTAGCATGGTCACATATCCAAGTACTAACCCTTCCTGACGTTGCTTTACATAAAACATGGCTAGCATGAACACATATCCATGTACTAACACTTCCTGACGTTGCTTTACATGAAACATGGCTAGCATGGTCACATTTCCAAGTACTAACTGTTCCTGACGTTTCTTAACATCAAACATGGCTAGCAAGGTCACAAATCCAAGTACTAACACTTCCTGACGTTGCTTTACATAAAACATGGCTAGCATGGTCAACTATCCAAGTACTAACACTTACTGACGTTGCTAACATTAAACATGGCTAGCATTGGTCACAAATCCATGCACTAACACTTCCTGACGTTGCTTTACATAAAACATTGCTAGCATGGTCAAATATCCATGTACTAACACTTCCTGACGCTGCTTAACACAAAACATGGCTAGCATGGTCACATCTCCATGTACTAACACTTCCTGACGTTGCTTAACATGAAACATATATAGCATGGTCACATATTCAAGTACTAACTTTTCCTATCGTTGCTTAACATCAAACATAACTAGCATGGTCACATATCCAAGTACTAACACTTCCTGACGTTGCTTTACATGAAACATGGCTAGCATAGTCACATATCCATGTACTAACACTTCCTGACGTTGCTTAACATAAAACATGGCAAGCATGGTCACATATCCATGTACTAAAACTTCCTGACGTTGCTTAACATAAAACATGGCTAGCATGGTCACATATCCATGTACTAACACTTCGTGACGTTGCTTTACATGAAACATTGATAGCATGGTCACATATTTATGTACTAACACTTTCTGATGTTGCTTAACATAAAACATGTCTAGCATGGTCACATATCCAAATACTAACACTTCCTGACACTGCTTAACATAACACAGCTAGCATGGTCACATATCCATGTACTAACACTTCCTGACGTTGCTTTACATGAAACATTGCTAGCATGGTCACATATCCATGTACTAACACTTCCTGACGTTGCTTAACCTAAAACAGTGCTAGCATGGTCACATATCTATGTACTAACACTTTCTGACGTTGCTTTAAATGAAACATGGCTAGCATGGTTACATATCTATGTACTAACACTTCCTGACGTTGATTAACATAAAACAGTGCTAGCAAGGTCACTTATCCATGTACTAACACTTCAAGACGTTGCTTAACAAAAAACATGGCTAGCATGGTCACATACCCATGTACTAACACTTCCTGACGTTGCTTAACATAAAACATGGCTAGCATGGTCACATATCCAAGTACTAACACTTACTAACGTTGCTTAACATTAAACATGGCTAGCATGGTCACATATCCATGTACTAACACTTCCTGACGTTGCTTTACATGAAACATTGATAGCATGGTCACATATCCATGAACTAACACTTCCTGACGTTGCTAAACATAAAACATGGCTAGCAAGGTCACATATTTATGTACTAACACTTTCAGACGTTGCTTTACATGAAACATTGCTAGCATGGTCACATATCCATGTACTAACACTTCTTGACGTTGCTTAACATCAAACAATGCTAGAATGGTCACATATCTAAGTACTAACACCTTATGACGTTGCTTAACATAAAACGTTGCTAGCATGGTCACATATCCATGTACTAACACTTCCTGACGTTGCTTTACATGAAACATTGATAGCATGGTCACATATCCATGAACTAACACTTCCTGACGTTGCTTAACATAAAACGTGGCTAGCAAGGTCACATATCCATGTACTAACACTTCCTGACGTTGCTTGACATGAAACATTGCTAGCATGGTAACATATCCATGTACTAACACTTCCTGACGTTGCTTAACATCAAACATTGCTAGCATGGTCACATATCTAAGTACTAACACTTCCTGATGTTGCTTAACATAAAACATTGCTAGCATGGTCACATATCCATGTAATAACACTTTCTGACGCTGCTTAACATAAAACATGGCTAGCATGGTCACATATAAATGTACTAACACTTCCTGACGTTGCATTACATGAAACATTGCGAGCATGGTCACATATGCATGTACTAACTCTTCTTGATGGTGCTTAACAAAAACATGGCTAGCATGGTCACATATCCATGTCCTAACACTTCCTGACGTTGCTTAACAAAAAGCATGGCTAGCATGGTCACATATCCATGTCCTAACACTTCCTGACGTTGCTTAACAAAAAGCATGGCTAGCATGGTCACATATCCATGTACTAACACTTCCTGACGTTGCTTAACATAAAACATGGCTAGCATGGTCAAATATCTAAGTACTAACACTTTCTGACGTTGCTAACATTAAACATTGCTAGCATGGTCACATATCCATGTACTAACACTTCCTGACCTTGCTTTACATGAAACATGGCTAGCATGGTCACATATCCATGTACTAAGTCTTCCTGACGCTGCTTAACATAAAACATGGCTAGCATGGTCACACATCCATGTACTAACACTTCCTGACGTTGCTTAACAAAAAACATGGCTAGCATGGTCACATATCCATGTACTAACAATTCCTGACATTGCTTAACATAAAACATGGCTAGCATGGTCACATATCCATGTACTAACACTTCCTGACGTTGGTTAACAAAAAACATGGCTAGCATGGTCACATATCCATGTACTAACACTTCCTGACGTCGCTTAACATAAAACCTGGCTAGCATGGTCACATATCCAAGTACTAACACTTACTGACGTTGCCTAACATAAAACATGGGTAGCAAGGTCACATATCCATGTACTAACACTTTCTGACGTTGCTTTACATGAAATATTGCTAGCATGGTCACATATCCATGTACTAACACTTCCTGACGTTGCTTAACATGAAACATGGCTAGCATGGTCACGTATCCATGTACTAACACTTCCTGACGTTGCTTAACATAAAACATGGCTAGCATGGTCACATATCCATGTACTAAACTTTCCTGACGTTGCTTAACATGATACATGGCTAGCATGGTCACATATCCATGTACTAACACTTCCTGACATTTCTTAACATAAAACATTGCTAGCATGGTCACATATCCAAGCACTAACCCTTCCTGACGTTGCTTTACATAAAACATGGCTAGCATGGTCACATATCTATGTACTAACACTTCCTGACGTTGCTTTACATGAAACATGGCTAGAATGGTCACAAATCCATGTACTAACACTTCCTGACGTTGCTTAACATAAAACATTGCTAACATGGTCACATATCGATGTACTAACACTTCCTGACGTTGCTTAACATGAAACATGGCTAGCATGGTCACATATCCATGTACTAACACTTCCTGACGTTGCTTAACATAAACATTGCTAGCATAGTCACATATCCAAGTACTAACACTTCCCGACGTTGCTTAACATAAAACATGGCTAGCATGGTCACATATCCATGTACTAACACTTCCTGACGTTGTTTTACATAAAACATGGCTAGCATGGTCACATATCCATATACTAACACTTCCTGACGTTGCTTTACATCAAACATTGCTAGTATGGTCACATATCCATGTACTAACACTTCCTGACGTTGCTTTACTTGAAACATTGCTAGCATGGTCACATATCCATGTACTAACACTTCCTGACGTTGCTTAACATAAAACATTGCTAGATTAGTCACATATTTATGTACTAACACTTTCTGACGTTGCTTTACATGAAACATGGCTAGCATGGTCACATATCCAAGTACTAACACTTCCTGACGTTGCTTAACATCCAACATGGCTAGCATGGTCACATATCCAAGTACTAACACTTCCTGACGTTGCTTTACATGAAACATTGCTAGCATGGTCACATATCCATGTACTGACTCTTCCTGATGTTGCTTAACATAAAACATTGCTAGCATGGTCACATATCCATGTACTAACACTTCCTGACGTTGCTTAACATAAAACATTGCTAGCATGGTCACATATCCATGTATTAACACTTCCTGACGTTGCTTAACATAAAACATGGCTAGCATGGTCACATATCCATGTACTAACACTTTCTGAGGTTGCTTTACATGAAACATGGCTAGCATGGTCACATATCCATGTACTAACACTTCCTGACGTTGCTTAACATAAAACATGGCTAGCATGGTGTCACGTGGGGTTTATGGGCCCTGCACAATGGAATTATGGACCCTCACGTTTATTCGGTGGGAACTGCTAGTAAGTCACCCTATGAATTACTTTAATAAATTTATTTGTTTAGCTCGTTCTGTGTTAAGGTTGGGGTACAGAGATAGATAGAAAAATGTTAAAAGATTACTGTCACACTAGCTTTCACACGGCTATGAATCTAAGTAGTCCAGCCACTTGATAACAGTTAAAATCACACATTTATTTCTTCTACTCTATACAAGATTCTCTAAGTACTAATCGAACTTAAAAAGTCTCAGTCAATGCTAATAGTTCGATCGCTGATAGTCTATGCAGCTGTTATTTCTTCCTCGGGCACTTGCTATTATATCTCATGTAGATTTGGACTACTGTGGTCCGTTTTACAGTTTCTGAAGAGTTGGACTACTGTGGTCCGTTTTCGATCAGTTTAAGTGCACGTAGGAGTTTACACTTAACTGCTAGATGGTGCGTGCGAAGTCCTTCTGTGAGGTAGCTTCTGGTCCACCTGTATCGTTGTGTAGTTGGGTTCCCTTGCCACGCTGTGGAGTCTTGTAGGGTGTGATCCAGGGTAACTCTCTCCGACCTGTGCGGTAGAGGTTACGCAGACAACTCGTCGTTTCTGTGGAGTTGTGCGCACGGGATAGCTCGCCTGCTCGTCTGTAATATAAGAGACGAAATTCTGCACAACCCTGAATAATCGGTTTCTGCAGAGCGTCTCACTGAAAGCCAAAGTAGCCCTCAGTGATAGCTCCACATCTCTATACATAAGCGACGAACACTCTGCTACTTCCGGGGTCCACTGGAATCTCAACTCTAAATTCCTATACATACATAAATATCAATCGTGTCTAACTATACACATACAGAATTAATAATATTATAAACATTCAGTGGTACAGCCACTGGTCTGCAAACATACATATAAGTTAAACAACAGTGGTTCCGTATGGTATGCAACATGGCGGTGCAACCGGTCGTGTTTCGCCACGTGTTCGGCTTTTCCACATGGTCACGCAAATTCGGATTAACAATTCACATTTATGCATAGCAAATTCCACAAACATAATTTCAACAATAATATAAATATATCACGATGAAACAGAAGGATGTTCATTTACCTGTTTGACAAGTTCAGGCCCGTGGTGACTTAATAGAATTCTAAGATTCTTAAGTCCTGCTTCCTGGTCTATGTGTGGAAAGATTTCTCTGCCAGCTTTCTAGCTGTTAACACTTCGGTGTATTACTCCCAACTGACCAAAATGTGCGAGGTTTTTGGACCCAGTCAAACTGGCTCCAACCGCTTAGCCTGCTTCTGATTGGTTAAAACGGTCAGATTCAAAGCTCAAGTGCTGAGTCACTGCGCTGTGGGTGGCTCGCTCGCTGTGTGTGGCCTTCTGTGTACCTTAATTGCTGGCTGTGTAATATACTGACTCTCTACTGTTACAAAGACTACACAAGGCTAAATATTCAACAGGCAGAGTTAAAACTAGCCAGTTCATGACACATGGTCACATATCCATGTACTAACACTTCCTGACTTTGCTTAACATAAAACATTGCTAGCATGGTCACATATCCAAGTACTAACCCTTCCTGACGTTGCTTTACATAAAACATGGCTAGCATGAACACATATCCATGTACTAACACTTCCTGACGTTGCTTTACATGAAACATGGCTAGCATGGTCACATTTCCAAGTACTAACTGTTCCTGACGTTTCTTAACATCAAACATGGCTAGCAAGGTCACAAATCCAAGTACTAACACTTCCTGACGTTGCTTTACATAAAACATGGCTAGCATGGTCAAATATCCAAGTACTAACACTTACTGACGTTGCTAACATTAAACATGGCTAGCATTGGTCACAAATCCATGCACTAACACTTCCTGACGTTGCTTTACATAAAACATTGCTAGCATGGTCAAATATCCATGTACTAACACTTCCTGACGCTGCTTAACACAAAACGTGGCTAGCATGGTCACATCTCCATGTACTAACACTTCCTGACGTTGCTTAACATGAAACATATATAGCATGGTCACATATTCAAGTACTAACTTTTCCTATCGTTGCTTAACATCAAACATAACTAGCATGGTCACATATCCAAGTACTAACACTTCCTGACGTTGCTTTACATGAAACATGGCTAGCATAGTCACATATCCATGTACTAACACTTCCTGACGTTGCTTAACATAAAACATGGCAAGCATGGTCACATATCCATGTACTAAAACTTCCTGACGTTGCTTAACATAAAACATGGCTAGCATGGTCACATATCCATGTACTAACACTTCGTGACGTTGCTTTACATGAAACGTTGATAGCATGGTCACATATTTATGTACTAACACTTTCTGATGTTGCTTAACATAAAACATGTCTAGCATGGTCACATATCCAAATACTAACACTTCCTGACACTGCTTAACATAACACAGCTAGCATGGTCACATATCCATGTACTAACACTTCCTGACGTTGCTTTACATGAAACATTGCTAGCATGGTCACATATCCATGTACTAACACTTCCTGACGTTGCTTAACCTAAAACAGTGCTAGCATGGTCACATATCTATGTACTAACACTTTCTGACGTTGCTTTAAATGAAACATGGCTAGCATGGTTACATATCTATGTACTAACACTTCCTGACGTTGATTAACATAAAACATTGCTAGCAAGGTCACTTATCCATGTACTAACACTTCAAGACGTTGCTTAACAAAAAACATGGCTAGCATGGTCACATACCCATGTACTAACACTTCCTGACGTTGCTTAACATAAAACATGGCTAGCATGGTCACATATCCAAGTACTAACACTTACTAACGTTGCTTAACATTAAACATGGCTAGCATGGTCACATATCCATGTACTAACACTTCCTGACGTTGCTTTACATGAAACATTGATAGCATGGTCACATATCCATGAACTAACACTTCCTGACGTTGCTAAACATAAAACATGGCTAGCAAGGTCACATATTTATGTACTAACACTTTCAGACGTTGCTTTACATGAAACATTGCTAGCATGGTCACATATCCATGTGTTACGTTGAAACGCGAATGATAGTATGGCTGAAGCGTGTACGATAGATCTAATCGTTTCGTTTTGCAAAGTATTCAATAATAGAGTTTATTTACCTTTGATTTGAGTTTGCACTGTTGTTAGGAGAGGCTTTGTATAACGTTGATAATTTGCGTTAGTCGATATTATTTGAGAATCTTCTGGATATGCGTGTTTACTCTTGATAGAATTTTCCCGATGGATATCGAAGGTCGTGAATGTTCCCGGAAGTAGAGAAAATGTGTATTGACGTAAGTCAGTGATGACGATCTTTAGTTCGATTGGTGGCAGTACGTCATTTCTACATTGTTCGAAATTCTTCCGGAAAAGAGAGAGGTTATTTAATCGTGTGCCGAATTGCTGTTGAGATAGTAAAGTTGTTGATAGTGATTTGGAAAGTTGCTGTGAAAGTTGTTGAGTTGAATTGAGAATTGTATGCAGTTGTTGGTGTGTGCTGAATAAAAGTGGAAAACTTCATACGCCGACTTTGTGACTTGTATGCTGTTTGGACGGGCTGTGTGAATAAACGAATCTGAGTTACACCCTATCAGGAATTCAAGCATCGGGGCTGAATCAGATACTGATAGAAAACACCAACATCGAACTGAGTGTAACATTTTGGGGGCCAAGCCGGGATTCACGCCATAGCCAAGGGTTCAACTGCTACAACAAGCGAGTCAACGTTACGAGAAGCAGTCATCGAGGGTAGCCGCCAACGAGTTGCGTCGAGAGGGGCCAACATACTGGGACTACATCACCGATAGGTTCGGGTTGACTGCAAGGGCGTGTAGTCGCTGAAGAGTTGCTTCGTGAGCGAACAACAGATCGGGACTACGTAGCTGCCGTAAGACTACGTCGAGGGACAGTCTCGGAGCTACATCGCCAGTGTTACAGAGAGCGGCGAGCGGACGTCGCGTCTACTTCAGCACAGGAGCGTGTACATCAACACCAGCGTGGTGCAGCGTCGCATACGACGAGGACAGCGGGACCTGCGTCAGCGAAAGCGACTAGTGGCAAGCATCAGCGCTACTGCAGAAAGCGTGCTGTTCTAGAACAGTCTAGAAAGGTACAGCACAGTCAAGAACTTTCCAGAAAAAAAAAAGAACTCTACAGTCAAGAACTTTCTAGAAGAAGAACCTTCCAGAAAAGAACTTTCTTGAAAAGAACTTTCCAGAAGCATCAAGATGGCTGACTTCTGGCAGAAAGGGGTTGAACTGAATCTAAAAGGCAAACAGTTGACGGAGTACGTCAAGTCTCAGGAGAGAATACGAGAAAGAGAATTGGAAGAGAAGCGTCTAGAAAAAGAAATAGAACTAGAACAGAAGCGTCTAGAAGTAGAAGAGCAGCGTCGCCGTGAAGAAAGAGAAGAGCGGCGTCAAGAAAGAGAGATGGAAGAGAGACGATTAGAAGCTGAGCATCAATACCAGCTAGAGTTGGCGCGTATCCAGAACAATCAGCATGCGCCACAAGTCACCAACGACCATACGGCTCCAAAATTGCCAGCTTTCGTCGACGGGAAGGACCAGATCGACAGCTATCTGGCGAGATTCGAAAGGTTCGCCGAAAGCTCCAATTGGCAACCTCGAGACTGGGCGATTCGACTAAGTGCACTTCTGACAGGGCAAGCGCTCGAAGTTTACACCAGACTGTCGAACGATGACGCCAAAAACTACGACGTCTTGAAAGAGGCCCTATTGCAGTGCTACAACTTTACAGAGAAGGGCTACCGTAAACGCTTCCGTGAATGCCGGCCTAAGTCAGACGAGACGCCAAAGCAGTTTGTGGAGCGCCTGTCGTCATATCTACACAAGTGGGTGGAGTTATCAGGCGAAACGAAGTCTTACGACAGTCTCCATGACCTGATCGTGAAGGAACAATTTCTCAATGCCTGTCACAAGGACCTAGCGACCCACTTAGAAGAACAAAAGCTGCAGACGCTTAAAGATGTGACTGAGGCTGCTGAAAGATATCTCATCGCTCATGGGAAAACCATGGGGCCACCCAGCGCGACGAAACATTTTCAGAAGACTGGAAACCATGGGAACCAGATCCAGGGAAGCCAGACGAGCCAGAGACAGACAGACTCCACGCCTCCTCCCAGGGAAGGGCATTCAAGAGGCTGTTTCACCTGCAACGCTACAGACCACAGGGCGGCTAATTGTCCTCAAAACAAAAGTAACGGACAGCGGAGCAGTACGGACAACGCAGCGGCGGGCAACCGGCAGAGGCGGTTCTCCAATCAACGGCAAACCAGTAGATCTGACCATCAAGTGTGCGGCGGGAGCGTCATTCTTCCGAGTGAGACCGAGCGCACAGCTACCCCTGCGGACGTGCAAGAGTGCATGACTGATGGCCAACTCCTCCTTGCCAACGGGAAATCCATCCCCGTCGTCGCCAGCGCAGCTGTGACCGTACAGAACATGCCTGTTTCAAAGGGACGCGTCGGAAATCATGAAGTGACTGTTTTAAGAGACTCTGGCTGCAGTGGGGTCATCGTCAGAGAAGACCTAATCGCTAAAGAACAGTTCACTGGCGATTCAAAATGGACACTTATGGCCGACAGCAAATGTGTGAGAGCGCCAGTTGCAAAAATTCATGTCAACACCCCTTTCTACATAGGCGAAGTCGAAGCGGTTTGCCTGAAGAAGCCGCTGTATGATTTGATGATCGGGAACATCGACGGCGCGAGACGACCCGACGACCCCGATCCAGAATGGAGTCCTGCCTCAACCCAACACGTCGAAGTTGTGGAGGAGGATCCATTGCCGTTTCCCGATGGAGACCTTACAGAGCTGCTACGGGACAATGTGGTTACTCCGGCTCAGCCCTGCCGACCAGAGATCGTCGGTGCCGTTACTACCAGGGCCCAGGCCAAGAGAGACAAGACGTCTACGCCACTGAAGGTCGCCGACAACTCTAAAGCTGCCATCGTGGACAGAGATAAGCTTATCCAGCTCCAGGGAGCTGATAGCACTTTAAACAAGTACAGGAACCGCCAAGACCACGTGACCAAGGGCAGTGGCACGGTCTATTTTATCACACTCAAGTGTGAGATGTCACCAACGACCATACGGCTCCAAAATTGCCAGCTTTCGTCGACGGGAAGGACCAGATCGACAATTACTGTTACTGAGTGTAACATTTTGGGGGTCAAGCCGCGATTCACGCCATAGCCAAGGGTTCAACTGCTACAACAAGCGAGTCAACGTTACGAGAGGCAGTCATCGAGGGTAGCCGCCAACGAGTTGCGTCGAGAGGGGCCAACATACTGGGACTACATCCGATAGGTTCGGGTTGACTGCAAGGGCGTGTAGTCGCTGAAGAGTTGCTCGTGAGCGAACAACAGATCGGGACTACGTGGCTGCCGTAAGACTACGTCGAGGGACAGTCTCGGAGCTACATCGCCAGTGTTACAGAGAGCGGCGAGCGGACGTCGCGTCTACTTCAGCACAGGAGCGTGTACATCAACACCAGCGTGGTGCAGCGTCGCATACGACGAGGACAGCGGGGCCTGCGTCAGCGAAGGCGAAAGCGAGTGTGGACCAGCAGGTCGTCCCAGTAACACACGACGTTGTCCAACCTCCTTAAGCTGTACGTGGAAAGGCCGCCAGAGACTGTACATGCAGCAACAGTAGCTATGACCGACGACAGCTTTGACAGCGAAGAACTGTTGGAACTAGGAGACTTCCACAGCAAAGAAGGCATCGATGATGTTAAGCTAGGACCAAGCTTGACGGAAGGTCAAAAGATGGAGCTCAAGGACCTTATGGGCGAGTTTCCCCACAACTTCAGCGATGTCCCTGGCTCTACAACTTTGGTCGAACACGAAGTCCACCTCACTTCAAATATACCCTTTCGATCCAAGCCCTTCCCGATCCCTTTCAAGGCCCGCGAATCCTTGAAGAAAGACATCGATGAGATGCTGAAGATGGGCATCATCAGGGAGTCCAGTTCCCCCTACGCGTCCCCTGTCGTGGTCGTGAAGAAGAAGGACGGGAGCAACAGAGTATGCATCGACTACAGGAAGGTCAATAAGATCACCATCTTCGACCTGAGCCGATGCCTACCGCAGCAGACCTCTTCCGCCAATTATCGGGGAGTAGAATCTTCTCAAAGATTGACCTCAGCAAAGGTTATTGGCAAGTCCCCGTGCGTCAACAGGACATACCAAAGACTGCTTTTATAACCCCTGATGGGACGTACGAGTGCCTAAGGATGCCCTTTGGCATGGTCAACAGCGGAGCTACCCTAAAGAGAGGATATGAGGAAGATGCTTAATGGGATGGACAACGTCGTGTGTTACTGGGACGACCTGCTGGTCCACACTCGCACCTGGGAAGAGCATCTGCAGACCTTGAGGGAGCTGTTTCACCGTCTCACAGAAGCCAACCTGACCGTGAGACCCAGTAAGTGCATTCTGGGGACTGACAACGTAGACTTTATCGGCCATTCGCTGAAAGAAGGACAAAAGGGGCTTCTACTAGAAAACGTCACCAAGATTCTGAACGCTCCACGTCCCCAAACCAAGAAGCAGGTGCGATCTTTCCTGGGGTTGGCTGGATACTACAGGGAGTTTGTACCAAACTACTCCGCCATCACAGCACCCTTGTCGGACCTGGTGCGGAAAGGCTGTCCAAACCAAGTGCAGTGGGGACCGTCTCAGGAGAGGGCATACCAGACTGTGCGCGACCTCCTTTCGAAGGATCCGGTGCTACGACTGCCCGATACTTCCAAGGAATTCGTCTTAAGGACAGACGCAGCGGACGAAGGCATCGGCGCCATACTGATGCAAGAACACGAAGGGAAACTATTTCCGGTCAGTTACGCCAGCAAGAAGCTGTCCAGGGCTGAGAAAAATTACTCGACCATGGAGAAAGAGTGCCTTGCCATCATATGGGGAATCCGGAAGTTCGAACTGTACCTTCAAGGAGTGAAGTTCGTGCTACAGACTGATCACAAGCCGCTAACTTACTTGAACTCTGCCAAGTTTGTGAACAGTCGGATCATGAGATGGGCTATGTACTTGCAGAACTTTAACATGCGAGTAGAATCTATCAAAGGATCGGACAATGTTGGTGCGGACTTCCTCAGCAGAGTGTGTGAGTAAAGAACATTGACTGTGTGGATGAACTGTGAACATTGACAATATCCAGATAGACTTGAAGATGAAAACCATTGACTCTGTGTAGATAAGCTGAGCGCAATTACAGTATTCAGAAAGTCTTAAATTAGTTTCAATTGTGGACTTTGTTTGTGCATTACGTTTCAACGTTGTTGAAAGAAATTGGGTAAATTTCTTCTTGAGTGGGGGGTTATGTTACGTTGAAACGAACGAAAGTGTGTCTAAAGCGCGCACGATAGATCTAATCGTTTCGTTTTGCAAAGTATTCAATAATGGAGTTTATTTACCTTTGATTTGAGTTTGCACTGTTGTTAGGAGAGGCTTTGTATAACGTTGATAATTTGCGTTAGTCGATATTATTTGAGAATCTTCTGGATATGCGTGTTTACTCTTGATAGAATTTTCCCGATGGATATCGAAGGTCGTGAATGTTCCCGGAAGTAGAGAAAATGTGTATTGACGTAAGTCAGTGATGACGATCTTTAGTTCGATTGGTGGCAGTACGTCATTTCTACATTGTTCGAAATTCTTCCGGAAAAGAGAGAGGTTATTTAATCGTGTGCCGAATTGCTGTTGGGAGAGAAAAAGTTGTTGATAGTGATTTGGAAAGTTGCTGTGAAAGTTGTTGAGTTGAATTGAGAATCGTATGCAGTTGTTGATGTATGCTGAATAAAAGTGGAAAACTTCATACGTCGACTTTGTGACTTGTATGCTGTTTGGACGGGCTGTGTGAATAAACGAATCTGAGTTACACAACTATCAGGAATTCAAGCATCGGGGCTGAATCAGACACTGATAGAAACACCAACATCGAACTGAGTGTAACATTTTGGGGGCCAAGCCGGGATAGACCGTGTGATAGAGATAGACCATGTACTAACACTTCTTGACGTTGCTTAACATCAAACAATGCTAGAATGGTCACATATCTAAGTACTAACACCTTATGACGTTGCTTAACATAAAACGTTGCTAGCATGGTCACATATCCATGTACTAACACTTCCTGACGTTGCTTAACATAAAACATGGCTAGCATGGTCACATATATATGTACTAACACTTTCTGACGTTGCTTAACATGAATCATGGCTAGCATGGTCACATATCCATGTACTTACACTTCCTGACGTTGCTAAACATAAAACATGGCTAGCAAGGTCATATATTTATGTACTAACACTTTCAGACGTTGCTTTACATGAAACATTGCTAGCAAGGACACCTATTTATGTACTAACACTTCCTGACGTTGCTTAACATAAAACATTGCTGGCATGGTCACATATCCATGTACTAACACTTACTGACATTGCTTAACATGAAACATTGCTAGCATGGTCACATATCCATGTATTAACACTTCCTGACGTTGCTTTATATGAAACATTGCTAGCATGGTCACATATCCATGTACTAACACTTCCTGACGTTGCTTAACATAAAACATTGCTGGCATGGTCACATATCAATGTACTAACACTTCCTGACGTTGCTTTACATGAAACATGGCTAGCATGGTCACATATCCATGTACTAACACTTCCTGACGTTGCTTAACATAAAACATTGCTAGCAAGGTCACATATCCATGTACTAACACTTCTTGACGTTGCTTAACATAAAACATGGCTAGCATGGTCACTTATCCATGTACTAACACTTCCTAACGTTGCTTAACATAAAACATTGCTAGCATGGTCACATATCCAAGTACTAACCCTTCCTGACGTTGCATTACATACAACATGGCTAGCATGGTCACATATCCATGTACTAACACTTCACGACGTTGCTTTACATGAAACATTGCTAGCTTGGTCACATATCCATGTACTAACACTTCCTGACGTTGCTTTACATGAAACATTGCTAGCATGGTCACATATCCATGTACCAACACTTCCTGACGTTGCTTAAAATAAAACATTGCTAGCATGGTCACATATCCCTGTACTAACACTTCCTGATGCTGCTTTACATGAAACAGTGCTAGCATGGTCACATATCCATGTACTAACACTTCCTGACGTTGCTTTACATGAAACATCGCTAGCACGGTCACATATCCATGTACTGACCTTTCCTGGCGTTGCTTAACATAAAACATTGCTAGCATGTTCACATATTCAAGTACTAACACTTCCTGACGTTGCTAAACATCAAACATGGCTAGCATGGTCACATATCCATGTACTGACACTTCCTGACGTTGCTTTACATTAAACATGGCTAGAATGGTCACATATCCATGTACTAACACTTCCTGACGTTGCTTTACATGAAACATTGATAGCATGGTCACATATCCATGAACTAACACTTCCTGACGTTGCTAAACATAAAACATGGCTAGCAAGGTCACATATTTATGTACTAACACTTTCAGACGTTGCTTTACATGAAACATTGCTAGCATGGTCACATATCCATGAACTAACACTTCCTGACGTTGCTTAACATCAAACAATGCTAGAATGGTCACATAATTATCTAAGTACTAACACCTTATGACGTTGCTTAACAAAAAACGTTGCTAGCATGGTCACATATCCATGTACTAACACTTCCTGACGTTGCTTAAAATAAAACATGGCTAGCATGGTCACATATATATGTACTAACACTTTCTGACGTTGCTTAACATGAATCATGGCTAGCATGGTCACATATCCATGTACTTACACTTCCTGACGTTGCTTAACATAAAACATAGCTAGCATGGTCACATATCCATGTACTAACACTTCTTGACGTTGCTTTACATGAAACATGGCAAGCATGGTCACATATCCATGTACTAACACTTCCTGGCGTTGCTTAACATAAAACAAGGCTAGCATGGTCACATATCCAAGTTCTAACCCTTCCTGACGTTGCTTTACATAAAACATGGCTAGCAGGGTCATATATCCATGTACTAACACTTCCTGACGTTGCTTTACATGAAACATGGCTAGCATGGTCACATATCCATGTACTATCACTTCCTGACCTTGCTTTACATGAAACATGGCTAGCATGGTCACATATCCATGTACTAACACATCCTGCCGTTGCTTTACATGAAACATTGCTAGCAAGGACACATATTTATGTACTAACACTTCCTGACGTTGCTTAACATAAAACATTGCTGGCATGGTCACATATCCATGTACTAACACTTACTGACGTTGCTTAACATGAAACATTGCTAGCATGGTCACATATCCATGTATTAACACTTCCTGACGCTGCTTTATATGAAACATTGCTAGCATGGTCACATATCCATGTACTAACACTTCCTGACGTTGCTTAACATAAAACATTGCTGGCATGGTCACATATCAATGTACTAACACTTCCTGACGTTGCTTTACATGAAACATGGCTAGCATGGTCACTTATCCATGTACTAACACTTCCTAACGTTGCTTAACATAAAACATTGCTAGCATGGTCACATATCCAAGTACTAACCCTTCCTGACGTTGCATTACATACAACATGGCTAGCATGGTCACATATCCATGTACTAACACTTCACGACGTTGCTTTACATGAAACATTGCTAGCATGGTCACATATCCATGTACTAACACTTCCTGACGTTGCTTTACATGAAACATTGCTAGCATGGTCACATATCCATGTACCAACACTTCCTGACGTTGCTTAAAATAAAACATTGCTAGCATGGTCACATATCCATGTACTAACACTTCCTGATGTTGCTTTACATGAAACATTGCTAGCATGGTCACATATCCATGTACTAACACTTCCTGACGTTGCTTTACATGAAACATCGCTAGCACGGTCACATATCCATGTACTAACACTTCCTGACGTTGCTTAACTTAAAACATTGCTAGCATGGTCACATATCCATGTACTACCACTTGCTGAGGTTGTTTTACATGAAACATTGCTAGCATGGTCACATATCCATGTACTAACTCTTCTTGACGTTGCTTAACATAAAACATTGCTAGCATAGTCACATATCCAAGTACTAACACTTCCTGACGTTGCTTAACATAAAACATGGCTAGCATGGTCACATATCCATGTACTAACACTTCCTGACGTTGCTTAACATAAAACATGGCTAGCATGGTCACATATCCAAGTACTAACACTTCCTGACGTTGCATAACAATAAACATGGCAAGCATGGTCACATATTCATGTATTAACACTTTCTGACGTTGCTTAACATAAAACATGGCTAGCATGGTCACATATCCATGTACTAACACTTTCTGACGTTGCTTTACATAAAACATGGCTAGCATGGTCACATATCCATGTACTAACACTTCCTGACGTTGCTTAACATAAAACATGGCTAGCATGGTCACATATCCAAGGACTAACACTTCCTCACTTTGCTTAACATAAAACATTGCTAGCATGGTCACATATCCAAGTACTAACCCTTCCTGACGTTGCTTTACATAAAACATGGCTAGCATGAACACATATCCATTTACTAACACTTCCTGACGTTTCTTTACATAAAACATTGCTAGCATGGTCACATATCCATGTACTGACCTTTCCTGGCGTTGCTTAACATAAAACATTGCTAGCATGTTCACATATTCAAGTACTAACACTTCCTGACGTTGCTAAACATCAAACATGGCTAGCATGGTCACATATCCATGTACTGACACTTCCTGACGTTGCTTTACATAAAACATGTCTAGAATGGTCACATATCCATGTACTAACACTTCCTGACGTTGCTTAACATAAAACATGGCCAGCATGGTCAAATATATATGTACTAAAACTTCCTGACGTTGCTTAACATAAAACATGGCTAGCGTGGTCACCTATCCATGTACTAACACTTCCTGACGTTGCTTAACATAAAACATGGCTAGCATGGTCACATATCCAAATACTAACACTTCCTGACGTTGCTTAACATTAAACACAGCTAGCATGGTCACATATCCATGTACTTACACTTCCTGACGTTGATTTACATGAAACATTGCTAGCATGGTCACATATCCATGTACTAACACTTCCTGACGTTGCCTAACATAAAACATGGCTAGCAGGGTCATATATCCATGTACTATCACTTTCTGACGTTGATTTACATGAAACATTGCAAGCATGGTCACATATCCATGTACTAACACTTCCTGACGTTGCTTAACATAAAACATTGCTAGCATGGTCACATATCCATGTATTAACACTTCCTGACGTTGCTTAACATGAAACATTGCTAGCATGGTCACATATCCATGTATTAACACTTCCTGACGTTGCTTTTCATGAAACATTGCTAGCATGGTCACATATCCATGTACTAACACTTCGTGACGTTGCTTAACATAAAACATGGCAGGCATGGTCATATATCCATGTACTATCACTTTCTGACGTTGCTTTACATGAAACATTGCAAGCATGGTCACATATCCATGTACTAACACTTCCTGACGTTGCTTAACATAAAACATTGCTAGCATGGTCACATATCCATGTATTAACACTTCCTGACGTTGCTTAACATGAAACATTGCAAGCATGGTCACATATCCATGTATTAACACTTCCTGACGTTGCTTTTCATGAAACATTGCTAGCATGGTCACATATCCATGTACTAACACTTCCTGACTTTGCTTAACATAAAACATTGCTAGCATGGTCACATATCCAAGTACTAACCCTTCCTGACGTTGCTTTACATAAAACATGGCTAGCATGAACACATATCCATGTACTAACACTTCCTGACGTTGCTTTACATGAAACATGGCTAGCATGGTCACATTTCCAAGTACTAACTGTTCCTGACGTTTCTTAACATCAAACATGGCTAGCAAGGTCACAAATCCAAGTACTAACACTTCCTGACGTTGCTTTACATAAAACATGGCTAGCATGGTCAAATATCCAAGTACTAACACTTACTGACGTTGCTAACATTAAACATGGCTAGCATTGGTCACAAATCCATGCACTAACACTTCCTGACGTTGCTTTACATAAAACATTGCAAGCATGGTCAAATATCCATGTACTAACACTTCCTGACGCTGCTTAACACAAAACATGGCTAGCATGGTCACATCTCCATGTACTAACACTTCCTGACGTTGCTTAACATGAAACATATATAGCATGGTCACATATTCAAGTACTAACTTTTCCTATCGTTGCTTAACATCAAACATAACTAGCATGGTCACATATCCAAGTACTAACACTTCCTGACGTTGCTTTACATGAAACATGGCTAGCATAGTCACATATCCATGTACTAACACTTCCTGACGTTGCTTAACATAAAACATGGCAAGCATGGTCACATATCCATGTACTAAAACTTCCTGACGTTGCTTAACATAAAACATGGCTAGCATGGTCACATATCCATGTTCTAACACTTCGTGACGTTGCTTTACATGAAACATTGATAGCATGGTCACATATTTATGTACTAACACTTTCTGATGTTGCTTAACATAAAACATGTCTAGCATGGTCACATATCCAAATACTAACACTTCCTGACACTGCTTAACATAACACAGCTAGCATGGTCACATATCCATGTACTAACACTTCCTGACGTTGCTTTACATGAAACATTGCTAGCATGGTCACATATCCATGTACTAACACTTCCTGACGTTGCTTAACCTAAAACAGTGCTAGCATGGTCACATATCTATGTACTAACACTTTCTGACGTTGCTTTAAATGAAACATGGCTAGCATGGTTACATATCTATGTACTAACACTTCCTGACGTTGATTAACATAAAACATTGCTAGCAAGGTCACTTATCCATGTACTAACACTTCAAGACGTTGCTTAACAAAAAACATGGCTAGCATGGTCACATATCCATGTACTAACACTTCCTGACGTTGCTTAACATAAAACATGGCTAGCATGGTCACATATCCAAGTACTAACACTTACTAACGTTGCTTAACATTAAACATGGCTAGCATGGTCACATATCCATGTACTAACACTTCCTGACGTTGCTTTACATGAAACATTGATAGCATGGTCACATATCCATGAACTAACACTTCCTGACGTTGCTAAACATAAAACATGGCTAGCAAGGTCACATATTTATGTACTAACACTTTCAGACGTTGCTTTACATGAAACATTGCTAGCATGGTCACATATCCATGTACTAACACTTCTTGACGTTGCTTAACATCAAGCAATGCTAGAATGGTCACATATCTAAGTACTAACACCTTATGACGTTGCTTAACATAAAACGTTGCTAGCATGGTCACATATCCATGTACTAACACTTCCTGACGTTGCTTAACATAAAACATGGCTAGCATGGTCACATATATATGTACTAACACTTTCTGACGTTGCTTAACATGAATCATGGCTAGCATGGTCACATATCCATGTACTTACACTTCCTGACGTTGCTAAACATAAAACATGGCTAGCAAGGTCATATATTTATGTACTAACACTTTCAGACGTTGCTTTACATGAAACATTGCTAGCAAGGACACATATTTATGTACTAACACTTCCTGACGTTGCTTAACATAAAACATTGCTGGCATGGTCACATATCCATGTACTAACACTTACTGACGTTGCTTAACATGAAACATTGCTAGCATGGTCACATATCCATGTATTAACACTTCCTGACGTTGCTTTATATGAAACATTGCTAGCATGGTCACATATCCATGTACTAACACTTCCTGACGTTGCTTAACATAAAACATTGCTGGCATGGTCACATATCAATGTACTAACACTTCCTGACGTTGCTTTACATGAAACATGGCTAGCATGGTCACATATCCATGTACTAACACTTCCTGACGTTGCTTAACATAAAACATTGCTAGCAAGGTCACATATCCATGTACTAACACTTCTTGACGTTGCTTAACATAAAACATGGCTAGCATGGTCACTTATCCATGTACTAACACTTCCTAACGTTGCTTAACATAAAACATTGCTAGCATGGTCACATATCCAAGTACTAACCCTTCCTGACGTTGCATTACATACAACATGGCTAGCATGGTCACATATCCATGTACTAACACTTCACGACGTTGCTTTACATGAAACATTGCTAGCATGGTCACATATCCATGTACTAACACTTCCTGACGTTGCTTTACATGAAACATTGCTAGCATGGTCACATATCCATGTACCAACACTTCCTGACGTTGCTTAAAATAAAACATTGCTAGCATGGTCACATATCCATGTACTAACACTTCCTGATGCTGCTTTACATGAAACAGTGCTAGCATGGTCACATATCCATGTACTAACACTTCCTGACGTTGCTTTACATGAAACATCGCTAGCACGGTCACATATCCATGTACTGACCTTTCCTGGCGTTGCTTAACATAAAACATTGCTAGCATGTTCACATATTCAAGTACTAACACTTCCTGACGTTGCTAAACATCAAACATGGCTAGCATGGTCACATATCCATGTACTGACACTTCCTGACGTTGCTTTACATTAAACATGGCTAGAATGGTCACATATCCATGTACTAACACTTCCTGACGTTGCTTTACATGAAACATTGATAGCATGGTCACATATCCATGAACTAACACTTCCTGACGTTGCTAAACATAAACATGGCTAGCAAGGTCACATATTTATGTACTAACACTTTCAGACGTTGCTTTACATGAAACATTGCTAGCATGGTCACATATCCATGAACTAACACTTCCTGACGTTGCTTAACATCAAACAATGCTAGAATGGTCACATAATTATCTAAGTACTAACACCTTATGACGTTGCTTAACAAAAAACGTTGCTAGCATGGTCACATATCCATGTACTAACACTTCCTGACGTTGCTTAAAATAAAACATGGCTAGCATGGTCACATATATATGTACTAACACTTTCTGACGTTGCTTAACATGAATCATGGCTAGCATGGTCACATATCCATGTACTAACACTTCCTGACGTTGCTTAACATAAAACATGGCTAGCATGGTCACATATATATGTACTAACACTTTCTGACGTTGCTTAACATGAATCATGGCTAGCATGGTCACATATCCATGTACTTACACTTCCTGACGTTGCTAAACATAAAACATGGCTAGCATGGTCACATATCCATGTACTAACACTTCCTGACGTTGCTTAACATAAAACATGGCTAGCATGGTCACATATCCAAGTACTAACACTTCCTGACGTTGCATAACAATAAACATGGCAAGCATGGTCACATATTCATGTATTAACACTTTCTGACGTTGCTTAACATAAAACATGGCTAGC